>CM028137.1:43040000-43640000 GCA_016271365.2 Neoceratodus forsteri
AGATGTAACATCCCTTTTCAGCAGGATCCTACTTTTATCCAATTATACAGCTAGGAGAACTAAAGCACAAGGAATGGATTAAAGCAACATGTTTAAAGTCACACTATGAATACCTGGCTCAGGTGGAATTTAAACCTTGTTCTCCGGATTCCCAAACCTGTGCTTTAAACATTAGACCTCACTGCCTCCCCTTGTCTTTATCCACAGTTCAGTTCCATTAGCTTTTACATTTATTTATTTATTTTAGTCTTTGGTAACTGGGTAAGCCCCACTAGGCATAAGTGCCTGTTTTCAGGGGCGACCTGGAAGCACTGGGTGGTTAAGTGACTTGCTCAGAGTCACACAGTAGGCAAGTGGAGGTTGTGAGAATCAAACTCGGGTCTGGTCTGCTGGATGTATCAAGCTCATTCACACCTCGTTCCTCTAACCTCTAGGCTATATTGCCAGCCCAATAATACAACACTTCTGGCATTAAAGGGACACTGGCAATCCCATTTGGCCTCAAAGTGTCTGAAGTTTAAAAAACACATTTTAAGATTGTTTTCATTCTATAGGACCTGCTGATGTAGCTATTTGTTTGATTCAGACTTCTTTTTCCTTTTAAAAAGTAAAACACTTAGTGTCAACCATACTGGTGATACCACACCAAAACATGTTTGTTTACATTTCTTGACCAACTACAACTGCATATTTCCTGGTCTTAGGAACACCCCCAACACTATCTAGCCACTCATTATGCAATGCCAGTAGATGAGACTATTGTATCACAAGTGTATGCACTGTTTGAGAGTGTTTCTAATGTTCAGGAAGTATTCAGTAAGCTTAGGTAAATAAATTGGAGCAAAACAAGACTGTGTATAACTATACATTCCCATGCATTTCAGTTCTATTAAGCAAGGAAGTAAATTAAACAACCAGAAACATCAACGAATTTTAGGAAAGGTAAGCAATCATAAAATGTGGGTATTTACTTAGAAATAATATTATGCAGAAAAGATTGACAGCATCCCTTTAAGGCCAATGTAGCAATTCATATACCCTACTAATCTTCTGACTTTCCCACTACTGTTGCTCTGGCAGTGTGCTCCTTTCAGGGTGTAGCCAAGATTCTTGCCCAATACCCACTAATATTTTATAATGACTAGTGCCTTTGTTATCACACTGATTATCAGTGTGATGAAACCCCATAATAACTGGGTATGATGTCATACACAGCTATAACAGCATCTGTAGCACTCGCGCTTCATTTTTCATTTGTTGGTTGCAGCACTTGTGCTCCATTTTCCCTTTCAGCAGATAGTTAGCAGGAACCTTCACTCACGTGCCTATGTCCCTGTGTTACCAGAACCAGTACTAGTGTTGGTTATCAGTGTTTGTATGACACAATATCAGTCCTATATTTAACAAGTATATTATAGAACAGACCTGGAGCATAATGGCATAGTTCAAAGTGCATAGATGAGCTGTACTGATGTATTGCGATTACATCAGAAGAGAATGGTATTGTGCATTTCCTTGTACCCACTCTCCCCCCACTGCATTATTTCCTTGTTCCTGACCACTCAGATTCAAAAAGAATAGTGATGTTAAAGAGACACTGTCAGCTGCCTTGTTAAATTTACTTTTTTTAGGAAACACGCTGTTCTTCAGCATTCCGCTATGATAGCACACTCATATTTCAAGGTGGTGGCATGGCACCAGTAAACTCATGCATGGATGAGTTTAAAATTTCTTATGCACAGTCAGGCTGAAATATTTTCTAATAGTAGTCATGGAGATTAGCATAGTAATGTCACTCCCATTCTATAAGAGCTGTAACTCTGCTAAACATTGTTATTACAATTTCCCATTTGCCTGCCTGAGACACAGCGATAAATGGCCAACCACATAAAGGCATCAAGAATCATGGACCAATGGAAAGTGGAGGCAGTCATGGTTCATGAAATCTCACTCAAATGGGAGTCAAAGAATCATTTAGGGGTTTGATATTTTGCTTTTAAGAACACATCCCTCTTTTAAACACCTAGCTTTACCAATTAAGAAATTTAACACATGGGATTCATGGGAAAAGAGGCCAGAAGGGGAAGGATGCAGATTCATTTCAGTGCAATACAGTAACTGCTTATTGCTATTTTTGTTTTAGAACGAGATTTGTTGGCTTTTAGTGGTACTGTTATTTCTTTGTTGTCTTTATTTAGAATGATTTTTAGGCTGTTGAAAATTTAAAACCTAGTGCCAGATATTCAAAACTTTGCCCTGGGGGTACATGAGTAATGCCCGGTGTGCTAAATTAGCCCAGAACCAGTAACCCATTGTGTTCAAAAGGGATAGCCCAGTGTTAAACCTGTTGAATATAGCATGCTAAGGAAGCCGAGCAAATTGGTCTGGTAGTGCAGTGAAAAAAAAAGCGTGGGAATAAGACAGTTCTAAATATGGCAACCAGGAAGTGCAAACCATGATAGCATCCCAGTTCACAGCAATGTGAAGGAAGGTAAAGGCGAACTATGTGGCCAATGTGTGTGCTAGCAAAGGAGTAGAGTCAGTAAAGCTGTAAGCAGCAGCACATGTGAAATTACAGTGTGCAAAAATGTACAATGTTTCTGAAACGTTTGCACAGTGCAAACACAATTGCGTAAGTTTAGCATGGAGCTAAGCTGTTTACCTGGAACAATCACATTTGCCTGGGGCAAACTTTTTCTATATTCAAAAGTGACATGCAAATGAGCCTACGTAAGTAGCCTGTGGGCACACATCTAGATTAGCATCTCATTATGACCTGATTTGGATGCAGTTTGCCCAGCACTATTGCAGTGACCCACAGCTCCACCTGTAGGTCAGTCTGGAAGTACAGGGGCTGGCTGGGTCTGCCCACAGCTCCACCTGTAGGGCAGTCAGGCAGTGCATGGTGGTAGCTGCAGGCAACATTTGTACAGTACAGCATAGAATGTTTTGCCCCAGGGGAGTGCATAGCACAGGCACAGGTGGTGATGCCGCATGCAACTGTCAAACTGTAGTTCATGCTACAGTGCACAGCAGACACTACAGCAGCAAGGGGGCCAGTAGTGTGAGGGACACAGAAATGTCTATGGTGTGTAGGGCAGTGGTGACCACTCTACTGTACACAGTGACAGGCCCAATGTGCAGGTGTTTACTGACAGTGAACATTACTGTTATGCTGGTGTGCAACCCACAGATGCTGCACCACTGGCATGGCATGCTCACAATAACATATACACTGCTGGCTTTGTGTGCTGTGGTGTCTATACAGATGTGCAGTATGTGGCTGGGGGGCACATGCCATCAGACAGGCACACTGGTGTTGGGGTATTCCCAAAACTGGCCCTTGTGCACTGCATGGCTTGTCCCAGCCTTGTGGCCGCACCCAGTCTGTAGTGCAGCCTGTCCACTTGTGCACCCTCTGCTCAACACCCTCCATGCCTTCAGTGCTGCATGTGTCTATTGGTGTCCACTGAAGGGTGGTCTGCAGGTGAGTGCTGTATGGATGCGTTGCCATGGTGTCCAGTGGGAGTTGGGTCACCACTTACTGCCTGAGCATGGCTGGGATTGGTGGCAGCTGATGGTATCATAGGGATGCCATCCATGAGCAGTACGTGTCATATCTGTCTGCCTTATTTCTATGTTTCATACTTACTGGTTAGAGTCGCAGAAAGCCATGCAAAAGTCACGCAAAGCCATGCAAAGCCATAAAGTCATGCAAAGCTTGTTTTTCCCAGAGTTAAGACTAACTTTTCCTGGGGAGTAATTCACTCTGTGCAGAGTGTTGCTCTGTGTCACGCAAAAACACTTTGTGTGGCGCTATTCACTGGATATAGCATCGCACCTATATTCATGTACATACCTTCAGTTTGCCCCTTGCATACGTTATAATTTTACTCAGTGCTAATGCAGTTTGCACTCACTATTTGACCTTTTGAAAATAGCGGGCCTGAGCTAGCTCGGCGCTAACCCTACCCAACTGGTTTGTGCCCTATGCAAGGTTTTGAATATCTGGCCCCTAGTTTGGTGTGCTTGTATTGGGGCTGTTTTCCTTTGCTGTCTTTACTTGCTGCAGATTTTGTCTTGTCTTATCTGTCTTGCCATGTAATTTGGGTGAGGGTTGCTAATTTTCTGAACTCTGACCTCAGCTACATAATAACTGGAGGTGGGGCTAAGTCAGATTTGAGGTAGCAAGCTGATTTTTGGTTTCTCAGAAGGGGCAGGATCCAGATTCATTTTGGTGCAGTTCAGTAACTGCACATAGCTGTTTTGGTTTTAAACCTAGATGTGTGGGCTTTTAGTGGTACTGTTTTTTCTTTGCTGTCTTTATTTAGAATTGTTTTTGGGCTGCTGAAAATTTAAAATATAGTTTGGTGTGCTTGTAGTGATACTGTTTTCCTTTGCTGTCTTTAATTGCTACAAATTTTGTCTTGTCTGTCTTGGCCTGTAGTTTGGGGGAAGGGTGCTAATTGTCTGACCTCTGAATTCAGCTACGTGATAACTGGAGGTGGAGCTAAGTCAGATTTGAGGTAGCAAGTAGATTTTTTTGGTTTCTCAGAAGAGGCCAGAAGGGGAAGGATACAGATTCATTTCAGTGCAGTGCAGTAACTGCTTATTGCTGTTTTTGTTTTAAACCTAAATCTGTGGAAGTTTAGTGGTATTGTTATTTCTTTGCTATCTTCATTTAGAATTGTTTTTGGGCTGTTGAAAATTGAAAACCTAGTTTGTTGTGCTTGTAGTAGTGCTGTTCTCCTTTGCTTTCTTTACTTGCTGGAAATTTTCACCCCTTCCCCCACTCTTAATTATGTTCCCTGTTAACTCTGATTGACAGGAGCCACACACAGGGAATAGCAGGGGTTGTGGAGTAGGAGGGGCATAAAGGGGAGGAAACCCACACTCGGCACAAGTGTTCTGAATCTTTTGTTTTGTTTTGTTTTCCTTCTTTAAGAAAAGTATCTGAGGATCGGTGGCAGGATTTTCAGGGCAGTAAATTAATAGAGTGGGAACTACAAGGAGAGCTTTAGTAACAGACAAGTGCTGTAATAGCAGTATAAGTGCACTATAATGTGGGGAGTGATGCAATGCAGTGGATGTGTCGTAGCCATATTCATGCAGATCTTCTGCATGCTGAGGTGCTGTCCTATCTGCAGACATATCTTTGGACTACAGGATGAGGTAGCCAAACTCAGAGCAGAAGTAAACAGGGTCAGAAGTACCTTTTGCCCCATCCAGAGACCACTCTGTCCAACGCCGCTGCCTCAAAGGATGCCAAGAACAAGGAGAACTTGGATGATGGTGGGCTCAGGGAAGATTTAGGTGGTCAGGCAGAGGCACATCCCAAATCCTATTCCACTCCAGAGCTCATATGCCACACTGGCAAATGGGGACAACCAAACAGAGGTACCCAGACAAGTGGAAAGGAAGGATGTGGAGGTCAACTAAGGAGGTGACCTCAGTGGGAGGAGCAGTGGACCCCAGAGGAGAAGGAAGTGAATCCTGATAGGGGACTCTATTGTAATAGGGCTCCAGCTAGGAACACAGGAGGTAGAGAACAGGGAGGTGAGGTGCCTACCAGGTGCCATGGCATTGCGAGATGGGAGGAAGATCCTGGGGATCACTGAGAAGGCAAGATGGGAGGGTGAACTGGATGTCATTATCCACCTAACTACTAATGACCTGGAAAACAAGGAGCCTAAGGAAGTTCAGGAGGAGTTTAGGAAATTGGGGAGGGGTTTCAAGCAAGTAGCTATTTCTGTCACCTTCTCGGAAGTACTACCTGTGAGAGGCATGGGAGAGTGTAGGGGTGCACACACCAGGAACTTTAACTCATGGTTGATGAACTGGTGCTGTGAGGAAGAATTTGGATTCATCGGTGACTGGGGACCCACCTGGAGAGATGGGGGCTTGTTCAAGCCTGACGGGCTGCATTCATCCTGGAGGGGAATCCAAGCATTCAATGATAAGTTTAAATGCTACATGGACATGAATTTAAACTAGCCATAGGGGGTGGCAGGCCAGCAAGGGGGTACTTAATCGCCCACAGCTAACAGTGGAACCAGTGAACAAAAGGAGTGGATATCTGTACAAAGCAATGTAGAAAAGATGGAGATAAGCACCCAAGGGGTGGATAGGCAGAAAGGGGTCAATATTTAACAGAAGGACAGACAGCATCAAGAACCAGGGATAAAGGACAACTAGGGAGTGGGCTGGAGTAGAACAGCTAAACAGTCCAGGGAGTTCACATCATGGACAACCATATGTGCCAATCACAGGAGCCTTAGCAATAAGATGGAGGATCTGGAGGGTGCCATGATGCAGTCAGACCTGGACATTGTGGCCAGCACAAAGAACTGGTGTAATGATAACCATGACTGGGAGATAGCCATTCCCAGCTGCAACATATTCAGAAGAGACAGGGCAGACAGGAAGGGAGGCAGAGTGGCACTTTATGTGAAAGATGGCACAAAGACCACAGAGATCCAGGAGGAACAAAATAAGGGAGAGATACTGTGGGTTCAGCTTCAAAGAAAAATGGGGTCAGCCATCTGCACAGGGGTGGTCTACAGACCACCAATCCAGGAGGAAGAAAAAGATAGGGAGCTGATACTAGCCATCCTAAGGATGGCAGACAAGGGTGAGGTGGTGCTGGTTGGAGACTTCAATATTCCATGTGTGGACTGTAGCCTTTCAGCAGCAGCATCAACCAGGAGCAGATTTATCCTGGAATCCCTTCAAGGTGCCTTCCTCAAGCAACTGGTCATGGAACCAACTTGGCAGAAGGCAATACTGGACCTCATGCTAACAAACAGGAACAGTGTGATGGAGGTAACAGTGGGGGAGCACCTGGGGAATGGTGACCACCAGTCGCTGTGGTTTGAAATGATGGAAGGATCAGAACCAAATCACACAAAAACACGTATCCTGGATTTTAGGGGGGGCAGAGTTGGGGAAATAGGGAGATGCTTAAAAGAGGCATTAATGGGAATGGGGAAGGAATCAGGTGTTGAGGAGCAGTGGGCAATATATAAAATAGGGATTACAACAACAACAGAATTATGCATTAAGCAGGTTAGTAAGGGGGAAGGAAGAGGAGGCCATTATTGTTTTCCAAGGAGGTAGCGGAGAAAGTGAAAGCCAAAACTATCACATTCAGGCAATACAAAAAGACACAGGCAAAAGGGGATAGGGAGAAGTACCAGGAGAAGCAAAGAGAGGCAGGGAGGTCAGTAAGGGAAGCCAAAGCTCAGACAGAAGAGCACATCACAAAATCAGGGGTTAGAGAAGACAAAACCTTTTACAGGTACGTAAATGAAAAAAGAAGGGCAAAGGGAGGGATAGTGAGACTGAAGGGGGAGGATGGGGCCACTTGGAGGATGACAACAGTAAAGCTGACATATTGAACAGATATTTCTTCTCAGTCTTTACTGATGAAGAGGAGGGTATTGGGCCTGAAGGGAGTACAAGGGGTGGGAATGGCACAGAAATGAACACAAGTCCCTTTACACAGTAAAGAGTCCTAAAGGAACTGGAAGAAATAAGAGACAATAAAGCAATGAGGACAGATGTGGTGCACCCCAGGGTCCTAAAGGAACTAAGAGAGGTGGTGGCTGAACCTCTGTCAATTCTGTTTAGCTAATTACTGGAAACAGGGGAGGTACCCAAAGATTGGAGGACAGTAGATGTAGTCCCCTTATACAAAAGCGGGAACAAAGAGGAAGCAGAGAACTACAGACCAGTCAGCCTAACCTCGGTAGTGGGGAAGATCATGGAAGCACTGCTGAAGGAGAGATTGGTGGAACATCTGGTTGCCAACGGACTACAGGACACAAGGCAGCATGGTTTCACCGGGGGGATGTCATGCCAGACCAACCTCATGGTATTTTTCAACTGGGTGACAAAGGGAGGTGGATCAGGCAAGGGCAGTGGATGTGGCCTATCTGGATTTCAGCAAGGCCTTTGACACTGTGCCATATGGAAGGCTATCAAACAAACTGGGAAATATGGGATTGGGCAGGACAGTAGTGTGGTGGGTAGGTAATTGGCTGGGTGGAAAAACACAGAGGGTGGTGGAAAAGGGCTGTCACTCCACAGAGGGAAGAGTGACCAGTGGGATTCCACAGTGATCCGTGCTGGGATCAGTCCTATTCAATGTCTTCATCAGCTACATTGCACAGGACCTAGAAGGCAAAATCTCCCTGTTTGCTGATGATACGATGCTCTGTAACAGAGTGGATATGCCAGAGGGTGTAGACAGAATGATGAGGGACCTGCAGAAGCTTGAAGAATGGTCAAGGGTTTGGCAGTTGAAATTCAGTGTAAAGAAGTACAAGACAATGCATATGGGGCACAAAAACCCTGGAACAACATATCAGTTGGTGGGTGAGGATGTAACATGCACCAAGCAGAAAAGGGACCTTGAGGTTATCATATCTGATGACCTCAAGGTAGGGAAACAGTGTGACAAGGCATCAGGTAAAGAAAATAAAATGCTGGGATGCATAGGCAGGGGTATCACCAGCAGCAAAAGAGAGGTTATAATTCCACTATACAGGACACTAGTGAGGCCCCATCTGAGGTACAGTGTACAGATCTGGAGACTTTCCCTACATAAGGACATAGACAGCGTAGAGAAAGTTCAGAGGAGGGCAACAAAGATGGCACAGGGATTGCATCACAAGTCCTACAAGGACAGGCTGAAGGACATGAATATGTACTCCCTGGAGGAGAGGAGGAAGAGAAGGGATGGGTTTATGTGATAATGGAGAAAACCTAAAGGCGATCGCTGGAATCGTGAAGTCAGAGTGCCAAAAATCAATTTCTGCACTCTGACTCCCCAGTGCACAGCAAAATGGCTCTGAGGACTTGGTTTTCCAATGTTTTAGGTGGGGGGTTGTGCCCCCCACACCCCTCCAGGGGGGGGCATTGCCCCCCATACCCCTACTTAAGGATTCTAACTCTAAGGGGGAGCATGTTGGGGGTGTTAAAAACAGTAAAAAAAAAAAAGTTTAGGCTGGGTGCAACAAAAACACACCAGTGCCCAGATCCAAACCCAGTACCCTGCCCACCAATGCCGCCAACCCACCCACCATGTCACAGGGTCAGCTTGGCAACCCACCACGGCACCACCCCTCACATTCCTTCCTGCCCCCTCGCTGTGCGTGCTTGCTCCCACCCACGTGCATACATATAGCAACATCCCATCACTATATTCCCCACCCCACATCTGGCCCCATACCCTACTGTAGCCCCAATGTCATGCACAGGGGATTGGGTCATCATTATTGTAGGGGCCCAATTGCTGACGCCCATGTCATAAGCTACTGAGATGATATGTTAGGGACATACAAGTACCTTACAGGGAGGAACAGGGTGCAGGAATACATTATTTTCCAGCAAAAAAAGATATTCCATTACTAGAGGTCATGGGATGAAGTTGGAGGGAGGGCAATTTAGAGGAAACATGAGGAACAATTTCTTCACAGACAAGGTGGTGGACAAGTGGAAAACCCCACCAGAGGAAGTGGTGGGGGCTGAATCAATCAGGGGGACTTAAGAATGCATGAGACAGACATTGGGAATTCTGGATGTCAGGGGTATGGGGCAACAGACTTCTAGAAAAACCAAAGTGAACTTACAAGCTTAAATTGGCAGACTGGGTGGGCCATAGGCCCTTATCTGCCAACAGTATCTATGTATCTATATTAAGCAGCCTAAAATATCATTAACACCTCCAAGTCTTTCAGAGTAAAAAATAGGGGAAATGGAATGACAGAATAAGTGATTCCATCTCTCCCATCACCATGTGGGGGAGAGAGATAGTGAGAGATATAATGAGAGAGAGAGAGAGAGAGAGAGAGAGAGAGAGAAGAACAGAGCTCCTGTTGTAAAATGAAACCTCCTGCTCTGGAAAGGAATAATAGGGCACTGCAATCAGCAGTCTTAGTCTCTGTGGCACACACACACACACACACACACACACACACGCACGCATGCACAGACACACGCGCACACACACACACACACACACACACACTACAGGTGAGCTAAATTAGCAAATTCTGACTTTATGTAATTTTCATGACATTCTGTGAATTTTCATGAATTTGTTTGAAATTTCTAAGAATCTTCAGAACTTCTATAATTGGCCATAACTCAATATATGTTAAAGGTAGGCATCTGACATATGGCATGTTTAATGTCCGGGACTGACCCTAACAGTGTGATAAGTGTCACAACATTTGGAGGAAGGGTTGGGAAGTTATAGGGGCTCAAAAGTTAGCAATTAAACATTCATGTGAAATTTTCTGAAAATATTTCTATGCTTAGAACTTAGCCATCTTTGGAGCTAGTTAATTGAAAACTTAGGTGCATGCTTTCTTATAAGTTTAATAGAAACTGCAAAATTGAGACTGCATGGTTTAGCTATGACCTGCCTCATGACACTACTTCCAGGGGCTCGCTTCTGAACCCGGGCCATCAGCATGGCAGCATGATGTTCTGATGCTGGACCATGGTGGTTACCATAAACCACAATATTTAGTGTAAATTAACTTAATTACATTGGTGATATTCTGTTCTCCAGCTTTAAACTTATAGGGGCTTAAAATTCAGCAGATTATGTAATTGCAAAATGTAACTTTAAAATTTCAGAGTGTCCAGAGGCTTATACCTCAGTCACCTTTAAAGCTAGAAATCTGAAATTTGGCATCATACTGTATGTATGTATGGGAATAGGTAATGGTAGTATACCAATTTGGTATAACTTCCACAAACACTTTTAGTTTACATAGTCAAATGACATTTTTAAATTTCGGAATGTTTGGAGGCTTGTAACTCACTCATTTTTAAAGACAAAGATTTGACTTGGTACACTTCTGAAAGTCCACTTTCTAAATTTGATGAAATATGGACAAATACGTTTTAAACTATATGGAAATGACCATAATTACAATTTTGGCAACATTTAATTAAATTGTCATGGATATTCTACAAGATTTCACTAAAGTGAAATCAGCATTTTGTCGGAATTCAACTGGTGGAAAAAAAACAATTCTCATCTCTAACATACACACACACACACACACATGCACACACGCATGCACGCACACATGCACGCATATAGAAAGTTAAAAGGCCTTTGAAACACTGAATGTAACATGTCGGGCAGCTTGTGAAAAAGTCACTAATAATTCTGCTCCATCAGCTAGCAGTGGATGAAATAAATTTAGAAGGGGTAGTTATTTCACTGACCAAGTTGAGGTTCATGTATCCAGCCTCCATAGATACACCATTCTGGGATTTGGGCCATTTATCCTGTACTTTTGTACTTTATCCTGCTGAGATAAAAGGAGCAGCAGAGAGGTGAGGAGAGACGGAGAGATAGAGAGCAAGCATCAGACCTGTGAGGGTAAACTTCTGGAAAGAGTAAATGGATATTGTTTTAAGGCAGTGATTTAAACACAAATGATATTAAGTCAGTTTGAAAAAACTCTGAAAGGATTTTAAACCAAAATGAAAGAAATCATTTTTCCATGCCAGCTGTGCTGACATCCTGTGACATGATGGCAGCATGGTGATGCTTCATGATGTTCCCTTCATCACAGCTGTCTACTGACACAGGATGTCTGCACCACTGGCATGGCAATATGATTTGTTTTGGTTTGCTTTACAATCCTTTCAGAGGTTTTTTAGGCTGCCATAATATCATCTGTGCTGAAATCACTCTGCCTTTGAAATAAATATCCATTTACTTATTGCAAAAGGTTACCCTCAGCAGTCTGATACTTGCTCTCTAATTCTCCTCTCACCTTCACTCTTCCCGTGATCATAGATTTCCCCAGTATCACCTGCACCAGTTTTTATAAAAAATTAAACATAAGCAACTGTGTGTTTCTGAAGTTTTTTTATGCATCCTCGGTGTGTGATGTCCACATAAACCTTTAAAGCTTCACTCCTGAGGCTTATGGCACATTATACACCTCAGGTGTGTAAAACAAAAAAAATCATAACACACAGTTGCCTATGCATTGTTCTCTATTTTATAACCACTTTCAGCTCTAGAATAACCCTTGTGTGGGTCCTATACAGTCCTGTAGATATTTTGTTTTTGGCCACAATAGAAGGGTAAAGGTACTGCCATGGCTAACTGCAAATATTAGGAAAGACATCAATAAAAAAGGAAAAGAATTCAAACATTACAAATGGACTGGTAATGAACAAATAAGGAAACCTACAAAACAGAACAGGAAAAAATAAATATCTGATTAGGAAAGAAAAAAATAAAGTTGGAGTTTAGATTATCCACTGCTAAAGATAATCAAAAATTATTTTTTTCATATACAATATTAAAAGGACAGTGTCAACTATTTTTGCAACATACAATTTTTAGTTGAAAACCCATGTTTTATAATGTCTTACCTTCTGTAAAATTCACTGGTGTTGCTAGCAGTATAATCTGCATCCTTTCATATTAGACATGAAATGTGTGGTAATGATGTAATTATACTCAGCCTTGTTTTGTTTAAAATCTTTGCTCTACTTTTATTGCATACATCCTGTACATTAGTAACACCCCCAAACAGAGCAGCCACTCTTTGTGCAATAACATCCTCTCCTCCCACTGCATCTAGAGTGAGCAAATTATATTGGGAGTGTTCCCAAGTGCAGGAAAGATACAGTGAAAGTTGATCAAGGAATGTAAACTACCACATTTTGGCATAGTAACACCAGTGTGGTGGGCAGCCTGTTTCTCACTTTTCAAAAGGAAAAAGGGATCAGAATCAAACTACCAGCTACATCAGCACTTTCTACAGAATGTGAACAATCATAAACTTTGCATTTTAAACAAGGGACAGCATGAGGCCTAAGGGGGTTGACAGTGTCCCTTTAATTACAGTCATTCAAGAAATAATAGTCTTGGTCCACTGATGGTGGATGGAGTGGAAGTTCGGGAACCTAGTGATGTCACAGGATCATTCAAAAGGTACCTTGCTGTTCTAAGTCAGAATTTCCATGAAAGTTGCTAATTAGATTTCCGCACTTTTGCAGAAGCAAAAATCTGACTTTCTTGGAAATTCTGCTGACGGAAGTTTTGTTTTGCACACATCTACTTCAGACTGAAAGAGGGCTACTGTGTTCCCAATTGATAAAAAGGGAGCTAGAACCTTAGCTAGGCACTTCTTTTTTTGTATTATCTGTTTATCCCACCCTGTACCCTGGCTAATCTCTCCTTCTGGCCCCCACATGGACCTTCTCATCCTGACAACTCCTGACCCCACTGCCCCACATTGCAGCCAACCCAAGTATTCCCAAGATATCCTGTCATCGGGTGGATCCCTTACCTTCATAGTGGATGAGCCTTCTGACCATACTTTCATGACCCTGGGTGCTGCTGAGGTGGCAGATGGATGTCTGGGGACCCCAGTGATGAGGATCTGGGGAGGCCATCACCCGATCAGCCAGGGTGCTATTTTTCCATTTTCTCCCTGGGGGAGTGGCATGACCAATGTCCGCCACTTCCCAAATATCTGGACGCTCCTTCCTTCTCCCCCCCAGCTGGCCCTCCAGTGACCTGAGTCAGTTCCCAAACCAGGGTTGCAGGTATTGCAGACAGAAATCCAACCACTGCTCTGACAGGCAGGCTGTTCAGCTGGGTATTTCAGACCAATTAGCTTGACATCAGTGGTTTGTAAAGTTATTGCAAGACTTGAAAATCAAACTGGAAAATGAAATAGTTGGCAGAGGACTTAAAGATCCAACACAACATGGTTTTGTTAAGTGATGTTCCTGCACCACTTATTTGTTATCATTCTATGAGAAGGTCAGTTGTAGCCTTGACCCCTGCCTTGACTGTGGTGTACCAGTAGATGTGATTTGTTTTGATTTCTGTAAGGTATTTGGTACTGTACCCCACAATAAGTTAATACTCAAAATGGTTCTGATGGGAATTAATACTTCCATCATAAGGTGAGTTGATTCTGATGGGATTTAATACTTACATCATATGGTGGGTTGAGGAATGACTACATGAATGGACCCAACAGGATAAGTTCTTTAACATTCTTTCTGAAGAGATTGATGTGACTAGTGTGGTTCCCCAGGGTTCAGTGTTGGGACCAATAGGTAGGTAGGTAGGTAAAAAGCTTTATTTTTATACAGGAGTACATATCGTAAGGGAAAACCCCTATTTACAAGACAGCCTGTGTAAGATGTTACATCAGTTAAAACAAAAAATACAAAAATACATAATCACAAACATACAGAAATATGACAATAAACATCATGTACAAAAACTCCTTAATTAATCGACATCTACAAACAATGAGAAAAATGTGCTTCAATTCATTTTTAAAATATGTTAAAGAAATTGTTGTTCTCATTGAATGAGGAAGTTTGTTCCAAAGTTTAGCAACTTGATAATTTAATGTTTTCTCTCCTTGTCTAGTCCTACATACATTTATTTTTATCTTATTTTCATGTACAGACCTAGCCAGTGCTTGAGTTTGCTTCTCTCTTCTTGACTCACAGACAACTGAAATATAGTGTTCAGGATACTTTATCAAAACTTTATGAATCAAGCTTAGCAATCTCACGTTTCTTCTAGATTCCATAGTTTGCCAACCAACTTCTTTCAACATAACACAATGATGTGCACTAAAATTACAGCCTAATATAGATTGGGTAGTCTAAATTGGACTTTATCTGTTTTCTCCAGCATAAGTTTGGATGTAACCCTATAAACAATACTACCATACTCTATGGTGGGTAAAACCATTTGTTCTACTATCTTTTTCCTTGTATTTCTATCCAGGCATTTTGAAGCTCATCTTAGTGCACCTATTTTTTTACCTACACCTTTAATCATTTCTGATATGTGTTTTACAAAAGTTAACTCAGCATCAAATGTCATTCCCAAGTAACGATATTCATTTACCTGTCAATTATTTTATTTTCTAACGATACTATGTTCAATTTAGGTTTATTTTTTGAGCCAAAATATAGTACTTTTGTTTTCTCTGTATTCATGACAAGCCTTAACCTGGTGAACCACTCCCCCACCCCAGTAACATTTTTTGGATTTTAATTTCTAGGTCTAGAGTATCCACTCCACTAGTGACCAGTGCTGTATCATCAGCATAGCATCCTAATTTTGAAAATTTTGCCACTTGCGGTAGATCATTATTAAATATTAGAAATAACAGGGGTTTTAATATGGACCGCTGTGGGACTCCTTGTGTTATCTCTTTGCTACTAGACAAACCCTGGGATACTGCCACCCTCTGTGATCATTCCGTCAAATAGGATTTATACCATTTCCAGGGGCCGTCAGTAATACCCATTTTCCAAATCTTCTGCAGTAGTAGGGAGCGGTCCACCAGGTCAAAAGCTTTTGATAAGTCTACAAAGAGGACTGCTATTTCAAAATCTGCATCCAATGAGGTGGCCACCAAATCATTGAGCTCTATTAGTGCTGAACCAGTTGAGTAGCCACTCCTAAAACCTGCCTGGTAAGGTGTCAGTAGATTATACTTATCTAAATATGCCATTATCTGCCATGTACATGTTTTTCAAACTTTTTGAAAGTATTGATGCTGTTTGGAATCTTTATCAGTGACTTCCGTCATACAGTATATTGCAATATCATTAATTCTGAGGATGATACCAAGCTTGGTTTTGAAGTTGATAATGGTAGTAAGTATAATATTCTCACTAACGATCTATGCAAGATTGAGATCATAGCTTCTAATAATGACATTTTTTTCAATGTGAAAAAGTGCTCTGTAATCCTTTCAGACAAAAACAGCTGTTATTCATATACTTTAAATGGAATCATTCTAACAGAGGTTACTACAGAAGTCAGCCTGGGTATCTCCATTAATAATGACCTCACACATGGGAACCATTGTAGCAAGACAGCACTAAGGGCCAACAGAATCCTTACATTTATCTGCAAGTCTCTTCTTCAGTAGAAGCAAAACTGTTACCACTATATAAAGCCTGACTGAGACCGTACCTGGATTATGCTGCTTCCTTTTGGATCCTACATTTAGGAAAATACAAAAAACTACTAGACTACATCCAGAAAAGGGTCACTAGAAGTGTAATAAGTAGACATTCTCATGTTATTCACTATTTTATAAGATCAGGATCTGTTAAGAGAATTTAATATTGCCTTTTCCCTAAAACCATCTAATTTACACTCACACAACAGTCAACTTCATGTTCAGAGGCAGAATCCAACAAGAGAAATAGCTATTTCACTATTCAGACTTCTAGGTTATGGAATTCTCTACTCCAGAGCATTGTGGACATCATAGACTTAAATTACAAAAAGGATCTCAGAAATGCTGCAGTCTGGTTTGCCGTTAGGATTCCGACAGCCTTACATTAATCCATGTCATGCTCATGTACAGCCTGATCACCATGGCACATGGATTCTTCCTGTCAGCATTGTATTCTCTAGCACTGCTGAATGAATGGAATGATGCATTCTGATTCTGGACCAGCATTCTTAAACTGTTGCTGGAAGAACTACAGTATTTTATTAAAAATCTGCCTGTCAATGAGGAAAACATTCAAAAAGTAAATTTTTGACACTTTTCTTTTGGAATAATTTTTATAATAGCAATAAGGCACTCCCAGGAGTTAGATTAACAGTCAGTTAATCACCCCCTAGGGGCAATATGGCACTTGGCTGTGCCTTGTGCAATGTTACACCCCTAGGAGGTGATTAACAGACTGTTAATCTAACCTCTGGTCATGCCTAATTGCTTAATAATTTTATGGTAGCATTGGATAAATATCTCTTACTATTCAGGTTAATTCCTCCCACTTGGAGTGGGGAAGGCAGTCCCGATGGGTCTTGTGCCCTCTTCTACCTTTAAAACTGAGTAATCTGAGTAAACCAATTTCATTTATGCTCTCTTCTGTCACTGGCAACAGGGCCCCCACATTTCCATTTATCTCAATATTCTCAGGGCCATCATGATGCCTTGGACTGAGGATTTGCAGTGTCCCTATGTAAGAGGACAACTGGGTTGAAGGTTGGGGTCTGCTTGCCCCCGGAGCCAGGACACCATTTTGTTTGTTCTGTACCCCATCTCCTAAGGCAGCACATGGTATGGTGTCATGATGTGCACACACCAAACACATCACCACATCGATGTGTGCCTCTTTCCAACATGTTCCTACCAGCTGAACTGCCAACTGTGGTCACCCAGGTGGCAGTGTTAAGAGGAGAATATGACCCTCTAAGGTGGCATCTAAGGTGCTCAATCCTAATCCCACAGGCCCCCAAGGTCCCAAAACCATTCTTGGTCCTGGGTTGCCGGCATCGTGAGCAGTAATGCTACCACTGTGCCAATGAGATGGCATTCCCTGTGATTTATTTAGGTGCTTCTTGCATGACAATGGAATCATTGCTCCTGCAGTTTATAACAAGCTCTGGCAGAGCCGCTACGACTGTAAATGCATTAACTATTTTATTTGTTTATTTATTTATTAAATTCTTGGATTACAAATACCTTTGAGCAGAAACTGCTCATTTACAAAGGTTCCACGTCAAAGGATGAGGGTCAACATACATACATACAGAGGTAGTAAAAGAATGCACAATAAACAACCAAAACAACTAAAAGAAAAAAATAAAGATAAGGGATAAGGGTGTTTCAAGGGCTTAAACATAAACAAGAATTGCTGTTGCATACACTAACTGAATCAAAGTATGGTACATTGAGAAAGGGCAGGTATAAAAATAATGCCACAGTCTGTATTAGAATTACCTACATGTTTCACATTTTATTCTATGCACTGTTATAGCAATCAACTCAACATACCGGGTTCATCACATACATGAAGGTACAGTACCTTAACTGCAAACACTGCTGAGACAAGTATATGTTGTGACAAGGTGGAAGATAAACACAATGTTGAGATGTTTTTGAAGACATTTGATGTGTTTAATTGATTTTTTTAGAGATTGCTATACAGTTCACACACATACTGTAGTTAGTATAATATAAAAGTGCATATACCCAAATGTCAGTGTAACTCTTACACATTTTATTACAAGTTGTTTTCTTGAAGGAAGATCTTACTGCATATGGACTAAAAATGGGTGTTAGGTAAAAGTAAACTGGGGTAGGTGTGTTATTGAGGGTATTACATAGAATATCTTTTATTGCTGCTGCACCGCAGACCCCATCTGGAGTACTGTGTCCAGTTCTGGAGACCCCGTCTCCGCAAGGACATAGACAGGATAGAGGCAGTCCAGAGGAAGGCAACTAAAATGGTGCAGGGTCTGCAAGAGTATGAGGAGAGACTAAAGGAGCTTAATATGTATACCCTTGAGGAAAGAAGGGAGAGGGAGACATGATAGAAACTTTTAAGTACCTCAGTGGAATCAACAAAGTCCAAGAGGGTAGCATCTTTCAGAAAAAGAGACGTGCAAGAACAAGGGGACACAATTTAAAGATGGGGGTGGTTCAGGGGCAATGTGAGGAAGTATTATTTCACAGAGAGGGTAGTGGATGCATGGAACAGCCTTCCTGAGGAGGTTGTGGGGTCTAAAACTGTGGGAGAATTCAAGAATGCATGGGACAGACATAAGGCAATTATTGTGGGGGTAGGAAGAAATAGGCTGTTGGTTAACTAGGATCTGTGGCCTATCCTGTAGGTAGGGAAATGGGCAGACTAGATGGGCCAAGCGGTCCTTATCTGCCATCAAAGTCTATGTTTCTATGTTTCTGTGTTTCACACAATATGAAAATCAACAACCCCTTGATATGAAGCAACAGGAATTATTTAGTACAAGGACAGAAACAAGTAGGAGACTCAGTGAGTGGGTACACAAGCATGAGTATGGTAAGTCAAATAACATTTAAAAAAGTCTCACTATCATAATTAATTTTTTACAAATGCATCTGTGCAGTTGACAATTCTTGTAAAAAAATAATAACAATGGGAGTTATTTCACATATGTCCACAGGTGCCACACATGCAGGTGGAGGGATTTGAGGCCTGGATGCACCAGTCTGCCCTGCTCTTGAGCAGAATATCATGGCTGAGAGGCAGAGGTACTGGGGCTGTTGAAGCAGAGGGAACCAAATCTGATGAGGCCAAAGAGGGGCTATTAGAATTATATGAGACACTTCCACCTGTAGCTTCAGGAGAACCCTCTGAAGCACTGGGAAGGGAGGAAAGGCATACAAGAACCTCCCTGTCCAGCAAAGAAACAGTATGTCTCAAAAGAAAACACCACGCCCAAGAATGAGCAAGCAAAAATTGGGTAGTTTTGCATTGGATGGGGAGACAAAAAGATCTATCTGTGGCTGACCCCACAGGTCGAATAAGCGTTCAACCACCTCTTGATTTAGCTCTCACACATGATCCCTGACAGTGGTGTGGCTGAGACAGTCTGCCAGGATGCTGCTGACACCCATCACATGGACAGCAGGCTGAAAGATGTCCTGCTGGACTGCTCAGTACCATTCTAACATCACCTCCTAGCATAGAGGGTATAAGTGAGTGCCTCCCTGTTTGTTCAGGTACCAGACCACAGACATATTGTCAGTCTGAATCAGGAGTGTCCCTGGACATAGAAGAGGTTGGAAGGCCTGGAGGGCATACGGTACTGCCCTCATTTCTAACACATTGATATGTAGAGATGCTTCCAGCTGAAACCATGTTCCCTGGGTCTACTTCCCAACCTTGACATGAAGCATCCATTGTAAGGGTTATGGTAGGAGCAGGGGGTTAAAAGGGGAACCCCCGTGGAGAGATTGGACAACACCTGCCACCAAAGATTGTCCTTCTTCATGTACCCAGACACTAGCACCCTGTGGTCCAGGTTGTCCAACTGCTGATTCCATTGGACATGAAGAGTCCATTGGATCACCCTCATATGCAGTTTGGCTAAAGGAACTGTAGGAATCCCAGATGCCATCAGCCTGAGAAGATGGAGGATCAACAGGGCAGTGGTCCACCATGAGTTGGCCACTAATCTGGCCTGTTCCTGCAAGGTCTCTGCTTTTATTGATGGGAGGAAGGCCCTGCTCTGGACCACATCCAGCACTGCTCCAAATGAACTGTCAGCACTTGGAGGGGAGAGGTGGTACTTGGGATAGTTGACTGTTATTCTAAGTCTGGAAAAGAGATCCAGGGTGAAGGAGAGTGACTCTTTCAGACTGCTATGTGATGGGCTGATAGAAGCCAATCATCCACATACAGGCACAATTAGATACCTCTGCAGCATAGGGCCTCACCACCACTGCTAGACACTTGGTAAAAACCTGAGGTGCTGAGGATAGGCCAAAAGGGAGAGTCTTGAACTGGTAATGTTCCCCCTGGAAGGCAAACAGAAGAAAGTGGTGGTGGGCCTGGAAGGCAGGGATGTGCAGGTAAGCATCCTGCATGTTCAGCACACAAAGCCAATGGCTCTTCTGGAGCAGGGGTAGAAATCCCTGGATGGTGAGCATGCTGAACCTCTTGTACTTGACGTACAGGTTGAGCATGCTGAGGTTCAAGATGGGTCTTAGGTCACCCATCTTTTTGGGCACTAGGAAGAAATGGAAGTAGTACCCTCTTCTTATCTGTGCTGGAGCCACTGGCTGTATGGATGACTATTGCAGAAGAGCCTGTATCTCATCCCCAGTCAGAGACAGGTGGCTTGGAGGATAATGGGATAGGTTTGGGGGGGTTGTCCTGAGACCTGTCTAGGAACTCTATGGTGTGACCTCTTGCTATTAACTGAAGGACCCAAGAGTCTGTGATTATGTCCTGTGACCCCAGAAGGTGGATGGCAAATCTCACTCCCCCCACTGGTTCCCCTAGAGGATTTGGAGGAGGTAGGAGGGTCCCCCACAAGTTAGGAGGCTGAGGGGAGTGAGTTGGCAGCCCCTACGGGGATGGACCTCTGGGACTCGGCAGGGGGAGTAGGGGTTCCTGATGCTGGGTACCAGCATTTGGCCTACTGTTTGGCAGGGGCCTCTTTGGTCTGGCATCTCTGTTGCCAAAGAAAAGGCTGTTTGCCTTTTTAACCCCCTCGCTATATGAAGCAGATGTCATGGATGGATTTACCTTGGTCCTGCAATTCAGTGATAATATCCTTCCATAGCATCACCTCTGAATAACACAGATCCCCTGAAAGGGGCATCTAGGATGGAGGTCTGGATGTCTTGTTCCAGGCCAGCAATCCTGAGCCATGAATGCTGCCTAATGCATACAGCAGTGGCTGTGGTGTGAGCAACTAAGTCTACTGTGTCACTAAAGGGCCCAGAGGGCATGATGACAGAAGATTTTAGCCATTCTCTCTGTCTTGGCAATCTTGGCCTTAAGCTTCTGGTCCTTGATAGCTTCCATCTTTGACTCAAGTAAGGCCAGGGAAGATTTCTGATAGGAAACCATATGAGCCACATAATTAAGGGACCTGAGGGCATAAATGGAGAAGGAATAGATCTTGTGACCGAAATTGTTCTGCTGCTTAGACTGCTTATCAGGAGGAGACATGCTCAAATGTTAGGTTTAGAGGACTGGTTGAGGGCAGCTGTGATAACAACTGAGTCTGCATTAGGATGGCTAGTAAGGTGTGTGACCCCATCTGGGGGGTGGTACACCCGTCTGCCTTTTTTGAAACAGCCAGAATGGAGGAAGGCTGTTGCCAGATAGTGGATGTCAGGTCTTCATGGGGCCCAGTTCAAAGCAGTATGGGCATAGGAGCAGTGTCAGTCATGTCTAGATGATCTGCAGCATTTTCTGCTTTGGATCCTGTTACTGGATATCCCAGCCACATGCATTTTGTATAGTTATGAGGAGTTCTGCAAAGGAAGGGTCTTCCAGAGTGGAATTCAGGGACTCCTTAGACTGAGGCTCTATAGGTGTATGCATACCAGAGGTGGAGGCCAAGTCAGAGTCAGAAGAGTGCCTGCTGGGGGTCTGAACCTTTTTTAGATGAGTGTCCTGGGTTGTATCACTGACCTGATGTTTAGAGGAGCCTTCTCCTGAAAGGTGGGAATACACAGGAGAGGCTTATCTAGGGGTCAGAAAGGAGGCAGGAGTAGAGGTCACCACTGATTTACAATGGTCACGCTACAAGGCTAGTTGAGTCCTGTCCTCCTAAATCAGGGTCTGAAACACTGCCTGGATATCAGCCTCAGGCTGCTGTGAAGGCAGAGGCTGAGGAGGAGGTGGCAGAGGAGGAGGCTGGTATAATGGATAGCCCAGCATCTGATATTGAGGGTATCCATGAGTCTGATAGGAGTAGGGAAAGTCAGAAGGAGCATATTCTTGATTAGACATAGCCCAGTGTCTGGTACCCTGGTACATAATGGGATTGATAACAAGGCATTGGATACCCCAGTGAAGAGTACATTGGGTATTGTGGGGTGGATAGCCTGGAACATTGCCCATAGGTCCAAATGGAGGTGCAGCTGAAGGCCCAGCAGTAGGTGGGGATGAAGGCCCAGCAGGAGGTCCAGAAGAACCAGGCATTAGCCCTGTAGGGACATTTAAATGGGCTGGCACTGGATCAGGCACACGAATGTCCAGTACTGAAAGATTCTGGTGCTGGGGGCTTGATGGAAGGCCTTCTAGCATTTGAGGAATGACCAGAGTGCCAGATATACCCTGACCCCATGAAGGGTCACATGGAGAAGGGTCACTGGGGATCGGGGTGTGAACAGAACCCGACGGAAGACCCATCATTATCTGGCAAGTCAGAGTCCAAGATTTTAGTTATTTATTTTTATTTATTGAAATGTTTCACCAGGAGGGCACACTGAACAACTAGTTGCTCATCTCACGGTGAGACCTGTGGGGGGAGGGGATTACATAGGGTTGTGAAGGATAAACAGTTACAATAGTATGTGGGTAGTACAAACAATGCAATATTGTAAGATTATGCAACAGTTGGAACACAAGGTATTGTACAATAAACAGTAGTGAAACATTGGGTAAATTACATGTCCGAAATTGTACAAAAGAACATAAATGTACAAAACAGTAATAATGCAACAGAACCATTTTAGTGGATGAGTGTACCAGAAGCAGGCTCGAGGTAGTACGTATGTGCTGTTGGAGTAAAAAGGATGGGGTAGGTTGTGCACATGAGTGACCCAGAAGGGCAGGTGGAGAAGAGAGGGGGATAGGCAAGAACTGAATGTGAGGAGAAAGGGTAGTCATTTCCTGATTCCCCCTTCAGGATGTTGAGAACCCAGCCAGGGGGGTCAGGGTAGGAAGGCAGAAACTGGCAATAGGTATTAAGGAGGGTTAAAGCAGGAACAGCTGAGGGGGAGGTAATTGTGTAGGGCAGAGGTAAGGGAGTAGTTGTAGGAGGCGTGTCATATTTCAGGGGGGGAGGGAATTCCAGATTTTAGGGAAGCGATGGGTGAAACCAGGCTGACCGATGAGGGTGGGCTGGCGAGGGACTGTCAAGGTGTGGCTGTCATTACATCTGAGAGAGTGGGTGGGGGAGTTGGAAGGGAGTTAGAGGATGAGAAATATGAGGGGAGCACTCTGAACCAGAATTTGGAGGTTAGTTTGGCACAGTGTGAGATGTGTCTGTGAGATAGTGGAAGGAAGGTTAGAGAGTGATAGAGTTCACAGTGGTGGGAACAGGAAAGGGAATTGAGAGCAAAGTGGCAAAAGGAGTTAAAGAGAGTGTACAGCTTGGCCAGGGAAGATTTGGGAGCAGCACCATAGACTACATCACAGTAGTCAAAGATGAGGACTATCATCTTCTGGACAATTCCACGCCCCACAGTCAGTGGGATGCAACTGCGATTCCTTTACAAAGCACCAAGCTTGGGGTGCAGTTTCTTCAGGATAGCATCAATGGGGACAGAGAAGTTGAGATGCTGGTCCAGCCAAACACCCAGATATCTAAATGAGGAGATGTCCTCCAGGATGGTCCATTCAAGGATGTGGAAGGTGGATAGGGCTGGAAGTCTAGAGAGTCTCTGCCTAGTGCCATAGGTCATTGAGACTGTCTTCTTGATGTTTAGAAAAAGCTGGTGAGAAGCAAACCAGAACTGAACTTGATTGAAGTTATGCTGTAAGCTGGTTTCCACAGCAGCAGGATTTTTGCCGGAACTATATAAAACAGTATTGTCAGCATACATGTGGATTGACAAGGATGAGCAGGGTGTGGGAAGATCATTAAAGAAAATGGAGAAGAGCAGGGGACCAAACACTGAGCCCTGAGGGACATCTGTATTAATGAGGAGTGGAGAGGAGATGGAATCAAGGATTCTCACTGATTGGGTCCTGCCAGATTGGAAGGGGATGAAGAAGGAGGAGGAGGAATTGGAGAGGAAGGGTGATAGTTAAGAGAGAACTAAACATTCTTGAAGTTTGGCAAGGGTAGGAAGGAGGGAAATGGGGCAATAGTTGCCAGGAGTGGATGTGTCACCACCCTTGGGGAGTGGAAGGACTACAGTGTGTTTCCACTTGGGCAGAAATAAAGGAGAGGTTAAGGACTAGTGAGATAGGATAATCAATTGCAGGAGAAGAAAGGTAGAGAAGTTTAGGATCAAGCTCATCTGGTGAGGAGCCTTTAGAGGGGTTAGAAACATAGAAACATAGAATTTGACGGCAGATAAGGACCGCTTGGCCCACCTAGTCTGCCCATTTTCCTACCTAACAGATAAGCTGCAGATCCTAGTTAACCAACAGCTTACTTCCTCCTACCCCCCACTAGGACTGCCTTATGCCTGTCCCATGCATTCTTGAATTCCCCCACTGTTCTTGACTCCACGACCTCCTCAGGGAGGCTGTTCCATGCATCCACAACCCTCTCTGTGAAAAAATACTTCCTCACATTACCTCTGAGCCATCCCCCCTCTATCTTCAAATTGTGCCCCCTTGTTCTTGCACATCTTTTTTTCTGTAAGATGCTACCCTCTTGGACTTTGTTGATTCCCTTGAGGTACTTGAAAGTTTCTATCATGTCCCCTCTTTCCCTTCTTTCCTCAAGGGTATACATATTAAGCTCCTTTAGTCTTTCTTCGTCTTTCTTTCTTCTTTTGAGGTATAGGAGGACACTAAGAGCTTCATCAGAGGAGATAGTAGAAAAAGAAAAAGGGTAGGGGTAGGCACTGGCTGAGGCGAAGGGCTGAATTTAGTAGATGGCAAGGGGGAGATGGAATTTAGAAGAGATGTGATGCACAAGGTTTAGTAGGCATTAAATTCATTGGCCACAAATCCAGGGTCAGAAACGAGGGAGTTATTTATTTTGAGAACTGGAGGGGAGGGGGAAGGGGGAGAGAATAGGGCATGAACTACCCTCCAGAATTTAGATGGAGAGTTAATGTTAGTCAGGAATGAGGAGTTGAAATAACCAGACTTAGCCAGTCTGGTAACTTTAGTACATGAATTGCATAGCATTCTGTACTTGGAGCAATCATTTGGACGTTTAGTAGATTAGTGTTCTCTCCAGGCCTGGTCACACTTCCTGAAGCAGGCCAGTATTTCGGGGGTGATCCAGCAGAGGTGAAGCCCATGGACCCTGGTCCTTCTGAAAGGAGCAAAGTCATTCCAGGTTGCAATTAATTTATCCTTAAAATATTCGAGAGCTTGGTCGACAGAAATGGCAGTGGAGAGGGGGGCCCAGTCAGGTGGAAGCAAATGCAGAGCTGAGTGGGGTAAGGTCTAAGGATTTAAAGGACCAGAGCTGTATGATTTTAGGGGGAGGTTTGGGACAGTGGACCTTACGTATGATGAAAATGGGGTTGTGATTTCTAAGGGCATCAGGGAGAACACCAGATTTAATGACATGGTGTGGGTGGGTTTAAGTGCCTAGTCAAGCAGGGTGTGGTTTTGTGATTTGGGATTAGGACGTGTGGGCTCAAGTATAAATTGAGTGAGGTTTAGAGCAGTGACATCATTGCATAGCTTGTTTAACTTGGGAGATAGCCAATTTAGATTCTGGTCACCCATTATGAGCAGTTCACCAGATTGTGAGAGTGAGGTGATGTTGGCAAAGAGTTCAGTCGTGACCGAAGGTTGAATGCTTGGGTGGCAATAGATGCCAGCCTCAAAGATTGAGATTGAGAAAGCAAGGGTAATGCGAGTGACAAGGGCTTCATAGGTAGCTGGGATGGAGGTAGATAGGGTGGTAGTAAATTGCAATGAGGGCAGGATATACATGGCCACTCTTCCTCCGCAACCCGATTGATGTCTGGAGAGGGTATACCCAGAGATAGCAATGGCATTGTCAGGAATGCTTTTTTGAGCCATGTCTCAGTAATAATTAGGATGTCAGGGGTGTGTGAAATCATAAGAGTTTGTAGTAGGTTGATTTTAGGTAGCAGGCTGCATATGTTCAGGTGGAGGAGCTTCAACCCATTACAAAGGGTTGTAGTAGAAGTGGGGTTTGGAGACATGTTGTTTTGGTAAGGAGCTAGGGTAGGAGAAGAAATAGGGCCATGGTTGGGGTAGATGTTCCCTGATGAAAGGAGGAGGAGGAGGGCAAGGATGAAATAGTGAAGTTTAGGACTTTTGTAATTATATTAGGAAATACGGGAGGGAGGGGAAGAGGCAGGGAGGGGTGGAGAGATGGAGATAAGGAAGTGAAGAAAGGCACAAAGTTACTAGGAAGGGAAAACAAAGAAGCTGGAGGGAAGTAGGGAAAGTGGGGTCTGTTTACAAGAGGAGCTGTGGAGGTGATTGACAGGATGAAGGAGGTATCTGGAAGGGAAGCAGAAAGAGAACTGTCAATAGGTGTAGAGGGAGAGACTGGGATAAGGGCAAGTACCAGCAAGGATGTGAGTAGGAGGGAGATGGAACCCATTCTGGGTAGGGTAGTACAGTAGAGGCTTTGTATAGACTTACAGATTCAGATCACACCACTGAATGTTAGGACATAGATAATTTGATTTAGGTATGAATGATCCAGGACTGGAAGTGTTAGGGGAGAGCAGTGGGAAGAGGATTGCAACCTATACATCTTGTTGCCTTCTAGTGGCTTTACAGTATAATATGCAAATAGAAAAGTAGACAAAAAAAAGTGTAGGTAAAATTACACTTTAAATTGAAGAAATTCAGCACTGAGTATTGAAACAGTCCAGAAATCAGAAGCAATATTGGATTGGGGGAAAAAGGTTAAACTGGCCAATGGTAGTGACATAGTCCAGTCAGGAGGAATTTGAAAATGCCTGACAGGCTGAGGAACCAAATGAGGAGA
Source organism: Neoceratodus forsteri (assembly GCA_016271365.2). Lineage (NCBI taxonomy): Eukaryota > Metazoa > Chordata > Ceratodontiformes > Ceratodontidae > Neoceratodus > Neoceratodus forsteri. Next base: position 43,067,173 of record CM028137.1, read on the forward strand.
TCTTGGTCCATGGGTGACCAAATAAGAGCTGTCTCAAGAGAACAATTGTCCTTAGAAAATTTACAGAGACAGCCACACAGCCTTGAGTTCCTGGAATGCTGTCCAGGCCGTACCTGCAAGCAAGGGCTTGGGGAGTGTTGCAGCAGACTCTTCTCACAGTGGAGGCATGTAGACCCCCATCGGAGCCACTGTTAGCCCAAAGGGCTATGAGAGGATGCCTGAAGGAGAATGAACAAGCTAGGGTTAGATATAGCTTTGAAAACAATGGGAGGATTCCTGCTTTACAATTCACAAAAAGGTTTGTCATAAATAATGGGAGTTTAAATTGTGGGGCGGCACTCAGACAGCGAGCTAGGTGCCAACTGGGTCTGCAAAGGGGAGAAACAAAAGACACTGAAATTGGGGGTGGACAGGAGAAATTAACTGAACATGACTTTTCACAGAAAAACCCAATGTGGTAGCAGAGGCTCAGAACTGTTCAAGTTCTATCACAGAATTAGGACTACAGTCTAGCCCTCTAAAATCCAAGTTCAAATACATACAAGTACAGGTAAAATTACACTTTAAACTGAAGAAATTCAGCACTGAGTATTAAAACAGTCCAGAAATCAAAGGCAATACTGGATTATGGGAAAAAAGGTTAAACTGGTTGATGGTTTATTTATTTATTTATTTAGCTTTTGTTGACCGGGTAAGTGCACTAGACAAATCCTGCCTATTTTCAGGCACGACCCGGGGGAGGGGGATACAGATGAATGCCAACTGACCTTGAACCAGATTAAGCTGTTGGTGGTATTTTTAGTGGATGAGGGAAATTTGGCCAGGACACCGGGGAAATTCCCCTACTCTTTTCGATAAGTGCCATGGGATCATTAACATCCACCTGAACTACCACCAATCCAGGCAGATGGGACCTCGGTTTAACATCTCATCCGAAAGACAGCACCTCAGAAATGCAGCACCCCTCTCATGCTGCATTACAGTGTCAGTACTGGGATATTAACCCAAGTGCCAGATGTGGGAACTGAACCCACAGCCCTCTGATCTCCCGGCCTCAGAGGTGAGTGTGCTACCTACTGTGCCACTGACACTAATAATGGTAGTGACATAGTCCAGTCAGGAGGAATTTGAAAATGCCTGTCAGGAAGAGGAACCAAACAAGGAAATTGTGGTCCACGGGTGAACAAATAAGAGCTGTCCCAATAGAAAGGCAATTGTCCTTAGAAATTGTACAGAGACAGCCATGCATCCTTGAGTTCCTGGAACACTGTCCAGGCCGTATCTGCAAGCAAGGGTTCAGGGAGTGTTGCAGCAGGCTGTTCTTACCATGGAGGCGTGTAGCCCCTGTCGGAGGTGCTGTTAGCCCAAAGGGCAATGAGAGGATGCCAGAAGATGGGGGAACCTGGTTGTCCAAGGGGACTTGGGTTGAGGAGGTTCTGATGGAAGATCCATGGAGGGATGAATAATAGGTCCATAGAAACATAGAATTTGACAGCAGATAAGGACCACTTGGCCCACCTAGTCTGCCCATTTTCCTACCTAACAGATATGATGCAGATCCTAGTTAACCAACAACCTACTTCCTCCTACCCCCCACTAGGACTGCCTTATGTCTGTCTCATGCATTCTTGAATTCCCCCACCATTCTTGACTCCACAACCTTCTCAGGAAGGCTGTTCCATGCATCCACAACCCTCTCCGTGAAAAATACTTCCTCACATTACCTTTGAGCCATCCCCCCTCTATCTTCAAATTGTGCCCCTTGTTCTTGCACATCTCTTTTTCTGAAAGATACTACCCTCTTGGACTTTGTTGATTCCCTTGAGGTACTTGAAAGTTTCTATCATGTCCCCTTAAGCTCCTTTAGCCTCTCTTCATATGTCTTCTGGTGCAGACCCTGCACCATTTTGGTTGCCCTCCTCTGGACAGCCTCCACTCTGTTTATGTCAAGTGGGTGAATCAGGAAGAGACTGACCTGGCGAAGGAGGGGGAACATCCAGATTAGTGCCCACCTCCGGCACTTGATCTTCAGTCAAGCCCGGAGGGTCTGGTTGTGTCAGTGGGAGCAAGGAACCCTCAAAAATCTGTTGCATGTCCAGCAGCTGGCTCAACTCGATGTTGGGGGTATAGTGCAACCCCAATGGAAGAGCATCAGCTGTGCACTCCCCAGAGAAACTGGGGAGCGATTTTATCAGCGGAGGCAGTACAGACATCAGAAGAACTAATGTCCGATGTATCGGCCTGGGCCATGCAGACAACACTGGCGCTGGAGTCCAGTTTACCAACTGTGATTGTGTGATCCTCAGTGGGGCTGGGGAGCAACTTATTGACCTGACTGCTGGTGATAGACCATGAAGAAGATATGAGTCTAAGGAGCACAATAGGGGTTCTGTCATTCAAGAAAAGCCCCGACCGCATTATGAGTAAATCAGGCAGGGAGGTCATGGTCTGATCAGCCAGAGTGGTAGGAGACCTGGCAGTAGGAGTACTTACTGAAGTTGAGGCCCCTCCAGTGTAAGTGGTGCCTGATGTTCACCGTCAAGTGGATGGAGACCTATTCCAGTCTTGGTGCCTCTCTTTGTCCTTTTTCTTCTTTTTGGGTTCTGGCATTGGAGAAGATTTTTCTCACAGATTCTACAGCTCCTTTTCCATCAAAACTAGGCACTTCTCCAGCAACTGGACTTTGAGCTTTTTCTGATGCCTAATCCATGTGGCCTGGTGAAGGGATGGCAGGGTATCCCATGTTGATAGCAACCACATATGGGCGACTGCCAAAATGGTGACCCATATGATGGTGCTATCATTGTAGGGGATGGTAGGGGGACGGCGAATGTTGTGACCGTGAGGGTAGAGTGGGCAACTGGAATGGAGGGTGGGCAACAGAATGTGGATGAATGGGTAACAGGGTTGTAACTCTGTAGTGTGCCTGCTTCCTCTGGGCCACCCGTGCAGTGTGGTGTGAAGGGTGATTGGCTCTGACGGAGCAGGTCCTGGGTTTGGGACTCGGGCAGGTGTAATTTTTGCATGTCCTGCAGCTCCGAGACTTAATATTTTTTAAACAGGGCTGTACCCCCTACCCGACATGCATCCCCCTGGGTTGAGAATCTTTAATTGGGGGGTGGGGTGAAGGGAGCACAGCCCCCACATCTGATTTCAAGTCACCTTTACTGCATATCACCGAAAATGTTTTCGGTGATAATATGAGTCACGGTAATAGGGATCGCCTATTGGCAGTCACTATTATCACATAGAACCATTGGCAGGGTGCACAATCCTTGACCCGGTGTTTGGGAATGCTCGTCAGCATGCAGGATCTGGGTGCCTCAGGGCTTGCAGTTCATTTTGACGCATCACCCAACTGTTCATGTCCCTGATTTGTACCTCTTGTGACAACCCACCTCTCTTTCTGGGCTGGAAAAGCTTTTAGAGAGGTGTTTGTCCTCGGGTATTCACTGCCACCAGCTGGAGTTCACTCCAGCACCCACCTCCAAGTTTACAAAACTGAGCAATCAGAGGTGCAATTGCACAAATCAAAGTCTGGTAGTGTGTCTCTCTCGGGTGGTGGATGCTAAACAGAGTTTACCTCAGCCAGTGAAAACCATATATTACCTTAGAAAAATGACATCACAGTTACAACTGTTGAGTAAATAAATAGCTTTTTACTTAACAGAAATTGAACAGAGCATTACAGGACATCTATTTACAGCATAAGAGAACAACACTGATACAGGAAAAGTAAACAAATGTTTTTAAATAACAGATGGCAAAAGAAAAAATCTATTACTGCGATATAGTAGTATTGAATGTACCCTTCTCCTATCCTTTCAAGAGAACACTGGACCCTATGCTAACTGCCAGCTCCCACAGACATTGCTAGAAGGGTAGGCCCCAAACTTAGTTATTTCTTTAACTCCCAGACAGTAACCAACAAACCCCTCCTCACAGCCTTTTAGTATCTTATATACTCTCTTAAGAATAGGTGATTCCTATTTCCTCTTTGAATGCACCAACCATCTACCATGTATGTATTTAATTGTCCCAATCAGATTGCACACCTATCAGTGTCCACTAATATTCATCCTTAACCTTAGGTTTATATTTGAATGATCCAATCCATTTAAACTGTGAGTCAGTGTGTGGACATGTCCACCCTGAGATTTAGGACCCAGCTGTTATCAAGTAACTGGGGAGGACAGGGAGAATTCCATCTTGTGGAATTTCAGCTTGTGTTTTTTTTTTCAGAATACTAAAAAAAATAAGTCACCTACAGAATCCACCATTAACTCCTTCCTTCCTATTTCGGTCACATCACCCCCCAGGTGATGAAGGCATGTCCCTTGGGCCACCCCAAGTGATCCAGCCATTCATGTAACTGCCAGGAAGTGCCCAAAGCATCCAGCCATGCCATTAGCCCTGTTTAGATAGCCCATCCACATTTGCATTTTGTTTGCCACTGCAATGCTGGTTGTTCATGTTGTATGCCTGCAGTACCAGACTCCAATGTAGTAGTTTTCCATTTTGCCAGCTTGACCTATGAAGCTATATCAGGGGATTATGATCTGTAGCCACAGTTAATTCTCTCCCATATAGGTAATGCTGCAGCTTCTGAAGGGTCCACATTATTCCCAAGCATTCCTTCTTGATTTTGGCGTATGCCTCCTCTCTGGGCAAAAGCCTCCAACTGAGTTAAACAACCAGGTGCTCCTTCCCCGCTGGGTAATTTAGCTCAGCACGACCCCCAGCCCATAATCTGAGGCATCCACATGGACCATAAACTTTAGACTGTAATTGGGGCTGGCCAAGACAGTTGGGCTGCTTAAGACCTTCTTTAGCTCCTGAAAAGTGACCTCAGAGCCTTCTAACCACTGCACCTTATCTGGCTTTCCCTTCTTGGTTAGGTCTGTCAGGGACTTAGCCAGATCACCATAGCGAGGAACAAACCTCTGGTAGTACCCTGCTGTCCCCAAAAATGCCCTCTCCTGTTTCTTGGTGGTAGGAGAAGGCCAGGCCAGGATGGCATCAACTTTGGCAGGCTCCAGGAAGATGTGTCCTCTACACAACCGGTGCCCAAGGTAGGACACTTCTGCCATACCTATTTGGCACTTTTACACCTTGACTGTCAAACCTGCATTCTTCAGCTTGTGGAACACATCCCATACATTGTTGATGTGCTCATCCCAGGTCTGACTGTCTATGGCTATATCATCCATATACGCCAATGCAAACTCACCTATCCCAGACAGAATGTGATCCACAAGCCATTGAAAGGTTGCAGGTGTATTCTTCATTCCAAATGGCATTACCTTGAATTCGTATAAACCAAATGGAGTGGCAAAAGCTGATCGCTCCCTGGCTGCAGGGGTCAGAGATATCTGCCAGTAGCCCTTTGTTAGGTCTTTTGTGGTCAGATATTTGGCTCCCCCCAGTTGTTCCAGGGTTCATCTGTTCTGGGCATAGGATAGGTGTCAGACTCCATGCAGCTATTAAACCTCCGGTATTCAATGCAGAATCATGTGGTGCTGTCCTTTTTGGGGATCAATACCACAGGTGATGCCAGGGGCTACTAGATTCCTGGATTACTCCAAGTTTCAGCATCTCCTTGAGCTTCTCTTTCACAGTCTGCTTAATGTGCTCAGGTACCCTGTAAGGAGATTGTTTCAGGGGAACCTGGGTCCCTGCATCCACATGGTGCTCTGTCATCATGGTGTACCCCAGTTTCCCTGTGAACATGTCCTAAAATTCTCTCAGCACACCAATAATTTCTTGCACCTGAGCTGGTGTCAGCTGTTCAGAGAGGGTAAGGTTATCCACAGAGGATGCAACCCAGGCCTTCCCAAGCAGGTCCACCAGTGGATCATCTCAGTTTCCTCCCCTTGGGCACTGCATACAGCAAGGACCAATTCCTCCCTGTCATAGTAGGGCTTCAGTATGTTAACATGATACAGCTTTCGTCTGCATCTCCTCTCCGGTAGCTCTATCATGTAGTTGACATCACTAACCTTTTGGACAATGGAGAATGGCCATTCCCATGCTGCCTGTAATTTATTCTGTTGGACAGGGATGAGTGCCATCACTCGCTGTCCCACCTCACATTCTCTGGCTCGGGCCCTGTGGTCATACCAGACTTTCTGCTGCTGTTGTGGAGTGGCCAAGTGCTCCTGAGCAAGCCTCATGAGCTCCTTAAGGAGGATCCTGAAGTTCATGACATACTCCACAACAGACTCCCCTTGGGAGGCACAGTCACCTTCCCATTCATCCCAAATCAAATCCAGGGGCCCCCGCACCCTATGACCAAACAGGAGTTTTAAAGGTGAGAATCCTGTGGGATGTCCCAGTATGCAAATAGGTGATGAGGCAAATATTTTCCCTAGTCCCTCTTATGCTGGTCTGCAAATGTCCTTAGCATGGTCTTAAGGGTTGAATTAAATCGCTCCACCAGACTATTAGCTTGGGATGGTATGGGGAGGTTTTGAGCTGCTTTACCCCTCATTTCTCCCACAAACTACTCATTAACCCTGACATGAAATTGTCACCCCATCTGACAGTATTTCCTGGGGAAAGCCCCCCCAGCTAAATATTCCCAGCAGTTCATTTTCCATGGGTTGCACCTCAGAGGATGATAGGGCCACTGCCTCTGGGTATCTTGTGGCATAGTCGACTACCACCAGGATACACCACTTGCCAGTGCAACTTGGGGTGCTCAGTGGCCCCACTATGTCCACAGCTACCCTCTTGAAGGGTTCATTGATAATGGGCAGGGACACCAAAGCTGCCTTGGCTTTGTCCCCCATTTTCCCCACCTGCTGGCAGTGTGGACAAGTCCTGCAATAATTTGCCACATCCTTGCCAATACCAGGCCAGAAGAAATTGTTGGTTAGACGATTTTTCACGTGCCTCACCCCCAAGTGGCCTGAAAATGGGATATTATGGGCAAGGGCCAAAAGCTGCTGATGGTGAACCTTAGGGACTACCAGCTGCTGGAGTACCTCACCATCTAGCCCTTCCTCTGTTGTACATTCTCTGTACAGCAGCCCATTGTCCCAGTAAATGGACTCTTTACCTCACTGAGGACCCTCAACCCTATTATCTAGTTATCTCAGTTTTTGCAAGGTAGGGTCAGTTCGCTGTGCAGCGCTCAGCTGCCCTCTTCTGGCCCTTCCCAGTGCCCCTTCAGAAGGAAGTCCTTTGGGCTCCTCTATTTGTGACTGGGGTTCAGGACTGCTGCTTCTAGCCAGCCCCTTCCTGGTACTAGCCACTTCTTCAGCTGCTGAGGGATGGGCTGGACCACCTTGAGTCACCCCACTTCCCCCTCAGAAGCTTGTCTTTTTGCCTGGCTATGAGTTGCAACACACACCAGTTTTTTCCTGTGGTCAAAATCATTCCCCACAATTATATGTACTGGGAGATCCTCTACAACCCCACCTCCTTTTCTCCAAGTCCCCCCTCCCAGCTCAGGAAGACTCCAGCCATTGGTATTGGGACTGAAGGCCCTGTGAATCTCCAAACCCTGGAGTATTTCCCAGGAAACATCTGCTCTGCCTGGATGAGATCCAGCCTCACCAGGGAGATGTAAGCGCCTGTGTCCCTCAGTGTCTGTGTTACTGTTCCATTAACTACAACGGGATGCATATTCTCATCAGAGGAGAGTGGTTCTTCAGGCTGGATGCACCCACAAACACACCAGTGCTATTTTGATCACCCCCTTCCCCATGTCTCTGCCCCATTTTCTGAGGGCAGTTATATCTCAAGTGCCCCACTTGATTGCAAATATGACATTTCTTGGGTACTGTTTCTTGAGTCCCTTTAGAACCAGAGGGTTCTGCTTTGGGGTCAGGTGCAGGCTGTTTTCCTTTGGGCTGCCCCCATGGGACCCCTTATAACCCTGTGATGCCCCCCCAGCATGAGACTTACGCTGTGCATATGGCCTGCTAGAAATGTACATGTCAGTGCTTGCTGCCACCTCCTTTGAGGAGCTGCATGCCCTGTCTAGGAGCAATACACTCATATCCACAGGTAAAATTTTAAGAAATTGTGCCCTCACAAACATATCTTAGATTAATTCCACAGTGTCTGCTTTAGCCTCCTACACCCACCTATCAAGGTAAGTATACAGTTGAACCTGCAGTTCAACATAACTGTCTTCTGGGCTTTTCTTTAACTCCCTAAATTTCCTTCTATAAGCCTCAGGAGTTAATTCAAAATGTTTCAACAACACTGTTTTGACCTTATCATAATCAACATAGTCTTCTTTACTCATTTTAGAAAATGCATGCAAAGCCCTCCCCGTAAGTAAGGGTGTGAGATAAGTTGACACAGAGCCATAGTCAATTGGAATTGCTCACATACTCTCTCAAATGACCTTGACAATAGATCAAGGTCATCTCCCTCTCTAAACTGAGGGAGCAATTTAGAATTAATTTTGGCTTCATGAGGAGAACTCACTCCACCATTACTCACGGTTTGCTGGCTGCACAGGGTCATCATCTCCTTCTCGTGCTGTTGTCTCTGGAGTTCATACTATCATTCCTTCTCTCTGTCTTTGCATTCTCTTTCTCTTTCTTCACATTCTTTCTCTCTCTCTGACTGCCAGTCTCTTTTCTTCCAGTTCTTTCTCTGCTTCCAATCTTTTTGTCTTTGTGTCCAAACTTCTTGTTTCTGCTTCAGCATCCAGTCTTTTCACCTCCAGCTCCTTGTCTTGCAGCAACCGCTACAGTTGCAGGGCATCAAGCTGGTTTGGGGGGTCTGCTACATCAGTTCCTGACTCATCCCCAGAGACTGTCTGCTTCTGGTCATGTGCCACAAGGCCAGCTATGAGGTCTGCCTTTTTCTTGTGTTTTAGACCTTCAAACTGAACCCCCTTTTCCTGCCCAGGGTAGGCCGGCATTGCAGCTGTTGCTGGGTCCCTTTGGAAAAAAGGAAACACAACATGCACTTTAACTCTTAATTTGTAATCTGGAGCCGGGTGGCTCAGTCTGAAATGATTAGCAACAACAACTGAATCAGATGGCACACTTTGATTTGAGCTTTGTTGCAGGGAGCTACCCTGGTGTTTACTCACTCTACCCAGGTCAGGATGCAGGATAGATGAAATGGAGACCTCAGGATGAAGTGCTGGTTGGCCAGGAGAAGCAGGGCACACATCACACACCATGGTGGTCGATCCTGTTTGATTGTGTTGAGCAGGGAGCCGAAATCTCCAGGCGGGTCTCTCGTCGGGTGTAACTCTGTGGCATGAGTGACAATCTAGGCTGATATGGTGAGGCCCAGACCAGATTAGTGAGTAGGATACAGTTCAGTAAGGTTGTTGGATGCAGCCTTCAGCTAGCATGACACAATCAGCGAGGTGGGGAACCAAATCACAACCCACACTCCACATTCAGTACACTTATAGTAAAGGCAGGCAAATAACCACAGTTTGGATAACAGTCCTGTTGCTATTCACAGTGTCTCTGCACAACCCGTATGTTCTGCAGTAGGATTCAAGTCCTGACAGGTTGATTTCTACTGGGCAAATCTTCGGTCCACTTCAGGCAAAATTCACATTGTCACAATTCAGGTTCCAAACAGTTAAAATCTAACCCAACCTTTCTTATTTACACTCCTATCTGGGGTAATTAAAACATCTCCCTCGAGAAACACCCCATCTTTTGTCGTTCATGGCATAACAATGGTGTATCCTTTTTAAGGGCTATCCTGGTAAAAAACACTCTCATCCTAAAATCTTTCAATAAACTTTTCACTCAATGGGGTCTTCCAAAACAAGACTTTTGGAAATACCTCCAGCTATGTACAGCATGTAACACCTTTTTTCATCACTTACATATACATGACATACATGATCAACATATTACCTTGTGGGTCAGTTCCACTTCTAGTTTAACTAGTATCATTTATAAGGATATCAGAAGTACGTTACCAGATCAATCCCTAAAGCTAAAACAAAGTGGAGCCAACTTCTGAACTATGACATATCTGACTTACAGTGGGGTAAGTGCTGGCTCCTTACCCACAGAACATTCAAGGATACTCATAGTTCTCTAGATCAAACCAAAATTCTTCACCTTTGGTACAGAGCACCGTCTGTTTTACACCATATGGGCTTGCTTACTTCCAACAACTGTTGGTGTTGTAACAAACCTAATGGGGACTTACTCCATATATTATGGTACTGTGACCCCATACTGAAGCTTTGGTCCAAGGTCCAACAATTTGCATCCAAAGTGATTGGTCACAATGTTACTTTTGATCCTAAATTTTCTTTACTAGGAATATCCTCTTTTTCAAGCTCAAAATAAATAGCTTAATTTACTTTTTTTGCAAGTTAAAAGACTCATACTAATGTTTTGGAGAACTACTAATATCCCCACTCTCTCTGATATCCTTAGCAATCTCTCCCACTGTGCCTCTTTGGAGTGTATTACCTATGCTTCCTATAATTGGCTTAATGAATATGGTAAATGCTGGCAGGACTGTTTTAACTACCTTCACAATGCTTATAATTAATGGATAATTAAGGAAACACCTTTCAATATTTGTAACAATTCTCTATTTTATGATTACTCCTTAGGATTGATGTTGTCTCTTTCTATTTGGGAATCATTTTCTTTTCCTTTAGGCACCGTTTGTGCCTTTTATACAATTGTTAATCCTTTCTGTAGAATTTAAGTTTAGTACTTCCTTAAACCTCAATCAGGAAGTAAACAAATGTATACTTTAAGGTTACAACATATGCAGATTTATACTTAATAATTCTATCTTATTAGGGCACAAACCATGATTTATTGAAACATCATGGTTATTTAGCAGAGAGAGATACAAATGACAGATATTCATCAATCAGATTTTGTTAAAAGAATATATCATTTTAATATTTGTACGATTATGTAATTTAACATACTTGCTGGGTCCTACATATTTATATCATTATGTCTGCATTAGGAAGATTGTTCGTATTACTCAAAATCTCTGCATAAAAAGATAAAGTCAAAAAAACAATTCAGGTTCTGATCACAAAAGTTATAATTTCAGATAAAGTCTGATTTCAGGCTCAATGTCTCTTCACTTGGGAAGATGGTAGCGGGCAGGCCAGACACAGCCTCCCCACCAATTTACCCTGTGCACACACAGGAGCAGCTGCTTGAAATTACTCGAGCTGTTCACTTTCTCAACTCCAATCTCACACTGACTCACTGCTGCAGGCAGCTTGGGACATTCCCAGTAATCCAAAAGGTTCAGTTGGTTGACCCATCTATCAGTCACAGCTAGGGCTCCCCCTCTAGATTCATTTAGGTGCCAAAGAGTGAAAACTACAATTCCTACAGAAATTCACTAACACAAGACCACTGGACTCCAGTTTAGGGTCCCCAAAGGTACTGACCGGTCTCAACTGGCAGTCCAGAACCAAGATGGTGGTACAAAACAGAAAAAGTCCATGCTGCAAAGGAAGGCAGGTTAGACAAACTACAATATTATTATTACTAAAGCAGATAAGCAATAAACAATCACAGATTCTAGTAGGGCTCCCTCTGCACAATTAGCAATGACAGAATGAAATGGCTGTACAGTAGCCCGGGTGGCACTCGAGCCTGAAATTACCCGGCCCCCACCCAGATTAATTATACACTATGAAAATGATGCATCTTAAAGAGCCAGGCATGGAGGCTAACACAGCACTCACATGCAGGCACTTTTAAAACTGTTAAAACCAGAACACCAGCCTGGCACTGAGCATTTAGGCAAGCCCAGGAAGACAATTTAGGAACCCCAATTTGTAGAGGGGTTACATATATATTTAGGCTTGATAGTTCACAGAAGAAATTACATCTTATTTAAGGGTGGTGAAGCACTAGCAGTAGGACAATGAAATGTGTTATACACAGGTACAAGATGTGTGCGGGTGATAACGCCCAGTGGCCATACACCTCAGGCACTCGCATGCAGATCCATCGTCCTGGTGCCATTGCACTACTCAGTGTAGGTGAAAGCCATGCTGTACTCACTCACACAGGTCCCAGAACAGGCATGTTACAGCTGACCTCTCATTTTTTTGTACAATGGGGAACAACAAACACACTATCCATAGCCTGGAGCATACACTACAAATGCCATTGCAGGATACCATGACCCATGGCATCCAGGATACCTCAGCAGTCCAGAGAGTGGCATGTTAGACAGGGGAACAGGGAAGAGTGTATGACAGCAGAAAGATACAGCATTGACAAGACATGCATTGGAGGTATGTCAATTCCCACTTACAGTTTGCTAGGGACATACACACAGCTGCATACAATGGTGGGTCCACAGCTTGTGTAGTGCCCCAACATATGTTATATGCACGTGGATCATTCTGGAGTGAAGATCCCCAGCCTGGATCCAGTGCATTCAGTGGCTGGCTGTGGCAAGACATGGAGGGCAGTGCCAGTGTCCGCAACAGCTAGAGTATGGTGGAGTGGGGTTGTCTATGTATCAAGGCAGTGGGTGGAAGACCTCTATGCTATGGATATGGACTATAGTTTCCTTTGGTGCTATTGGGTCCAGGTGGGCCCTACAATATGGAACTCTTTGGGGATGGAGTTGGATCAATCAGGGATTGGAGGGATACCTTTAGTCCACCAGGGTTGCCAGTTTGCTGTGCACCTGAGTGTACTTCCATAGCTCATCTGTTGTGGCTGGCTGGCTTAGGCCAGCTATTCATGGCCTAGCTGTGGGCTGTGCTTCTCTGGGCTGTGAGGGGCGAATTTCCCACTAAGGATGCTGCTGTTCATCATATGCATGGGAACACACCCTCAACTTGCATGGCACACTATCTGTGTTCATGCTGGCCATTCCCTTATGGCAGGTGCATCCCACACATTTGAATATCATGCTGTGGTGCATTGTTGGAGTTACATGGCATATCTCACATTTCCACCAGGATGTGCTGCTCATCTCCTTTGAATATGGGGGTCCTGGACTAGGCTACCCTGAACAAATACATTATCAGAATGGAAAAAATCATGACCCCACTAAAAACAAGATGTTGCATCTAATCTGGGATAGCCAGAGTAACTACAGTGCAGAAATGTGTAAATGAAGATCCCTATGACAATGAGATGTAGCATCTCCCCTGCACTATCCAGGATACAAAATATAGGATAAGAAATATTTAAAGGAAATGTACTCTAAACTGAACTTCACTGTGGTCACTGACATAAACAGTTCCTTTATTGTAAAAGTCACACAGGAGTCTGGTGTGCATATTGTATAGGACACATACAAACAGAGGTGAGAAAGAATACGTGCCTCAGCTGGGACTTAAACCCAGGCTGCCCAGAATACTGTTCTGATTGTGCTAACCAGCTGTGCCACTGAGACAACTAGAACTTGGACCATCCCTGAGCACATCACTCTTTCTCAAATGCACAACCCAATGGCACACCCAAATATTTATTTAAAACAATAACCCAGTAGTGTGGTTTGCATATTTTATGGAACACATACAGAGGTGAGAAAGAATAAGTGCCTCAGCTGGGACTTGAACACATGCCAGCTGGCAGTATTGTGGTGATGAGGTTGGTGTGTAGTGCAGTGTGTGTGTGTGTGTGTGTGTGTATGTGTGTTCAGAATATAAGATAAGAAATATTTAAAAGAAATCTTCTCTAAACTGAACTTCACTGTATTCACTGACATACAGTAAACAGTTTTTTTTATAACATATTAGAATGCAATATTTATTTTGAATGTTGTGGCCACGAGGATGGTGTGTATAGAGAGAGAGAGTGTGTGTGTGTGTGTGTGTGTGTGTGTGTGTGTGTGTGTGTGTGTTGTAGCTCAATATATTTTTTCCCCAAAAGATAGTAAAGAATGTCTTCTTATTGATACATATTTAGTCTAAGCAGTTCACTGAAGACCTGGCATATGTCTGAGACTGATCATCAAATAGTGTCTGTAGAGGTAAAAAAAAACACTGTAAATCATTGATTTTTTGGGGAAAGGGTGACATTTATGAGGTATGAATCTTTCTTGAAAGGCAGTACATTATCAAGTTAAACTAGTATCAAGAAGCTGTTTAAATGCTTAGTATTTAAATGTGCAAATCTCCAGTTTTATAGGCAACCAATATTTAACAAATATTTAACAAGCTGTTTCAGTTTTCTAATGGCATCTAATAAGCAGCCTGGAGTTATGTCTCCAACATTCTTAACAGAAAAAAGAGAATATTTTATTTCAGTTGGCTGGGAGGATACATTGAAAAGTTTAAAACATGCGTTCCATGTTAATTTTCCAGCTACAGATAGCAAGAGGGATGTAGGCTCCAGAGGCTAAAAAAACTGTAAATCATAGATTTGCTGGGGAAAGAGTGACATTTATGATGTTTGACTCTTTCTTGAAAGACAATACATTCCCAATTTAAACTAGTATCAAGAAGCTGTTTAAATGCTTAGTATTTAAATGTGCAAATCTCCAGTTTCATAGGCAACCAATATTTAACACACTGTTTCAGTTTCCTAATGACATCTGATAAGCAGCTTAGAGTTATGTCTCCAACATTTTTAACAGAAAGAAGGGAATATTATATTTCAGTTGGCATGGAAGGATACATTGAAATGTCCAAAACAGGCAGATGGGACCTTGGTTTAACATCTCATCCGAAAGACAGCACCTCAAGAATGCAGCACCCCCTCATGCTGCAGTGTCAGTATTGGGATATTAACCCAAGTGTCTGATGTGGGGAAAGAACCCACGGCCTTTTGATCTCCTATCCTCAGAAGCAAGTGTGCTACCTGCTGAGCCACTGACACCTAAATGTGTGTGTTTAGTTAATACAGAGCTACAGTAATCCCAGCTTTCTACCTATCACTATTGGTATGGCCTAAGGAGAGGACAGATGGAAAGGTTAGTCCCTATGTGACCTTAACTGTTGTTAGCCAGACTTTTTTTCTAAATGGAGCAGAGTCCAACATTTCTGTCTGACAGTAACAGCTATAAGAATACTTTTTTCTATATGCAGTTGATATGAGTATCTGTCAAACAGGAACTGTCCACAGTATACCTAGCCATAACATCGGTAATGATCAGTGTGAGCATAAAGAAGATAAAAATTAGCAACAATTCTTAAGATGACTACATACTGTATGATATATGTTGATTCTTGTAGTACTGGAGGTATGATCTTTTAACCTTTTTCTTTCTATTAGATGCCAGTAACTGCCTCAGATGTCCAGATGATCAATGGCCTAATGATAAACAGAATATCTGTATCCAAAAATCTGTAGACTTTCTTTCCTATGAAGAGGCCTTAAGTTCAATTCTATCTGGTTCTACAGTGTCCTTCTCTATAATTGCTGCTTCCATCCTATGTGTCTTCATTAAGTACCGGGACACTCCGATTGTAAAAGCCAACAACCGGGAACTCAGCTACCTTATCCTTCTCTGTCTGTTCCTTTGCTTTCTCTGTCCATTGATATTCATTGGTCGACCCAAAGAACTTACCTGTCTGCTCCGTCAAACTGGTTTTGGAATAATATTCTCCCTGTGTGTTTCTGGGATACTGGCCAAAACCATTACAGTGGTCATTGCCTTTAAAGCAACAAAGCCTGACAGCAATTTAAGGAATTATGTGGGGCCCAGGACACCCTACTGCATTGTCTTTTTTGGCACCCTGCTGCAAGCCACTATATGCATTATATGGTTGGCAACATCTCCTCCATTTCCTGAGCTGAACATGAGAATTGTAGAGGGTAAAATTATAGTGGAATGTAATGAAAGTTCAGAGATTATGTTCTATTGCATGCTGGGATATATGGGTCTCCTGGCAAGTGTCAGCTTTGTGGTGGCCTTTCTAGCGAGGACATTGCCGGATAGTTTCAATGAAGCTAAATTTATCAGTTTCAGTATGATTGTGTTTGTTAGTGTCTGGCTGTCTTTCATCCCAGCATACCTCAGCACAAAAGGGAAGTATATGGTGGCTGTTGAAATATTTGCCATCATGACATCTGGTGTTGGAATAATCATTTGCATATTTTGCCCTAAGTGTTACATAATTCTTCTGAGACCCCACTTAAACACAAGAGGACAATTAATGGGGAATACAAGCTCTTCCAAGAAAATGTAGGAACTGTTCCATATTCAGGAGATGTGTGCTGAAATATCTGTAGGATCTGATATGTTGTAACTTGTAGGATGTAGCTTATAATTGTTAACAAAGAACTGTAAATGGTTTCTATGAATGCATTGATTGCTGGTGATCAAATACTGCAATAAAGAGCCAACCACTATTTTATTTCTGAATCCTTTTTTTTTTAATTTTCATTGGCCTGCTGGAATGCCAGTGCACTATCAGGCACACATGTATATAATACTTCAGTGGTTAAATATATCAAAGCACCAGTCCTAAAACATTCCAATCAGTAAGCAATAAGCAATGACAGGGTGTGCATTAAATAACTTTAATGCATGCTCAAAGGGAGTTAGGCACAAGGCTGAAGGTCAAGTGTCCTTACACCTCTGGGAAGTGCTTTCAGATCCTATAATGCATATCCTGGAGTGGTTTATTGCACTTTTACAATGGCTCACTACTCTTCTATATTAGAGGGTCAAAGGCTGGAGTGTCAGTGGAGGAGATCCCAGGCTGAGGAGGCCAAGTTGGCTTTGAAATCTCATTATAATGAGTATCAAAAAGCAATCTCCTGCAAGAAAGCAAAGTTCCTCTCCAGGGAGATTGCCACAAGTGCAGACCAACTCAGCTTTTCAGGAGTGTCGACAAGTTACATTTACCTGGGTGTCTTCAGCCAGTTAGAGCTTTGTCACTTGCTAGATGCAAAGAGTTTACTTTGTTCTTTGTTAGCAAAGTGTCCTCTATCTGGGCAGGAATCTCCCCAGTGGTGATACATTTGGCATGCAGTGACAGGGACTGTCACTAACAGAAGATATTCTCATGTCTGGAGTGAGTTTGATCCAGTGAGGGTGGAAAAGGTCAATGAGACAATCTGAAAGTTGCAGGCCACATGATGTGACCTGGACCCAGTCGTTACATGTCTCCTGGTGGGTTGTGTGGAGTCTGTTGCTCCAGTGTTTGCCAAGAAAGTCCAGTGTTCTCTTTTGAGGTGGTGTCTTCCATGGGGCCTTAAAAAAGGCACATGTGAAGTATCTTTTGAAAAAGCCATCAATGGAATCAGATTGCTTGCCAAATTACAGACCTGTCTCTAACCTACCCCTTTTGGGGAAGGTTATTGCGAAAGTGGTGGTTGATGGCTCATTGGCGCAGGGGTAGGATTTTCACCTGCAATGCCAGCGACCTGGGTTCAAATCTAGAATCGGGCTGTCTGACAGCCGGCCGGGGGGGGGATTGAACTTCCCATGGACTGCTTTCCTCCTCCTGGGGGAGGAGTTGTGATCAAGTGTCTGGTGCAAAAGTGCGGACCCCTGGCAGAGGCTGGGGAATCAGATGCGACCAATGCCCGATACGTGAGAAGGTGGTATGGACCGCGGGTTTGTCCTACTGATGTCCTTGCATGTCCTGCCTCCTGAGGGGATTAGCATCCACAAAAAATGCTGCCTGTCCCATGGGTGATTTGCCTCCTGGTACCATGGCCACCAAGTACCTGACCCTGACAGGGACTGTGTTCCACTGGAGGCACACCCCTGTGGCCCCACCCGGGGGTAAGCCTAGGGAGCCCTGCTGGTCTTGGTGATGCAGCCAGTAACCTGGACCTGCTTTCTTGGGGTGTGTTCATCATACTCACCTTTCGGGGGTAAGCCAGGGTGAAACAGGGATCTGAGGTAGGACTGATAATATGGAAACAAGCAGCAAAATACAGCACTGCTCCGGAATCCTTCTAAAAAATGAGTGTTATTGTTAAAAATCAGAAAAACTGTGCCATCCACACATAAAGGTAGAGCTGAACGTCAACACACCCTCTACCAGTTTCACCCAATGCATGAGCATCATCATCAGGAGGTGACACCAATTCCTTGTAAGGGCCATAAATACATGATTATTTAAAGTGACAGTGCTATTATAATAACAAAAACATTTGTGCTTATACATTACTAAACTGATATTTCAATCTGTGCATTCATACAAATATGAGGTGCTACATATACCATATAAGTAAAGAAAGTCTGATACATAATAACCACATCAGTGCCCAATTAAATATTGAACAAGTATTATGGTAAAAAACTCATCACTTTCTATAAGCACAAATGTTTTTGTTATTATAACTCATTGAGTGAAACCAGTACAGGGTGTGTTGGCATTCAGCTCTACCTTTACATGTGTATGGTGCAGTTTGTCTGATTTTTTACAATAACGCTTGTTTTTTAGAAGGATTCATGAGCAGCGTTGTAATTTGCTGCTTGTCTACAAATTGGAGTAATTCATGCACACTCCATGTGTGGTTTGAGTTGTCTTGTTCTTCTTCCCTCTGATAATATAGAACAGGTGGTGCCAAAAAAAAAGGAAGTGGTGGCCATGCAATGCAAGGCACATCTGATTGACTTTGACATCAATGAAATGCTCTAGATTTAGGTCCAGGCACAGTACAGAGACTACTCTTGTCAGGGCGCACAATGTTCTCCTCTGGGCAAGAGATAGAGGCAAATGGTCGGTTGTTTTTCTCTTCAACCTCTCTTCAGCATTTGACACCGTGTATCATGGGGTGTTTTTGGATCACCTTAGGGAATATTGTGGACTTACCAGTGCTATCATCAGCTGGTTTGAGTCCTATTTTACGGGCAGGATGTAAAGGGTGGTGATAGGAACTCCTTTTTCCCACCCAAAATACCTATCCTGTGGACATGCCCAGGACTTGATCCTTCTGCCCATATTGTTCCCGATGTATCTGCTACTCCTGTGGGATATCATTATATGCTACAGTGTGGGTTTTCACTGCTACATAAATGACACCCAGCTGTATATGTCTTTTGCACTAGGGTTACAGGGTGCAACCTCTGTATTTAACTCTTTCCTGGCTGAGGCTCGGGACTTGATGTCCTCCAGCTGACTAAGGCTAAGAGCTATGTATTGGTGATTGAGCCTGGCTATTGGCAGGAAGCTGGGCTGGCAGAAGGTGTAAACCCATCTTGTACTTTGTGCTTCATACCTGGCTGCCCCTGCTGAAGCGTTGAATCTGGGCATGATCCTCAAGAGCAAACTGACACTGGAGGTTCATGCGCCAGCAATTGTCCAAAATGGGTTTTACCATCTTAGGACTATCACCAGGATTAAAACTTTTATCCCACTGAACAACTTGCCCTCACTAGAACATGCCATTGTAACAACCAGGCTTGGCTACTGCAATGCCCATTACCTTGGGCTAAATGTAGGAACCATGCATCACCTGCAGCTAATGCAGAATGCTGTAGCCAGGCTGTTGATTGACATTCTTAGGTCCTGTAACATCAGTCCCATAACATCAGTCCCATCCTGTGTGACCAGCAGTTGCTGACGGTGAGGTGGCGGAGTTCCTTCACAGTTGGGGTGTTGACCTAAAAGCCCTGCAGAGATTAGGCCCTAGCTACCTGCGTGACCTTCTGTCTACTTACACTACCTGATTTTACCAGTTCTTCTGCCCTCTTTGTTCCTCTGAAGTGGGTCTCCTGGTGGTCCCAAGGGCTCAGCTGAAGTCATTCAGCGAATTAACTTTTTGTGGTAGCCAACCCGACCCTGTGGAACTTGTCTCCAAGGTCCTTGAGGGAGGCCCCCTTCATTAGAAGCCTTTAAGTAGTTTTGAGGTCTTTGATGAAATGCAAAATGTACTGAAGAATTATTTGAATTCACATGAACTAATGGTAATAGGGGATTTAAATGTCGATTGGGGAACAATAGATGTTCATCATAGTTTAATTGATATGGCCACAACTTTAAACTTAATACAACTTATAAGAGAAGTTACTATGTTAAATATAAAAAATCCTGATAATTCAACCATTTTGGACCTCATATTTACTTAAGATCCTAATAAATATGTCAGTAGTGGGGTGTTGCCAGATGCAATGTCTGATCATCAGATAGTTTTTTGTATAAGAAATCAAAAAATAAGGAAAGTACCTAAGAATATTATACATACCAGAGCATACAAACATTTTGATTATGTTGCATTTATGCAGGATTTAGAAGGGTATAATTGGGAAAGATTAGATCTAATTCCAAATGTGGGGGATGCATGGGATATGTTTCAAAAGGATTTTTTACAAATATGTGACAAATATGCCCCGATAAAAACTAGGTTGATCAAATCAAATAATGCACCATGGTATGATTCTGGATTATTTAAAATTAAAAGAGCTAGAGATAAAGCATGGAAAAAAGCTAAACTAATTAAAGGAGATCAGGAGTGGATTAAGTATAAACAATTAAGGAATTTGTATACTAAAGAAATTAGGAAGGCTAGACAGGATTACTGTAATAAAAGATTATCTAAAGAAATGATGGGGAACCCAAGGGTATTCTGGAGTACAATAAATAAATTACATAAGGGTCCAAACATGGGTTACCCCAATCAATTTCTGATTAATGAGGTTAACTTAGATTTAGGTGAGGATGTAGTAAATGAGTTTAATGCATTTTTTACTACTATGGGCACGGATGTATTAAGTGTTGGAGGGAATAATATGATTCAGGCTTCACAAAGTATTATTGAGTTAGATAAATCAGGTATAGAAAATGTACAATCTGATGAGAACGAGGAGTTTGTATTTACCCCTATTACATGTGGGGAAGTTAGGGAATTATTATTCAAAATTAGTATAAATAAAGCAGAAGGTATGGATGGGATCCCTAATATCTTATTAAAGTATGCAGCCCCCATTATAGATCAACCTTTAGCAAATTTATTTAATATATCTCTTCTTTCTGCCGAATTACCCTTAATATGGAAAACAGCAAAAATTGTGCCAGTGTATAAGTTGGGATCTAGGATGCTTTTGGAAAACTATAGGCCAATTTCCCTGTTGCCAACAATATCAAAAATCTTGGAAAAGATTGTAGCGAAACAACTACAGACATTCTTAAAAGATAATGGTGTCCTTAATAAATATCAATCAGGCTTTAGACCAGAACATGGAACCACTACAGCTCTATTGAAGGTCACGGGTGACATTGTAGAGGATCTGGACAGGGGATGCCAGTGGGGGCCATTTTTGTTGACCTTTCAAAGGCATTCGATACCTTGGACCATGGCATCCTCCTGTCCAGATTAAAACTCTGCAGTATATCTGAGCCAGTGGTGAGCTGGTTCAGAAATGATCTGGACTCAAGACAGCAACAGGTGACAATTAAGGAATGGTCATCAGGTTTAAAGACAATTGTCTCGGGTGTGCCGCGGGGATCTATATTGGGACCCTATACTGTATAATCTTCATATGAATGATTTGAGGTTTAAGCAACAGGGGGTACAATATCATCTATATGCTGATGATACAATTATATATCTGGCTGACTCATCTGTGGTACTTATTCAGACAGTATTACAGCAGGCTTTTGACTACTTACAGGATTTTTTGTTGAGATCTAAATTAGTTTTAAATGAAAAAAAATCCCAGGTAATGGTATTTCACAGGGGGAATGGTGTAAACTTGGAACAAGATGGGCTGTAGATTACAACCTATACTGGTGGTATACTGCAACAAGTTGATAAACATAAATATTTGGGGGTTTATTTAGATAAAAAACTTGATTGGCATAGTCATTTTGAGTATATTTTGATGAAAACAGGAAAGTGTTTAGGATCCCTATGTAGAATAAGGAATAGTATGTCTCCGGAATTTAGAACACTTGTGATTACTGTGGTGGTACTACCCATGTTAGAATATGGGAACTTGATTTATATGGGTGCATCAAAAGAGCAGTTATATAAGCTTGATATTATGTATAACAAATTGGCATGATTCATATTAGGTGTACCAAGGATGACACAGAGATTAGACATGTATAGGGATTTGGGTTGGTATACCTTATCTCAAATGAGAGGTTTAAGTCTAATCTTATTTGTGACCAAATGTCTATCTGGGAAAGTTCCAGAGTATCTGGCAGGGTGCATTGTAGTTAAGAATCATATTAGGGGATTGAGCTCTGCAAATAATTTGGAATGTTTGATACCAAAACGGAGAACGGTTTGGGGAAATAATCATTTTATAAGTGCTGGACCTTTACTGTGGAATTCCTTACCTGGGATATTAAGACCATTAGATAAAAAATTCCAGTTAAATGTAATAAAGAAATGGCTTGTTGAGCACACAAGTAATGAGTGGGAACTAGCTTAGGAATAAATATAGAAAATTGTCTTTATTTATATATGTGTTGAGTGTATCTGTTATTTTTAAGTTATTGTAAAGATATATGTATTTTTGGTTTTTTGTTATCTTGTGCAATGTAGGGATATTATATGTATTATACTGTTATGATTAATTGTATAAATGACCCGAAGTGTAACTGGTTTTGACTCTCTGGAACTCACTGTAAATGAGCTTTGCTCAGTGGAGTAATCCATATTCATTATTTTATGAACAAAAATTTTACCTACCTACCTTAAGTGAGGTCTGAAGTCCTTCCTATTTAAGGATGCATTTTCTTTATATTAAATTCAGTGACAGGTTATAAATAGCTTTATACTGATTTAAGTTATTTAGCTTAATTTAATTTTGTTATAATTTAGTAGGTGTATTTATTTTTTATAATTGATTTATTTTACTGCTCAGCACCTAGGGCCTCTGTGGATGAGTGCTTTATCAATAAAGTTGTGTTTGCTATATGTAAAATGAAACATTTTAGTATTTTTCTTACAAAATCACTTGTGTAAATACATTTTACATGGCAACATTTTTTCATGAAATAATACCTGATATTGAGGGCAATTAGGCTGTTACCTTAATAATAGGATCTGGCACCTAACCATGTGGTGCTAGGAATTTAATGCACAGTCAGGTGACATCTCTTGGCCAGTGAAGAGTTTATCTTTTTTTCTTGCCATTTTATGAAAGGAAAAGAAACAGGTGGACCTGTAATTGCTGCTAATGATCAGTATCCAGTTTGGGAGATGCTGACTATTGTAAGTCATAGTTTGACTCAATTTTTTCTTTTAATTTTAATTTCAGGATTTTAAAGAATGGCTAAGGAAATGGTGCAGCGAGGAAAGGTTCATCTGTACCGGGGACTGGGATGAGACCTGGTCATACATAGCTCTTTTTTCATCAGAGGGGGCTACACCTCAGTAGGGATGGTTTGAGGGTACTCAGGGACAAACTGGGGGAATACATAACCACTACATTTAATTTAAACTACTGAGGTGGGGGAGCAGCAGGCATGTAGGCCAAGAGACTCCGAGAGGTGGTCAGTGAACCCCCTCTCCCCTCCTACAGTGATTGAAGAGGTCTGGAGGGAGGACGTAGGGGAGAGAATACAGTTAGCAAAGGGAGGAGAGGGTGAGGAACACATAACAAGGTAGACAACGGGGTACCCACAGAGGGGAAAATGTGACGAGAAGAAGAGATGGAAAAGCAGAAAGGTCAGATTATTGGTGGAGGGTGGTGTCTCTGAATGCATGGAGTCTTGGAAACAAGATAGACAGCATGCAGGTGCTATTAGAAAACAAACAGCTCAAAAAACTGGTGCTAGCCCAGTCACTTTTCAACAAAGATCCAGGAAGCCGGTAAGCTGCAAAAAAGGTTTATTCCAACTTGGTCAAATGAATTCTACGATATACTATTGCACTCTGCCCCAGTGTTTTGGCTGCAAGCCTTCCTCATGCCCTCCTTAGCAGCTTTCTGGATCTTTGTTGAAAAGTAGCTGGGCAGGTGCCAGTTCTTTGAACTGTTCATACTCTGCAAGGGCTTACAGCCCTCATTGAGCATCCCGCTCCATACTGTGAGTGAAGGTAATTGTTTTTTGAAAGAGGCTATTAGAAGACAGGAGGGTGGACATAACAGCAGTAACCAAGACTTAGGCAACAGCACACCATGACTGGGACCTTGTGATCCATTGATATAAACTTTTCAGGAGTGACAGGGTAGTCGGGAAGTGGGGTTGGAAGTTTACATCAGGGAAGGAATAGCTTGCATGAGGGAAGAGTCAGAGAAAGGGATGGTGGGAGCATTATGTGTTCAGTTACGGTCCAATAGAGAGAGAAAGGTGAGGTTGGGGGTGGTTTACAGACCACCCAACCAGGATGAGGTGCGGGACAGGGAACTGAACTCGTATATATTGGAAGCTGCAGGGAAAGGAGAGGCAATTAGGCTTTTGCCTTGGTAATAAGATCTGGCCCCTAAGTGTGTGGTGCTAGGATTTTAATGCAGTTGCTGGCATCTCTTGGCCAGTGGAGAGTTTAGCTCTTTTTCTTGCCATTTTATGAAAGGAAAAAAGGACCTGCAATTGTTGCCAATGATCAGTATCCACAATTTGGGAGGCGCTAATTATAGTACTGTAAGTCACAGTTTAACTTGTAACTCTGTTTATTAAGTATTCTATTAAAGAGTTATTATCCTGCTACTACAATTTCCAGTAACTGACATGATGAGTTATACCTACCAGGCAAAGAGAAGCAATGTATTCCTCCCATGAGATGCGCCCACCAACGCAGATACTTTACATGCATCCATAACTCCAACTACAAAAGCCATTTCACTTTCCTATTCATACTGTAGCACTGACCAGCCTAGGGATGTCACAATATACTGTATGGCATCATATCACAGTATAGAAATTATAGAGTATAGAAAGATATTTTAAACCACCTAACTGGTAGATCCAAAATGCTTCCCTGCACTTCAACTCAGTGTCAAGGTCACCACTTCTGTGGCCTATAGAAACCTTTTGAATGCCACAAAAGCTGAACTGATGTGATACGGGGTACAATCAGGAACTGCCACAGTAAGCAGTAGCATATGTCAGAGAAATGCCAACAAGTTCCCTGCTGTAGTATAAAAACAAACCAGCTGGAAACATGAATCAGGTTAGTTGTATTACTACTTTTGGTGTAAATTCAGAAATTAGGTAGTCTAAAATATCCAGGCCTAAAGGAAGGCTTTGATTTATCACCCTTTTTAAAGAAAAAATGAGAGAATCCATCTGATGGCATCCCAGAAAATTACTGATCTTAAAAATTGCTGATCTTAATATTAGATTAATTGAGTCCTGATACTTGTTTTATTTAATTATTCTGTAATGCAAGATCATGAAATTGACTGTTTGCACCTTATGTTCAAAATCTGTTCTACAGCTCTGAAGCCTGGTGGAGTCAATCTGGTTGCCAATGAGATGAGATCCCTGGTTCTTCACAACCTAGGTCGAAAAGACCTTTCTGGCAACCTTACAAAAACAAAGTTTTTTTTACCACTTAAAATATGGTTAATTACCTTATTTAAAATAAATCCATAATAATAATTATTGGCATAGTGGTTAAAAAACAAACACATTTTTTTTAATCTATTTTGTTTCATTCACTAATAGCTAATTATAAGCACTGTCCCTTTTAGGTGTTTTACTATTTAAGAAAAGTTACTGAATGGATCAACTGCTGCTGAGGAAGCATGCATGCATGAAGCTGGTCGGGCCATTTATTAAGAGGGAGTGTGTTCATTTAGACTGTGCATGGCACTGTGGCTTTTGTATACAGATATTGGGCCCTATGCACTAATGGGCGGGAAATTCATGCCGGAGGTGCATATCCCACCCATGTAACTCCACACATGCGGACAAGTGCACACCGGCCGGTATTCACTACCAGCCATCACCTATCTGTGGCTTCTGCCCTCCGGTGTGCAGGTCTGCTTAGGGTGGCCAGAGGAGGTGTAGCAGACCCAGCTGGGCATCCAATCGGATGCCACTCTGGGTCCCCAGTGGATCACTCGTATAGCTGGCATGTGTCCAGGTTCATGAATTGCACCTGCAGCTACCCAGACCCACCCAGCAATGCCCCACTGACACTGGACCACTGGCAAGCCACCCTCCCCAGCTCCACACACCCCGGCTCCCATGCAGCAAGGTGCCCCCTGCACACACCATACACAGGTGCGCCTGCTCCACACAGGCAACCCCAACCCCTGCACTCCCATCCCTGCACTGGTGTACTACAGGACTTCTCGAGCCAGCCAACCCCACCCACTCTCTCAGTGTCGATACCGTGAGCTGATTACCAGAAGCACAGCCCTCTGCATAACTTCATGGCTGCCAGTCATTTGACATATGCAAGCATGCATCAGCTGCATGCCCCTGCATATGTCAGATGACCAGTGGCCATAGAGGTGTGCAGAGGGCTATGCCACGTCCATCTGGCTCTGCGGTATTGACACTGGTAAGGGCTGGGGTTGCTGCGCCAGTGGGCTGCGCTCTCCAGATGCCATGCTAGCACTTTCGGTGCAATGGGCTGATTGGACACGCAATGCAGCAGTGGTTTGGGGGGGGTGCAGCATCAGGGGATGTAGGATGCTCCGTTGTGTGTGAAGGGGTGTCTGCCAGGGGGTGGGACAGGCCAAGCTTTGAGTGGGGGTACTGCCTCCTGCTCTTGGGGCCATTCTATTGTTTGGTGTGAGCAGGGACTGGGAGCATAAGATTACTTATGGCATGGCTTTCCCTAGCATACCAGTTGGCACCCTATGTGCCCCAGTGTGCAGCACTACTTGCCATGGTGCATGGCGAATACTGATGGCATGCCCCTGGCATGCTCCCTGCCCACCCTTGGCACATTGCTGTTTGTGTAACATGGGGATCGGCTGCATACCACTTGAGTGCCCCAGTTGTAAATGCCATGCAACAATCTCTCCATGTCATTCTGACTTATCTATGCCAATATGACTGGTTTCCGTGACGTTTTGATTCGTGCATAGGGCCCATTGTGAGTAAAAGCGTTTTTTTGCAACTGTTGGATGGTACTTTGCATTCTTTGTGACTCATTTGAAAACTACAGAGGCAGTTCTTTACTGGAGCCAGCCTTCTTTGCTGAACTTAAAAAAGTGTGTTGGCTACTACAAACATTTAGTGATTAAAATAAAAAAAAACTACACAGGTAGAATTAAATCTGGATTAGTTAGTATAAAAGTCAATAATTTTGAACTAAAATTAATTTTATACAATGAATGTATATAGGTTTTATTGAAGTATATCCATATATGCAATATCAATAGCTTAGTTTGATTTAAAATGGTAAGATTGATTTTATATTCTCTTTAGTCCCTTCCATGTGCTTAAAATACTTTGGGATCATTTGTATTTTAGTCACTATACAGACTAAAGCTATATTATATGTATGTAAGGGTTGTAATTCCTATAATATAATATATTGCATTGTAAATATGTAAGATAAGATGCAGAAGAATATCATATGACTCTCTTTGCATCTTAAACTCATGAGGATGACTAACTTCCACATGGTCACAGGCGAATTATGTATTGATAAAGGATAGACAGGTGTAAGTTGAAAGGGTATGATCTCGCTGAGGTGCTTGGCTGATGCCCAGTGGAGTAATTTATGTGCATAAGCCCTTACACCAGCCCTGATGTGTAGATGCTGTCTGTTACATTCAGTCCCAGCATAATGCACAGACAGGAAGATGATCAGCTGCCCTCCCCAATTCAACTAATGTTCAAAAATATCTATGGGGCTGGCATCAGATAACCATGACCTACTGCAAGAACTGCATGAGGAGACCCCCTGCTCACTGAATGGGATGTGGCATATAAACACTGCTAGAAACATAGAAACATAGACTTTGATGGCAGATAAGGACCGCTTGGCCTACCTAGTCTGCCCATTTCCCTACCTACAGGATAGGCCGCAGATCCTAGTTAACCAACAGCCTATTTCTTCCCACCCACCACAAGAATTGCCTTATGTCTGTCCCATGCATTCTTGAATTCTCCCACACTTTTAGACTCCACAACCTCCTCAGAAAGGCTGTTCCATGCATCCACTACCCTCTCTGTGAAAAAATACTTTCTCACATTGCCCCGGAACCGCCCCCCTCTATCTTTAAATTGTGTCACCTTGTTCTTGCACATCTCTTTTTCTGAAAGATGCTACCCTCTTGGACTTTGTTGATTCCACTGAGGTACTTAAAAGTTTCTATCATGTCCCCCCTCTCCCTTCTTTCCTCAAGGGTATACATATTAATCTACTTTAGTCTCTCCTCGTACGGCTTCTATTGCAGACCCTGCACCATTTTAGTTGCCCTCCTCTGGACTGCCTCAATCCTGTCTATGTCCTTGCGAAGATGGGGTCTCCAGAACTGGACGCAGTACTCTTGATGGGGTCTCACCAACTGTCTGTACAGATGGATAACAACTTCCTGTTTTCTGCTGCTGATGCCTCTCCCTATGCATCCTAGTATACCCCCAGCCCTACCTGCTGCCTTCTCACATTGCTTGCTAACCTTAAAGTCATCTGATATGATTACTCCCAGGTCCCTTCCCTTTTTTGTTGTTGTTACTACCTCCCCCCCCCCATTATGTAATCTTCCCCTGGGTTCTTGTTTTCCAGGTGCATTATTTTGCACTTCTTTGCACTGAATCCTAGCTGCCATACTTCTGACCATTCCTCCAACCTTGCCAAGTCCCTTCTTGTCATTTCCACACCTCCTTGTGTATCAACACTGTTGCAGATCTTTGTGTCATCTGCAAAGAGGCATAATTTTCCTTCCAGTCCCTCTGCAATGTTACCTATAAAGACATTAAAAAGGAATGGACCCAGTACTGAACCCTGCAGTATCCCACTAGTAACCTCCCTTTCTTCAAAGTGGACTGCCATACTTCTGACCATTCCTCCAACCTTGCCAAGTCCTTGCCAAGTCCCTTCTCATCATTTCCATGCCTCCTTGTGTATCAACCCTGTTGCAGATCTTTGTGTCATCTGCAAAGAGGCATAATTTTCCTTCCAGTCCCTCTGCAATGTCACCTATAAAGACATTAAAAAGGAATGGACCCAGTACTGAACCCTGGGGTACCCCACTAGTAACCCCCCTTTCTTCAAAGTGTACTCCATTTACAATTACCTTCTGTGTCCTGTTGTCCAGCCAATGTTTTACCCAGGCTACCACCCTTGGACCCATTCCCAGGCTGGTTAATTTGACTATTAATCTTTTGTGTGGGGCTGTGTCAAATGCCTTGCTAAAGTCTAGGTAGGCCATGTCCACAGCCCCTCCCTGGTCTACTACTTTGGTCACCCAGTCAGAGAAATTGATTAGATTTATCTGACATGACCTTCCCACTGTGAACCCATGCTGCCTTGGGTCCTCTGCCCCACTGGCCTCAAGGTACTCAATAATTCTTTCCTTCAGAAGTGACTCCATCACTTTCCCTACCACAGAGGTCAAACTGACAGGTCTGTAGTTTCCTGCCTCTGTCTTGGTCTCACTTTTGTGCAGGGGAATCACATCCACCTTTCTCCAGTCCTCAGGTACCACACCATCCTCCCATGATTTATTAAAAAGAGTAGTCAATGGTTTCACTAGTTCCCCCCTTAATTCTTTTAGAATTCTGGGGTGAATTCCATCAGGCCCCATTGCTTTGTCCACCTTCAGTTTTAGGAGTTCTTGCAGAACCCTTTTTTCTGTGAAAGGGCTGGGATTGACCCCCCTATCAAGAGTGCTTCTGTTAATTGGTTTAGGCACTTCTCCCTCCTCTTTTGTGAATACTGAGCAGAAATATTCATTCAGTATCCCTGCTTTTTCAGTGTCCCCCTCTGCCCACCCACCATTCATTCTATTCAGCCTCACTATCCCTCCCTTTGTCTTTCTACTCTCTCTGATGTACCTATAAAAGGTTTTATCCCCTTCTTAACTGAGTTGGCTATCTTTTCCTCAGTTTGGGCCTTTGCTGTTCTGACTTCCTCCCTGCTTCCTTCTGCCTTAAGTGGTACAGCCTCTGTCCTGCTCCTTCTGAGTTTCTTATACTTCCTAAAAGCTATCTTTTCTCCCTGACTTTCCCAGCCACCTCTTTGAAACCATAGTGGCTTTTTCTTTCATTTTGATTTGTTTATTTGCTTCACACAAAGACTTGTTGCCTCTGTGATGGCAGTTTTGATGATTCCCATTGTTGCTCCACCCCTCCTTCTAGCCTGTTTGCTAGTGCTTTTCTGAGGCACTCTCCCATTTTGCCAAAGTCAGCCCTCCTGAAGTCCAGTACCCTCACTTTTGTATGGCTTGACTCTGTAGCTGAGTTTAATGTGAACCACACTGTCTGATGGTCACTTGTTCCCAGATGGCAACCCACTTCTAGATCTGAAATTGTCTCACTGCCCCCATTTGAGAGTACAAGGTTTAAGATTGCTCCCTCACAAGTGGGTTCTGAATCTAGCTGTCTGAGGCCTGCCACCTGCAGGGCATGCTAGTGAAGAACTGTAATAATGCATGGATGTAGCCAGGGAGAGATTTAAAAGGAGGTATGATGAAGTGGACATTTTAAAAACATATCTGATTTCTTTCACAATATTACTGATAGGCAAAGTTGCCAGTTCACAGCCACATATCTTTTTTTTCACAGCTTTATTTAGCATGTCTGCAATGGAATAGTACTGGAAGAAAGCTGTTTTAATTTCCTGCAGTTATTGCCTGTTATTATCTTAAAGGCTGAAGTTGGTATTACGTTGCACTATAACAGGAGTTACATTTTTTATCTTCAATAATGTTTTCATATTCTAACTGTATCACACATCAGGATAACACAGCATATGACAGGCAAGTAGTTAGATGAAGGTATACACAGGAGTTCCATATAGGAGACATCACCACTAGCAACTCCTAAAGGACATGAGAGGTACAGCAATTTTGCCACTGTATATATGACTGGTAAGGTTAGTGTTGGGCCCCATAGTTGAAATATGAAATTACAAGGACTCAGAGGGTCACAGGACTAAGCTGATTGAAGGTTTGCTGGTTAAGACCTAAGAGGACAGGTTATCTATCAAATCAATACAGACTTTATTTTTATAGAGCCTTTCAAAACCAAGGCACTGTGCATAAAATCGGATACAAATATAAATATAAGTTAAAAACAGAAACAATAAAAATGAATTAACCATAGTTAGGGAAGGCTAAATTAAATAAATACGTTTTTAGTTCAATTTTAAACCTGTCGATGGTCAGGCATTCTCTTAACCGACAAGGTAGAGAATTCCACAGGGTTGGAGCTGAAAAAGGAAAAGCATGGGCACCAGATGTCTTCAATTGCACCCTGGGAATCTCTAGCAATCACTCCTAGGCAGATCAGAGAGGACGGAAGGGGCAGTAGGGTACCTGGAGGTCTTGCAGGTAATTGGGTCCCTGATCATGTAGGGATGTAAAGGTTGGCAAGCCAACCTCAAAGGCGATCCACCACTGAACAGTTAGCCAGTGCAGCTTGAGAAGCACAGGCATAATATGACTGTTCCTAGAAGTCCCAGTCAAAAGCCTGGCTGCCGCATTCTGCACCAGCTGCAAGCAGTGGATATCAAACTCTGGTAGCCCTAGGTAGAGGGAATTTCAGTAATCAAGGAGGGTAGTGACAAAGGCATGGACCAAGGTTGGAAGATCATCAGGAGGAACCATGTGTTTCACCCGGGCGATATTCCTCAGATGGTAAAAAGAGGATTTGATGACAGCTGACACCTGAGATTTTAGTGTCAGACCATCATCAAAAATAATGCCCAGGTTACACACCTGGTCTAAGGTAGTGAGCGGTATGCCATCAAACAATAGACCTGATGGCTGTCCACACCCCAAACCTGCCTCGGATAACCAGGGTCCACTACCAACACTTCAGTCTTATCTAGATTCCATCTCAGCCAGCTGGTACTCATCCAAGTTCTGATCTCGGTAAGGCAATTATTTAGCATGGAGAGTACATCATTCTGTCTGTGTAGAAACATAGAAACATAGAAGTTGACAGCAGATAAGGACTGCAAGGCCCATCCAGTCAGCCTATTTGTTTTTCTACCTTATAAATGTGCCATCAGCCTTTGCTCTGTCAGTGGCCTATCTATTCATAGTCATTTGTATTGCTCCCTTATGCCTATCCCATGCCTGTTTGAAGCCCTGCACTATATTCATAGCCGCCACTTCTTGTGGTAAGCCATTCCATGCATCCACCACCCTTTCTGTGAAAAAGAATTTCCTCACATTCCCCCTTAATTGGCCCCCCTCTAATCTCATGCTGTGTCCTCTTGTCCTGCTATTTTCTTATATTTAAACATGTTAGACTCTTTCACCTTGTTAATGCCCTTAAGGTGCTTGAATGCCTCAATCATATCACCTCTCTCCCTACTTTGCTCAAGGGTATACATATTGAGCTCTGTTAATCTGTCCTCATATGTCTTCTGATGCAGTCCCTGCACCATTTTGTTGCCCTTCTCTGGACTGCCTCAATTTGGTTAATGTCCTTGTGAGGTGTGGGCTCCAATACTGCACACAGTACTTCAGATGGGGCCTAACCAGTGTCTTGTAAAGAGGGATTATTACCTCTTACGACTTGTGATACCCTACTAATACACTCTAACATCTCCCTAGCCTTACCTGCTGCTTTAGAGGTCTGCTTGGATGATTTCAGGTCATCAGTGATGATGATACCCAAGTCTCTTTCTTCCTTTGTGACTGCTAGCAACTCCCCTCCCAGCCTATAGGTGGCTTCAGGGTCTCTCTTCCCTATGTACATGATTTTGCACTTCTTTGCATTAAATCCCAGTTGCCACTCTTCTGACCATTTTGTCAGTTTATCCAGATCTCTTCTCATTCTGCCCTCCCCATCTGGATCATTTACTCTGTTGCAGATCTTGGTGTCATCTGCAAACAGACAAGCTTTACCCTCTAGTCCATCTGCAAGGTCACTAATGAAGATGTTGAAGAGGACTGGCCCCAGGACTGATCCCTGAGGTACCCCACTTGTGACTTGCATCTCTTCTGACTGTATACCATTTACCACCACTCTCTGTTTTCTGCCCGTCAACCAGTTTGCCACCCAGTTGACCAACTTCTGACCCACCCGAGCCTACCCAGCTTATTTATCAATCTTCTATGTGGAACAGTGTCAAAAGCTTTGCTGAAGTCAAGGTAAGGCGACATCAACTGCCCCCTTAGTCCACCACTTGGTTACCCAGTCAAAGAAATCTATGAGATTAGTTTGACAGGACCTTCCTTTGTAAACCCATGCTGTCTTGGATCCTGTGCCCCTATGGATTCCAGGTGTTGCACTATCCTTTCCTTAAGGAGTGCTCCATAATCTTGCCCACTACTGAGGTAAGACTGACTGGTCTGTGTTTCCTGCCTCCTCCCTGCTACCACTCTTGTGGAGCAGGATCACATGAGCCCTTCTCCAGTCTTCTGGGACC
Organism: Neoceratodus forsteri; assembly: GCA_016271365.2. Lineage (NCBI taxonomy): Eukaryota > Metazoa > Chordata > Ceratodontiformes > Ceratodontidae > Neoceratodus > Neoceratodus forsteri. The sequence goes on from CM028137.1 coordinate 43,100,442, forward strand.
TCTCCTGTGCTCAGAGACTCACTAAACAGTTCTGCTAATGGCTCTGCTAGTTCCACCTTTATGTCCTTAAGTACCCTGGGATGTATGCCATCAGGTCCCATTGCCTTATCCACCTGAGCTTATGAAGCTCTTGTAGGACCCTTTCTTTTGTGAAGGGAGTAGTGCTCAACTCCCTCCCCCCTGTGTCCATGATGCTGAGCTGTGGGCCCTGCCCTACCTTCTCTTCAGTAAATACTGAGCAAAAGTATCTATTTAGGATAGATACCTTTACAGGGTCCTCCTCCTCACATGCTCCCTTTTCTCCATTAAGCTTAGCAATACCCCCTCTGGACTTTCTCCTTTCACTAATGTATCTATAGAAAGTCTTGTCACCTTCTTTTACTGTTCGTGCTAGTGTTTCCTCAGTTTGGGACTTTGCCTGCCTTACTGCCTTCCCTGCTTCCCTTAGGGCAGTTTGGTATGCCTCCCTATCTTCATCCCGCTGTGTTCCCTTTATATTTCCTGAAGGCCAGACTTTTGGCTCTGACCTTTTCTGCTACTGTATTTGAGAACCAAAGTGGTTTCCTTCTTCTTTTCACTTCCTTTTCTGTCTAACACAATGGGATGTTGCTTCAATATTGCATCCTTAATGCTTGCCCACCTTGCCTGTACCCCTCATCTGTGTTCTTTTGCCAGGGCTAGCTTAACTCTGTTGGCCATCTTATCAAAGTCAGCTCCTCTGAAGTCCCATATTTTGCCTTTGGAATGGGATGATTTAGATGTAGTAGCCAAATTGAACCATACCACGTGATGGTCACTGGATCCCAGGTGACCTTCTACCTGGAGATCTGTGATCCCTTCCTTGTTAGTTAGTACTAGATCTAGGATAGCCCTGTCTCTTGTGGGTTGCTGTACCAATTGTTTGAGGTCCTCCCTCTGCAGGGAATCCACTATGTGTCTAGTTCTGGCAGATGTTCCTGCTGGTATTGACCAATCTGTATCTGGCATGTTGAAGTCTCCCATTATCAGAACCTCCCCTTTAGCTGTCATGTTTTGTATATCTTCTAACAGTAATGTGTTTATGTTCTAAGGGCATATATGGCTGAGTGTCAAATGCATAGCAGTGAAAACTCAAACTGTGTCACCTGATGATATCTCCCAATGGCAGCATGTACACTGCAAACAACATGGGGGCCAAAATGGAGACCTACAGCACCCCACAGAGAAGGGGGTGAGAACCAGAGGAATGCATTCTGGTGGCAACTCTCTGAGACCTGCCATGAGGAATGAGTGGAACCATTTGAGGACTGTACCAAACAGCCCACAAAGAAGCCACAGGCACTCCAGCAGCACACCAAGGTCTACAGTGTCAAATGCAGTGGAGAGATGCTACAGTCTTGAGAAGATAAGAGTGAGGGGGACCTGAAACTAATGTACAACTTGATTAAAAATGATCAGGCAATAAGCCACACTGAAGAGACATGGTGATGCTCCAGTAGCAGGAAACAATCAATGGAGAGAAAAAACAGGTACCCCCCAACTCTCCCATAGCACAGAGCTGCTCAAGTAAAAGGAGGCTCCAGTCCATGTTCTGTCAGCGTATCCTTTACTGAAAATGTAAAACAGTCATGTAACATCTCCACTAGCAGCACTGGTGCTGACGGAGTGAGCAGCAAGACCAAAACACCAAACCAGTGTTTCCTGTGTAAACTCATGTTTTTTGAAGGTAGCATCCCCTTTAGGCTGGCCTAAATATCTTAAAACTTCAAGGGACAGTGACATAGAAGTATTGGTCTCTATCGGTAAAGTAGAATATTAATAACAGCACTGAAAAATACCAAAAAGTGATTTGTCTAAAACAGTTGAAACAAGTCATCTCAGCAATAAATCTTATGTTTCAGACTCCATATGTAAAAACTACATTTTTAAAACAGTATAGTTGAGGCATTCAAAAGAAAATCTGAGCTCTGACACTGGGCAGTGAGGACCGAAAGTGTAGATGCCAAGGGAAGTGAGTCGGCGACTGTGAGTGCACTTTGCTGCATACTAATGTCTGAAAAAGAAACTGCCTTGTGGGAAACGGGAGGAGAGGGATGTTAGTTCAGGGTGCATGAGGGAGGGACTTGCTTAGGATGCCAGGGACCATGAGGTATAGGCCAATGTATCAGGTGGCTGTGGAGGGGAATATAGTTCCCAGTAGGACAAGTGACTCCTCACATGTGCAACCATGAAGCATGAGTGCCTCAAAGCAGGACTGTGGCATCTGACTAAGTGGCATCTGCTGGGCATCAGCAGGGAGGACAGCAGGCTGCAGGCCACGCTGGGCAGAATATACAAAATTCTGGAGTCAGGGTGGCATAGGGTACTGAATGGAAACAACTGTGAGCTGATGGGGGAGTGGGTCCCACAGGTGTGACTAAAGTACTGTGGGAGAATAGGAAAAATTGAGAGATGGGGGGAATGCAGAAGGGCAAGAGGGTGGGGAATGGGTGGCAATGGCAGGCTGGTAGGAATGCCAAGATGGGTGGAAGGCTGCAGTGGGTGTGGGATGGCCATCATTTGGGGGATTGCTTGGAGGGTAGGGGGTTGTATGGTGTGGAGATAGATGGGGCTACTTAGGGAGGAGGTTGAGAGGCTGAGATAGGAGCATAGGTTGTGGGGGTGGAGTAGAGGTAAACAGCAGGTGCCAAGGGACAGAAAGACCCCCACAGTAGATGCAAAAGGCAAACAAGGGGGATTACAAGAGGAGATGATTCAGAGGGCACACCATATTACCACTAAGGAGCAACTGAGACAAAAGGCAGAAGGTTGGAGGTAGGTTTAAATAAAGGGAATGAGGGAAGAGGGAGAACAACATGTTTTGAGATTGCAGGTGGGGGGAATGGGGATGTTTTGATAAAGGGACAGAGGATAAGAAAAGGTTTTGGGTGCTAGTAGGCCTGGAACAGTATGAGGGGGGAGTCCAGATGTAGGAATAGCAAGGAACAAGATAGTAGTGTTAGTGGGGGAGCTAGTAGAGATGCTAGATGCAGGGTCAACTCAGGAAAAGGAAACAGGGCTACTGGAAAAGGAGGGGAGTAGAGGATCCAAAAGACTCAGGAAATTGTGGGGAGAAAAGGGAAGGGTACAGAAAGTGGGGGTGGGGGGCACCCAGTCAGGACAGGAGTACTAGAAGAGATAGGAGAGGGTTAAATGTAGAGGAAGGGATAAGATCAGGGGAGGCTCTAGTGTCTGGAGGTAGGGAGAGAACTAATAAAGAGCAGAGGGGGTCTGAATCAGGAAGTGGGGATGCAGGTAGGGGATGGTAGTGGAAAGGACACAGCTAACTAACGCAGCAGCAGGGAGAGCAAGGGGTGGTCTAGGTCAAGGGCACAACAAGGATCAAGTGAGGCACAGGGACCCTCAGGAATGGAATTGGGGCAGGATAACAAGAGTGTGAGCAGAGAAATGGGTTGCACCAGGGAGTTGAGCAAGATAATGAGAGGAGATTCGTCATTTTGTGGGATTCAATATTAAAAGGTGTAAGATGGGGTGGCTGTAGAGGAATCAAGAAGAGCCTCATATGGGTGGAGTGTATGCTGGTTATGACAATGAGAAAAGTGGGGAAGCATGTTAAGAGGTGTGTAGGGAGGCTAGGGGAGAAACTCATATCGTGGTGCACCTGGGTACTAATGATCTGAAAGGAAATAGGTTGGATGAAGTACAAGAGAGAAACATAGAAAAGCAGAATTTGAAGGCAGACAATGACTGCTTGGCCCACCTAGTCTGCCCATTTTTCTACCTAGGATAAGCTGCAGATCCTAGTTAACCAACAGCCTACTTCCTCCTACCCCCCACTAGGACTGCCTTATGTCTGTCCCATGCATTCTTGAATTCCCCCACTGTTTTTGACTCCACAACCTCCTCAGGAAGGCTGTTCCATGCATCCACAACCCTCTCCGTGAAAAAACACTTCCTCACATTACCTCTGAGCTGTCTCCCCTATGTCTTCAAATTGTGCCCCCTAGTTCTTGCACATCTCTTTTTCTGAAAGATACTACTCTCTTGGACTTTGTTGATTCCCTTGAGGTACTTGAAAGTTTCTATTATGTCCCCCCTCTCCCTTCTTTCCTCAAGGGTATACATATTAAGTCTTTAGTCTCCTTTAGTCTCTCTTCTTATGTCTTCTGGTGCAGACCCTGCACCATTTTGGTTGCCCTCCTCTGGACAGCCTCCACTCTGTCTATGTCTTTGCAGAGATGGGGTCTCCAGAACTGCACACAGTACTCCAGATGGGGTCTCACCAACTGTCTATACAGAGGGATAGCAACTTCCTGTTTTCTGCTGGTGATGCCTCTCCCTATGCATCCCAGTATCCCCCCAGCCTTCCTTACTGCCTTCCAACATTGCTTGCCCACCTTTAGGTCATCGGATATAATTACCCCCAGGTCCCTTTACATTTTTATTGCTGTCAGTATTTCACCCCCCCCCCATTGTGTACTCTTCCTTGGGTTTTTGTTTCCCAGGTGCATTACCTTGCACTTCTTTGCATTGAATCTAAGCTGCCATACATTTGATCATTCCTCCAACCTTGCCAAGTCCCTTCTCATCCTTTCCACTCCATCTTGTGTATCAACCCTGTTGCAGATCTTTGTGTCGTCTGCAAAGAGACATACTTTTCCTTCCAGTTCTTCTGCAATGTCACTTATCAAGACATTAAAAAGGACTGACCCCAGTACTGAACCCTGTGGTACCCCACTAGTAACCCTCCTTTCTTCACTGTGGACTCTGTTTACTACTACCCTTTGCGTCCTGTTGTCCAGTCAATTTGTTATCCAGGTTACCACCTTGGAACCCACTCCAAGGCTGACTAACTTGTTTATTAATCTTTTGTGTTTGACTATATCAAATGCCTTGCTGAAATCTAGGTAGGCCATGTCCACAGCCCCTCCACGGTCTACTACTTTGGTCACCCAGTCAAAGAAATTGATTAGATTCATCTGACATGACCTTCCCACTGTGAATCCATGCTGTCTTGGGTCCTGTGCCCCACTGGCCTCTAAGTACTCAACAGTTCTGTCCTTCAGAAGTGATTCCATCATTTTCCCTACCACTGAAGTCAAACTAACTGGTCTGTAGTTTCCTGCCTCTGCCCTGCTCCCACTTTTGTGAAGAGGAATCACATCTGCCCTCCTCCAGTCCTCAGGTACCACTCCATCCTCCCATGATTTGTTGAAGAGTGTAGTCAGCAGTGTCACTAGTTCTACCCTTTGTTCTTTTAGGATTCTTGGGTGAATCCCATCAGGCTCCATTGCTTTGTCCACCATCAGTTTTACTAGTTCTTTCAGAACCCTTTCTTCTGTAAATGGACTGGTATCATCTCCCATCTCCAGAGTGTTTCTCTTGTTTGATTTAGGTACCACCCCCTCTTCTTCCTTTGTGAATACTGAGCAGAATCCCTGCTTTTTCACTGTCACCCTCTGCCCATATTCCCTCCCCTTTGTTAAGCTTCAATATCCCTCCCTTGGTCTTTCTTCGATCCCTAATGTACCTATAAAAGGTCTTAACCCCCTTCTTAACAGAGTTGGCTATCCTTTCCTCGGTTTGGGCCTTTGCTAGTCTGACTGCTTTCCCTGCCTCTTTTTGCTTTAACTGATAAAGTTCTCTGTCCTGCTCCTTCTGTGTTTCCTTATATTTCCTGAATGCTATCCTTTTCTCCTGAACCATCCCTGCCACCTCTTTTGAGAACCATAGTGTTTTTTTCCTTTGTTGCGTTTTGTTGATTTGCTTCACACAAAAGCTTGTTGCCTTTGTGTTGGCTGTTTTGATTACTCCCTATTGTTCCTCCACCCCTCCTTCTTGCCTGTTTGCTAGTGCTTTTCTGAGGCACTCTCTCATTTTCCCAAATTCAGCCCTCCTAAAGTCCAATACTCTTGCTTTTGTATGGCTTGACTCTATGGCTGTGTTTATCATGAACCACACTGTTTGGTGGTCACTTGTTCCCAGATGGCTACCCACTTCTAAATCTGAGATTCTTTCTCCATCCCCATTTGAGAGTACTAGGTCTAAGATTGCTCCCTCCCGAGTGGGTTCCAATACTAGCTGTCTGAGGCATGCCCCTTGTAGGGCATCAAGAATGACCCTGCTCTTGGATGTGCCTGCAGCAAAGGTGCTCCAGTTAACATTTGGCATATTCAGATTTCCCATCAACAATATCTCCCCTTTTTCTGCCATTCTAAGGATGCCTTCTATCATTTCCTTGTCATTTCCCTCCCCCTGAGATGGGGATCTGTATACATCCCCCATGGGGATTGTGGTGCCATTTTCTGTCTCCAGGGTGACCAAGAGTGCCTCATCTGCTCCCTGTTTACTCTTTAGTTCTGTTGCTTTGATCCCTTCCCTTACATAGAGAGCTATTCCACCTCCTCTTTTAGCCTCCCTGTCCCTCCTGTAGATTGCGTATCCTGCTATGTTGACATCCCAGTCATGTTCTTTGTGTACCATGTTTCTGTGACTGCCACAATATCCAGGCATCCCTCTTCCATCAAGTCCACTAGTTCAGGGAGTTCGTTACACAGACTATGGGCATTGGTACTCATCACCCTCCAATTTTTGATGGCCTTAACCCTTTCTGCCCCATCCCTGTCCTTACTGCCTTTGCCTTTTTTGCATTTACCTCTGACCTGCTCCCTAATGACTTCTCTACCGTGGTGTTTACCTCACTAATTACAGTGTTTTGTTGGGGGAGGCTGGGATTTCCCTGCTCCTTTTCAGTGCCTCTCCCCTTGGCTAGTTTAAATGCTTGCCAATGAAGCATTTAAATCTTTCACCTAGGATCCTGGATCCCCCCTTGGACATATACAGACCATCACGCCAGTATAGGCCTGCATCCATCCTGGTGGCTCCCCAGTCCCCAGTGAAGCCAAAACCCTGAGCTCCACACCAGTTTTTCAACCATTCATTGAATTCCATGGTAAGGAGTACCCTAGCATCAGCCTTGCCATAGGCAGGCAGCACCTCCGAGAAGGGTACCATATGTGCCACTTGTCTAAGGCCCCTCCCCAACTCTACAAACTCCTCTTGCACTGCTCTGATCCCACTCCTAGCCAGGTCATTTGTCCCTAGGTGGACAATGACATCCAGCTCCCTCCCCCATGCAGCTGCTCCTACGAGCCTGAGGATTCACTTCCTGTCCCTCCAAGCCATGGTGCCAGGCAGGCACCTTACCTCCTTCTCCCCTTCCTCCTCCACTTCTATCCCCCTAATGACTGAGTCCCCCACCAGAGTTGTTTCCTTCCCCTCTGGGGTCCCATGCCACCCTCCTGTGCATCTCCTTTGTGGAGGTTCCCAGATTCCTCCTTGGTCTCCACTGCAGGTGCCTCCATAGAGGAACCACTGTCCTCCAGAACAGCATATAAATTGTGGAGAGGTACAGCTGGAGGGATATACCTCTCTTCCACCACCCTCTCCCTCCCTGAGCCCACCTTGGTCCAGCTGCTCCTCTTTCTTGGCAACCTCTGAGGTAGTGGTAGTGGCCCTGGTGGTCCCTGGGTGGGGGAGAAGATTTCACAAATCCTAGCCAGGTCAGCCTGGAGATGGGCAACCTCCTCCCTAACACCAGAGAGGTGTCTGCAAATAGGGCAGCATCGCAGCCTCCAGAATGTCTCCCGGAACACTGCCACCCCACAGTCATCGCACTGCACCACTCCCATCATGTCTTATTTTGTGTCCCCTCTCCTGTTTCTCTGTATACTTACTCTCTCCTCTCCTTACAACTCTCACCCTTCCTGTCCTGGGACAGCAACTTCCTGTATTCTTCAGTAGCCTCCTTCTTCCTTGCTCAGAGTCAGACCACCAGCAGCTGGGGGGGAAGCTACTTTTTTTTCTTTAGGGTTGACAGAACTAATGTTTCTCTATGATCCTTCCCTTCCTACTGCCAAACAAGAAGTTCCTGTTGTCAGTCAAATCCAGTGGCTATAAAAGTAGAACTGACTTACGGTGGGAGGGTGGAGGGATGGGATGGAGGGCAATAAGTAAGAAAAATAGTATTTTTTTTCAGTTAGCTGCTTTCTGCTCTACAAACAAGATTTATGTCTTCCAAAAGCTACCAGCAGGAAGTTGTAATTGAAGTCACCTGCTTTTATACTGCCTAAGCCACACCCCCAATTAACCTCTTTCCCCTCCTACTGATTTAGCAAAGTAAGTTGATGCAGTGACCTTCCCAACACAGAAACACACACTGACTTTTTTAAACCCTAAATGAGACCCCTTCTACTTCTAATAAAGTATCTGTTTGCTTAATCTCAACAGGCACGGACTCCTGCTGAGATAGAAGTGTTAAATTAGTAAGAGAAATGGTAGTTCTTTTTCAGTTAGCTGCGTTCTGCTCTACAAACAAGATTTCTGTCTTCCAGAAGCTACCAGCACCAGAGATTTAAGGAAGTAGAAAGGTTGTGCAGTACAGAGGGGAGAACAGTAGCATTCTCTGAGATTCTTACGGTACCAAGGGCTAGCATAGACAGGAAACTAAGAATCTCAGAGTTCAATAAATGGCTAAGAACATGGTGTGAGGACATTGGATACGGACTGGTGGGGGATGGGGTAGCACATATGGGAACCGAGACCAGTATGTACTGGATCGACTGCACCTGTGTAGGGAAGGCTCAAGGATCCTAAAGAAAAAGCTGGGGCAGTTCATTGCAGAATAGTATAATTTGAACTAGGCAGTGAGGGTGAGGGGAAAGCAGCAAACACTGCCACCATGCAAGGAAGACAACCAGGCTCCCCCCATAGACAGGCAGGAAGAGGGGAAGCAAAAGACAAAAAGGAGAAAGAATAGGGAAGAAGGTATAGGCAAGCAGGGGAAGAACATTCAGTGCAGTGTGGTCTTACTGAATGCAAGAAACCTTGGCAATAAGACAGTAGAACTGCAGGCTTTGATGGTGGAAAGGGAGGTGGACATAGCTGCCATAACTGAAACGTGGGCCACCCAGTACCAGGACTGGGATCTAGTGATCCCTAGGTACAATCTGTATGTTAGGGACAGGAACAAAGGGAAAGGGGCAAAGGTAGCTACATATGTTAAAGAGGGGGAATTGTGCAAAATGAAGGAAAGTGAGGAGGGCAAGGCTGAAGCCTTATGGATTCATCTAAAGCACTCAAAGGGTAGGAAGGTGTGATTGGGAGTGGTGTATAGGCCTTCCTCCCAAAGTGTGGACATTTATTTATTTATTAGGTCTAGGATTACAATACATTTGAGCCAGGGCTCTTTTACAAAGGTTCCATGTCAGGTTACAATTCAAAACATAAGACATGTAAATCAGATTACAAATTCAATACATAGGACAAGGTTACAAAAGTATAAGCTAAACAGAGTTACAAAGCATCTGAGAAACAAAATAAATTTTGGAGGCTAGGTTACAAGGAGATAGCAGATGAGGTGCAGAGAGGATAGAGGACAAGAGAGAGGAAGAGGAAGAGGAGAGGGGGCGGAGAGCTATAGAGGAGGAGGAGCGCAGCCAGAGGCATTATTGCAGACATAACATGGGGAAGTGTGTGCTAAACGGTAACCAAGTGCTAATAGGAGAGAGAACTGCATAAGGTTAGGGAAATATTCATGGGGTCAGCTAGTCGAGGCAGTCACAGGACCTAGAGGCAGTGAGAGAGAGAGGCATAGCCTTGATTTAAATGCACCAACGGTATGAGAGGAGGAGATGTAACTGTTTAGACCATTTAGCCAGCTGGGCGCCCTGTACTCAAAAGATCTTTGACCTTGTGAGGTACAACAATGCGAAACCTGCAGGAGCTGTGATTCAGACCCCCTGGTGGAGCGGGGATTATTGCTAGGATGCAGGAGTGCACACACTCCAGGGGGTGCAAGGCCCATAGTTATTTTCTTTGTCATGGTGCAGGTTAGGTACTTTATCTGATTGGTGAGTTGCAGCCATCCAGTTTGTGCATAGAGGTCTTCAAGAATGTGTGAGGTGGTGGGATCCAGTGAGAAGTCGGCAGGCCTTATTGAGGGAGGTGGATATGCATCTAAGAGCGGTAGTGGGGACAGAGTCATAGATGATAAGCCCATAGTCAATAATGGAGACAACAGAGCTCTGAACGGTGACAGTCAGGGCTTCTGGGGTAAGATGTTGCCTATGCTGGAAGAGAAGGCCAAGGTGAGTATTTGCTGCTTTGGCTACAGGGTCATTGTGGGCACTGTAAGTTAGATGAGGGTCTAGAGTGATCCCAAGGTACTTAAAGGTTTGAACCTGTTTCAGGGTGACTCAATGACTGGTTTTGATGGATAGGAGGTGCAGCCTATGCTTGTTATGAGAGCTGCTGAACATCATAGACTTTGTTTTCTTATTATTGAGGACCAGATTGTGATTTCAGAAACAATTTTCAACAGATGTGAAGCCAAGCTGAAGGTTGTCTTGTAGAGGCTTAGGATCCTTATGGGAGGCAAGAATTAGAGCATCATCTGCATAGAGAATGATTGCTTCATAGCAAGAATTTGGAAGGGAGTTCAGGAACAAGCTGAATAGTATGGGGCCCAGAATGGATCCCTGGGAGATACCTGAGTGAACAGGCCTGGTATCAGAAAGGACATCTGCAATTTTTACTCTTTGAGACCGGTTTTCCAAGTAGCTTTTGAACCAGGCAGTGAAGTCGGGAGAGAGCCCAGCTTTCAGAAATTGCACAAGCAGTAGATGGTGATGGACAGTGCCAAATGCCTTAGTCAGATCGATAAAGACAGACCCAGTTAACTGACCATTGTCCAGTGAGCTGTGAAGAATGCTAGATAATTCCAGTAGGGCAGATGAGGTGCTATGTCCTTTCCTGAAGCCATGTCGTTGTGAGCACAGGATATTGTATTTGTCCAGGAAATCTGTGAGCTGATCTGCTGCAATACATTCAAGGGCTTTGGAGAGGGGTGGCAATACAGAGATCGGATGGTAGTTTCCATGAGTGGCCCTGTCACCACTTTTATGTACGGGGTAATAGTGGCAAATTTCCATTTGTCAGGGAACTGGCTGAGCCTAAGTGAAAGTTTGAAAATATATGTCAGTGGCTGTAACACCTCATCAAGGGTGAGGGACAGCAGTTTAAGGTCAAGTGTATCACTGCTGGATCTGGATTTGGTGATGGTTTTGGTAATGTATTTGCAGGAATCATGCATCTTGACTGCTTTGAAATAAAAAGGCAGGTGGCTAGAGGAGGAGGAGGCATTGGGGAAGGAGCTGGAGAGTCATAGTCCTTGAAAAAGTCAGATGGGAGAATACTGCTGAGATCAGTAAATGCAGTGTTGAAGGTATTTACTATGATTTTAGGGTCAAGCATAGAAGACCCATTTATGTTGAGCAAGGTAGGGGAGGTTTTTGGCTGCTTCCCAGTGACCTCTTTAATATTGTTCTAAAGTGCCCTCCTGTTACCCCAGGTATCCATGAGAGCGTTCTTGAAGTAGGTAGATTTCTTTTGCTGTATAGATTTGGTACAGTCATTCCGTGCACGTTTATAGTTTTGGATGTCACTTTCTTTACCAGTGGTTCTGCCCAGATCCCAGAGGTGATCTCTAGATTTTTAGTTGACGTAAGAGATCGGCCGAGAGCCAGGGATTGCAAAGGGCTTTGACTTTGCACTTTTTAAAAGGAGCGTAGGAGTCACAGGCTGCATTGAAAGTGTTAACGGAGTAATACAGCGTAGTATTTACATCTGTTGCTTTGTAGATAGGGGACCAGTCTTGGAGGTTAAGGCACATTTTGAGGTGTGACAACTGCCCACATGGTAGGACTCTACTAGTGATGATATTAGGAGGGGCTTGCAGAATTTGTTTGACCATTCACAGATGACAGGGAAATGGACTGAGAACTGGGAGAACAAATTAAGAGGCTTAGCGCTAAGGACAACATAGTGGCCATCTGGGACTTAAATCTGCAAGGGCTGGATTGGAACACACCAGGCAACTCAACTGCAGAGAACAAGTCATCCTGGTGGCCTTCCAGGACAGCTTCCTCACACAGAAAGTAACTGAGCCAACCAGGGAGGGGAACATTCTGGAACCTGGTACTTGCAGACAGAGAGCTAGTCCAAGACATTGAAGTGAAGGAACCTCGAGCAGGAAGTGATCATAGAACAGTATGGTTCTCCCTCAACCTTAGGAAGGATGTAGCCAATACAAAAACAAGAGTGGTGGATTTTAAGAGGGCAGATTTTAGCAGGATGGGAATCATTTTGAAAGGGCACTTAGACTACATCAGCCCAGACATAGATGCAGAGCAAAAATAGCACATCACAAAGAGGAGTCTGGCAGATGCCACCAGCTCTTGCACCAAGTACCAAAGCAAGAAGGTCAGGAACAAGAGATCTAGCTGGGTGAATGGAGAGGCAGTGGAAATGGTGAGGTTCAAAGAGAACGGCCAATAGAAAATATAAGAGATCCTGCCAGGATGAAGATAGGAAGGAATATGTGAAGAAATCCATGGAGGTGAGCAAAGTAGTGAGGGCAGCTAAGGCTTCAAAAGAAATAAGGCTGGTGCAAAGGATGAAGGAAGGGGAAAAGGATTTCTTTAGGAAGGATCCACGACAGGTGTTCGACAAAATTCTCGTTGAATGCCCCAACAGCGAAATTGGCAGGTCGACCACATTTAGCAGTCAGCTGCTGGTTTCTCATGCCACGTAGTGTTTTCTTTATGGGGCCTTGCCCCCGAAACCCCCCACGTGGGGGGCTCTGCCCCCCGCATCCACCACTAAGGATTATCAACTCCATGTCGGAGCTGATTCGGGGAGGGGATACAAGACCCCCGACAGACAGTGACTGATTCCAGCTGGTCCCCTACAGTGGCATGGTGCTGTAGTCGCTGTAGGGGACCTCCCTGTTGAACTGTCGCTGTCGAGTGGGTATACCCTTTAGGAATACAGGAGAGAGGAGGAAAGGCAAGGAACAGATTGTAAAGATTAGGAATGAGGGAGGGTGGGGTATCAGGGGCAGAGCAGGCAGAAGTACTAAATGATTGCTTCTGCTCAGTGTTTACCAGGGAGAGGGATGGCCATATACCTCAGGGGAAGGGGGAAGGGGCAGAGGGAGAGGAGGTGACTGACATGGAGATTCCAGTTAAAAGGGTTTTGGAGAGGCTAAGGTCACAAAGCATGGATAAGAAGCCTATTCCAGATGGACTGCATCCTAGGCTACTCTTGGAGTTGTCAGGTTCCTGGTGGGACCACTGGAAGATTGGTTCAACACTTCTGTGAATACTGGATGCATTTCCAGGGTTGGAGGATGGCACATGTGGTGCCGATCCATAAGAGTGGGCCCAGAGATGAACCTGGGAACTACAAACCAGTGAGCTTTTCAACCATCGTGGGAAAGCTAATGGAGACTATACTTAAGGAAAGGCTTGTGAGTTTTCTGGGGGAGAATGGCTTACAGGATGACTGTCAGCATGGGTTTGTGTCTGAGAGATCATGTGAGACCAGCCTTGTTGAATTTTTTAACTGGGTGATGAGGTCCCTGGATAGGGGCCATGCAGTGGATGTTCTTTAACAGAACTTCAGTAAGGTGTTTGACTCTGTGCCCCATGGAAGACTGACCAACAAGTTAAATAGCCTGGGAGCTGGGAGGAAGCTGTTCAGGTGGATCAAGAGCTGGTTGCAGAGCAGGCAGAAGAGGGTGGTAGTTAGTGGAGAGCTCTTGGCACCCAGGGCAGTAACCAGTGGGGTCCCACAGGGGTTGGTACTAGGTCCGATACTATTTAACATATTCATAGCAGACATATCAAATGAGATAAGAAGTAAGATTAATCTCTTTGCAGATGATACTAAGATCTGTGCTGAGGTGGATAGTGAGGAAGGGCTAAGGCACTACAAGAGACTTTGGCAACACTTAAGTGCTGGTTAGCCACATGGCAGCTGGGGTAGAATGCCAAAAAATTCAAGGTATTGCACTTGGGAGCAAAAAACCCAAAGAAAAGCTACTGGTTGGGGGGAACAAAGCTGGCCACTTTGGAGTAGGAGAAAGATCTGGAAGTGCTGGTGACCAGGGACATGAAACAATCGGCAATGTGCAGGAAGGCAGCTGGAAAGGCAAACAGAATGCTGGGATGCAGCATTAGGGGGAACTGCCTCTAGGAGGAAGGAAGGAAGTCATTTTGCCCTTGTACAGGTCCCTTGTGAGGTCACACTTGGAGTACTGTGTGCAGTTTTGGTGCCCCTATTTGAAAAGGGACATCAAACTGCTGGAGGTGGTCCAGCGTAGAGCGGAGAGGATGATCCTAGGGATGGGAGACAAGACATATGAGGAAAGATTGAGGGAGCTCAACATGTACACACTAGAAGATAGAAAGGAGAGAGGGGATATGACTGAGGCACTGAAGTACCTAAAGGGCATAAACAGAGTTAATTCTGAGGGTTTGTTTAAGTTAAAAGGGGGGAGACACCAGGGGACACAGTCTGAAATTGGATGCAGGAAGGTTCAAGACAGAGATGAGGAGGAGGCACTATTTCACTGAGAGGGTGGTGGCTGGTTGGAATGTGCTGCCAGAAGAAATAATAGCACTGCGGTCAATGGGCAGCTTCAAGAGAGGGTGGGATAGGGCCAAAGGGAAGGTCAAAACTGTGGGGATGGTTGTGGAAGATATGTTAGAAGTGGGGGCACTAAGTTAGAAAGGGGTGGAAAGGGAGGGGGGCAGCTGTAGTTTAATAGACAGTGTGTTGCACACTTGAGCAGACTGGATAGACCAAGTGGCCTGCTCTTTAACAGAGTTGACATGCCAGATGGTGTGGATAGAATGACGAGAGATCTGCAGTAGCTTGAAGACTGTTCAAGGTAGTAGCAGTTAAGATTTAAAGTAAATAAATACAAAATAATGCACATGGGGCACAAAATCCCAGGAACAACATATCAGCTGGGGGGGGGGATGCTATGCAATGCTCAGAGCAGGAAAGGGACCTAGGGGTTGTCATCTCTACTTACCTCAAGGTAGGAAGTCAGTGCAACAAGGTGGCAGGAAAAGCAAACAGGATGCTGAGTTGCATAGGCAGGGGCATGACTAGAAGGAAAATGCAGGTCATAATTCCACTGTACAAGACACTGGGGAGGCTACCGCTAGAGTACAGGGTCCAGTTCTGGATGCATTACCTATGTAAGGACATAGACGGTGTGAAGGCAGTTCAGAGGAGGGCAACCAAGATGGTGCAAAAATTGCGTCACAAAACTTAGGAGGACTGGCTAAAAGACTTAAATATGTACTTCCTGGAGGAGAGGACAGAGAGAGAGGGTATATGGTTAAGATATATAAGTACCTCATATGGAGGAACAAGGTGCAGGAAAACAATTTTTCATAGAACAATATTGTTCCAGGACTAGAGGACATGGGATGAAACTGGAAGGAGGGAGGTTCAGAGGGAACATGAGGAAGAATTTCTTCACAGAGATGGTGGTAGACAAATGGAACGTCCTGCCAGAGGATGCGGTGCAGGCTGAAATGATTACAGGATTTAAGAACTCATGGGACAGGCATCAGGGGATCCTGGTAGTCAGAGCAAGGAAACAACCTAGTTCTAGAGAAGATTTAAGAAACAGGGTATATATTTGCAGACTAGGTGGACCATAAGCCCTTATCTACCATCAGTATCTATGTATCTATGTATTTGCTGGCAATTTCATATGTTCGTATGTACAATAAGAATCAATCTGAAATTCTTATGATATCCCTGGCTGTACCAGATTATCTTACTTCCTTTCCTACAGAGTTACAAATATTACCACTAAATGATTAAATATGCCATTAAAACTATCACAGGCTACAAAATAAAATGAGATGGAAAGGGGGAAGACAAGCCAGCCTAATACCTGCAAGGGACCTCTTTACATCGATATGCAATGTCTTTGCAAATATATATGCCAGACTGATAATAATATCTGATGTGAAAAAAACACTCATCTGCACCACAACCAGCACCCCTATTGCAGTCAATTGTCACAGACCTTCACCTTTGTTCACCCCTCAATGTGTTCTTGTGCTCACATTTGATCCTGTGCAAAGGTGGTGCTCTCCGGACACCTGGAGTCTCTCAGCCCATTCACAATGTGGGTTCTGTCTTATCAAACTGTACACCTGTTCTTTCTCTGCATCATGAAGGAATATGTTTTCAGATTGATTAAACCAGACTTAGCGTGCCTCTTCAGAATGATGGGTACAGTAAGGACGGAGATGAGAAAAGCCCAGAGTCGACAGTAGAAGGGGTTTTATAGAAATAATCTGAATTAAGATGTTCTGAAAAATCAGATTACAAACAAGAAAATACATTATTCTTGGTAAATTCAACGTGAACAACAGGTACAGAGATTTATGAAAGAATGTTCTTTTAAAAGGCACCTCCTGATGAAGCCAATTATGTATTGACGAAACGTAAAGGAATTGGGCCAATATTTAAAATAAAAGACTCAGATATTTGAAATACAGATAAGCTGTCTACAAATGTGAATTCTTCTGGGTTGCACCCTTCATTAGATCACCCCTTTCAGAATTATATGGGGTCTACAGGATTTGAACAGACATCACATCAGAAGAGGCAGCAGAACTAAGGACTTTAAATATTGTGTAACTATTCACATTTCCCGTGGTTTCCCAGGGGGGGTTTCTTTCCTGGAGAACTTTTAGTACCCCAGCGATTCACAAACTATACCCAATCAGTCTGTATACTGTGATAAATAATAACTACTTTATTTATACAATATATTTACACATTGACTAAAGCAGAGCAAAAGTGCTTACAGTAGAAAAGATTAAAAATAAAGTGAGTTAAACCATAAAAAATAAAAATAAATTTAGCTTTCTTATAGCTAGATCAAAACTTACAGATGAACACATGGAAAGTAAACAGTCTCCTTTATGGCAAACTCTAAGCTGCATCTGTCACTGTCATTGACCAGGTGCTGGAATTCCCCAGATGGATAATTCTGGGGGACTTCAATGACTGGGTCAATGATGAACTCTCGGAATTTGGACAAGACTTCCTCCAATTAATGAGTTTGTTGGGCATCACATAGGTGGTTAACTCAGCAACTCATATTTATGTTCATTCACTGGACCTGGTCTTCCTGCATGGGATGAAGGTCTTCAACCTGATGGTGGAACTGGTTGGTTGGTCAGACCACCATACCACAGGGTTCAGGTTCGAGACACTCCCTAATAGACCAGCCGCTATGGATATGGTCTGGTACCGTCTTTTAAGAGGTTTGACCCTGGATGGTTTTATGGAGGTACTGGACCTATCAGGCTTGGCAAGTGTATGTGAGGAGCTGGGGAACCTAGTGCTAGCCTATAATAGGGCGGTGACTGGTGCCCTCAACATCGTAGCTCCTGTCAAGGTTTGCTCCCTCTCACTTCACTAGAAGTTGAAGTGGTTTGATGGAAATTTGAAGGAGATGAGAAAATCAGGCCTGGCAGATGGCAAACTTAGATTGATAACCTATTTTAAGGAATATCAGTCTGCAATCTCCTGTAAGAAGCCAGAGTTCCTGTCCAAGAAGATTGCTGTGACAAAGAACAGACCAACCTAGCTCTTCCAGACTGTCGACAGATTGTGTAGTTCAATCTGTCTTTAGTCACAGAGACCCTTTTCACAAGTTACATGTGACAAGTTTGCTCAGTTCTTTGCTGATAAGACTGCCACAATCAGGTCCAAGATCTGACCAACACCCTCAAACAGGCCTTGCTGTGATGGGCTTGAGGTTGCAAGCACCCAGCTTGTCTGGTCTGACTAAAGCCAGTTGGTGATCATAGACATTGTGCAGGTAATCCAGGAACTGCGTCCAACTTACTGTAGTTTGACCCTAGGCCCTATGCGCATCCTTATGGGGTTTGTCGAAGTCATCAGCCTGGTCCTTGCCAGAACAGTCCGATGCTCACCAGAGGCAAGTTTTTTTCCAGAACTCCTGAAGGAGGCAGTAGCAGTACCACTCCTGAAGAAACCTTCTCAAGATCCAGACTGTGTGGCAAACTACAGACCTGTCTCTAACCTGCCCATTGTGGGCAAGGTTATGGAGAAAGTGGTGGCCACTCGACTGGATCTGGATGACCATCAAACATAACAAGATGCCTATGATACTCTTCAGTCTGATTTCAGGAAGATGCATAGTACCAAGACTGCCTTTGGTCGGGTACTAAATGATCTCCTGACAGTGAGGGATCGAGGGAGTCATTCCATCTTAGTTCTCCTTGATCTCTCCACAGCATTCAACACTGTGGACCATGGGGTGTTATTTGAGCATCTGAGGGTCTTATGTGGCTGTCAGGTACAGTCTTTCACTGGTCTGGATCATTTCTCATGGGCAGGACACAGAGAGTAGTGTAGGGATTTATTCCTCGGCACCTCTCCCCATGTCATGTGGGTTCCCTCAGAGCTCCATCTTCTTCCCCATGTTGTTATCAGTATACATTCTAGCATTGGGAGATATCATTAGGTGGTATGAGCTGAGTTTTCATTGCTCTCCAGATGATACTCAGCTCTACATGTCCTTTGTGCCCAAGCAGGGTGGAGCTTTCTCGGTCTTTCATAACTGCCCCACTGAGATTTGAGGCTGGATGAGTAACAAATGGCTGAGATTAAACCTTGATAAAACTGAAGTGTTGGTAGTGGAGCCAGGTCCCCATGGCATGGAGTTGCAGGCTGAACCGTTCTCTGAACTTTGGCTCAGAGATGCCCAGCTGCTTACTGGGTGAGAAATCTGGGCATTGTGTTGGATAACAGTCTGGCACTTAAATATCAGGTGTTGGGTGTTGTCAAGACCTCATTTTATCATCTAAGAAATGTCATCCAGATTAAACAACTGATTCCACCTGGTGATATGCTAGCCCTGGTTCATGCCTTTGTAACCTTGCATCTTCATTACTGCAATGCTCTATACCTAGGCCTACCGGGGGTTGACATCCGCCAATTGCAGCTAGTGCAGAATGCAGCGGCCAGGCTTTTGACTGGCTTACCAAGATCTTGCCATATCACACCTGTGCTCTGCTAGCTGAACTGGCTGCCTGTAAATTGATGGATCACCTTCAACATCAGTCTTCTGACCTATAGTATAAGGCTCTACATGGAGATTCTATGTGATAATAGCGATCACCAAAAGGCAATCGCTATTACCGCAAGTGCAGTATCACCAAATTTGTTTTCGGCGATAATTTATCGCCGAAAACAAACTCAGCATAAGCACTTAAAGGTGACCGGGATATCTGTGCATGCGGGGGGGCTGTGCCCCCTCACCATCCTATATCAGGATTCTCATCTCCAGATGTTGCATGTCGGAGAGGGGGGCACAGCCAAGTTTTAAAAAAAATGAAGTACCGCAATCGCGGGACTTCCCAAAATATTATCTGCCTCAAGTCCCAAACTCAGGACCTGCTCCATCAGAGCCAACCACCCTACCCACCACAACACATGGTTGGCTCAGCAGAGCAGGCACACTAGAGGGTTACAACCTTCTTCCCTATCCCTCCACTTCCCATCACTATACAGCACTTCCTGTTGCCCACCCTACTGTTGCCGTCACAACCATACCCATCCCGTAGGGGGTGTTCATGATGATACTGGCCTCATGTGGGCCGCTGTTTTGATGGTAGCCCATAAGCGTTCATTATTATCATGGTATACCCTACACAGACAGGGACCCAGCTACCTGCAAGATCATCTAGCCTCTTACTGCCCCCTCTGCTGGCTCTGCTCCACCTATGAGGGATTGCTGGAGGTTCCCAGAGTTTGTTTAAAAACATCAGGGGCCTGCTCTTTTGCCTCTGTGGCATGACCTTGTGTAACTCTCTACCTGGTCGAATTAGGGAGTGCCAGGCAAACAATAGTTTTAAAGTGGAACTTAAAACCCATCTTTTTAGCCAGATATTCCCTGGGAAATTTAAATCTGGGAATGTTAATTAGATCTGTGAATATTCATGTTGTATTTTTAAAGTGTTTTATCAATTCAGATGTATTTTATGTATTTTATATTGTAAAGAAACATAGAAACATAGACTTTGGCGGCAGATCAGGACCGCTTGGCCCATCTAGTCTGCCCATTTCCCTACCTACAGGATAGGTCACAGATCCTAGTTAACCAACAGCCTATTTCTTCCTACCCCCACAAGAATTGCCTTATGTCTGTCCCATGCATTCTTGAATTCTCCCACAGTTTTAGACCCTACAACCTCCTCAGGAAGGCGGTTCCATGCATCCACTCCCCTCTCTGTGAAATAATACTTCCTCACATTGCCACTGAACTGCCCCCCCATCTTTAAATTGTGTCCCCTTGTTCTTGGATGTCTCTTTTTCTGAAAGATGCTACCCTCTTGGACTTTGTTGATTCCACTGAGGTACTTAAAAGTTTCTATCATGTCCCCCCTCTCCCTTCTTTCCTCAAGGGTATACATATTAAGCTCCTTTAGGTTCTCATCATACAGCTTCTCTTGCAGAACCTGCACCATTTTAGTTGCCCTCCTCTGGACTGCCTCTATCCTGTCTATGTCTATGTCCTTGCCGAGATGGTGTCTCCAGAACTGGACGCAGTACGCCAGATGGGGTCTCACCAATTGTCTGTACAGAGGGATAACAACTTCCTGTTTTCTGCTGCCGATGCTTCTCCCTATGCATCCCAGTATACCCCCAGCCCTACCTACTGCCTTCTCACATTGCTTGCTAACCTTAAAGTCATCTGATATGATTACACCCAGGTCCCTTTCCTTTTTTGTTGTTGTAACTACCTCCCCCCCACTGTGTATTCTTCCCTTGGGTTCTTGTTTCCCAGGTGCATTATTTTGCAATTCTTTGCATTTTATCCTAGCTGCCATACTTCTGACAATTCCTCCAACCTTGCCAAGTCACTTCTCATCCTTCCCACGCCTCCTTGTGTATCTACCCTGTTGCAGATCTTTGTGTCATTTGCAAAGAGGCATAATTTTCCTTCCAGTCCCTCTGCAATGTCACTTATGAAGACATTAAAAAGGACTGGACCCAATACTGAACCCTGCGGTACTCCACTAGTAACCCCTCTTTCTTCAGAGTGGACTCCATTTACAATTACCTTCTGTGTCCTGTTGTCCAGCCAGTGTTTTACCCAGGCTACCACCCTGGGACCCACTCCCAGGCTGGTTAATTTGACTATTAATCTTTTGTGTGGGACTGTGTCAAATGCTTTGCTAAAGTCTAAGTAGGCCATGTCCATAGCCCATCCTGGTCTACTACTTTGGTCACCCAGTCAAAGAAATCTATTAGATTTGTCGGACGTAACCTTCCCACTGTGAACCCATGCTGCCTTGGGTCCTGCGCCCCACTGGCCTCTAGGTAGTCAACTATTCTTTCCTTCAGAAGTGACTCCATCACTTTCCCTACCACAGAGGTCAAACTAACAGGCCTGTAGTTTCCTGCCTCTGTCTTGGTCCCACTTTTGTGAAGGGGAATCACATCCGCCTTCCTCCAGTCCTCGGGTACCACATCATCCTCCCATGATTTATTAAAAAGAGTAGCCTGTGGTTTCACTAGTTCCCCCTTTAATTCTTTTAGAATTCTGGGATGAATTCCATCAGGTCCCATTGCTTTGTCCACCTTCAGTTTTAGGAGTTCTTGCAGAACCCTTTCTTCTGTAAAAGGAGCGGGATCGACCCCCCTATCAAGAGTGCTTCTGTTAATTGGATTAGGCACTTCCCCCCTCCTTTTTTGTGAATACTGAGCAGAAATATTCATTCAGTATCCCTGCTTTTTCACTGACCCCTTCTGCCCACCCACCGTTCATTTTATTCAGCCTCACTATCCCTCCCTTTGTCTTCCTACGCTGCTGATGTACCTATAAAAGGTTTTATCCCCCTTCTTAACCAAGTTGGCTATCTTTTCCTCAGTTTGGGCCTTTGCTCTTCTGACTTCCCTCCCTGCTTCCTTCTGTCTTAACTGGTACAGCTCTCTGTCCTGCTCCTTCTGTGTTTCCTTATACTTCACAAATGCTATCTTTTTCTTCCTGACTTTCACAGCCGCCTATTTTAAGAACCATAGTGGCTTTTTCTTTTGTTTTGATTTGTTTATTTGTTTCACACAAAGGCTTGTTGCCTCTGTGATGGCAGTTTTGATGATTCCCCATTGTTGCTCCACACCTCCTTCTAGTCTGTTTGCTAGTGCTTTTCTGAGGCACTCTCCCATCTTGCCAAAGTCAGCCCTCCTGAAGTCCAGTACCCTCATTTTTGTATGGCTTGACTCTGTAGCTGAGTTTAACATGAACCACATTGTTTTATGGTCACTTGTTCCCGGATGGCAACCCACTTCTAGATCTGAGATCCTCTCACTTCCCCCATTTGAGAGTACAAGGTCTAAGATTGCTCCCTCATGAGTGGGTTCTGAAACTAGCTGTCTGAGGCCCGCCTCCGGTAGGGCATCAAGAATGGCCTGGTTCTTGGATGTGGCTGCAGCAAATGTGCTCCAGTTAACATCTGGCATATTCAGGTCTCCATCAACAGTATCTCCTTTCTCTGCCATTCTAAGAATGCCTTCTATCATATCCTTGTCCATTCCTCCCCTGACATGGGGACTGTACAACCCTGTGAGGATTGTGGTGCCCTTTCCAGTCTCCTAGGTGACCCACAGTGCCTCCTCTCCTCCATGTTTACTCTTTTGTTCAGTTGCTTTTATCCCTTCCTTTACATAGAGAGCTATTCCTCCCTCTTCTCCCTGCCTGTCTCTCCCTGTAGGTTATGTACCCTGGTATGTTAACATCCCAGTCATGGTTCTCTGTACCATATTTCTGTGACTGCTACGATATCCAGGCATCCTTCTTCCATCAAGGCCAACAGCTCAGGGAGCTTGTTGCCCAGACTACGGGCATTGCTCCACACCTCCATTTCCTGATGGCCTTACTCTTTGCCCCATCCCTGTCCTTCTTGCCTTTGTCACTTTCTCCATTTACCCTGCCTTCTCACCCTATCGACACCTCTATGTTGGTGTTTACCGCACTTACTACCATGATTTTTTGGGGGCTAGGATTTCCTGCTCTTTTCAGTGCCTCCCCTTGGCTAGTTTAAATGGTTGCCAATGAAGATTTAAACCTATCATCTAGGATCCTGGTTCCTTCCTGGACAGATGCAGCCCATCATGCCAGTATAGGCTTGCATCACTCCAGGTGGACCCCAGTCCCCAATGAAGCCAAATCCCTGAGCTCCACACCAGTTTTTCAACCACTGATTGAATCCCATGGTGCGGAACACCCTAGGCTCTCCTATGCCATAGATGGGCAGCACCTCCAAGAAGGTTACCATGTGTGCTACTTCTCTAAGGCCCCTCCCCAATTCCACAAACTCTTCCTGCACTTCTCTAATCCCTTTCTTAGACAGGTCATTTGTCCCTAGGTGGACAATGACATCCAGCTCCCTCCTTTGTGCAGCTGCCCGGGCAATTCTGAGGATTCACTCCCTGTCCCTCCAAGCCATGGCACCAGGCAGACATCTTGCCTCCCTCTCCCCTTCCTCCCCAGTTCTACCTTCCTAACAAAGGAGTCCCCCTTCAGGAGTTATTTCCTTCCCCTGCAGGGTCCCTTGCCACCCTCCTGTGGGTCTCCTTTGTGGAGGTTCCCAGCATCCTCCTTGGTTTCCACTGCGGGTGCCTCCATAGAGGAATCACCCTTTGCCAGAATGGCATAGGAATTGTGGAGAGGTACAACTGGAGGGATGCGCCTCTGTTCCACCAGCCTCACCCTCCCTGAGCTCACTGTGGTCCAACCACTCCTCTTTCTTGGCAACCTCTGAGGCAACGGAAGTGGCACTGGTGGTCCCTGGATGGAAGAGGAGGCCCCACAAATCCTGGCCAACTCAGCCTAGAGATGAGCAACCTCCTCCCTCAGCCCAGAGAGGTGCCTGCAGATGGGACAACACCGCATCCTCCAGAACGTCTCCCGGAAGACTGCTGCTCCACAGCCACTGCACTGCACCACTCCCATCATGTCTTATTCATGGCCCCTTAACTGTTTGAAATCCTTATGCTTTCCTCTGTTTTTTTTTCTCTCTCTCCTTACTTTCTTCCTGTGTGCCCTTTAAACTCCTGATTGTCCTGTTCTGAGACAAGAATATCCTATATTTCAGATCCCTTACTTGCTCAGAGGCAGACCTCCAGCAGCTAGAGGGGGCCGGAGAGCTACTCTTGCCCTTCTAGGATGGTGGGTCTTTGGTGGCTCTGTGATCACTCACTTCCTGCTCCCAAACAGGAAGTTCCTGTTGTCAGTCAAATCCTGTGCCTATAAAAGTAGAACTAGCCTTGGATGGGAAGGAGGCAATATAGTCCCAGTAGAGAAGTCCAGTCACACAGCAATCCTTTCTCCTGGTGTCTTCTGCCAAGCTACTAGCAAAATCTTTTTAAGGCAGTCTTTAAATGTAGCTTCCTTCTAGCTAAGCCACTCCCCCTACTTACTAGATCTTTCTACAAGTAATTTAAACCTCACAGCTATCAAGTCCTTTCAATCACCTGAGATTTACACCTAGATAACTGTTCAGATAACCATTCAGTTCAGTTAACTCAAACACATACTTTTTTTTTTGGTTTTGTTTGTTAGTTTTTTTTACCCTAAATTAAAGGTCCAAGTACAAGAGTTCTACTTCTTTAGTCCCAGCAGAGAAGTCCAGTCACAAAGCACTTTGATCTTTTTGTAATTGCTCTATATAAATAAAATATTGATTGATTGATCTGTGTTCTCCCCCTTCAGTTTCCAAACAACAAGTAGTTATGCATACAACACACTGACTCCCCTTTTCTCACTCTCCCTGGTTTCAATTCCCAGTAGGTCACATTGTTTCTTTCTCTCTACAATTTGCGATTAAATTCCTAAGTAGTGGGTAATACTGCACCAACATTTATTTATTTATTTATTTATTTATTTGTGAAATCAGTTTACAACCTTTGAGCCAGAGGCTCATTTCCAAAGGTACCTCGTCACATTAAAGACATACATAGAGTTTTAGGTTACATAGCATAGGTTTGCAAAACAATAGGTGTTCAACAGGGCGCCACGTCACACTGAGGTCAGACAAAATACATTTAGGTTACAGGGTACATGTAATTGAGAACAGGTGTTACACAAGTCGGTATCAAACATTGAGCAGTCTAGTAGGTATATAATGAAACAGCTGGCATTTAATTGCCATCTTGCTTGTTACTAGTTGCAGGACATGCAATATGAGAGAAAGGAAGTACATCAGGGAACTAAAGGTCCAATTATGGGATCCTGTAGCTCATTGGTTAGAGCACCTGGACAGTATTCTGGGAGCCTGGGTTCAATTCTCAGTAGATCACATTGTTTCTTTCTCACAATAATTTGTGATCTAGTTCATAAGCAGTGGTTAATAGTGCACCAAAAATACATATTTATCTTTTCTTCATTAGTAATTCATGATGAAATGTAAGAGGTAAAAGGGAGGGGTGGGTGGGAGTAGGGCAAACTGGCTGAATGAAATTCACCATCTAAATGGGTAGTTTATGGAATATGTCACACATCAGGAAAAATATATGATGGACAAGACTTCAAGATTAAATTTCTTGAGTAGTTTTTTTTTATTATTTTATTGGATAGGGTTATACTCTTAAATTTATTTCACCAATAAAAAAACATGTTTTACACTTTGAAATTCTTATTTTATCCTGAAATCTTATCCACCATGCTGTTTTTAAAATAGTGTCTCACATTCCATAATTCTTTCATCTGAATTACACAAATTTTTGGAGCAATGATCACATATTTTGAATTACCTTAAAATGGTAAATGGGTCACCCCAATGACATAGGGTAGCATGTTACACTGTTGTCTCAGTAACCTGAGTTTAGGAATAAGCTTGGGGAATCACATAGGAGGCCGACATGGCCATTTTAGTTGGCACATAGAACATAGAAACATAAGATTTAATGGCAGATAAGGACCGCTTGGCCCACCTAGTCTGCCCATTTTCCTACCTAACAGATAAGCTGCAGATCCTAGTTAACCAACAGCTTACTTCCTCCTACCCCCCACTAGGACTGCCTTATGTCTGTCCCATGCATTCTTGTATTCCCCCACTGTTCTTGACTCCACAACCTCCTCAGAGAGGCTGTTCCATGCATCCACAGCCCTCTCTGTGAAAAATACTCCTCACATTACCTCTGAGCTGTCCCTCTCTCTTCAAATTGTGCCCCTTGTTCTTGAACATCTCTTTTCTGAAAGATGCTACCCTCTTGGACTTTGTTGATTCCCTTGAGGTACCTTGAAAGTTTCTATCATGTCCCTCTCCTTCTTTCCTCAAGGGTATACATATTAAGCTCCTTTAGTCTTTCTTAAGTATGTCTTTTGGTGCAGACCCTGCCCATTTTGTTGCCCTTCTCTGGACAGCCTCCACTCTGTCTATGTCTTTGCAGAGATGGGGTCTCCAGAACTGCACACAGTACTCCAGATGGGGTCTCACCAACTGTCTATACAGAGGGATAACAACTTCCTGTTTTCTACTATTGATGCCTCTTCCTAGGCATCCCAGTATCCCCCCAGCCTTCCTTACTGCCTTCTCACATTGCTTGCCAACCGTTAGGTCATCTGATATAATTACCCCCAGGTCCCTTTACATGACACTGTAATCTGGTTGGTGTGTGTTGGCTGTAGGCACTGGTGCAGGAGAAACCCTATGGATATGCTAGGGTGCTTGCTCACTTCCTCAGACCATGATGCACGTGGCAAAGGTATCATGCACTGTTCCATGGGGAGGATGACCCTTCCTTAGACCCCCTCCAAGGAGGGGAAGTTCTGGGATACAGTTGTGGGTTAAAAGAATGATGGGATTGGGTGGTTGCAATCACAGCCTGAAGGCTGGATAAACACTGGCAAAGAGAAAAACCTTTGTGGATAAAAAAATGGAAATAATCCCAACTTCAAAATCCAGAAAAATTCCCTCTTCAATTATTTATTATAGAAATCAGCACCCTTCACATTCTCATAGAATCATAGAATCGTGCCAGCAGAAAAAGACCATTCAGCCCATTGACTCTGCCCAAGATAGACCCTCTCCACCTCCCTTTTATGTCCCTCCCCTTTTCTGTTCCACCTTTTCTAAACCAAATAATTTAAAAATGTGGCTTGCATTTTGTTGTGTGCTAATACGAGAGCTGTGGTGGTATAGTCTTAATTTTTATCTCTTAACTTTTCTAATTTAGGATTGAGAAATGATTTGACCTTAGGGACAACTACAGAGGATATTTGTTGTCTAACCATTTATCAAAACCTCGGTGATGTAGTTCAAGATGAAGCCAGGATAGTGTATAGGAGGGGCCATAATTTAATGGACACATTGTCCATAGTGCACAACAGACCTTATTGACAGAATAACCTAAGGGCTCTATATCATGTGGACAGTGTAAATTCTGTACAGTTGTCACTAAGGTCAAAGAAAATAGTAAAAAAGTTCCACTTCAGAGAAGAGGGACATGTATGAACTATAGGAGATAAATATGAGGACTATACCACCAAAACTCACTGGAGAAGGTGGCACCCAGTGTGAGGGGAGGTGTTTTCAGCTATAAATTATTGAAGAGCAAATGTGTCTGGATTATGATCTTTGCGTAGAGAAAATGTTTCTGGATCATGAGTTTGAAGTAGAGGTAGGTGGAATCGGGGAGTTGTGAATTCATGGAAATTTTGCAAAATTTTACAAATTTCGTGGATTTTTCTGACATTCTGATTTTGGTAAAATCTGAAGCTTCCAAATGTGTTGAATTTTCATCCCATTCTGCAAATTTGTATGGCTGAGTTGGGGGATGATACACAGGAACTGCAGAATCAGAGTTCTGAGGAACTTCATTCCACAATTTAATACATCTTTCTGCAGTACATGTAGTAATTCCACATTTTAGAGATCAGTTATGCAGAATTTCTCTCTACAGTATAATACTTAGCACGTGCTGAGCAATTGGTTCAGTTCCCTGATGAATGTGCATTTATTTCTAAATGGGGCTTTTCAGTGCTTTGTGTAGAAGGGAGGATAAATAATGGGAGAATCACTTGGGTGAGACCTTTTGCCAATGTACAGTACATGCCATCATGTCATTGTACTGTATAGAGGGAGGGGGTTTGCTGAGAGTTAGCAGCACATAAAGCTGAACAGTGATATAGTGATATCTGACCATAACTCATGAAGGTATATATGAATTATTCTATTCCTGATGTAACAACAGCCAGCAAAGAATAGATGATTCCCCCAAATGAACAACTGCTGTCTAATACAGCAAACACACTCTAATGAATCTCCAAAATATTAATTGCAACTGTTCACAGCTCCTGGGCAGAAACAACAGCCATGCAGACCATGCAAACAAGGCTGTTCCATGGTAGAGCACTAGTCTGTTTTAGGAGTTGCACTAAGGGTGATCTTGAGCAAAATTTTCCAACCTATCAGAATGCAGTAGTGACAATAGACTCCGGGAGCAGCATGCATGCTGCCAATGCAAACAGGGCAGTAGCATTGTGCAGTACAAGTGTACTGTGATACCTGTACTTAGGGTGACCCTGAGCAAGATCCTCTGACTTCTGAGTGTTCAGTACTGGCAACAGGACAGTAGTTCTGCTACCATTCAATGGATACTGAATTCACGGTGATCTGCCTGCAGAACACGTACACAGCAAAAATACTGTAGCTGGCAGAGCCAAGGGTCAGGACCTGTACAGGCACACTACAGTTGTACTGTAGCTAAAGGCTGGCAATACAACCCCACAAAGCTGTAGCCCCCCTCCCGTACCACTGTTACCTTTAAGTGTTTTTATTTTCTTTTATATCTGTAAAGCACCATGTAATTAAAACATCACTGTTATTTTAGTTATGACAGTGAAAATTAGATATCATCCTGCATGCATGTAATTGCTTTATGCAGCTATGTAGTACCAGGCAACCAACAACAGTGTGCATATTAAAAACAAATCTTCCTCAGCTCAGCCAAAATAAACTCATATGAACCTGGTACATGTTGCACTTCATTGTTTTGTCTCTGTAGACAGAAGGCTATTAGCATGTACTAAACCAAGGGTTATGAAAATATTTCCCTGCTGTTTCTGGAACTGGCTCTAATAATATCTGAGCTCATTACACGTATAAGTTAGATTTATCTGTGAAACACGATTGAGCCCTAACACCTAAGCAGTAAATTTGTTTTAGTCATAATTACATGTCAGATGAAAAGTATCATGTGTTCCTATATGTTCAGCTTTTTACACACTGATTCTTGATGTGGTCACAGGCTGTTATCTTCGTTCTCACTTTTCACATGATCATTGTTTTTTTTCATTCCAATATAAAGTAACTGAAATGGTGGACAGCTAATACATAATGAACCTCCATGACATTGTTGGCCCTGGACAGTGCATCGGACCTAATGTTCTAAATATATTTTTTTTGTGTGAAATGGACATGTACGGTGTATGTAGGTTTGAGGTACCACAGAATGTGTTTATCCATATTTTAGTAGATGAGTGACTTTAAAAAACAATAGACTTTCATTTTTTTCTGTATGTATGTTTTGCCACATTTTGTGAGGTAGTGACTGGTGCAAGCGGTTCACATAAATAATTGCAAATGAAGCATTTTGCTGACACACTCATTGTATCCCTTAGTGTCACTACCTATTAGAGCATCCAAAATTTGATTATGTGGTATGTCAGTATTTGATTGTACCCTGCTTTATCTTCATGCAATCCTCTCTCCCACCATAAATGATAATACTTAAAAAGTCAATATGTTTTGCTATCTTTAATAAAAAGTTGTGATCATGTTATCCTTGGTCCAGCAAGAATACAGTGCATCTAATTTCCATCAGAGTTTTGAAAAACTTCCACTGTAAGTAACAGTCAAAAGAGACCCTTGGAAATTGGAGCCACTGTTGCTGCCAGTTAAGAGTTGCATAGTTTTTCCTAGGAGCCAGGAGTGCTATATTGCTGGCCTGAAAGAGGCACCTAACTAGACCAGTAAGCCTCACATCTATAGTGGGGAAATTGTTTGAGACCATCTTGAAGGAAAGGCTGGTGGATTTTTGGAAAATAATTGGCCGTCAAAATGGTAAGAAACTTGGATTCATCAAGGGGAGATCTTGTTAAACCAATCTGGTCGGGTTCTATGGGTGACAAAATCTCTAGCTGGGGGACAGCCAGTTGATGTTTTTTATGTGGACTTCAGCAAGGCATTTGATTCCATGTCACATAGGTGACTGGTATAAAACTGAGGAACTTGGGGGTGGGAGGCAAATTGGTTAAATGGACTGGCAGCTGGTTGGGCAACTGGCAGCAGAGGGTGGTGGTAGAGAGGGAGCTCTCAACTCCTAGGAGAGTGGAGTCCCACAAGGGTCTGTTCTGTCCCCAGTACTGTTTAACACTTTCATATCAGACATTATAGATTAAGTTGTAAGTAAAATGAGCCTGTTTGCCAATGACTCTAAGCTGGGAGCAGAAGTGGATAGTGATGAGGGAAGAAGGAAACTTCAGGAAGATCTGGAGCACTTGAATCAGTGGTCAAAAACATGACAGTAGAGGTTCAGCACCAGGAAGTGTAGTGTACTCTACTTGGGAGCTAGGAATCCAGGTTACAGCTATTACCTGATGGAGGGAGCAGTTTTCCACCTTGGAGAAAGAGAGGGATCTGGGGGTGGTGATTACAGGTAAAATGAATCACTCAGAACAGTGTAGGAAGGCAGCAGTAAAAGTAAACAGAGTACTGGGTTGCATTGTGAGGGGAATTACGTTAAGAAGAAAGGAGGTTATCCTACTTCTGTGTAAATTCTTGATGAGGCCTCACCTGGAGTACTGTGTCCAACTCTGGTGCCTATACTTAAAGAGGGGTGTCATGTTACTGGAGAGGGTCCAGAGGCAGGCAACTAAGATGATCCATAAATAGGGGACAAGACTTATGTGGAAAGGCTGAGGGGGATCTACATGTACTCCCTGGAGGATAGAAGGGACCAGAGAGATATGATTGAGAACTTTAAGTACTTGAAGGGTATCAACAGTTTAAACTGAGGCTTAGTTTATATTGAAAGGGGAAGGAACCACAAGGGAACAAAGAATGAAACTGGAGGGTGTAGGGATTTTGGAGGGAACCGAGGAGACACTACTATACAGAAAGGGTGGTGGCACCATGGAATGCACTACCATTGGAAGTGATCTCACTGGTTTGGGTGGGGAGCTTTAAAAGGGGATGAGACAGGTACATGGGCAGGGTACAGGTGCAGGGAGTGGGGGACAGTGAGGAAACTCATGGAGGCTACCTTAGCAGTGAGAGAGGCACAGGGGGTGTGAGGCAGTACCAACATCTTAGCTGAGAGGTGAGCCAGAGCAGATGTGATAGACATTCTAACCTAAATCTGCTGGCATAGTTGTATGTTCTTAAGTGAAACAACAACAATTCAACCATTCTCCTAACCAGACTCCTGACAGTGGAGCTTATCAAGAGAAGTGAATCACTTGACTCCAATGGGACTGTGAGGAAAGGGGTCAGAGACATCAATCATGAAACTACAGTCATAAGAAAGATGCCATGTTTTATTATAATTAAACTTAAAGAGCTGGTGACATGTTCAGGAGAACTTTAACAAAACCTAATTATTTAGATATAGTCCAGCTTGTATCTCCCATTAGTGCAGTATCCCACCCATTATTGATTACAGAGATAAAGTGTATGTAAACAGGATCTGTGCTCCTGAAGAGTTCATCTATTCCTGTTGTTTTCTCTCTTCCTGAGGTCATAATGCACTGCTTGTGACATCACATGTATTCTCATGGCAACAGATTGTGATGTCACAATAGAGGATTATGACTTGAAGTAGGGAGTAAGCTACAGAGGCTGATGGACTCAATAAACTCTAAGGAATAAAGAGCATATATTCATACAAATTTCCTATGTAACAAATAATGGGGAGGAGAAATGTACTAAATATAAATGGAATGCAGGCAGATTTGTACCTAATTATTATGCTTTTTAAAGGTTTCTTTGAGATGTCAGTAGCTCTTTAAAGAATGGAGATCAGGTGAATTACGCCCAGCCTGCATAAACTGAGTGCTTCATTTCATCACCTGAACAGCTCCACTTTCAGAACCACCAACTTACATCCACAGTGATTAGTGATGTAAATGTGCACACATTCAATGCCATCCCTTCAAATTATGTAGAATGTGCATGCTGTTATCTGTGTTCCTGACAGTTTACATGTGAGATGATCACTGTCTGGTATACACATATAAAATTTGCATTAGTGTAAGGTATGAAAAAAAACTCTAAATAAAAAAAAGCATTAATTTGCCAATAATTTAAAAATCAAAGAGTGCACACCATAACAATTTGAAAATACTTTCTTCCTTATGAAACACTAGTCCATCAGTCTTTTTGACACTGCATATGGAATAATCAAGAACATTATATCTGTTTTACTGTGGGCTTAACTATCAACATGAGAGTAAAGTAAAATTCTTTGACCCCCACTGTTTTAAGTGCATAAGTTATTCTACAGCTTCAAACAACTGAAACACAATTGAAATGTCATTACTGTTGATGATACTGTTGCATCCTTATTTCCTAGAGGTATAATGAGTTTTTCAGTCAGTTCTGTATACATATAACCATACAGCATTTCATCATAGAACAAAATAAACTGAACAAAATTACTTATTATCCATCAGTGATGTAATACTTCTTCTGGTGGGGGCAATGCTCACAGTGCTTGACCAAACAACAGTCCATTAATGCCCACATTGGCAAGGCTCTTAGGCAAACAGATGGTAGGAAATGTTCACTCCATTTTCTAAAAGGCAACTAATATTGAAATGAGATCAAACAGAGGAATCATTTCCTACTCCAATACTTCAGGCTTACTTTGCCACTAAGGATGAGCCACAAGATCACCACAGAGTGTAACTCTATTAGAAGACTTTCTCTCCTGATGGGAGAGAGCTAGATTGTCACCAAGCATGGCTCCTATACAGATGCCCCTCTTGCCCACGGAGTAGCTGGATCACAGCCAAGTTCAGCTTCTCTAAGGATGTGCTCCTCTCTTGAGGGGGGGCAGCCTGGATCATTACTGAGCTCAGGTACTGCTACTATGGGGTGGGACTGGAAGACTCCAGCTTTTTGGTGGGCAATGGGCTCTGCCTCTGATACTCCAGCAGGGAGGCTGGCCTAGCTAGCCTCAGAGGTTGGAAGCTGGTTGAGTTCTGTCACCCACCTCTGTTCATCACTGGGGTTCCTCTGTCGCCCAATACTGACCCCTATTTTTTTTTCAGTGTGCTGCTGCTGTGACCAGTGACCACACTAAAATGAATAGGACCCTTTCAGTTCAATGGATCATTCATTTCAATGGGTTATTTTCCTCTAATTCATAACTTCTTTTTTTTTGTATTTTTTTTTCTGGCACAGTCTTTTCAGCCCCCCCCCCCCATGAACCCAATATGTGGGCAACTTTCAGATCCCACTGATATGGACATTTATGGTGCATGCCATCATCCAGAACAATCACCCATTTCAGGGGAGGAGGATTTGAAAGTTTACACACATAGGCTTCATGAGGGTGGTGGTAAAAAAAGATTTTAGAGGAAAAGTGGGTACAAATATTAAAAAAAGTTATGGCTTAAAGAAAAAAACACATTAAAATTATGTGACCCTACTTTTTTTCTGTCAGGGTCAGTTTCAGAGCAATCTTCATGATCCCCACTGATGTCAATTATACACTATAAACAGCTGTTTTGGGGGATTTGAAATTTAATACCCATGGGATTTGTTAGGGTGTGGCTAAAAAAACTCCACTAAAATAGAAGGCAAAAATACTAAAAAAAAACAAAAAAAGGTATGAACTAAAGAAAAAAAACACTGTAGAAATAAAAGCCCCTTTGAAATGAATAGGACTTATTAATTTCCATGTGGTTGATCGTCAGCAAAACAGCACTTCAAGGGATTTAGTGTAAAAATACAGAGGAGCAGTGATGAGAGATAGAACTGGTACTACTATAGGGAGGTGGGTAGTAGTGACACAGAGGGTGTGAAGGAAGTTTCTTTAAACAGTGGGGGGATACAGATAATGGGACTAGGCACCCACCATCAGTATTTCTGTGTGTGTTGGATGGGGGTTCCAGGGATCATGGGTGGGTGTTCACTCAGCCTACTTAGCAGGCACTCAACGGCCACCACTGGCAGCATTACACTCAGCCTGCTTAGTGAACAAACAAGGAGCCACTGCTAGTGACATGAAACTTGGCCTGCTTGGTGGGCATAATCTGAAGTGTAGAAATATGGAACAGGAAGTGTTAGGGTAGTAGGGTGGAGTGATAATCAAATGGGGGCACTGACACATGACAGCAACAAAATAGCACAAGCTATCACACTCATCAAAAGAGTGAAACATTGTTTGAACAGTGTGCTTTCCAGTGGAAAATCTGCATCATCTGCTGGATTAACAATCATTGGCTGCGGTCTGATTTCCAGCGACCTCATTGGCTTACTGCCTGACACACTTCCAGAATGTGCTTTTCTCCACTAAAGCTATAACAATATGCTTGATTTGTATTCTGCAATCAAACATTAAGAAAAAATTATTCAGAATATTGCTGGACATATAGGCTGCAGTGCCTGAATTCCTCATGGCTGTATAAGTACTGCAGCCCTGTCTTTTGAATTTCATTCACATGAAACAAGAAAAGCTTTATAAATGCAAACAAGGCTGAGGTTAAACATATCGTGACAGCACTGCAAGAACAAAAAGATAACCCAGTGCTAGGCTCTTTAACATGAAGATCAGTGGGTGCTAGATTATTTAACACAAAAATCACTGAGCATCAGATTCTTAACATCAAGATCATGGAGAGCTAGATTTCATAACATGAAGATTACTGGAAGCTTGGCTCTTTAACATGAAGATCACTGTGGGCTAGATTCTTTAACGTGAAAGTCACAGGGTGCTAGATTCTTTAACATGAAAGTCACTGGGTGCTAGATTCTTTAACATGAAGATCACTGGGTGCTTCAATCTTTAACATGAAAGTCACAGGAAGATAGATTCTTTAAAATGAAAATCACTCTGTGCTTCCTTCATTAACATGAAGATCAAAGAGTTCTAGTTTCTTTGGCACTGGGTCAGAAGAGTACTGTCAATTACTGCGACATTCACTACATCGCTATATTGACTGTGCTCACCAATTTAGTGGCAGGACAGAATGCCACTGTACAACACAATACCAACTATAGAAATAATTTATTCTTATGTGGGGGGGCTCTTCACCCCACAGTCCCCTATGTGGGGGGTCTGCCCCATACACCTAATTTAAAAGATTCTTACTCTGTGGGGGGAGCAGATCACAGAAAAAGAAGAGATTTGTGGGGCCATGGAATACTTTCTCCATGGCCCTTTGTAAACAAAACATAGATACATAGATACATAGACAGTGTCGGCAGATAAGGGCCTATGGCCCACCCAGTCTGCCCATTTAAGTTTGTAAGTTCAGTTTATGTTTTCCAGGAAGTCTGTTGCCCCTTACCCCTGACCTCCAGAATTCCTTTATGTCTATCCCATGCATTCTTAAATCCCGTGATCGTTTCAGCCCCCACCACTTCCTCTGGCAGGGTGTTCCACTTGTCCACCACCCGTTCTGTGAAGAAATTCTTCCTCACGTTTCCTCTGAATCATCCTCCCTCCAACTTCATCCCATGCCCTCTAGTCCTGGAACATCTTTTTCACTTACAAATAGTGCATTCCTGCACCCTGTTCCTCCCTGTAAGATACTTGTATGTCTCTATCATATCCCCTCTCTCCCTCCTCTCCTCCAGGGAGTACATGTTCAGTGCCTTCAACCTGTCCTCATAGGACTTGTGATGCAATCCATGCACCATCTTTGTTGCCCTCCTCTGAACCTTCTCTACCCTGTCTATGTCCCTTACGTGAGGTCTCCAGAACTGCACAGTGTACCCAGGTGCGGCCTCACTAGTGTCTTGTATAGTGTAATTATGACCTCCTTTTCCTGCTGGTGATGCCCCTGCCTATGCATCCCAGAATCCTTTTGCTTTACCTGCTGCCTTGTTACACTGTTTCCTGCCTTGAGGTCATCAGAGATGATAACTCCAAGATCCCTTCCTGCTTGGTGCATGCTATATCCTCACCCCCAACTGATATATTGTGCCAGGGTTTTTGTGCCCCATATGCATTATCTTGCACTTCCTTGCATTGAATTTCAACTGCCAAACCCTGACCATTCTCAAGTTTCTGCAGGTCCTTCTCATTCTGTCTACACCCTCTGGTGTGTCTACTCTGTTACAGAGCTTTGTGTCATCAGCGAACAGTGAAATTCTGCCTTCTAGGTCCTGCACAATGTCACTGATGAAGATATTGAATAGTACCGGTCCCAGCACTGATCCCTGTGGTACCCCACTGGTCACTCTTCCCTCTGTGGAGTGACAGCCATTTACCACCACCCTCTGTGTCCTGCTGCCCAGCCAGTTACCTACCCACCACACTACTGTCCTGCCCACACCCATATTCCCCAGTTTGTGCAATAGTCTTCTATGTGCACAGTGTCAAAGGCCTTGCTGAAGTCCAGATAGGCCATGTCCACTGCCCTCCCTGATCCACCTCCCTAGTCACCCAGTCAAAAAATTCAATGAGGTTGGTCTGACATGACCTTTCCCTGGTGAAACCATGCTGCCTTGGGTCCTGTAGTCCATTGACAACCAGATGTTCCACCAATCTCTCCTTCAGTAGTGCTTCCATGATCTTCCCCACTACCGAGGTGAGGCTGACTGGTCTGTAGTTCCCTCTTCTCTTTGTTCCCACTTTTGTATAAGCGGACTACATCTGCTATCCTCCAGTCTTTGGGTACCTCCTGTTTCTAGTGATCGGCTAAACAGGATAGCAAGAGTTCAGCCACCACCTCTCTTAGTTCTTTAAGGACCCTGGGGTGCACCCATCTGGCCCCATTGCTTTATCAACTCTATTACTTCCAGTTCCTTCAGGACCCTTTCTCGTAAAGGGACTTGTGTCCATTTCTGCACCATTCTCACCCTTGTACTCCATTCAGACCCATTACCTCCTCTTCATCAGTAAAGACTGAGCAGAAATACCTGTTCAATATGTCAGCTTTACTGTTGTCATCCTCACACAGCCCCCATCCTCCCCTTCAGTCCACTATCGCTCCCTTTGCCTTTCTTTTTTCACTTATGTACCTGTAAAAGGTTTTGTCCCCTCTACCCACTGATTTTGCAATGTGTTCTTCTGTCTGAGCTTTGGCTTCCCTTACTGACCTCCCTGCCTCCCTTTGCTTCTCCTGGTACTTCTCCCTATCCCCTTCTGCCTATGTCTTTTTGTATTGCCTGAATGCAATCTTTTTGGCTTTCACTTTCTTTGCTACCTCTTTGGAAAACCATAATGGTCTCCTCTTCCTTTTCCTCTTGCTAACCTGCTTAATACATAATTCTGTTGCTCTTGTAATCCCCATTTTAAATAATTCCACTGTTCCTCAACCCCTGATTCCTGCCCCATTCCCTTAATGCCTCTTTCAAGTATCTCCCATTTTCTCAAAGTTTGCCCCCTAAAATCCAGGATACGTGTTTTGTGTGGTTTGGTTCTGCTCTTTTCGTGATTTCAAACCACAATGACTGGTGGTCACTGTTCCCCAGGTGCTCCCTACTCTTACCCCATCACACTGTCCCTGTTTGTGAGCACAAGGTCCAGTATTGCCTTCTGCCGAGTTGGTTCCATGACCAGTTGCTTGAGGAAGACACCTGAAGGGAGTCCAGGATAAATCTGCTCCTAGTTGATGCTGCTGCTGGGATGCTCCAGTCCACATCTGGAATATTGAAGTCTCCAACCAGTACTACCTCACCCTTGTCTGCCATCCTTTGGATGGCTAGCATCAGCTCCCTATCTGTTTCTTCCTCCTGGGCTGGTGGTCTATAGACCACACCTGTGTGGATGGCTGGCCCCATTTTCCTTTCCAGCTTAACCCACAGTATCTCTCCCCCATTTTGTTCCTCCTGGATCTCTGTGGCCCTTATGTCATTTTTCACATACAGTGCCACTCCTCCTCCCTTCCTGCCTGCCCTGTCTCTTCTGAATATGTTGTAGCCATGTATGGCCAACTCCCAGTTGTGGTTATCATTACACCGGGTTTCAGTGATGGCCACAATGTCCAGGTCTGACTGCACCATGACAGCCTCCAGATCTTCCACCTTGTTGCTAAGGCTCCTGGCATTTGCACACATGACTTTTCATGATTTGACCTCCCTAGACTGTTTCACTGTTCTACTCCAGCCCCTTCCTTGGTTGTCCTTTATCCCTGGTTCACCTTGCTGTCTGCCCTTCTGCTGAATTTTGCCCTATTCTGCCTATCCACCTCCTGGGCGCTAATCTCCATCTTTTGCACTTGGCTAACCTCCACATCCTTTCCTTCCATTTCTCTGGGTACCTCTATTTGGTTGTCCCTGTTTGGCAGTGTGGCATATGAGTTCTTGAGTGGAATAGGATCTGGGATGTGCTCTGCCTGACTGGTCTAACCCTCCTGAGCCCACTGTCATCCAAGTACTCCTCGTTTCTGCATCCTTTGAGGCAGCTGCATTGGACTGAGTGGTCTCTGGATAGGGGTGATGGTACTCCTGACCCAGTTTACTTCCAGTCTGAGTCTGGCTACCTCATCCCACAGTCCAGAAAGATGCATGCAGATAGGGCAGCACCTCAGTGTCCAGAAGATCTGCCTGAATATGGCTGCCCCACAGCCACTGCATTGCACCACTCCCACATTATACTGCAATTATACTGCTATTCCACTACTTGTCTGCTACTGAAGCTCTCCTAGTTCCCTTTTATTAATTTACTGTCCTAAAATCCTGCCACTGTTCCTCTATAATATTTGAAAATACATACACTTCTATCTCACCTCTTATCCTTACCATCAAAAGGTAACTACAATCACAATAATCTACCTTCTACTAATACAGATTCTATCACAGAATCAGAGCACAATGCAAAACATCTGCTACTTAGCAACAACAAACAGGTGACAACAAACCAAGTTGATGTAGCTTTTTTTAAAATAGAAAAAAAAATGTAGTTGTTTAAACCAATAGAAATCAGCAGTTCTAAAAGCACCTTGAACTACAAGAAAGAACACAGTACCACACCTCTGCCACAATAACTAAACAGTTCTAAAACATTGGAGAAAGAAGAGAAAAATCAGAGACTGAGCAAAAAGATACAATGTACTATAAAGTATTAGGCAATAGGTATACTCAGCTGTTTAACAAAGAAAATAAACATGTACCGCAAGATAAAAAAAGGAGACCAGGATTAGAACGCTGCTCTCCACCACCATTCTTCTGAGCTGTTTTATGGCTTAGCTCTCTCTTCCACATGAGTAGCTCAATCAGCCTATTCCACTTCTCTTCCTTTCTGTTGTCTCCTAGCACCGTGGACAGTGACCTGGGGAGTGCTTTAACTCACGGTTGAAGAACTGGTGCTGTGAGGAAGGGTTTGGATTCATTGGTAACTGGGGACCCACCTGGAGGGATGGAAGTTTGTTCAAGCCTGACGGCCTGCATCCATCCTGGAGGGGAATCCAAGTACTCAATGATAAGTTTAAATGCTACATTGACAAGCATTTAAACTAGCAAGAAGGGGTGGCAGGCCAGCAAGGAGGGTACCTACTTGCTCACCCCCACAGCTAGCAGTGGAACCAGTGAACTAGAGGAGTGGCCATCTCTGCAAAGCGGTGTGCAAAAGATGGAGATTAGTGTCCAAAGGTGGATAAGCAGAAAAGGGGCAAAATTCAGCAGAAGGGCAGACAGCAAGGAGAACCAGGGATAAATGACAACCAAGGAAGGGGCTGGAGTAGAACAGTGAAGCAGACTAGGAGGTCAAATCATGGAAAGCCATGTGTGCAAATGCCAGGAGCCTTAGCAACAAGATGGAAGATCTGGAGGATGTCATGGTACAGTCAGACCTGGACATTGTGGCCATCACTGAAACCTGGTGTAATGATAACCATGACTGGGAGATGGCCATACCTGGCTCAACATATTCAGAAGAGACAGAGCAGGCAGGAAGGGAGGAGAGTGGCACTGTATGTGAAAAATGACATAAGGGCCACAGAGATCCAGGAGGAACAAAATGGGGGAGAGATACTGTGGGTTAAGCTAGAAAGGAAAATGGGGCCAGCTATCTGCACAGGTGTGGTCTATAGACCACCAGCCCAGGAGGAAGAAACAGATAGAGTTGATGCTAGCCATCCAAAGGATGGCAGACAAGGTGAGTAGTACTGGTTGGAGACTTCAATATTCCAGACGTGGACTGGAGCATCCCAGCAGCAGCATCAACTAGGAGCAGATTTATCCTGGACTCCCTTCAGGGTGCCTTCCTCAAGCAACTGGTCATGGAACCAACTTGGCAGAAGGCAATACTGGACCTTCTGCTCACAAACAGGGACAGTGTGATGGGGGTAGAGTGGGGGCACCTGGGGAAACAGTGACCACCAGTCATTGTGGTTTGAAATCAAAGAAAGAGCAGAACCAAACCACACAAAAACACGTATCCTGGATTTAGGGGGCAGACTTTGGGAAAATGGGGAAATACTTGAAAGAGGCATTAAGGGGAATGGGACAGGAATCAGGGGTTGAGGAACAGTGGGAGTATTTAAAATGGGGATTATAAGAACAACAGAATTATGTATTAAGCAGGTTAGCAAGAGGAAAAGGAAGAGGAGACCATTATGGTTTTCCAAAGAGGTAGCAAGAAGTGAAAGCCAAAAGATAGCATTCAGGCAATACAAAAGACACAGGCAGAAGGGGATAGGAGAAGTACCAGGAGAAACAAAGGGAGGCAGGGAAGTCAGAGGAAGCCAAAGCTCAGACAGAAGAACACATTGCAAAATCAGTGGTTAAAGGGGACAAAACTTTATAGGTACATAAGTGAAAAAAGAAAGACAAAGGGAGGGATAGTGAGACTGAAGGGGAGGATGGGAGTCGCGTGGAGGATGACAACAGTAAAGCTGACATATTGAACAGGTATTTCTGCTCAGTCTTTACTGAGGAAGAGGGGTAATGGGTCTGAAGGGAGTACAAGGGTGAGAATGGTGCAGAAATGGACACAAGTCCCTTTACGAGAAAGGGTCCTGAAGGAACTGGAAGTAATAAGAGTTGACAAAGCAATGGGGCCAGATGGGGTGCACCCTAGGGTCCTTAAGAACTAAGAGAGGTGCTGGCTGAACCTCTGGCTATCCTGTTTAGCCAATCACTGGAAACAGGGGAGGTACCCAAAGACTGGAGGACAGCAGATGTAGTCCCCTTATACAAAAGTGGGAACAAAGAGGAAGCAGGGAACTACAGACCAGTCAGCCTCACCTCGGTGGTGGGAAAGATCATGGAAGCACTTCTGAAGGAGATTGGTGGAACATCTGGTTGTCAATGGACTACAGGACCCAAGGCAGCATGGTTTCACCAGGGGGAGGTCATGTCAGACCAATCTCATTGAATTTTTTGACTAGGTGACTAGGGAGGTGGATCAGGGGAGGGCAGTGGACATGGCCTATCTGGACTTCAGCAAGGCCTTTGACGCTGTGCCACATAGAAGACTATTACACAAACTGGGGAATATGGGTGTGGGCAGGACAGTAGTCTGTTGGGTAGGTAACTGGCTGGGTGGCAGGACACAGAGAGTTGTGGTAAATGGCTGTCACTCCACTGAGGGAAGAGTGACCAGTGGGGTACCACAGGGATAAGTGCTGGGACCGGTCCTATTCAACATCTTCATCAGTGACATTGCGCAGGATCTAGAAGGCAGAATTTCACTGTTTGCTGATGACACAAAGCTCTGTAACAGAGTAGACACACAGAGGGTGTAGACAGAATGAGAGTGACCTGCAGAAACTTGAAGAATGGTCAAGGGTTTGGCAGTTGAAATTCAATGCAAAGAATGCAAGATAATGCATATAGGGCACAAAACCCTGGCACAATATATCAGTTGGGGGTGAGGATATAGCATGCACCAAGCAGGAAAGGGATCTTGGGGTTGTCATCTCTGATGACCTCAAGGTAGGAAACAGTGTGACAAGGCATCAGGTAAAGCAAATAGGATGCTGGGATGTATAGGCAGGGCATCACCAGCAGGAAAGGAGGTCATAATTCCGCTATACAAGACACTAGTGAGGCCCCACCTGGAGTACTGTGTACAGTTCTGGAGACCATACCTACGTAGGACATAGACAGGGTAGAGAAGGTTCAGAGGAGGCAACAAAGATGGTGCATGGATTGCATCACAAGTCCTATGTAGACAGGTTGAAGGAACTGAACATGTACTCCCTGGAGGAGAGGAGGGAGAGAGGGATATGATAGAGACATACAAGTATCTTACAGGGAGAAACAGAGTGCAGGAAAACCACTATTTTAAGCAAAAAGATGTTCCAGGACTAGAGGGCATGGGATGAAGTTGGAGGAGGACGATTCAGAGGAAACATGAGAAAGAATTTCTTCACAGAACGGGTGGTGGACAAGTGGAACACCCTGCCAGAGGAAGTGGTGGGGGCTGAAACAATCACGGGATTTAAGAATGCATGGGATAGACATAAAGGAATTCTAGAGGTCATGGGTAAGGGGAAACAGACTTCTAGGAAAACAAACTGAACTCACAAGCTCAAATAGGCAGACTGGGTGGGCCATAGGCCCTTATCTGCCGACACTGTCTATGTATCTATGTATCTATGTACTCCATAGCACTGTTGAACCCCTATCACTATCCATGGTAGCACTGTATAGAGAGTGCTGTGTTTTCATGCACTATATTTGTACTCTTCTAATCTTGTATGGATTATTTAACATAAAGGTCATAGGGTGCTAGATTTTTTAACATGAAAATGACTGGGTGCTATACTCTTTAACATGAAGGTCGCTAGATGCTTGATTATTTAACATGGAGATCACTGGGATCTAGTTTCATTAACATAAAATTCAATGGGAGCTACATTCATTAACATAACGATCACTGGCTGCTAGATTCTATAACATGAAGATCACTGGCTGTTATGTTCTTTAACATGAAGATCACTTGGTGCTCGAGTCTTTAACATGAAAGTCACTAGGATATAGATTCTTTAACATGAAAGTAACTAGGAGTTAGATTCTTTAACATAACGGTCACCGGGTGCTAGACTCTTTAATATGAAGATCAGTGGATGCTAGATTCTTTAAGATGAAGATCACTGAGAGCTAGATTCTTTATCATAAAGATTACATGGCACTAGATTATTTAGCATGAAGATTACTGGGCACTGAATTCTATAACATGAAGATCACTGTGTGCCAGATTCTTTAACATGAAGCTCACTGGATGCTAAATTCTTTAATATGAAGATCACAAGGCACTAGATTCTTTAGCATAAAGATTACTGGGCACAAGATTCTTTAACATGAAGATCATGGGGTGTTAGATTCTTTAACATGAAGATCACTGAGTGATGGATTTTGTAAAATGATGATCACTGGGTACTAGATTCTTTAGCATGAAGATCAGTGGCTTCTAGTTTCTTTAACATTAAGATCACTTGGCATTAGATTATTTAACAGGAAGATCACTGGCTAAGTTCTTCAACATGAAGATCACTGGGTGTTATATCATTTAACAGGAAGATCACTGAGTGCTTGTTTCTTTAAGATGAAGATCGGTGAGTGCTAGATTCTTTAACATGAAGATCAGTGGGTGCTAGCATCTTTAACATGAAGATCACTGGCAGTTAGATTCTTTAACATGAACATGACTGTGGGCTAGATTCTTTAACATGCAGATCACTGGGTGCTAGACTGTTTAACATGATGATCACTGAATGCTAGACTGTAACATGAAGATCAGTGAGTGCTAAACTCCTTAACATGAAGATTGTTGGGTGTTAGACTCTTTAACATGAAGATCAGTGGATGACATACTCTTTAACCTGAAGATTACTGGGTACTAGATTCTTTAACATGAAGATCATAGGGTATTAGACTTTTAACATGAAGATCACTGGCTGCTAGATTCTTAAACATGAAGATCGCTGTGCACTGAATTCTTTAACATGACAATTGCAGTTTTTGAAGTTCTAGCAAACATGCAAGAAGGAGGGGTGTAGCAACAATGGGGAAACATCAAAACTGCCATCACAGAGGCAATAAGTCTTTGTGTGAAGCAAATAAAGAAATCAAAATGAAAGAAAAAAACACTATGGCTCTCAAAAGAGGTAGCGGGGAAGGTTAGGGAGAAAAATATAGCATTTAGGAAGTATAAGGAAGCACAGAAGGAGCAGGACAAAGAACTGTACCAGTTAAGGCAGAAGGTAGCAGGGAAGGCAGTCAGAATAGCAAAGGCCAAAACTGAGGAAAAGATAGCCAACTC
This sequence comes from Neoceratodus forsteri, assembly GCA_016271365.2. Taxonomy (NCBI): domain Eukaryota; kingdom Metazoa; phylum Chordata; order Ceratodontiformes; family Ceratodontidae; genus Neoceratodus; species Neoceratodus forsteri. The sequence goes on from CM028137.1 coordinate 43,144,782, forward strand.
ATTTAAGAGGGGGATACAACCTTTTATTGGTATATTAGGGAGTGTAGAAAGACAAAGGGAGGGATAATGAGGTTGAATAAAATGGACGGTGGGTAGGCAGAGAGGGACAGTGAAAAGCAGAGATACTGAACAAATGCTTCTGCTCAGTACTCACAAAAGAAGAGGAGGGGGATGTACCTAATCCAATTAATAGAAGCACTCTGGATAGGGGTCAAACCCAGTCTTTTCACAGAAGAAAGGGTTCTGAAAGAACTCTTAAAACTGAAGGTGAACAAAGCAATGCGGCCTGATGGGATTCACCCCAAAATTCTAAAAGAATTAAGGGAGAACTAGTGACACCACTGACTACCCTTTTTAATAAATCATGGGAGGATAGTGTGGTACCTGAGGACTGGAGGAGGGTGAATGTGATTCCCCTTCACAAAAGTGGGAGCAAGATACATAGATACATAGATACATAGACAGTGTCAGCAGATAAGGGCCTATGGCCCACCCAGTCTGCCCATTTGAGCTTGTAAGTTCAGTTTGTTTTCCTAGAAGTCTGTTGCCCCTTACCCCTGACCTCCAGAATTCCTTTATGTCTATCCCATGCATTCTTAAATCCAGTGATTGTTTCAGCCCCCACCACTTCCTCTGGCAGGGTGTTCCACTTGTCCCTACCCGTTCTGTGAAAATTCTTTCTCATGTTTTCTCTGAATCAATCTTCCTCAACTTCATCCCATGCCCTCTAGTCCTGGAACATCTTTTCACTTAAAATAGTGTTTTCCTGCACCTGTTCCTCCCTGTAAGATACTTGTATGTCTCTATCATATCCCTCTCTCCTCCTCTCCTCCAGGAGTACATGTTCAGTTCCTTCAACCTGTCTTCATAGGACTTGTGATGCAATCCATGCACCATCTTTGTTGCCCTCCTCTGAACCTTCTCTACCCTGTCTATGTCCTTACGTAGGTATGGTCTCCAGAACTGTACTGTACTCCAGGTGGGGCCTCACTAGTGTCTTGTATAAGCGGAATTATGACCTCCCTTTTCCTGCTGGTGATGCCCTGCCTATACATCCCAGCATCCTATTTGCTTTACCTGCTGCCTTGTCACACTGTTTCCCTACCTTGAGGTCATCAGATGACAACCCCAAGATCCCTTTCCTGCTTGGTGCATGCTATATCCTCACCCCCAACTGATATATTGTGCCAGGGTTTTTGTGCCCCATATGCATTATCTTGCACTTCTTTGCATTGAATTTCAACTGCCAAACCCCTGACCATTCTTCAAGTTTATGCAGGTCGCTCTCATTCTGTCTACACCTCTGGTGTGTCTACTCTGTTACAGAGCTTTGTGTCATCAGTGAACAGTGAAATTCTGCCTTCTAGGTCCTGCTCAATGTCACTGATGAAGATGTTGAATAGGACGGTCCCAGCACTGATCCCTGTGGTACCCCACTGGTCACTCTTCCCTCTGTGGAGTGACAGCCATTTACCACCACTCTCTGTGTCCTGCCACCCAGCCAGTTACCTACCCACCACACTACTGTCCTGCCCACATGCATATTCCCCAGTTTGTGTAATAGTCTTCTATGTGGCACAGTGTCAAAGGCATTGCTGAAGTCCAGATAGGCCATGTCCACTGCCCTCCCCTGATCCACCTCCTTAGTCACCCAGTCAAAAGATTCAATGAGGTTGGTCTGACATGACCTCCCCTTGGTGAAACCATGCTGCCTTGGGTCCTGTAGTCCATTGACAACCAGATGTTCCACCAATCTCTCCTTCAGTAGTGCTTCCATGATCTTCCCCACTACCGAGGTGTGGCTGACTTGTCTGTAGTTCCCTGCTTCCTCTTTGTTCCCACTTTTGTATAAGGGGACTACATCTGCTGTCCTCCAGTCTTTGGGTACCTCCCCTGTTTCCAGTGATCAGCTAAACAGGATAGCCAGAGGTTCAGCCACCACCTTTCTTAGTTCTTTATGGACCCTGGGGTGCACCCCATCTGGCCCCATTGCTTTATCAACTCTTATTACTTCCAGTTCCTTCAGGACCCTTTCTCGTGTAAAGGGACTTGTGTCGATTTCTGCACCATTCTCACCCCTTGTACTCCCTTCAGACCCATTACTCTCCTCTTCCTCAGTAAAGACTGAGCAGAAATACCTGTTCAATATGTCAGCTTTCCTGTTATCATCCTCCACGTGGCTCCCATCCTCCCCCTTCAGTCTCACTATCCCTCCCTTTGTCTTTCTTTTTTCACTTATGTACCTGTAAAAGGTTTTGTCCCCTCTACCCACTGATTTTGCAATGTGTTCTTCTGTCTGAGCTTTGGCTTCCCTTACTGACCTCCCTGCCTCCTTTGCTTCTCCTGGTACTTCTCCCTATCCTCTTCTGCCTGTGCTTTTTGTATTGCCTGAATGCAATCTTTTGGCTTTCACTTTCTTTGCTACCTCTTTGGAAAACCATAATGGTCTCCTCTTCCTTTTCCTCTTGCTAACCTGCTTAATGCATAATTCTGTTGTTCTTGTAATCCCCATTTTAAATACTGCCCACTGTTCCTCAATCCCTGATTCCTGTCCCATTCCCTTAATGCCTCTTTCAAGTATCTCCCCATTTCCCAAATCTGCCTCCTAAAATCCAGGATCGTGTTTTGTGTGGTTTGGTTCTGCTCTTTCTGTGATTTCAAACCACAATGACTGGTGGTCACTGTTTCTAGGTGCTCCCCACTGTTACCCCCATCACACTGTCCCTGTTTGTGAGCACAAGGTCCAGTATTGCCTTCTGCCGAGTTGGTTCCATGACCAGTTGCTTGAGGAAGGCACCCTGAAGGAGTCAGGATAAATCTGCTCCTAGTTGATGCTGCTGCTGGGATGCTCCAGTCCACGTCTGGAATATTGAAGTCTCCAACCAGTACTACCTCACCCTTGTCTGCCATCTTTGGATGGCTAGCATCAGCTCCCTATCTGTTTCTTCCTCCTGGGCTGGTGGTCTATAGACCACACCTGTGCAGATGGCTGTCCCCATTTTCCTTTCCAGTCCAAGACAGAGGCAGGAAACTACAGACCTGTCAGTTTGACCTCTGTGGTAGAGAAAATGATGGAATCACTTCTGCAAGAAAGAACTGTTGAGTACCTAGAAGCTAGTGGGGCACAGGACCCAAGGCAGCATGGATTCACAGCAGCAAGGTCATGTCAGATGAATCTAATTGATTTCTTTTACTGGGTGACCAAAGTAGTAGACCAGGGAGGGGCTGTGGACATGGCCTACCTAGACTTTGACAAGGCATTTGACACAGTCCCATGTAAAAGATTAATAAACAAATTAGCCAGCCTGGGAGTGGGTCCCAGGGTGGCAGCCTGGGTTAAACATTGGCTGGACAACAGGACACAGAAGGTAATAGTAAACAGAGCCCACTCTGAAGAAAGGGGGTTATTAGTGGGGTACCACTGTATTCAGTACTGGATTCAGTCCTTTTTAATGTATTTATAAGTGACATTGCAGAGGAACTGGAAGGAAAAGTATGCCTCTTTGCAGATGGCACAAAGATCTGTAAAAGGGTTGATACACAAGGAGGGATGGAAAAGATGAGAAGGGACTTGGCAAGGTTAGAGGACTGGTCAGAAGTATGGCAGCTTAGATTCAATGCAAAGAAGTGCAAAATAATGCACCTGGGACGCAAAAACCCATGGGAAGAGTACGCAATCAGGGTGGAGGTAGTAGCAGCAGCAAAAATGGAAAGGGACCTCAGGGTAATCATATCAGATGACCTTAAGTTTAGCAAGCAATGTGAGAAGGCAGTAGGGAGGGCTGGGAAATACTGAACTGTATAGGAAGAGGTATCATCAGCAGAAAACAGGAAGTTGTTATCACTCTGTACAGACAGTTGGTTAGACACCATCTGGAGTACTGCGTCCAGTTCTGGAGACCCCATTTCTGCAAGGATGTAGACAGGATGGAGACAATCCAGAGGAGGGCAACTAAAAAGGTACGCGGTCTGCAAGAGATGCCATACGAGGAGAAACTAAAGGAGCTTAATATGTATACCCTTGAGGGAAAGAGGGAGACATGATAGAAACATTTAAGTACCTCAGTGGAATCAACAAAGTCCAAGAGGGTAGCATCTTTCAGAAAAAGAGATGTGCAAGAACAAGGGGACACAATTTGAAGATAGAGGGGAGATGACTCAGGAGCAATGTGAGGAAGTATATTTTCACAGAGAGGGTGGTGGATGCATGGAACCACCTTCCTGAGGAGGTTGTGGGGTCTAAAACTGTGGGAGAACTCAAGAATGCATGGGACAGACATAATGCAATTCTTATGGGGGGGGTAGGAAGAAATAAGCTGTTGGTTTATCTAAGATCTGCAGCTTATCCAGTAGGTAGAAAAATGGGCAGACTAGGTGGGCCAAGTGGTCCTTATCTGCCATCAAAGTCTATGTTTCTATGTCTATGTTTCTTTATCATGAAGATCACAGGGTGTAAGATTCTTTAACATGACCATCACTGGCTTTTAGATTATTTCACATTGAGGTCTTTGGGTGCTAGATTCTTTAACATGAATTTTACTGTGCTTAAGATGAATACAGAGGTGGTGGAGCTGGAGGACAAAGAAGAAACCATTTCTGCTAACAGAGTTCTGCCATTCACAATGCAGGTGATGCAGGTTCTAGTGTCCTAGGGGATGCTGTCTCCCTCAGGGGATGGAGGCTATGTGGCTCCTGCTGTATTACTGCAACATGGTGTCCCACAGGTGCTTGCATGGTTGGTATCTGCCTAGTGGATTGGAGAGAGCACTGGCTGAACTCTGTGCACTAGTGCATGTGTGTGTGTGTGTGTGTGTGTGTGTGTGTATGTGTCTTGGATGTCCTTTCAGCTGATGTCCTTGAAGGAGGATTGTGGGAGAACAGAGAAGAAAACACAGAAGGCAAGGCAGATTAATGGCCTCTATAAGGCACATTGAAGCTTGTGCTCCACCATCACTGCACAGAAAGATGGAAACATTGACAAAAATGATTGCAGAGAAAGATCAGAGGTTCATCTAGTCTGTAAGGAGTTCCTTATCTGCCCTGGGAGCTATTGTCCATATGAGGTTTTCTCTTCCCGTCCACCCCGCTACTACCCTCTCTAATGCTACCAACCTAAGCAACCATCAGCCTCTTTACTCTGTCCCAGACATGCTTGAAAGCATTTGCAGTTTGGTGACATCATCCAAACAAAAATTATACAAAAAATACAAAAGAAACCCCTCTGTTTCAATTTGGTCACTATACAAAAAAAAAAAAGTAAACAAAAATAAGACATGATTAGTAAGTTGAAAAGGCAATTAAAAGATAAACTGGCTATATCAGTGAAAGATAACAAAAACAAAATCCTTTTATAGCTATATTGGCTCAATGAAAAAAAAATAACCCAACCATAGGACCTCTAAATACAATAAATGGTATAATCACTGGTGAAGCAGAAATGGCCACCAACTTAAATAACTATTTACACCACTGTTTTAGGCCCAAATCTCCAACAATATCATTAAATATAAAATCTTAAAGTACCTCTGCACAAATTAATACAAAGGAAATCATGGAAGCCATTAGCTTGATAAAACCTTATGGCTCAGCTGGGCCAGACAGAATCCCAACAAATTTCATAAAAAATACAGCTATTCACCGAATACTGGTTCCACTATTCCTATATGGAACAAGGCAACATAAATCCCCATACATAAAAGTGGTAGCAAAAATGCATCCCCAAATTATAGACCTATAGGCTTAACAGCAGTGTTCTGTAAATTAATGGAAATACTTCTAAGGAATAGAATAATTAAACATCTGTTAGGTCACGGACATGTAGACATTACCCATCATGGGTTTGTCAGGGGTAGATCATGTCAAATCAACCTTTTAAATTTATTTGAACCTGTCAGTGAAGCTTTGGACAAGGGCTTATCAGTAGATGAGATTTTTCTAGATTTTTCGAAGACGTTTGATTCAGTATCACATAATATATTTATTAAACAACTGGAAGCCCTAGATATACACCAATCAGTTATAAAGTGGATAAATGCTTGGCTATCAAATTGATCTCAGCAAGTTTAATTAGAAGGCCATCTATCTCCTTAGGGTCCAATTACTATACCAGTGGGGTTCCCCAGGGTTCGGTCCTGGGGTTGGTTCTTTTTAATATCCTCCATGGCTCCCTTGAACAGCAAATGCTTGGCAAAATTTGCCAACTGTAAACAGAGAGGTACTATAACAAATTCAAATTCTGCCCTAGGACTACAAAAAAAATTTAACACATCTTGAAAAATTGGTCAATTAAAAATGAATTATTATGTAATGAGACTAAATGTAAAGTGATGCATTTAGGGAAAAAATAACCCAGGTTACAATTACAAAATGAAAAATATAATTCTTCAAACTACAGAAAATGAAAAAAGATCTTGGTGTTACCATTTCTGGTGTCTTCACATTGAGATGCATACTAAGAATTCTGTAAAAAACGGGAACAAAAATCTTAGGTTGTATCCTCAGAAACATCAAGAGTAGAGATGAAAATGTGATTATTCCTCTTTACTCAAGCCTTGTTAGACCTCGCCTGGAATATTGTTCTTCAGTTGTATCCCTGCAGCTGGTAAGGGGAAAACAATTAACAGAAAAGGTGCAATGCAAAGCCACTAAAAAAAAATCATTTTGTAAAAGGACTAGATTATAAATCAAGATTAGAAACACTGGGTCTCTACTCAATGGAATACAGAAGAATGAGAGTAGATTAGTGCCTAACATACAAAGCCTTCAAAATCATTTGATATTAGAAACTATAGGCCTAACTAGAAATTTTTCTCAAGCCAATACAAGCTCACATAACCTGAAATTAAAAGGCAGTTAAAATAATTCAGAAAAGAGAAATCACTGGTATACTCAGAGAAGAATTAATACATGGAATACACTTCCAAGAAAGAGGAGCGGTTGGACCAAGGTGGGCTCAGGGAGGGAGAGGGTGGTGGAACGGAGGTGCATTCCTTCTGCTGTATCTCTTCACAATTCATATTCTGTTCTGGTGAAGAGTGGTTCCTCTATGGAGGAACCTCCAGTGGAGACCAAGGAGGATGCTGGGATCCTCCACAAAAGAGTCCCACTGGAGGGTGGCAAGAGACCCCATAGGGGAAGGAAACAACTCCTGGTGGGGGACTCAGTCATTAGGGGGTAGAAGTGGGGGAGGAAGGGGAGAGGGAGGTAAGGTGCCTGCCTGGCGCCATGGCTCAGAGGGACAGGGAGCGAATGTTTAGGATCGTGGGACCAGCTGCACGATGGAGGGAGCTGGATGTCATTGTCCACCTAGGGACAAATGACCTGGCTGGGAATGGGATCAGAGCAGTGCAAGAGAAGTTTGTAGAGTTCTGGAGGGTCCTTAAACAAGTAGCATGTATGGTAACCTTCTCGGAGGTGCTGCTTGTCTATGGCATGGGTGACACTAGGGTGCTCCACACCATGGGATTCAATGCATGGTTGAAGAACTGGTGTGGAGCTCAGAGTTTTGGCTTCATTGGGTACTGGGGAGCTACCTGGAGGGATGCTGGCCTATACTGGTGCGATGGTCTGCATTTGTCCAGAAGAGGAACCAGCATCCTAGGTGAAAGGTTTAAACGTTTCATTGGCAAGCATTTAAACTAGCCAAGGGGGGAAGCACTGAAAATGAGCGGGGAAATCCCAGCTTCTCCCCATAAAACACAGTAATTAGTGAGATAAACACCAAGGTAGAGCAGTCATTCGGGAGCAGGATGGGGTAAATGCAAAAAAAAGACAAAGGCAGTAAGGACAGGGATGGGGCTAAAAGGGGTAAGGCCATCAAAAATGGAGGGTGATGAGTACCAATGCCTGTAGTCTGTGTAACAAGCACCCTGAAACTAGTGGCCTTGATGGAAGAGGGATGCCTGGATATTGTGGCAGTCACTGAAACATGGTATACAGAGAACCATGACCGGGATGTCAACATACCAGGATACAACATCTACAGGAGAGACAGAGAGGGTAAAAGAGGAGGAGGAGTAGCTCTGAGTGAAAGGGAAGAGATTAAAGCAACAGAACTAAAGAGTAAACATGAAGTAGATACATAGACAGTGTCGGCAGATAAGGGCCTACTGTCCACCCAGTCAGCCCATTTGAGCTTGTAAGTTCACTTTATGTTTTCCTAGAAGTCTGTTGCCCCTTAACCCTGACCTCCAGAATTCCTTTATGTCTATCCCATGCATTCTTAAATCCGGTGATTGTTTCAGCCCCCACCACTTCCACTGGCAGGGTGTTCCACTTGTCCACCACCCATTCTATGAAGAAATTCTTTGTCATGCTTCCTCGGAATCGTCCTCCCTCCAACTTCATCCCATGCCCTCTAGTCCAAGAACATCTTTTTCACTTAAAAATTGTGTATTTCTGCACCCTGTTCCTCCCTGTAAGATACTTCTATCATATCCCCTCTCTCCTTCCTCTCCTCCAGGGACTACATATTCAATTCCTTCAATCTGTCCTCATAGGACTTGTGATGCAATCCATGTACCATCTTTGTTGCCCTCCTCTGAACCTTCTATACTCTATGTCCTTACATTGGTAACATCTCCAAAACTGTACACTGTATTCCAGGTGAGGCCTCACTGGTGTCTTGTATAGTAGAATTATGACCTCCCTTTTCCTGCTGGTGATGCCCCTGCGTATGCATCCCAGCATCCTATTTGCTTTACCTGCTGCCTTGTCACACTGTTTCCCTACCTTGAGGTCACTGTAGAAGATATCCCTTAGATCCCTTTCCTGCTTGGTGCATGCTATATCCTCACCCCCCCAACTGATAAATTTTGCCAGGGTTTTTGTGCCCCAAGTGCATTATTTCACACTTCTTTCATTGAATTTCAACTGCCAAACCCCTGACCATTCTTCAAGTTTCTGCAGGTCCCTTCTCATTCTGTCTACACCCTCTGGTGTGTCTACTCTGTTATAGAGCTTTGAGTCACTATGGGTTACCCTGGAGACAGGAAATGGCACAGCAATCCGCATGGGAGTTGTGTACAGACCCCCATCTCAGGGTGAGGGAATTGACAATGAAATGATAGAAAACATCCTTAAAATGGCAGAAAAAGGGGAGATATTGTTAATGGGGGACCTGAATATGCCAGATGCTAACTGGAGCACCTTTGCTGCAGGCACATCCAGGAGCAGGGTAATTCTTGATGCCCTACCAGGGGCATGCCTCAGACAGCTAGTATTGGAACCCACTTGGGAAGGAGCATTCTTAGAGCTGGTACTGTCAAATGGGGATGGAGAAAGGATCTTGGATTTACATACTAACATACTAATTGCTAGCAGATTAGGCCTTACAGTCTATCGAGTCTGCTCAAACCTCAGTCCCTAGTTGAGTACCAAAGCCTTCCCCACCTGGGTTCCAGAAACCCCTATCATCCATCCCCACCCCCCTGGGCCAGGCCATCATCCGATACATCCACTTTCTGTGTCTGTCCCACCCTCTCTTGAAGCCCTCCACTGTGGATCTCTGAACCAGCTCACCAGGCAGCACATTAAAAGGATCCACCACCCTCTCAGTAAAAAAACTCCTCCTCTTCCCCCCCTCACCCTTCCACCTCCCAACTTCAAACCATGCCCTCTGGTGATACCTCCCTGCTTTAGTCTAAAGATCCCCTCTGTGTTTACCCTATTTATTCCCTTGATGTACTTGAAGACCTCAATCATGTCCCCCCGTCTTTCCTCTCTTCCAATGAAAACAGGCAGAGCTCCTCAAATCTGTCGTCATATGTCAAATCCCCTAGTCCTTGTATCATCTTAGTTGCCCTCCCCTGTACCCTCTCCAGGAGCCATATGTCCCTCTTCAAGTGTGGTCTCCCAAACTGTACACAGTGCTCAAGGTGTGGTCTAACCAGTCCGTTGTACAGTGGCAGAATCACTTCCCTGCTCCTAGAGGTGATCCCCTTACGATGCATCTGAACATCCTGTTTGCTTTGCTAGCCACTCTCCTACACTGCTCAGAGTTATTCATACATGCATCCACCATGACCCCTAGGTCTTTTTCCTCTGTTGAGGCCTTCAGCGCCTCCCCTCCCAGGGTGTACCTGTGCTTAGGGTTTCCCCACCCAAGATGTAACACCTTGCACTTGGTGATGTTGAAATTTAATTTCCAGGTGTGAGCACCTTTCCAGGGTGTCCAGGTCCCCTTGCAGGGCCAACCTCCCCTCTTCCCCCTCAACTACTGCTCACATCTTGGAGTTGTCAGCGAAGAGACTCATTTCACACCCTATACCCTCCCTGATGTCCGATATACCCTCTCTGATGTCCGATATGTATGCATTAAACAGACGTAGGTAGCCATCTGGGAACAAGCGACCACCAAACAGTGTGGTTCACAATAAACACAGACATAGAGTCAAGCCATACAAAAGGAAGAGTATTGGACTTTAGGAGGGCTGAGTTTGGGAAAACAAAAGAATGCCTCAGAAAAGCATTAGCAAATGGGCAAGAAGGATGGGTGGAGGAACAATGGGGAATAATAAAACAGCCACCACAGAGGCAACAAGCCTTGTGTGAAGCAAATCAATAAAACAAAATGAAGGAAAAAAAACACTATAGTTCTCAAAAGAGGTGACAGGGAAGGTTAAGGAGAAAAGGATAGCATTCGGGATATATAAGGAGACACAAAAGGAGAAGGACAGAGAACTTTATCAGTTAAAGCAGAAGGAGGCAGGGAAGGCAATCAGTATAGCAAAGGCCCAAACTGAAGAAAATATACCTAATTCTGTTATGAAGGGGGATAAAACCTTTATATGTACACTAGGGAATGAAGAAAGACAAAGGGAGGGCTATGGAGACTTAATAAAAAGGAAGGAATATGGACAGAGGGTGATAGTGAAAAAGTGGGGATACTGAACAAATATTTCTGCTCAGTATTCACAACAGAAGAGGAAGGGGAAGTACCTAAACCAAACAAGAGAAACACTCTGAATGGGGGGGTCGATACCAGTCCATTCAAAGAAGAAAGGGTTTTGAAAGAACTCTTGAAACTGGGGGTGGACAAAGCAATGGGGCCTGATGGGTTTCACACCAGAATTCTAAAAGAATTAAGGGGAGAACTAGTGACACCACTGATTACTCTTTTTAACAAATCATGGGAGGATGGGGTGGTACCTCAGGACAGGAAGAGGGCGAATGTGATTCCACACCACAAAAGTGGGAGCAGGTCAGAGGCAGAAAACTACAGACCAGTTAGTTTGACCTCTTTGGTAGGGGAAAATGATGGTATCACTTCTGAAGGAAAGAATTGTTAACTACCTAGAGGCCAGTGAGGCACAGGACCCAAGGCAACATGGATTCACAGTGGGAAGGGCATGTCAGATGAATCTAATAGATTTCTTTGACTGGAAGACCAAAGTAGTAGACTGGAGAGGGGCTGTGAATATGGCCTACCTAGATTTTAGCAAGGCATTTGACACAGTCCCGCACAAAAGATTATTATACAAGTTAGCAAGCCTTGGAGTGGGTCCCAAGGTGGTAGTCTGGATAAAAAGTTGGCTGGACAACAGGACGTAAAGGAGTAATAGTAAATGAAGTTCACTGTGAAGAAAGGAGGGTAACTAGCAGGGTAACACATGGTTCAGTACTAGGACCGGTCCTCTTTAATTACTTTATAAGTGACATTGGAGAGCACCTGGAAGGAAAAGTATGTCTCTTTGCAGACGACACAAAGATCTGCAACAGGGTTGATACACAAGGTGGGGTGGAAAGGATGACAAGGGACTTGGCAAGGTTGGAGAAATGGTCAAATGTATGGCAGCTCAGATTCAATGCAAAGATGTGCAACGAAATGCACCTGGGAAACAAAACCCAGGGGAAGAGTATACAATGGGGGGTGAAATATGAACAACAACAAAATTCAAAAGGGACCTGGGAGTATTTATATCACACGAACTCAAGGTGGGCAAGCAATGTGAGAAGGCAGTAAGGAGGGCTGGGGGATACTGGTATGCATAGGGAGAGGCATCAACAGCAGAAAACAGGTAGTTGTTATCCCTCTGTACAGACTGTTGGTGAGACCTAATTTGGAGTACTGTGTGCAGTTCTGGAGACCCTGTCTCTGCAATGAGATAGACAGAGTGGAGGCTGTTCAGAGGAGGGCAACCAAAATGGTGCAGGGTCTGCACCAGAAGACATATGAAGAGAGACTATGGCAGCTTAATATGTATACCCTTGAGGAAAGGAGGGAGGGGGAGACATGATAGAAATTTTCAAGTATCTCATGGGAATTAACAAAGTCCAAGAAGGCAGCATCTTTCAGAAAAAGAGATCTTTATTTTTATTTATGTTATTTATTAGATCATCAGTTTACAGACCTTTGAATCAAAGACTCATTTACAAAGGCACCTCATCAAGAGAGCAATACATCACAGCAAACAAAACAGTACAGTACATCATGCTAAGATTAAAAAAGCAACCAGTGTTACAGGCATTCACTGGTGGTACAAGCTTGGTAATAGGTAGATCACAGTAGTCATAATATAGTTACACAAGTACCACATCAGGTAGCAACCAGAGATATTTTATTACATTAGTCAGCAGATGTTGCCTGAGACCCCAGGTATATGCAGCAAAAGTAGACAGGGCAGACCCAGCCTAGGGGTGAGGGTAAGGGGGAGATGGGGGATTATGTGCAGTTGCAGCAGTGAGTGCTTGTCAGATGGCTTCTGAGGGAGACCTTGAAAGGACCAAGCTTAGTGGCATCAGCTATGTTGGCTGGGAGGGAATTGAACCAGGAGGGAGCCCGATAACAAAAGGATCTCTGAGCCATAGAGGTGCTTACCCTGGGGACAATAAGGGAGGTTTTGACAGTGCTGTGGGTGGAGACTGAGGGGGAGGCATGCTGCAGGGAGGTGGCGACCCGGGGGGGGGAGAGCCCTAGCAGGGTCTTTTTGACAAAAAGGCAGGTTTGGAAGCGGAGTCTTTCTTCAAGGTTAACATAGAAACATAGAATTTGACTGCAGATAAGGACCGCTTGGCCCACCCAGTCTGCCCATTTCCCTATCTAATGGATAAGCTGCAGATCCTAGTTAACCAGCAGCCTACTTCTTCCTACCCCCACCCCCTAGAATTGCCTTATGACTGTCCCATGCATGCTTGAATTCCACCACTGTTTTGGACTCCACAAACTCCTTCGGAAGGCCGTTCCATGCATCCACAACCCTCTCTGTGAAAAAATACTTCCTTAAATTACCTCTAAGCTGCCCCTCTCTATCTTCAAATTGTGCCCCTTGTTCTTGCACACCTCTTTTTTTGAAAGATGCTACCCTCTTGGACTTTGTTGATTCCCTTGAGGTACTTGAAAGTTTCTATCATGTCCCCCCTCTCCCTCCTTTCCTCGAGGCTATACATATTAAGCTCCTTAAGTCTCTCTTCATATGTCTTCTGGTGCAGACCCTGCACCATTTTAGTTGCCCTCCTCTGGACAGCTTCCATCCTGTCTTTGTCTTTGCAGAGATTGGGTATCCAGAACTGCATGCAGTACTCCAGATGGGGTCTCACCAGCTGTCTGTACAGAAGGATAATAACTTCCTGTTTTCTACTGGTGATGCTTCTCCCTATGCATCCCAGTATCCCCCCAGCCCTCCTTGCTGCCCTCTCACATTGCTTGCCCACATTTAGGTAATCTGATATGACTACCCCAGGTCCCTTTCCATTTTGTTGTTGTTAGTATCTCACCCCATTGTCTACTCTTCCCCTGGGTTTTGTTTCCCAGGTGCATTACCCACTCTTAGCATTGAATCTAAGCTGCTATACATTTGACCATTCCTCTAACTTGCCAAGTCCCTTCTCATCCTTTCCACCCCACCTTGTGCATCAACTCTGTTGCAGATCTTTGTGTCATCTGCAAGAGACATACTTTTCCTTCAGTCCCTCTGCAATGTCGCTTATAAAGACATTGAAGAGGACCGGTCCTAATACTGAACCCTGTGGTACCCCACTAGTAACCCCCCTTTCTTCAGAGCAGACTCCATTTACTATTACTCTCTGTGTCCTATTCTCCAGCCAATTCTTTACCAAGGCTGTCATCTTGGGACCCACTCCCAGGCTGACTAACTTGAATATTAATCTTTTGTGTGGGACTGTGTCAAATGGCTTGCTAAAGTCTAGGTAGGCCATGTCCACAGCCCCTCCCTGATCTACTACTTTGGTCACCCAGTCAAAGAAATCTATCAGATTTGTCTGGCATGACCTTCCACTGTGAATCAATGCTGCCTTGGGTCTTGTGCCCCTCTGGCCTCTAGACACTCGACAATTCTTTCCTTCAGAAGTGATTCCATAATTTTCCCTACCACTGAGGCTAAACTATCAGGTCTGTAGTTTCCTGCTTCTGCCTTGCTCCCACTTTTGTGAAGGGGAATCACATCTGCCCTCCTCCAGTCCTGGGGTACCATCCCATCCTCCCATGATTTGTTAAAGAGGGTAGTCAGTGATGTCACTAGTTCTACCCTTAGTTCTTTTAGAATTCTGGGATGAATCCCTTCAGGCCCCATTGCTTTGTACACCTTCAGTTTTAAGAGTTCTTTCAGAACCCTTTCTTCTGTAAATAGGCTAGTATCAACTTCTGTATACAGAGTGTTTCAACTGTTTGTTTTAGGTACCTGCCCCTCTTCCTTTGTAAATACTGAGCAAAAATATTTGTTTAGTATCTCTGCCTTTTCACAGTCACCCTCTGCCCACCCTTACTCCCCTTTATTAAGCCTCACTATCCCTCCCTTGGTCTTCGTTTGCTCCCTGATATACCTATAAAAGGTTTTATCCCCTTTCTTAACTGAGTTGGCTACCTTTTCCACAGTTTGGGCCTTTGCTGTTCTGACTGCCTTCACAGCTTCCTTTTGCTTTAACTGATACAGTTCTCTGTCCTGCTCCTTCTGTGATTCCTTGTACTTCCTGAATGCTTTCTTTTTCTCTTGAACCTTCACTGCCACTTCCTTTGAGAACCATAGTGTTTTCTTACATCGTTTCATTTTGTTTATTTGCTTCACACAAAGGCTTGTTACCTCTGTGATGGCAGTTTTTATTATTTCCCATTGTTCTTCCACCCCTCCTTCCTGCCCATTTGCTAGTGCATTCCTTAGGCACTCACCCATTTTGGCAAAGTCAGCCCTCCTAAAGTCCAGTACTTTTGCCTTTGCATGGCTTGACTCAACTGCTGTATTTATTGTGAACCATACTGTTCGATGGTCGCTAGTTCCCAGATCGCTACCCACTTCTACATCTGTGATCCTCTCTTCATCTCCATTTGAGAGAACCAGGTCTAAGATTGCTCCCTCTCGAGTGGGTTCCAATACTAGTTGTCTAAGGCATGCCCCTGTAGGGCATCTAGAATAACTCCACTCTTCGAAGTGGCTGCTGCAACTGCACTCCAGTTAACATCTGGCATATTCAGATCACCCATCAGCAATATCTCCCCTTTTTCTGCCATTCTAAGTATACTTTCTATCATTTCCTTGTCCATTTCCTCCCCCTGAGAATTGGGTCTGTATACAACCCCTGTGCGGATTGTGGTGCCATTGCTGGTCTCCAAATTTACCCACAGTGCTTCTTCTTCTCCCTGTTTTCCCTTTTGTTCTGTTGCTTTGATTCCTTTCCTTATGTAAAGAGCCACTCCTCCTCCTCTTTTACCCTCCCTGTCCCTCCTGTAGATAGTGTATCCTGGTATGTTTACATCCCAGTCATGGTTTTGTGTGTACCATGTTTCTGAGACTGCCACGATATCCAGATGTTCCTCCTCCATCATGGCCACTAATTCAGGAAGCTTGTTACCCAGACGACAGGCATTGGTACTCATTGCTCACCATTTTTTGATGGCTTTACCTTCTGTTGTAGCATCCCCCACTGACCTTTCTACCTCGGTCTTTTTCTCATTTAGTACCCTGTTTCATAGGAAGATCCTGGGATTTTCCTGCTGCTTATCAGTGCCTCCCCCCTTGACTAGTTTAAAAGCTTGCCAATGAAGCATTTAAACCGATTGCTCAAAAGACTTGTTTCCTTCCTGGACAGATGCAAACCATCCTGCCAGTATAGGCTGGTGTCCCTCCAGGTGGAACCCCAGTCCCCAATGAAGCCAAACCCCTGTGCTCCACACCATTTTTTCAACCATTCATTAAACTGCATGGTGCAATGTACCCTTGCCTCACTCATGCCATTGACAGGCAGCACCTCTGAGAAGGATACTGTGTGTACTACTTGTCTTAGGCCCCTCCCCAATTCTACAAAGTCCTTCTGCACTGCTCTAATCTCATGTTGAGCCAAGTCATTTGTCCCTAGGTGGACAATGACGTCCAGCTCAGACTCCCGTGCAGCTGTTCTTGTGATCCTGAGGATGTGCTTCCTGTCCCTCCAAGCCATGGCATCAGGCAGGCACCTTAATTCAGTTTTCCCTGCTTCCTCCAGTTCTATCCCCTAATAATTGAGTCCCCCACCAGGAGCTGCTTCCTTTCCTTGTGGTGTCCTCTGCCTCCTTCCTGTGGGCCTCCCTGGTGACCGTTGTCCTCAGCCTCCTTAGTCTCCTCTGCGGGTGCATCCATACGGGAGCTATGCTCCCCCAGAATGGTGTATGGATTGTGGAGTGGAACAACTGACTGGGTGTGCCTCTGTTCCACCATCTTCACCCTCCCTGAGCCCACTGTGGTCCAACTACTGTGCTTTCTTCACAACCTCTGAGGTAGTGATGGTGGCTCTGGTGCTCCCTGGATGGGGGAGGTTCCCTTCCTACCATCCAGTGTGGCCTGGGGAAAGGTTTCCTTACTATTGTCCAGTGTGGCCTGAAGATGGGCAACTTCCTCCCTCAGGGCAGAGAATTGTCTGCAAATAGGGCAGCATCTCAGCCTCCAGAAAGACTCCCAGAAGACTGCTGCCCCACAGCCATTACATTGCACTACTCCCACATGTTTATGTACTTTTTGTGTGTGTTGTGTGTGTGATTGTTTTTATATAAATATATATATTATACAATGTGTATGCTTATATTGTCAGTGCAGTGTGCTAGAGAGGATATGACAGTGATATGACCTTGCACTCTTGAGGAAATGATGTCAGAACCCCAGGTATAAAGGAACTATTTCCAGAGGTGGGTGAGGTGAGGGGTGGGAAGGGGTTGGGCCTAAACTGTGCCCTCACAAAACAATCAGCTAAGAGCTCTGACCCACCACTGCGATGAGTGTCTTCCTGTCAGCAAGATACTCTACACAACAATTTGACAGAGAAAATACCCTGCTAATCAAACAGAGAAAAATCCTGACATCCAAGTCAGACACAGGTAAACCTCCCCAGCCTCAAAACAGCCTGGTGGTTTGTGCTCTGAAAGCAGTCAGCCCCAAAATAAGTCAGCTGTGCTTTAAACTCTTCCTGCACTGAAAATCTTAAGAATTTTAACAAAGGTAAAGCTAGATCCACCTCCCTCTGTTGCTTGAAAGACTGTCTTTTCCTGATTATTCTAAGTTTCTTATTTCACCTTTCAGTTAGAAGTAGCCTCCACCTGCAGAATATCTGCTACAAACCAAAGACAATTGTAAGGTTCACCTCCCTCTGTTATGAGCACAACTCGCTTTCTTGCAAATCCTATGTTCAGTATTGCAGCTTCCAGCCAGAGGTAGTTTGACTTGAAAAATATTAGCTATTATTAGGTTGAGCAAGTTGGTGGTGGAGTACAGCAGGCATGTATGGGTACAACTAGGGGCTCCCAGCATTAGCCTGCAGGCCTTATTTATAGAGAGTGGGATACTTGCAAGTGCAGTGTTGTCAGCTGCAGCATAGATGGGCAGCCCATAGTCAAAAAGTGACAAGACAGAGGAGGTGATTGCCAATCTAAGGGCTTCTTGTGGTAGGCAGTCCCTATGGCAGTATAACAGTCCAATCCTGACATTGGTGGCAGCAGAAAGGGCATTGATATGGGAATGGAAGGAGAGTGTCAAATCAAAGGTAATGCCCAGATACTTGTAGGAGGAAACCTGCTCAATGGGGTTTAGTGTGCTAGGCAGTATCACGAGAGGAGAACCCCTGGATTTGCTTTGGCAATGAGAGAAGAGCATAGCTTTGGTCTTTTTTAGGTTCAGGACTAGCCTTCATGATGTGAACCAATGCTCAGTTCTATCAAAAGCTTGTTGGAGGGTGGCCCGGAGTGTGTTGGGGTTGAGGTCAGAGGTGAAGAGCACAGCGCCATCCGTGTAGAGGAGGATCTTACTTGGGCAGGCCAAGGGGAGGGATTTGAGGTAGAGACTGAAGAGGAGAGGGCCTAAAATAAATGGAGCTCTGGAGAACCCCAGAGCAGACAGGTTGTGTGTCACATAGGGTGCTATTAATTTTTACACGCTGAGTTCTGGCAGAGAGGTAGCTGGTGAACCATGCAAGGGGCCCAGGGGAGAAACCAATGCATCTGAGGGAGTCAAAGAGGAGGGGATGGCAAACTGTGTCAAAGGCCTTGGAGAGGTCAATGAACACGGCATCGGCAGGACTTCCGGCATCAAGAGCAGACTGCAGGAAGTTGGAGAACTCAAGTAGCATGGTTGTGGTGCTGTGACCTGCATGAAAGCCATGCTGTTCAGGGCAAATGATATTGTGCACTGCCAGGTATTCAGCAAGCTGGTTGGCAACTATTTTTTTCAAGGGCCGTAGAGAGTCGGGGAGGATAGAGATAGGTCGCTAGTTACCCGGGGTCACTCGATCACTGCTCTTTAGGATGGGAGCGATGATGGCAGTTTTCCATATGCTGGGGAACTGTCCCAGGCACAGAGAGTGGTTGAGTAGCTCAGTAAGTAAGACTGGGATAGCATCTAACCTCAGATGAAGTAGACTAGAGTCCAGTAGGTCAGTGCAGAGGTTGTTACTACTAACGGCTTTCTGCAGAAGGGGTCTAGCCTCCAATGGGAAGATGGTACATAGCTAGAAAGGAGGTCTCTGGAGAGTGGGAAGGGGTGCTACTGGGATGGGTTCAAAGAAGTTACTGGGCAGGACTGAACTCAGGTCTGAGAAAGTGTGGTTTAGGCAGTCTGCAATGCTAAGAGGGTCAGAACAGACAGTTCCATTAAAGGAGAGTTGAGAGGAGGGTGGGGAATGGGATTTCCCATTCAACTCCTTTACATTATCCCAAAAGTTTATAGCCAATACCCAGGAGGAGACAAGAGCAGATTGGTAGTACTGAGCTTTGGCCTGTCAAATAGCCCAGGTACACTTATTGTGCTCAGCATTGTACACTTGCCTATCAGCTGGCTTGCCAGATTCCATGGCAATGTACCATAGGTTGTCTGTCATTTTAAGTTTGTGAAGGAGGGAGGGGGAAACCCAGGGCATGCTTTGCTTTTTGGTGCAATTTCTAGTGATGGGGGCATAGAGGTCACAGCCAGTGTTAAAAGTACGAGTGAAACAATCCAATTCCTAGTCTATGGATGGTGCAAGACTGATTGGAGACCAATTCAGTTGTAAGAGGTACAGTTTAAGGAGAGGCAGGCCACCTGGGAGTAGGCAACGTCGCTGGGTGGTTTGTGGTGCAGGTTTGCTGTTGGCAGTGGACCAAGAGAATACGACTGGGGAGTGGTCACTAAGTGAGTTGGGAAGTACACTGACGTCGAGCACCCTCTGGGGGTTGGTTGGTAATGGTGATATCCAGGAGGGTGCTGGACCCAGTAGAGGGGTTGAATCTAGTTGGGGTGGTGAAAGCTGAGACATGTCAAGGGCAGTGAAGATATCTCTGGTTTGGGAGGCCATGACAGAGAACCAGTTGATATTCAGGTCACCAACAATTATCTGGGCCATTTTGTGTGGTAGGCCAGAGAGGTAGTCAGCAAGCACCTGAATGGCAAGGTCATCTTGCTTTCTGAGGGGAATATAGGCAACAGTGAGAAAGAGTGGGCCCTACCATGATTGGGGGAGATTTTTAGCATGAGGGCTTGTGCCCCATTATCAAGCTTGGGTGGTGGAAGTGCATGTCCAAAGAGGGAGTCAAGCATGTAGATGGCACAACCACCTCCACGCTTAGCCACCCGATGTTCCCTAAAAAGGGTATAACCAGGGAGGGAGAGAAAGGAGTCGGGGTTGATTTGGATAACCAGGTTTCAATGAGTGCGACAATGTTTGGTTGGTGCTGAGTAACCCAGCATTGGAATGCAGCAGCCTTCTTAAGGAGGCTGCAAATATTCATAGAAGCTATGCGGAGTCCTTTAGCCTGGGCAGGCTTGTTCATAAGGTTAGGCACAGGGTCAGGGTTTGAATGAATGTTACCTGATAGAAGCAACAGGAGGGTAATTAGGTGCACAAAAGCGTGGTAGTGACTGTGGCATCTCACCTTGCAACTGCACATGAGGCTGGGTGCTGGGGTGCAAGGAGTGGGTAGAGTACAAGAGGTGGGAAAGGCATTGAGGAGAAGAGACCAAGGTATGAGTGGGAAGTAAGCGGTAGCAGGGGTGATAGTGTGGAGGGGTACCATGGGGAGGAGGTGGTCGAGCATCGAGGGGATCTGGTAGAGATGTTGTAGATAAGAGGGGGGTACTATGCATAGAGGATGATGGTCCTAAGTGAAGTGGGGCTGATGTAGGAAGCAGGAGGAGGACTATAGTCAGTGTCAATGCACTTGATCCTGGATGCATTGAGGATGATAAGTTAATTGAGCACAAGAGTAGAGATGCAGTGAATTTAAATTCCGCTGGTGAAGTGAACGCGAAGTGGGCACTTCATGTTGTCACTCCGCTGCTCGGAGTGGGCAATGCAAAGTGCTCACTCTGCCTTGACATTACTAGTTCGCATTAAGGAGGAATGGCAATGCAAATTAAGGCAAAGTCTTTGTTTTTAATGGACTTCACATTCCTCATTATGATTCTAAGTGATCCAGTTGGTGTTTCAGATTTGGAAGCCCCCCACACACATCACATGGCTTACAGTAGTGTAAGTCACATGCTCTTTAGCCAGGCAGGAAGGAAGTGAGTCAGAGAAGCAGTTTCACTTTATCCTTTGCATTTGTAGAGGGAGAAAGCATTGTGAGAGGAGACTAGGAGTTATAGTACTTGATTGCCTTGCCACTTGTGTTTGAGGAAAAAAACAACAGCTTTTTTAAAAGCTATATCCTTATTTAGTTTTTGTATTGTATTTGTGTTTTTTTGTTAGTCAATATTTTTGTATAAGTTTTGTTTTGTTTTGTGTGTGTGTGACTGTGTGTGTCAGTGACTGAGAGTGTGTGTGTGTGGGTCTGTGTGTGTGTGTGTGTGTATGTGTGCGTGTCAGCACTCGGCCCGGGGACTTGTGTGTGTGTGTCAGGAGGGATGGACCCAGGAGAAGGTGAGTCGCTGGCCTGTGGTCATGGTTGGAGAGCAGCGCAGACCCGTGGGGGGCGAGGTGGTTGGTTTATGCTGGACTGCTCCTGACTCCTGGGTGTTGCTTCCCCTGTTGAAGGAGCAATAGCAGCACCAGTGCCACAGGTGGCTGCTGTGCATCCACCTTCTCCGCCATTACCACCACCACCACCGATAGCAGCAGCTATAGGGGCTCCAGCAGCACCCCCTCAACCACCTCCACAGCCACAGGAGGTGGCCCTGCAAAATGTAGGTGGTGGTGGGACTCATGAGAGGACTGTGTCTGGTCCCCCCCCGCAGCTCCTAAGTGTGGGAGCTTTTTATCTGTGTGGGGGGAGACAGCACAGTGGTGGTGTGCCATGTGTGTGGTGTGCTGGTGCACTGTGGCCCCCGTGGGACACATTTGGGGACTGGTGGCCACTGCACCCACATGCTGAACCACCACAGGGCAGAGTGGCAGGTTGTCATGGAAGGGGCCAGGTTTCCACCTGCTGGCAATTCCAAGGCAGTGGCCGTGGGTGCTGCTGGGGTGGGAGTTGTGCCTCATCACTGCCGTAGCATGAGGAGGGCTACTACAGCAGCTGCTCCACCACCACCACCACCACAGCCACCAGCACAACCCTGTCCGCCACTGCCCCCACTACTTGGATTCCATGTTGCAGTGGACCCCACCACAGTCCCTGCAACACAGGCTGACATCACCCTGGTGTGGGCAGCTCTTGAAGAAAATAATGAGTGGTTCAGTCCTTTTGCAGCAGCAGGTGAACAGAATAGAAGAACAGCAGCAGCAAATAGTTTAAATGCTGCACCTGCTGCTGGACCACCATGGCATCCCACGGCCACAGCCACAGTAAGTTAGGGTATTGATTTCTGCCCCCACCCCTCCCCACTACTGTGTTGTACTGTTTTTGTGTGTTTTTTCTTTGTTGTTGTTTAATCATACACATTTTCCCTTCCAGCGGAATCTTTCTTGCACCACATAGTGCTATACATTTTTGTGAAAACTGCCCATAATTTCACTACAGTGTGTCACGTGATGGAGGAATTCCTGTTCTGAAAATCTGCCCACATTCTGCCTCCCTTCTCAGCAATGTTAGGATGTGATGGCAGGGAGAGTACATGTGTGTGCTCCCTACAGTGAATATCTGATTGTCCGGCAAGGTTTCCGAATGTTTCTTTATGTTATAATGGTCAGTTTGTGGAGAAACATGTGGGCACTTTTCCAGTAAGAAGAGCTTGTTAGTGGAAACATTCCCACATTTCACCACAAAGTGAACCTTATAACATAAGGAAACATTGGGACAGCTGCCAGACATTAACTATTGTATAGCATGCACCTGCGCTCCCCCTGGCATCACGTCCTAATGTTGCTGGGGGGGGCAGAATGTGGGTGGCTTTTCTGATTGGTAATTCCACCATCATGTGATACACTGTAATGAAATTATGGGAGGTTTTTACAGAAATATATTGCACTGTGTGAAGCAAGAAATATTCCAGTGGGAGTAAGGCCCCCACATATTAGTTTATGTGCATCACCATAACTATGTAAAGCAGCAACGCAACAATCTATTGATAACTCTGACCTATATTTTTAATGCGATGTTACAACTTCCTTTACTTACATCCTGACTGACTGGAATGATATGAGAATTTGCAGTAGTTGAGTCTGCTGTACTACCTTTTTTCATGTGTGAAATAATGAAGGGAGCATTCCTTTTAAATTGGTGCTGACCAGGTGTTTGTCATTGTTTTCTTCTGCTTTTCTCCATCACATCAGTTGTTAATTAACAGTTATGCAGCAGGCAGTGTTTTATGACACCACGGAACAATAGTTATTGAAAAGCAGCTGCAAATAAATACAAACCTAGTCCAAACAATATTGGAAGGTGTGCTCATTTTTTTTCATACATGAAAAAAGTAGTCAAATAAGTAAAGTAGACATAAATTGTCAGGACATTCTTGCAATGCTGCTTTAATTGTAAAAATTTCAGTATGACATCATGAGCTTACAGCAATAATCACAGAACACACAAAAGTGGCACAGAGTCCCAGATTTTTTCTGCAGGCCCAAAATGCATCCTGCTTGTGTGCAGAAAATTGACAAGTGGAAACACAGTGAAATGGAAGTATTTCGGCACATACAAATTCCACCAGAGTTAATGGCATGCTCAGTCATGCACACAAAAGTGGCATAGAGTCCCAGATTTTTTCTGCAGACCCAAAATGCATACTACTTGTGTGCAGAAAATTGACAAGTGGTAACACAGTGAAATGGAAGTGTTTCAGCACATACAAAGTCCCCCGGAATTAATGGTGCACTCAGTCATGTGCGTAGCGGTGGCAAAGTCCCAGATTTTTTCTGCACGCCCAAAATGCATCCTGCTTGTGTGCAGAAAATTGACAAGCGGAAACACAGTGGAATGAGAGTGTTTCAGCACATAACCCTATAAAATGATGACTGTGAATGTTGTGTTGCTGGTCCAATGTGTTCTGCCAGACGATTCGAGCAAATGCAATGTGATCATCTCAACTGGATTGAAGGGTTCCCTTTGGCTGTACACTAATAGTAGCCTTGGTGAATATATATATATATATATATATATAGATATAGATATAAGGTTGTGTATTTTGCAGGTGAGGAGGGGGATTGACATGGAGTCATGGACATGTACTCATGGTATTGTTCTGCATCACGGGTCACACAGAAACTGTTGGTGTGCACATTCCAGTGCTCAATGAGAATTTTTTGCACTGAAATTGGAAACGGATAACTCTCAAGCACATGAAGGTAAGTATTTTTTGGGGGGGATGGGGTTGGGGAATCATATTTGCCAGTTTGTCTCTAATGGTTTCTTATTTTGTTACTTCTTCACAGATTTCATCAGCATCTTTCTGGAGTCTGGTTGTTAATGATGGTCATGGTCATCTAGTGAAATGACTTCTGCATGTTGCATGTGTGCCCAGGCTCAGGAGAGGGGGTACCTGATGTTGAAGAACTTTTTTGGATAAGGCTACTTTGACAGAACAACAAAGCATCTGGAAGTTTCATAAAAAAAGAAATGAATGACTTCTTACAACTTAATTATTTGTCCCTCCCTGGTTCTAAAAACTCAATCTAAAGTCAAGTTACATTTCAAACCCACATCTTGTCAACTAACACAACCTGTGTGCAATATTTGCTGCAGTATTTCCAACACAATGAAATGGATGAAATAAAATCTTTGTACTTACCAGAATGGATTTCACATGGATATTACATTGGTTCCTCTCTGTACGGTATAGCTACAGTACCATTCCCAACTAGTTTTAGTGATGAAGTATTTTTTTGTTACCCTGTAAAAGAAACAAAATAAGTGTACCATATGTGTTTTACCATTCTGGCTCTGAAAAGCTACAGAAAACAAAACATACAACTAAAGGAAGTGAAGCAGCATAACAAACATGAGTACACATACTCACTTTATGGTTTAAATATTAAGAAGGTTTGTGTCTGTAGCTGATAGATGTGGTGGTGCAGACAGACTCAGGCTCAGTGGTGGCAGTGGCTAACATCATTCCCAGTGGTGGTGGTCTGGGGGGGTGGACAGACTCAGGCTCAGTGGTGGCAGTGGCTAACATCAGTCCCGGTGGTGGTGGTCCAGGCGTGGACAGACTCAGGTTCAGTGGTGGCAGTGGCTAACATCAATCCCAGTGGTGGTGGTCCGGGGCAGACAGCCTCAGGCTCAGTGGTGGCCGTGGCTAACATCAGTCCTGATAGTGGTGGTCTGGGGGCGGACAGACCACCTTTTAAAAACTTCAGTTCACACCTGCCAACATTAACCACATCATCATCCTTATAAAGAAAGCTGCCCTCACCGTCATCACTATCTGAAGTCTGACCACTGGGAAATTCTTTCTCCATTGTGTCATCATCTACATCAGTGGTGGACTGTTTCAGACAGCCACTGCCAGTGCCAGTGCCATGAGGATGCTTCATTTCCACATCAGCAAGACCACCATGACTAGGCCAAGGTACAAATACTGATGTTGCAGTCTATGCTGGTATGTGCCTCTCATTCATTTTAATGAATGTTAGCAAACTAACATTTGCAGGAGACGGGTTTGTCCGATGATCCCTGAATATTGCACCTGCTGAGCTGAATACCCTCTCAACATTTACACTGGAAGATGGGCTTGTGAGGTACTTCAGTGCCACTGCAGTCAGCTCTGGCCATTCACTGACCTTTCCACTCCAGTACAAAACAGGATCTTCAGTAATTACTTGAAATGTTGATACAGGATGCCCTAATATAAATATGTAGGACTGGACTATCTTACTGTGGCTAATGAAACTCCAAAATGTAAAATGACTGTAAGATATAATCCAAATGTCCATCAAAGTTAATATATTTATTTGTTCTTCACTTCACACCACTATACTGTAGGCAACAGTTTTGTGACTAAACACGTCCCTTCCTCAGGCCATTCATATCTGACAGTGTTGATCTAAATATAAAACACAAATATGATCACTAAATTTTTTGTAAATTACCACAAATGTCTTTTCTTGTTCATTAAAATACTTTGCAGTTATTAATCAACAATACTTAATGTAAATAAGGTACAAATATTTCTACTGAATTATCAGCTACTTAATTAAAGTCTTTTAAATATAATAATTAAAAAATTAGCATACCTATAATTATATGTATTGACCATATATAATTCTTCCCCTTCTATGAAGCATGTTTAGAATGGGCACTTCCTTATAAACTTAAAACTTGTTCCCAAATAAACAGAATTCAATCCTAATCAAAACAAAATGATCTCAATTAAATTAAATGTTTAAATCATAATTAAGTAATAGTTCATTATATTGTGTTAATCATAGTTTCTTACTTCAAGTGTGTTTCACTTCAATCAGTAAATGGGATAGCGTTTGTCTTTTTATAAACTTTTAAATGTCTCCATTCCTTGCTTGTCCTGAGGGGAAAAGCATGTAGTTATATTAAAAGAGCTCATGTTTGAAATGTTGAACCTGAAATTTACCACTGCTCATATTAGCAGTAGAAGAATGTACCTTATTAGCTAAGCGGAGCTATCTGAGCGTATATACTATTCCTTTAAATGAAGCTCCAAAACTCAAAAAGCCTAATCAGCTGTTATTGCTTCCAGCTTTCTGATATTTCAGTTTAACTGCAAGGGAGAAAGAAAAACATAAAGTCGACTTACTAGGCGTCTAGTTTCTCACACAACTAATCATTTGTTTCAAATGTTTAAGCCAGAAAAGGTTTTAAGTATATGTCTTTACCTTATCAGATGCTCCTTCAAACGGAGCTCTGAATTTTACCTAAGTTATTTGGCTGTATGCATTCAAGCTTCTAAATTCCTTTAATTTCCGTGTAACTATGAAGGTAAAAAATATACAAAAAGTAATTTTCTTCACATTCTGTTGTAATAAAAGATTGTGCTAACCATTTGAAAATTCAGTTCTTGAAAGATTTTAGATCAGAGCTTTACCTTGCTCTCCTCTACTGAATAGACGGCCACCTCCTGCAAGGAGCTGAGTGGTCTGAACTGGGGGTTTAAATGCGGTTCAAAAAGCCTGCGAAAATGACAGGGGGTGTTACATCATTCGTGTAATCAAACCAACCCACTTTAGGTTTGATCACTGATGGAAAACTGAATGAGCTGCATGACTAACCCTGTAGCTAAGTGAGTAAAGTTAGTGAGCTCACTTAGTACTGTGTGGGAGTCAATGGTTCACCCCCTGTCCTCGGCTGCTAGCCGAAAATAAAATTATTTTATCATTGCTCAATTTTAATTGCTATCCATGCCTTAGGCTTATAAGTTTAATTGATCTATTGTTCCAATATATGAACTTACTTGATCTGACTCTTATGTACTGATTATTAATTTATATTATATAATTCAACACTAAGTTTAAATCAGAGAGGGGGTACATGTCATCCTTATAGCTGAACCGTAACCTACTATAAGTTTAGCCTTTGTTAGAAAACAAATAAGCTACCTAATACATCTTGTAACTGAGTGCAAAATGAAAGTGAGTTCACTCAATACCACTATATGTCAAGGGTTCATTCCCTGTTTATAGCACATTGCCGATAATAGAATCATTTCTCTGTATTAACATGTAAGAATATCTATTTCAACCAACAATTTCTGTAATACACAATAGAGGTTGAAATCTGTTCTTCTTCTGGACCTTTTCATTGTGCATTTTATCTATGTTAGTGACATATAAATTAAAACACTATTAATTCATAAATAATGTAGACTGTCTCCCTCATCTTGCATTCTTACTTATTAAGCTTATTATTTATAGAATCTGAATATGGATTTAAACCTAAAAAACAGATTTGATGAAGAATCTTAGTATTTAAATTCAATAATTCCTCTAATCAAAAACAGATTAAACACCCACCAGAACCACTGGGGACATCTATGTATATTATTTAGTTATCAATTAGTCATGTTAACATTTTCTCAGCAATTTGATGGGAGACTATAATATGTCAAGATAAAGGACATAAATGTTGCCAGATAACAAATTACAGTGTTTTTAATTCAGATTGATCTTTCAGTTGAGAACAGGTTAAACTCCCACCAGAACCACTGGAGCCATCTATTAAATTATATTTTGCTATCAACAAATGTACTTACAGTTTCTTATATATTCCATGAATGAATGTGGTATGCCGAAGTGCAAAATGCAGACATTCCCAAGAACACTATTATTGAATACTGAATTAATTCCAATATAGATTCCAGTTACATGATTCATTCATACCAATTCTTGGATTCAAACTATCCATAGTATATATCCAATAAACTTCTCTTTTCAACAATAAATTGCCCCATGCACGTTCATGTCCTTGTGGTTCATTGACCTTCTCAAGTCCCCAAAATCTCAATGAAGCTGATGAATGTCCTTCAATGTTGAAATGCTTTGCCACTGAAGATTTTTCATCTTTAGTACTGATGTCACTTTCATGTTCTCCAATCCTCATTCTTAGTTCCCGTTTTGTTTTCCCAACATAAAGTTTATCACATGGACATTGTATTACATAAATAACATGATGTGCTCTACATGTTATATGTTGTTTAATTATGTATTTTTTATTAGTGTATGGGTGTTCAAAAAATGTTTTTTTTGATGTATTATTGCAATGGCAACATTGTCCACATGGAAAACTCCCTCCCTTCCTTTAAGGGTCCTAAGAGTAATTGTCTTTCTTGTGGTAGATTCACCAAGTGTTTCGTATGTTGTGTGTGTACTAATTTGTCCTTCAATGTTCTATTTCTCTTTGATGTAACTAATGGAATGTCTATAAATTTTTTATTCTTACTACCTCCTCCCTGAAGTATATACCAATTGTCAACCAATGTATTTCTAATTGTGTTACTCAAGTGACTATAAAGAGTTGAAAAGACAATTCTATTCTCCATTTTCTTTTTGTTTTTCTGTTGTAATAATGATTCACGTGTTAATAGTGATACCTCTGTTATGGTTTCTTCTACTTTCTGATATTTATAACCCCCATGAAGAAATGTGTTTTTCATTACATGAGTTTCTTTTTCAAAATCCTCATCTGTAGTGTTATTTCCTCTTGCCCTGATTAATTGTGATTTTGGGATTCTATGTTTCAGTTTAGGATCATGATAACTTTGAAAATGTAGTAACGTATTTCGATCAGTTTCCTTTCGATATAATTTAGTCCCTAGTTGTCCATTATTTTTAAAAATTTGTAAATCTAAAAATTATATTTGTTGTTTATCATGATCAACTGAAAAAATTAAATTACTGTTCAAATATCCGATAAATAAACCCAACGCTTCTTTTTTACCATCCCATAACAATAATAATACATCATCTATAAAGCATTTCCATCTAATTATATTATTTTTAAATGGATTGTTTCCTTCATTCAAAATATGTGTCTTTTCAAAATGCCACATATACAAATTGGCATAGGAAGGGGGCCATGGTGCTCCCCATTGCTGTACTCTGGACTTGCAAATAAAATTCTTCTTCAAATGAGAAATAGTTTTTTTGATAAAACTATCTCAGCTAGACCCAATATAAAATCTATGTCTGGAAATAGATCTTCTCTATCCCTCAATGCTATTTTTAATGAAATTAACCCATCTTCATGCGGTATGCTTGTATATAAATCTTTAACATCAAGAGATACCAGCCACATTTCTGTTATATTAATGTTACTCAGATTCACCTCTTGTATTATTTCAATAACATGGCTGGTGTCCTTGATGTACGTATCCATTTTCTTTACTTGTTGTTGTACATGAAAATCTATATACTTCGATAAAGGCTCCAACAGTGAGTCTGAACCTGACACAATGGCCCAGATATTCAAACTGCGCTCAAAAGTAGCGCAACAGCAGGAGCAAGCACAAACCAGTTGCGCAAATGTGCAACAGGTGCGATATTCAAACATGAAGCAGAGCAAATTGCGCAAGCAACCAACGTCTCAATATCGCACATACTGCGCCATCGCGCAACCAGGTAGGAGAGGCTGAGCCAAAATGCTGCGCTATGGCGCAACCATGGAAGCTCAGCTGAGCAGTGCAGAGCTGCCATAGCGCAAGCACAGCCCCCCCCAGAGCAATGGAACTGCACATCCAGGGAGGCAGGCTGGGGCCCACCGCCAGCCATGCCACACATGGGCACAGGAACTCACTGCAGAATCCACACCACACTGGCACACCCCAAGCACAGCATCACTGGGGGTGGGATGGATGATCCACGTGCCCATGGGGACAAGCCAACTAAAGCATAGCAGAGCCATGACACCCCAGCACAACCACTGGCAGGCAGAGAGTGCCACACCCAGGGGGTTGACAACCACAGTGCACATCAGTCCCCTCAGACGCACAGCACAGCTGCACCGTGCCCCCAAGACACCGGCCATGTGCAGTGACAGGCACTGCAGGAAACACCATGCACCCCTGTGCCACACGTCAACCCCATGCTGCAGAGAGCAGACCAGCCAGACCCACCCTGTGCACCCAGCAGTGGGTGGCAGCAGATGGCAAGAGCAACAGAAAGGCAATGCTATGCTGGTGATACCTCCCCATGGACACACACACACACATATACCAAGGACCATAGTAGCCCAGATGGCATGTACACCCCTGCAACGGAGCACCCAGAGCCAGTTGCAAAGCAGACACCAACACAGCAGTTGTACCAAAATAGAAATGTATATTTAAATAAAAACAGTGAACAACAAAGGTCGAACTATGTACAAGTTGGGGGGGGGACGGGTAAAAGGCAGGGGTGTTCAAGGGAGGAATAAAAACTTGGAGAGGGAAGGCAGGTGAAAGGGATGGGTGAAGGTGAAATGAAAGGTGGGCTACCGGCCCAGCTGGCTCCTGCTCCTCCTCCTGCTGGCGCCCCTCCTGTTCCTGCGCCCCATTCCCCCTGGCACTGTAGGGCTTGCAGGACCTCCTGGTTGTCCAACACCACCTGGGTCCAGGGCGCAGATCATGCACCATGCGCCACAGCACAAAGAGGCCTAGGAAAATGGGAACACAGTCAATGGCTGAGACTGACCACAACCCTGAACACCACCCAACCTGCAACCCATCTAACCCAATGTCCTGCACATGTGATGGCATGCACCCACCCACAGTGAACATGCACATGGCCATCACAAACAGGCGGCACCAGCCATGTGCACCACCGCCCACACACACTGCCCACATCAAGCACAGTACAAACTACGCTGTCATGTGATGTGGCAACGTGGTGCGATGCCAGTTACACAGCTATGTGCCCAGTGCATGCCTGGACCACCTGTGATGCATACACAGACGTGTCGTGATGCTGCACTGTGATGCAGGTCACCTGTGTCACACCTACATACATGGAGACATAGACAGTGTCGGCAGATAAGGGCCTATGGGACACCCAGTCTGGCCATTTGGCCTTGTACGATCACTCTCTTGTCCTATAAGTCCATTCCCCCTCACCCCTGACCTCCAGAAGTCCCTCATGGCGAACCCATGCATACATATATCCCGTGACCAAGTCAGCCCCCATCACATCCTCTGGCAGGGTGTTCCACTCATCCACCACCCATCATGTGAAGAAACACTTTCTCATGTTCCTCTTAAACAAGCCCCCCCAACTGCATCCCATGCCCTCTAGTCCTGGAACATCCCTTACGCTTACAAATATTGTTTCCTGCACTCTGTTCCCCCCTGTACAATACTTGTATGTTCCCATCATATCCCCACACCCTGCTCCCTTCCAGGGAGTACATGTTCAGTTCCGTCAACCTGTCTGCATAGGACTTGTGATGCAATCCATGCACCATCCATGTCGCCTCCTGTGAACACTCTCCACCCAGTCCCTGTCCATACGCAGGTATGTTCTCGGAACTGTACACTGTATCCAGTGGGGACTCACTACTGTTTCGTATAGTGGAACTATGACCTCCCTTTGGTTGTGTCCAGCATGGTTGGTGGTCCTGCCCCCCCAGCATGCAATAGCATCCATGACGTAATGATACTCACACTCCTCCAGCAGCTTGGTCTGCTGCTGCTGCTGCTGCTGCTGTTGCTGCTGCTGCTGCTGCTGCCACTGCTGCTGCTGATGCTGTTGCTGTGGCCCGACAGCCTGTGGCACTGGGGCCCTGGCATGGCCCACATCACCATTGTCCGGCGTCCTCACCATCCGGCCTGTGGGAGACATACGGTGAGACAAACATCAGTGTGACTCAAAAGCAGAGTGCCCCCTGCCCCAGTGAGACTGCCTGCCCACACAGCCATAACCATCCATCGCACAGCTGCACACACTGACACACCGATGCACAGCCACCCAGGCACACACACACCCCTACAGAGAATATAGGTGAATAGATGGTACACTCACGTGGCCTAGGCACCAGGCCCCGCCTGGCATGGGAACGCAGCCGCGTCAATAGTTCTGGGTCCCTCCAGCGGAGATCACTGTACCGGTGCCGGCACTGCTCAGCAGACCGGCCCCGGCCAGTGACCCCCACCAGGTCAGTGGCCACTTGCTGCCACAAATGGGTCCTAGGTCCGGTGAGGGGGGCCTCACCATATAGTCCCTCATAGTGGGGCTCCACTAGGGCCACCAGGTTGGCCACTTCAACTGGGCTCCAGGACACCGCCCTCCTCCTAGCCATGGCCCCAACTTTACAGCAGGCAATATGGCGCCCCGCTGCGCTGTGACCCCACGTGGAGTTGTTGCGCAATAGACCAGCACAGGGTCCAATCGTAGTTGTTCGCTGGCAGCGCCACTTTACATGGCGTTGTAACCAGACAGCGCAATAGGGATGTACTACGGCATGCCCACAGCGCCAGGGGTCAGAGGGCATACAAAGGTCACGGCAATGACACAAGGCTACGCACAGCACCATGGGATGTATAGGCATCCTGCGCGACTGCTAAGCATAGCACCAGTGCCACAGTGGACTATCGCACAGAAGTGCCACAGCGCCATATAGTGCCCAGTGCTGTAGCGCCACTGGCACAATGGTGGCCATGGCCAGAATCACCTATCACGCTCAGCAGGTCTGCAGCGCGATCGACGCATGCGTAACCTGTCGGGGCATGAGCAATGCAGTGTAGCACACAGCCACAAACATGCGCCATCGGCTCAGCCGGACCTTCCCTATTGCGCTAAGCGCAAATACGCGATATTCAGCCGACATATGCAAATCAGTCAATCAGCCATGCAAAGGCGCAGTGGCGCGATTATCATGTCATTAAAGTTGCGCCACACCCCATTTGCATGTGTTGCGCTATAAAAATGCGAAACTGGGTTGTGGCGGCCAGATTTGGTTATTGCAGGTGAGAGGTGAGTTACATGCTGTGTGATGCTCAGGACAATGCTCATGGGCAGGGGTGCTGGAGGATGTCATAGGTTGAGGGGCTGAGCATGATGAGGGCACTTAGGAAGGGCAGAGGGCACCTTTCCATCAGTATCTGCCATGCGGAGAGGAAAGGCTGCCCCCGCCCCCCAGCCTGCAGCCATGCTCATGGGGAAATGCTGTGGACTGCACAGTGACAGGTGTCCACTTCCACCCATACAGATCACCATGACTGACGAGAACCAGGCTGAGGCTGTGGACGGGGAGGCGAGGAGGGCCGAACTTCACCACAGCAGAGACTGAGGCCCTTCTCCAGGCTACCTGGAGGATGAGCCGCTATTGAGTGGGCGGAGGGGCACCCCTCAGCAGCGTGCAGCTGCATGGGAGGGGGTAGCTCTGGCCGTCAACCTGCACGGAAGCCACCAGCGCTCCATGCAGGAATGCGCAAAAAGATGGGGACTGACCGCAGGAGGCTGAAGGAGAAGGTGGCAGCCTTCAGGGTGGCACATGCTGCCACTGGTGGGGGACCACCGGTGGTGTTGCAGCTGACCCCGACCGAGGAGACACTGGTCGCAGCCATGCAGCCGAGTGCCATTGCGGGTGTTCCAGGCAGAGGATTCCAGATGGGTGGAAGCCCATCACTACACGGTATGACATGGTGATGTTGTGGGGGGGCTGTTGTTCACATGCACTCACATGTACTCTCTTTCTGTTTCAGATCCTGTTCATCTACAGGAGACAGTGGTGGTGGGTGCTGACAGTGAGGCAGACCTGCTGGACCAGGAGGAGGGACCATCCACCTCCACCAGCAGCCTGCAGGCACTGCAGCAGCAGGCGGCTGGCCCAACAACTCCGCCGGCAGTGATACGGGTGCAGGGGGTGCACAGCCTGTGTCACAGCAGTCTGGCATGCAGGTGTGCCAGCATGCTGTGCCTATGGCAATGGCATGCACCGGCACTATTTATGATAGCAGGCCTGCAATGGCCAGTGATAGTGTGTGTCCCACGAGGACGCATGGCAGCCATCACGTGCCCCTGGCCATCCTGCTCCACACCTGTGTACCAGCATGCTGGCACAGTCACAGGCTGGGCCTGTCAGCACCGGTGGGGCAGCATCGGTGGCTGAGCAGGTGTCTGGCACTGTTGACAGCACAGGGGTGGAACAGGTGGACCTGGGGGCTCAGCAGTTGGAGGGGCGGCAGCAGCAGTTGCACACCAGGCCTGGGGGGACAGTGTCAAGCAGTGGCACTTGTCCACCACCCTTAGATCCGCCCATACCTGGTCCTGGCGAACAGTGGCCACCCTCAAGGGATGCTGTGCACCAGGACCATCCACACCCTGGGGGTCACAATGCCATTGGGGCACAGTACCCTTTGGATGCGCACACCCGCCTGCTGCAGGAGTCGGTACAGCTGCAGGGGCGGGTTGCAAGGTCCGTGGAGGCACTAACTGTGTCCGTGGTGCGGCATAGCAGGGAGAGTGCTCGGGACCGGGCTGAGATGGTCCATATGCGGACGGATGTGACCGCTGCCATTGACAGGCTGACCCAGGCAGTGGTCTCTGTGGCGACCGCATTGACCACACTGTCTGGTGACCCTGTACCACACACCCCACACAGTGCGCACTCCACTCCCCATTCCCGGCGTCATGCGACACCAGGCCTGTCAACACCGGTTTCTGCTGTGGGCATCCCGAGCACCCCTGGTGCAAGTTTGTTTGGCGGGATGCAGACCCCTGTGTGGGCAAGGTCGCGGTCGCGCACTGGGACCCCTGGTGGTGCACTAGCGCCACCCGATGTGACCCCTGCGCAGCCTGCCAGTGCTGCTAGGCCACGGCGGGGCTGCCCACGCATCCGTGGTGGCCGTGGGACAGTGCTCCCTGACTGAGTTGTCTCCCAATGCAGGCCCTGTCTGGTGCTGCCCTGTGTGCAATGTGTGTCATGGTGGGCAGTGCACTGCTGGGTGCTCTGCTCACAGCTGACACGGACCACCTGCACACTCTCCCAACTGCTGTCCACAGGTGCATGTGGATGATGATGCCTGCATTGCACTGTACACCAAGGTGCAAGGTTGCCCAGGTCCTGACACACGTCCGTGGACAGTCCAGGTGGTGAGGGTGGTTGGTGGTGCTGTGTGTTGGCGTGTCATTTCCACAGTGCTGTGCTGCTGCCCCTGTATGCTGCCTGTGTGTGTGTGTGTGTGTGTGTGTCCATGTGAGTGCTCACCCCTCTCTGATGGTGTGTTGGTATGCCTGGACCCTTCAACTCCCCTGACCTTCATGCACGGTGTGTTCCCCTGTGTGCCTGTGGTTTGCGCATGGACAGTGTTGCCTGCACATGTCCCCTTGACTTACCTGTGTTGTGCGTAGTGCTCTTCTGCAATGGTGTCCCGGTGCAGCTGGGCCTGCCGTGTCAGTCGGGGGTCCCTCCATCCTAGGGGGGGCGGCTCATCACCCACATCACCGGCGCCACTGGCGTCCCCATCGCTGTCCCCCTCTTGGACCTGTACGGCTATCCCATGGTCTTTGGCCATGTTGTGCAGGATGCAACAGGCCAGGAATATCCCACAGGCCTTCTGGGGGCTGTACTGTAGGGCTCCGCCGGAGGTGTCCAGGCATCGGAAGCGTGCCTTGAGTATCCCAAACACCCGCTCTATGATGTTCCGTGTTGCGGCGTGTGCCTCATTGAAACCGTGCTGCGCTGGGGTCGTGGGGCGCCGGTATGGTGTGAGCAGCCAGGGACGGAGTGGGTATCCACAGTCACCTGTGTGGAGATAGTGGAGATCAGTGTCAGGTCAGGTCCATATTGCCCATATCCTTGTGTGCCACTACCATGGCACCTGTGTCATTCCCACCCTTGCACAGAGTTTGCATTCCATACATGTGTACTCACCCACTAGATGACCCGTGGGATGTTCCCACTCTCGAATCGATGGCACAGTGCAGATTGGTGCCATATGAAGGCATCATGTGCTCCGCCAGGGTGTGGGCACAGACATTGATGATGCGCCCAGTGGCATCACACACCACCTGGCAGTTGATGACGTCAGAAGCCCTTTCAGTTGCGATCGCGCTTGGCGTCGGGGCCAGGTGGGCGTGCGAGGCCCATGGGTGCAGTCTATGGCCCCTAGCACCAGGCATATGTGCTACCCTGTGGAACTCCTGCATGTTTGCTGTACGCTCTGCCGCGGTGCTGGGGAAATGGATGTACTCCAGGCATGAGGCAGCAGTGCGCTGAGGAATGGGTGAGGATGCGTGGCGTGGCCGACTGTGTAATGCCTGTGGTGTCACCTGTCGGCCTCTGGAAGGTGCCCGTGGTGAGCAGGCACATGCAGGCTGTCACCTTGGTCTCCACGGACAGAGCATGACTCCGTGAGTGAGGTGCCTGCATCACATCACTGCACAGCTCACTGGGCCGTCTCAGTATTGCCCTGTTCCAGGCGGTGCAGGCCACAATCTCGACATCTGTGTACAGCTTGTAGCTGATGTGGCACAATACGCCTGTCGGGCGACCACCGGCCGGGCCCCTCCGCGCCACGTCCCCTGCAGCATGCTGTCTCACCCCTCATTACAGCTTCCATGTGGAAGCTGACACTGTCCATCTCCCTGGCTCCTGCCCCCCCAGCTGCTGTTCCTGTGTTACCCCCACTGCCCCCACTGCTGCTTCCACTGCACCGGCACCCCCACTGGCCTCTCTGTCCTCCAGGACCCACTGTCCCTCTCTGCCCTTCCTGCTCCTGTCTCTGTCTCTCTCTGTCTCTCTGTCTCTCTCCCCCGGTTTGCGGCCTGCTAGAGTTCTTGCGCCGCTCCCTTGAGCCTTTTTATTTTGGCTCACATCCGGTACAGCGCATCCTCCGGCTGAGCCACTCTTGCGTATTGCGAAAGTGTTTAGATATCGCATTGCGCACTTTATGCATGGACCCGCCCCCTTCGGTTGCGCATGCCTTCATTTCCATTGCGCTGTGGCGCAGCGTGTTTTCGGTGGCGCAACTGGACCCTTCTGAATATCGCAGAATGGCGCATTTTTGGAGTTGCGCACGCGCAACCCTGTTGCGCATGGCGCAACCCTTTTGAATATCTGGGCCAATGAGTCTACCTGGAAGTTTTGTCAAATTTTTATGAATTTTGGGTAATACATAAAATGTTGGTATTTGAGGATTTTTGTTAATCAACATTTCCATTTCAGTATCCATGCACCAACCTAGCTCAACTGCCTCTTCCAAAAATTCTTGTATGTCAGCTTTAATTTCATTTGTGGGATCACAATTCAATTTGACATCATTTATATTGTTCTGTAATTGTCTGAGACACTCCGCCTTACAGTCCTGAAGATTCCAAAGGACTATTCCCCCCCATCCACTCGTTTAATCACTATAGAGTCATCTTCTAGTAAATTCCTTAATGCTTCCCTTTCTTTCTTAGTCATATTATTGTACTTTGGAAATGTTGATTCTTTCTCTAATAGTTCTTTTATTTCTTTCTTAATAACCTTTATGTAAGTTTCTACCAACTCTTTACCCTTTGGGGAAATCCGATTTAATACCCAGTGTTTATTTCAAGTGTTGTTTTCTCGTTAGTGATCCTTCTTGCTTATCCTGAAACCAGTCTGTTAGTCTCAATTTCCTATAAAATTTTTGTAATTCTATTTCTAATTAAAATGGGTCAATTCCAGTGGTCGGTGAGAAGGACAGTCCCTTACTCAGTACCTGAATTTCTGTATCTGTTACATTCCTATCACTTAAATTAAACACTGGTATTAAGTACTCTGTCTCCCTCTGCTGTTGTAGTAAGTATTTCCTCTGCCTCCTCTTCTCACCCTCTTCCACCTCTACCACCTCCCTTTATTTGATTTTCAAAAGATTGTCTGTATTGTTCTGTGTTCTGCCAGCCCCTGTCTCTAAAATCATATTTCCTGGTTTCTACCTGTTCTTGTGTAGTTTTCTGTGCTTCCTCCATCATTTGTGTTTGTTCTCTTTCTAAAAAAAACTTCTCTATTATCTTTTCTATTAGTTCTATCATAAGAATTTATAATATAACTGTCACCACTATCTGAATCGGTATAATATTCAGATCTTCCTTGTGGGTGCTGGTTGCTTCCATACGGTTTTTGTTTTATGAACCAACTATATATCTTATTGTCTCTGTAGTCTATAATATCCCTTTTAAATTTTCAAATTTTCTGTTATTGTCAGATGCCTGTTTTCAGATAAATATGACTCAACCATTTTCTATGCCACACTAAGTCCAGTTGTTGATGCATCATCCTGTTCTCCTGAATCATTTTTTTAACAAATACCCACTTGGGACAAAGCCTCCCAAAGTGGGTTGACGCCAGCCACTTTGGATGACAGACCACCTGGAACTGCAGTCCCCTTCCCCTTGCAAGATATCCTTGATGGTCTTCCAGGTACACCTTCAGCCAGATTATGCAGCTGAGGTATGCTGACCTTGGCACGTGACTTCTGTGCCCCATGAACCAAGCGCACCAGTTGAGCACTGATATTTTTTATCTGTTCAGGCCCTCCCTCCAGTACTGACACAATTCCACGTTTGTATCGTGGGTCCAGCATTGTCGCTATGGCAAAGTTGTCACTACGCTGAATGCTCACAACATGATGACTCTGGTCGAATACTATCAGCATGTGTTGCAGCAACATACTGCTACCACCGTCTCTGGCAACATCAAGGCTATGCTGTACATTCACCAATGTCTGCCTCAGCACCCACAGCAGTGGAATTGATTGGCTAATGGAGGCAGACTTGCCACTCACTGCCTGTGTGGCATATTCAAAAGGCTGCAAAATTGTTATTACAGAGTCCATGAGACACCACTGTTCAGTTGTCATTGACATGGAGGCCCCAGAACTGTCATGGCTAATGTGCATAACAATATATTCTGAGATGGCTTTGTATTGTTCATACAGCCTCTCTGACATGTATAAAGTGGAGTTCCATTGGGTGACAACTTCCAGCTTCAAGTGGTGCTGAGGCAGGCTGTTTT
Organism: Neoceratodus forsteri; assembly: GCA_016271365.2. Classification (NCBI taxonomy): domain Eukaryota; kingdom Metazoa; phylum Chordata; order Ceratodontiformes; family Ceratodontidae; genus Neoceratodus; species Neoceratodus forsteri. The sequence continues at coordinate 43,183,960 of CM028137.1, forward strand.
GTATCTGCAACTATTGCAGCTGGCCATGGGCTTTTCCAGACCTTGAAAAGTGAGAGCAGATATGTCGTGCAACTGTCAGCATTTCCTTTATGTCAGGGTGCTGCAGAAACTCCTGAACCACAAGATTTAAACAGTGGGCCATGCATGTAACACAAAAAAACCTCCATTCGTGATGCATTTCACCACATTTGACCCATTGTCACTTGCTATGAACCCAGCTCTCATGGACAGAGGGTTTAGCCATTTGTCAATCTCAGTCAGTACCACGTGTAACATGTTCTTACCAGTGTATGAACAAGTCACAGTGTGCATAGCAATCGTTGCATCTGTTGAATTCCTGGAAGATTGCTACCACAACAATCCACCTTACTGCACTAATTATTCACACTACCAACATCACAAACAACCCCCGGCACATGCGCCCAGTGTGCGGTTATACACAAATATGAACTCCTCACTGTTTTGCCACTTGTCCACATATCCATACTTAGATGGATGAGTGGAGAGGAGGAATGTTGAAGGGCATGTCTTACTGAGTCAGACACAGTGTGGAACAGCTCGGGGACAGCACGGGTACAAAAGTATGTCCTGGATGGGACTTTCCATTTTGGACAGGCACGTGCAGCAAACTGCCAGAACCCAGAATTCTCCACAAAGGAGAAGGGCAAAAGATCGATTGCCAGCATTTCCACTACAGCAGCATTAAGTTCACGTGACACTGTATGATTTTGGGGGTACTTCAGCTTATGCGCAAATTACTCTGTAACGTGGCTGACTTAAATGTTTTACATGGGGTGTGTTGATAACAAATGGTCATGCTCTGTGATGAATGGCATTGGCAGGGGGTGCAATGTGGACATTTGATGAAGATGGTTGCAAAGGTGATGATGACAAACCCAGAAATGCTGTTATTTTGCCAGATTTGCCAACTGGGGTTGATGTACCACTTGCACTAGACATACTGCATTCACCACCACCACAAAAACTGTTACTGTCACCAGCACTGGACAACATTTCAAAGTCATTATGGTCCTCCACCTCATCATACCTGTAGTAATCCTCTGCTTTTATTACCTCACTACTGCACACGTTTAATTTCCTACTAAACTTAACAGTCATGGAAGGGGATAACAAGCTTGTCATGGTTGCAGGTGATGAAGGTGAATGCCCCTCTGTGGTATTAGCTGCCTGCTTGTGCTGAGTCCACAGTGCCATGTGCCTATTCTTAAGATGTGTATGCTGTCCTCCTGTGCTCAGATGGCTCCCCTTTTTACCTCGACTCACATGCACATGGCAAACCTGGCAGATTGCAACTGACTCATCGTTTGCATCTTGAACAAAAAAATCCCAAACAAGGGATTGTGATGCTCTGCTTTTAACATGTCCATGATCTTGCTTATTTAAGTCCATTATTTTAAGCACTGAAGTGGGGGGCACATGATGTTTTGGGCACTGCACACCTGGACTGCAACTGACCACCACGACTACCTATCATATTGATTACTGGGTGATCATGATCAACTAAAACTGGTAGATCACAAGTTTTTATGGTGGGGGACTCCTGCAAACAGACACAGACACAGCCACTTTGAATTTATTTTTCTCCGGTTCCCAACTGGGGTCAATTACATCATCATCATATTCATCAATGTCACACACATCCACATCTTCTGTTTGAATGCTAGCATGTGGACTGCATGTTGCAACAACGCCAACATCATCTTCATAATCACATTCATCATTAGTATCTACACCACCATCACCTGATATTTTTTCACCACACTGTGAATCACTGTATGGAAAATGTGTGATGTTGTTAAGTGCCATGGTGGATGGAATATCACATTGTATGCTATCCTTGACATGATTATCAGAATCCTCAGGTTCAGTTACTGGGAATTATCACATCATCTATGCTGCCACTCACTTGCACTACTTCACACTCAATATTTTTGGATACGGTACACTGGTCGGAATTAGTATTTGATGCAACACTACTAATACTACCTCCACCACCACTAACACCAGTAACACTAACACCACTGGCTGGGAAAACATCATCTCCTCCAACTCTGAGTGAAGCTACTGATCAGGCAGTAAAAAACATTGCAGGAGAAATACCTTTCCTCACATCAGCAATGCACTTCTGCATCTGCATACTACTAAAATGCCCACAGACCATCTTACTACCAACATTGCCATGGCCAGAAACAGCTTTGCTTCCACATCTCTTTGCAGGCATTTTGGGGGATCAACCACAATATTATAACCAAATTCAGATTTTGATACTTTCACTCTCTGATTGGTGGGACACTGGATGTGAAGCCAAATAAACAACTGTGGCTTCAGCAACAGATAAGAGATTACTCTGAGACTGTCACACAATTAAAACAACTTCAGTAACCAGTGGTGCTGATGAGGTCACAAAAACAATCCAGTCTGGTAAAAAATACCTTTTGAAAGTGGGGAGTGGGGGAGGAGCAATGAATGCAGACAGTGCAGATTTTTACGGCACTACAAGCAGCAAAACTAAGAACAGATACCACGATCGCAGTACAAAATCAGGCAGCTGCAGTGGATAGCAGGTTCACACTGTGTGCCTGCAATTACACTAGTCTGTGTCACAATAAAAGGTGTATTATTTGATGCACGCAACACTGCACACAGAACAGTTTGTGCACGATGCTGAATGAGTAATGCATAGCAAATGCAAAAGTTCAGTACTATGCCATGTTACATAATGTAAATTTGTAATGTAAACAGCCTGAACTTCTGTTGAACTGCTGCACCACATCCACACAACAAACATCAAGAAAATTTCAACTGTTACTGACAATATTACTGTGTGTACAACACAGTGAGTTATATAACAAAAATATAACCAAAAAACAAAGAAATCACTATTTCCTCAACTTAAATCTACCTACGCCACTAATACACCCCTCTCCCAAAGCACACTTTCACTGTCTTTCACCACACACACTCAATATTGTAAATTAACATTCAAAATCCACACCAAAACAAAAACACTCGATGATATGAGCACAGCAGAGTTTCCTACAATCGATGAACTAAAGTTGGAGCCCCCCAAAAAATGCAAAAATGCTTTTTGAACAGCTTTTACAAGATTTCTATCACAGACAGCTATCAGAGCACACTGTCTCCTACTCCTTCCTACTCATACTACCCTGAACTGAGGCTGTGCAGATCAATATAGAGCCCATGTGACCTGAAATCCCATGAATCACTGCAAAATCTGCCTTCAGAGCTCAAAAACAAGGCAAAGTGAGGTGAAGTGCATTGACTGCAATGCACTTCACCTTAAATTTGGTGGAGTAGTGGTTTGGGGAGGCAGAGTAACATGAATTCATTGCTTCCAATGGACTTCGCATTCCTCATTATAATGCAAAGTACTCCACTTCACATTGTGGAGCACTCTGTGAATCCACCTTTGCTCTGCGAATCACTTCGTGGAGCAGATTGAGCCCACTTCGTCCATCACTACACGAGAAAGGATCACCCCTTTAAGAAGTTACAGAAAGGAGAGCCCCTTTAAGGAGTTCCTGTAATTGATTAGTGTGAGGCCTCAGCGGTGGGGATCACTGGAGGAAGTGTACTTAATAAAGGATGGTGGGTGAAAAAACTGTCCAGAGAGCAGTACAGCAAGGCAGTGGCCGAGTTATGTGTTGAAAAAGGTGCTTTCTTTCTCAGTGGGGATCTGCAGCATCCAGTCAGGAAGCAGCCACTGTCCCCAGGAGCCAGTCTAATTACAGGGATTGAAGCCTGACAGCTCCAAGCTAGGAGCAGACCAAACGTACCTGCCTTCCTTGGTCAGGGGGTGGCAGGCTGAATGCAGAGGTCTGGCCACCAGCAGGTAGCAGTGCCAGGGCCACTCAGCTAAAGTGGAGAGCCTGGTTTGGGCTTGTGGATAAAATAGAGCAGAAAAAAAAGGTGGGCCGTTAGTTAAAAAGTCAAAGACAAAGGTCAAGTAAATTGGTGGGGGGGCCCTGGGCAATTTAGTGCTCAGGGCAGAAGTAGGTGTAAATTGTGAGAGAGAAAGGTTCCTGCAGAGATATCTGGTCAAAGGTGACAGGTGGAAATTTAGCAAAACAAAAGGCTGATTCAAGAGATTGGGGAGAGGCCCCTTGAATGAGACCAGGGAGAGCTGGGAAGGAAGTGTGTGGTGGAGAAGACTCAGGGTAGTCTGGAATGGGTAGAGAAGATGAGCCAAAATGCCAGGCAATATTTACAGAATGTGCAGGTTTAGAGGGGTGTCCAAAGAGGGAATCAGGGGTCCAGTAGATGACAGAGAAGCATTCTGGGGAACAGAGAGAAAGAAAGAAATACAAAAGAGAAAAAAGCAAGAGAAAGAGGAAAGTAAAGAAGGCAGTCTGAGGATGAATGAGAGGAACTGTGATGGGAAAAGAGTGTGGCAGAAAAAACAGCAGGCAGTATTCAGTTCTAGCTATTCTACAATATTGGGCAATTAGCAGAACAAATTCAGTAGTGCAAGCAGTAAGCTATATAGACATCAGCCAGTCAGTTAAAGTTTGCTACAACTCTGCTATACTCTGCTAGGCAGTTCCTACATATACAGTGCAATAGTTTAAAGGTAAAATGTTTAAGCAGTAAAAATACTCAGCAGTGCAAGCCATAAGCTATACAGAAGTCAGGCCTAGCAAATACAGCAGGCTAAACAGCAGAAAATACGAAGAGGAGAGAAAAAAAATATATTTCCACATGGGCAGTAAATTCAGCAGAAAAAACTATCCAGCAAGGCAGTGGCTGAGCTGTGTTTTGAAAAAGGTGCTTTCTTTCTCAATGGGGATCTGCAGCATCCAATTGGGAAGCAGCCACAGTCCCCAGGAGCCAGTCCAATTACAGGTACTGAAGCCTGACAGCTCCAAGCTAGGAGCTGACCAAACGTACTTGCTTTCCTAGGTCAGGGGGTGGCGGGCTGGATGCAGAGGTCCAGCCACCAGCAGGTAGCAGTGCTAGGGCCAGTCGGCTGAAGTGGGGAGAGCAAGAACAATGGGGCACAATTTGAAGATGGGAGGGGCTCAGAGGTAATGTTAGAAATTATTTTTTCACAGAGAGGATTGTGGATGCATGAAACAGTCTTCCTGAGGAGGTTGTGGAGTCAATAACAGTGGGATAATTCAAGAATGCATGAGACAAACATAAAGCAGTTCTAGAGGGGGTAGGTGGAAGTAAGCTGTTGGTTCACTAGAATCTGCAGCTTATCCAACAGGTAGGCAAATGGGCCGACTAGTAGGGTCCAGTGGTCCTTATCTGCCATCAGATTCTATTTTTCTATGTTTCTATTGTGGACAGCAACACACTATTTTCAAAACTAATTTAGATTCATACATGGGCAATGCTAAATTTAGTTTCCACCAATAATGATTGGTGCAAGTTCATCAAGGGTAACATTGCCCACCAAACTCGTAAACCTCCTATGAACCTATGATCTCCACTGACAGACTACTCCCTTGCTCCACCAGCCTTTCTGTAAAGTAGAACTCTCTCATTTACCTCTTAAAAGTTCCCTGCCAGTTTTCACTCACGTACTCAGATTTGTGACTGTTCTCCTGCGAAAGAGTTCCCTATAGTTCACCTTGTGTATTCCCTTCTGGAATTTGAAAGGCTCTATCATATCCCCCCATCTCGCATTGTATCTGGCGAGAATATGTTCAGTGCCTTGAGATGATCTTCATAAGATCTGCCGTGTTGGCCCTAAATTATCTTGGTCACCCTGTGTTTCACCATCTCCAGCCAGTCCCTGTCCTTTCTTTGGTGAGGACTCCAGAACTGACTACAGTATTCTAGGCATTGCTTCACCAGTGACCTATACAGAGGTAGTAGTACCTCCTTTTTCCTGTTATCAGTACCCTATCTGATACAACCCAGCATTCTATTAGTCTTATAAGTCTTATTACACAGGCTTATTTATTATCTGAGGTAGTCATTAATGATAACTCCCAAGCCCTTTTCCTCTGCCAAAGTGCTCAGTTTAACCCCTTCTAGCCAGCACTTTCTCCTTTTTTTCCAAGGTGCTTAATTAACCTTGCATATATTGGCATTGAATTTCAACTGCTAAGACTTAAACCACCTCTCTAGCCTTTATAGATCTCTCTGCATCTCTTTTTATTATGTTGCTACCTACCCTACTGCAGAGCTTTGTGTAATCTGTGAAGAGACACAACTTGTCCTGGGAACTTACTCTGGTGGGTGTGCCTACACCAGCAACTCTTCCACAGGGATTAAGCAGTGGCGACAAAGCAGCCAAGATGGGGAATGGTGAAGGAGTTTGTAGCTCACTGTGAGTGGGCCTAGTGAGGCAATCTGACTGACAGGTTTGGTGGACAAAGGATAAATGAAAAAAAAGTTTCTCTCTGCTATCACTAACAACTATAGGATGGGTGCTGAGTTTCAATATTTCAGAACATCATGATTATCAACAACTTTGCTTTTGCTAAGTTGTGGAAACATTGGCTATAAGTCAATGATTATTGTGCTTTAGTTACAAGGAAACTCCACTCAGATTAGAGACCAGGTAAAGAATTCTACAGCACAAATTAACAAATATGTTGATTAAAAAGCTATTTCATGACAAGTATAATGATCATCATCTTTACAATGAATTAATATCTTTGGGAGTGTTAGGAGTCTTGGTGGGCAGAACTTCCACAGACCTGCTTTATGAATATTGTTGTAATTAGAGATGCAGTGAAATTAAATTCCAACGGTGAAGTGAACATGAAGTGGCCACTTCACATTATCATAACGCTACATGAAGTGACCATTGGAAAGTGCTCACTTCGCTTGGTTATTATGACTTCCCATTGTTATTCTGCCTTAACGTGAAGTAAAGTGGAATGACAACAATATAGGCAGTCCCCCCCACACATCACATGGCTTACAGTGCTGTAAGTCACATGCTTTAGCCAGGCAGGAAGGAAGTGAATCATACAAGTAGATACTTTCACTTTCTCCTTTCCAGAGGTAGAGAGAGGAAGCATTTTGTGTAGGAGAGGAGAGTTCTTGTTAAGTTTCTTAAGCAAATTCCAAAAACCCAAAAGCATTTTTAAAAGCTAATTGTTTAGTTTTTTTTTTTTTGTACTGTTTTGTCAGTTCAGTTTTTCTTTTCAGTGACCGATTTCTTTGTTTTATAAGTTTTGGTGTGTGTGTGTGTGTGTGTGTGTGTGTGTGTGTGAGACAGTGTGTGTGCCTGTATTGTGTGAGTGTGTGTGAAGTCGCTCGTCACGTTGGAGAGGGAAGGAGTGTTTTTTTTTTTGCAGTGGACCAGGGACAGTATGTGGCCGTGGCAGGAGGGAAGCAGTGCACATGGGTAGGGGGGTAGCTGGGTGGTGTTGGACTGCTCCAGAGTCTTTGGTTCTACCTCCCCTTCCTCCTGAAGCAGCAGCACCACCAGTGCCACATCCACCAAGTCCTCCACCACCACCTCCATGACCAGTGGCAGCTGCAGGAGCTCCAGCAGTACTGCCTCCACAGCAGCAGGTGGAGCCCCAGGTGCATGACCATGCTGCTGGCACTGCATTTGCCTCTCCCTTGCTTGGTCCCCACTGCAGCTCCCCAGTTTGGCAGTTTCTCAACTGTGTCAGTGGGGAACAGCAGCCTTGTGGTAGGTCTGCTTTGTGGTGTGCAGGTGCACTGTGGCACCCAGGGGACACATCTAGGGACTGGGGGCCAGTGCACCCATATGTTGAACCACCACAAGGTGGAGTGGCAGACTGCCACAGAACAGGCCAGGTCTCCAACTGCTGGCTGTTCTGTGGTAGTAGCAGAGGGTGCTTCTGTTGTGTGTCATTGTGGCAGGAGGAGGGCCACAGCAGCAGCTGCTCCACCAATACCACCCCCACCACTGCCACCTGCACCACCCTCACCACAACCACCACTATTTATTGTACCCCCCACCAGTGGACCCCACAATGCCTGCAACTCAAAGAGACATTGCACTTTTTTGGGCCATGGTGGAAGAAAAAAATAGGAAGGTGGATCCTGTCCAGCAGCAGTTGGAGCGGAAAGAACAACACCAGTCACAGATTGTATTGATGCTCTATCTGCTGCTGGAACATCAGGGAATCCCATATTAGCTTTTTTTTAGCACACCTCCCCCCACCACTGTAGTGTTTTGACTTTTGTTTATATTTAATAACAGACAGAGGGAAGGCCACAGTTTTAGTTTAAAGGGAAACAGTCAGCAACAGGAGCTCCCACCCCCTGCAAGGCTTACCCTCCAGTTAAGCCTTTTAAGTATGTTATGGCATTTTTCTTGAAAAGCAACATACTCTATTTTAATAAAGAAAAGTCAGCTACCCAGAAGTATGGTGGATGCTATGGGGCTCCATTATGTGTAAAGGTGCTGCGATGCACCATGCACTTCAATACAAAAGTACTGAAGCTCATGGTGCATCACCGCACCTTTACACATAATGGAGCCCTCATAGCATCTGCCATACTTCTGGATCGCTGACTTTTCTTTATTAAAATAAAGCATGTTGCAGTGCAAGAAAAATGGTACAACATACCTTAAAAGGGTTAACGAAAGGTAAGCCTTGCGAGAGTGGGAGCTCCTGTTACTGACTGCCTCCCTTTAAATATATACATAAACATACATACCTACTTGCTCCTTAATGCCCTGTTATTATAATCCGGTGCCTCAGTAATGTTTACTTTCTGTTGTGGAGTGGTTGTGGAAAAGCAGGACTGAGCAGTGCAAGTATAATGTGCTAAATTGCATGTGTGCAGTCACTGTTGTTTCGTGTGTGTGTGTGAGACATCAGACATTGTTCAGCTTCTTGCAAACAAATATATGCTGACTTGTTGCAGTTTTTATGGTGTAAAGAATACAGATAAGCACATATATTTAATTGTCACCATTATCATCAGCAGACTAACTGATATGATATTTTTCCAGAGGTGTCTGGCCACAGTGCACCTTAGTCATATACTGCACACATGACTTTTAGGAGAGCATGTGTTTTTTGTGCTATGATCTCAGCAAAGTCATGTGTGCACTGTGACTGACTGAGGTGCGCAGTGACCCAAGACCTCTGAAAAATTATCATATCACTTACTCCACTGATACTGATGGTACAAATAAAATATACATCATATATTCTTTCTTATCTTTATTCTTTATATACTGCAACAAGTTACACCATATATATGTTTGCACAAAGCTGGGTAATGTCTGCACACACAGTAAAGAACACTAACAGCACACATGCAGTTTAGCACAGTATACTTGCACTGCTCAGTCGTGCTTTTTGACAAACACTTCATGAGTCCCAACATGAAGTAAACATTACTGAGGCTTCAGAAATATTTCTTTTTTGAAATAGACATTAAAGCAGCAGTGCAACAATCTGCTGAACATTTTTCTTATACTTTTTTATGCTATTTTACATAGCCACTTTACTTACCTCCTGACTTGTATAATACCATTCTTTCCAGTATTAGAGTCAGCTTTAGTACTTTTTTATGTCTGAAATAATAAAAGGAGCACTCCTTTTAATACAGTGTGGACCAGGTCTTCATCAGTATTTTACACTATTATTGTCCATCAGTTATTTATATATCACTTCTGTTGTGAGTAAAATTAACAATTATGCAGCAGGCAGTGTTTTCTGACCTCACAAAACAATGTTTGTTCAAAAACAGCTGCAAATAGTGATGAAAAGCTGGTCCGAGTCATATTAAAAGGAGTGCTCCTTTTATTTTTTCAGACATGAGAAAAAGTACTAAAGCAGACACAAACTGTGAAAAGAAGGGTATCATACAAATCAGGAGATAACTACTGGTTGGCAATCTAAAATAGCATAAAAAAGTATAGGTCAAAATTTTCACCACATTGTTGCACTACTGCTTTAACTTATAATTTAATTATGACATTATGTGAGCACAATCACAATGCACAGAATGCAACTGTCTTGTGTCCATAAAATTCCCAAGTACTGACAAAGTGAAAGGGAGAGGTACACCACATGCAAAGTCCCCCAGAATTTATTGCACAGTCACTTATGCCACAGTGGTCACATAGAGTCCACAGATTTCTTCTGCATTCCCAAAATGCAACTGTCTTGTGTCCAGAAAATTAGCATACTGTGATGACAATGTCATGATGTACGGTGTCTTGCCAAACTGTGTGAAGGAGGGATAACATGACATGAATCCATTTAGTGTTTCATCAGAAATGAGGACCGTGAGAGAACTGTTGCTAGTCCAAAGTGTGCTGCGATTCCCATGAATGCGATGCAATCACCTCAATTGGATGGAAGGGTGCCCTTTGTGTGTACACTAATAGTAGCCTTGGTGAGTTGATATATATCTATATCTATATATATATATGTGTGTGTGTGTATTTTTTAGGTGGGGGTTGACATACATATACATGTACTGATTGTATTGTTCCACCATGGGTATCTGGATTAACACAGATAGCAAGCTGTCCCACTGCAATCATCAGAACAAAATTTAATTGAGTACCAGGCTGTGTAACAAATACACTGCGTCAGTGTCCCTGCATCTCAACTCAAGTAACATTTTAAAGCTACATCTTGTCAGGTAACACAACCTGGGTCCAACTTTTTCAGCACTGTCATGGCTGCACAGCTGCAGATTTGGAATACAGTGCATGATGTGTTGCAGAAATTTTTTTTGTGAAGTACATGTCACCTAGTTAATGAATCATCAGTTGGATTTGTGGCACTCTTATGAAAAAGAAGGAACAGATTAAATAAAAATTGATATACTTACCAGTATTGATGGAAAATGGATATCCCATAGGTTCCTACAGGCAGTACTGCTGCTGTACCATTGATACAGACCTTCAGTGAAAGAGAATAATTTGTTGTTAACCAGTAAAAAAACAAAATAAGTTGACTGTATGTGTTTGACCATTGCAGTTCAGAAAAGCAACAGAAAAAAAAACACACAGCTAAAGGAAGTTAAATAGCATGAAAAACATTAGTACACATACTCACTTTATAGTTTTAATAGTAAGAAGCCTTGTGCCTGTGGCTGATGGATGTGGTCTCCTGTTTGACTCCCTCTGTCTTAGCATGGTCAAGACATGTAATGGAAAACATTTTCACAATGATGGTGGTGGGTGGTGGTGGTCATAGCTGAGGCACATGATGACATTCCCTCTCACATCTTCCTGCATCTGGTGGTGATGGCAGTGGTGAACAGTGGTCTTCTGGTGGTGGTAGTCCAGGAGGACACATGGTCACAGTCCCTATGGTGAAAGTAGTGAATAGCAATCTTATGGTGGTGGTAGTCCAGGGGGACACATGGTCACATTCCCTATGGTGGCAGTGGTGAACAGCGGTCTTCTGGTGGTGATAGTCCAGGGGGATATATAATCACATTCCCTATGGTGGCAGTGGTGAACAGTGGTCTTCTGGTGGTGGTAGTCCAGGGGGACACAGGGTCACATTCCCTATGGTGGCAGTGGTGAGCAGCAGCCTTATGGTGGTGGTAATTCAGGGGCCAGGATATACTGTGCTCTGTGTCGTAAATGTGACATCACTTGACATATGGAATTTGAGACACTATGAGTCACTGATTTAACTTTATGAAAAAGAAAACATGTATCATACAAGAAATGTGACATCCGTTTAACCACTTAAGGTAAAACCTGCCAACATTGACCTCATCATCATTCATCATCATCCTCATAAAGAAAGCTGTCCTCACAGTCTTCTATGTCTGAATTCTGACCACTGGGAAATTCTTTCTCCATTGTGTTATCATCTATGTCAGTGGTAGACTGTTTTATGCTGCCAATGCCAGCAGGATGGTCCCTTTCTACAACATCAGCAAAACCATGAGTATGCCGGGGTACAAATACTGAGGTTGCAGTCTGAACTGGTATGTTCCTCTCATTCATTTTGATGAATTTCTGCAAACTGACATTTGCAGGAGAAAGGTTTGTATGGTGATCCCAAGTTAGTGCACCTGCTGTGCTGAATTCCCTCTCAACACTCACACTGGAGGTTGGGCATGTCAGGTACTTCAGTGCCACAGCAGTCAGCTCTGGCCATTCACTGACCTTTCCAGTCCAGTATAAAAGGGGATCATCAGTGACTGACAGATGCCTGTTTTCAGACACACATGACTCAACCATTTACTGTGCTGCTCTAAGTCCAGTGGTTGATGCATCATCTGCTTCTCCGGAATCATTTATGTCAAAAATCCCCACTTGGGACAAAGCCTTCCAATGTGGGTTAGCACCAACTGCTTTTGATGACACACCACCTGGAAGTGCAGTCCCCTTCCCCTTACAGGATATGCTTGATACTACTCTTCCAGGTTCACCTTCAGCCTGATTATGCTACTGAGGTTTGCTGACCTATGGCACGTGACTTCTGTGCCTCATGAACCAAGTTCACCAGTTGCCCACTGACAGTTTTTATCTGTTCAGACATGCCATTCAGTACTGAGGCAATTCCACGCTTGTATCGTGGGTCCAGCATTGTTACTATGGCAAAGTTGTCACTACGCTGAATGCTCAGGATGTGACAATTCTGGTTGAATATTGGCAGTATGTGTTTCAGCAACACGCTGCTAGCACTGTCTCTGACAAGATCAAAGCTGTGATGTACATTCACCAATGTCTGTCTCAGCACCCTCAGCAGTGGAATTGATTGGCTAATGGAGGCAGACTCGCCAATCACTGCCTATGTGACATGTTCAAAAGGCCTCAAGATTGTTATTACAGAGTCCATAAGGGGCCATTGTTCAGTCGTCATAGACATGGAGGCCCCGGAACTGTCACAGCTAGTGTGCATGACAAGATATTCTGAGATGGCTTTGTACTGTTCATACAACCTCTTTGCCATGAATAAAGTGGAATTACACAGGGTGGCAACTTCCAGCTTCCAGCAGTGCTGCGGGAGGATGTTTCGGATCTGCAACTGCTGAAGTTGGTCACAGGCTTTGCAGAGCATCAGAAGTGAAAACAGATACGGTGTGCAACTATCAGCATTTCCTTTATATCAGGGTGCTGCAGAAACTCCTGCAACACAAGATTTAAGCAGCGGGCCAATCATGGAACCCAAAAATGCCACCATTCATGATGCATTTCACCACATTTGATCCATTGTCACTTACTATGAACCCAGCTCTCAGGGACAGGGGGTTCAGCCACTTGTCAGTTTCAGTCAGTACCAAGTCCAACATATTTTCACCAGTGCGTGAACAGGTCACATTGTGCACAGCAATCATTGCATGCTGTTGAATTCCTAGAAGATTGCTACCATGACACTCCACTTTACTACACTGATTATTCACACTACCAACAGCACAAACAACCCCCGGCACCTGCGCCCAGTGTGCAGATATACACAAATATTAACTCCCTGCTGTTTTGCCACTTGTCCACATATCCATACTTAAATGGATGAATGGAGAGAAGGAATGTTGAAGGGCATGTCATACTGAGTCATAGTATGGTACAACTCGGGGACAGCACAAATCAAAAAGTATGTCCTGGATGGGACTTTCCATTTTGGACAGGCAGGTGCAGCAAACTGCAGGAACCCAGAATTCTCCACAAAGTAGAAGGGCAAACAATCAATTGCCAGCTTTTCAGCTATAGCAGCATTAAGTTCACATGACACTGTATGATTTAGTGCACAAAACCACTCTAAAACGTGGCCTGACTTAAATGTTTTACACGAGGTGTGATGACAAATGGTTCTGATCTGCAAATCGCAGGGGGTGGAGAGTGGACGTGTGATGAAGACGGTTGCACAGGTGATGGCAAACCCAGAAATGTAGTTATTTTCCCAGATTTACCAACAGAGGTTGATGTATCACTTGCACTAGACATACTGCATTGACCACCAACACCACCAAAAGTGCTACTGTCACTACCACTGGACAAGACTTCAAAATCATTCTGCTCTTCCACCTCATCATGCCTGTAGTAATCCTTTGCTATTATTTCATCACTACTGCACACATTTAATTTTCTACTTGATGTTACAGTGATGGAAGGGGATAACATGCTCCTTTTGGTTGATGACGAGGGTGAACGCCCCACTGTGGTGCAGGTATTAGCTGCCATCTTATGCTGGGTTCACAGTGCCATGTGCCTATTCTTAAGATGTGTATGCTGTCCCCATGTACCCAGATGGCTCCACGTTTTACCTTGACTCACACACACATGGCAAACCTGGCAGATTGCAATTAAGTTATCATTTGTATTTTCTACAAAAAAATCCCAAACAAGGGATTGTGATGCTGTAGTTTTAAAATGTCCACCCGATGCTGCGTATTGGACTCCATTTTTTTAAGCCATGAAGTGGGGGGGTGCTACATGATTTTTCAGGTAGGACACACTTGGACTGCAACTGACCACCAGGACTACCTATCATTATTGCTGGGTCATCATCATTAACTGAAACTGGTAAATCACAACTTTTTACTGGGGGGGAGGCAAACAGATCCAGACACACATCCCCTTGAATTTATTTTTCTCCGGTTCCCAACAGGGGTCACTGACATTAGGTCTACGACATTCCACTCCTGTCATTTCGCTCTCGCCACTTTCACTCCCTTCATTTCACTATCACATAATTTCACCCTATGCACATTCACTCCCAGGCATTTCACTCCCACTAATAGCAACTGACAGCAAATGCGTACACTGCTCTGTTTGAAAAGGGCATTCCATAGTTCAAGTTTGTGTCTGGATGGGCCTCGCTGCTTTCATTACTATTGCATTCCAAACTAAGCATCACCACCACATACCAAAATATGCATCCTGGACACAATGTGTAATTGTGCATCCCTGCCATACTCTGCTATGGTGTCCGCCCCGCCTCTGATATTTTTGATATTTCTACTTTTTGCATTCCAAAATTGCAACCTGTTGCCTCTCACTGACTGCTTCTGGTTATTTTGCCTCTCCCAGGACACACACACCCACTACAAAAGCAATAAAAAAAATAAAAATACAAAAAACATTTTGCTATGAAAATTAAACTATTTTGGATATAATAAGTAAGCGTTACATGTGCCATGAAATAAAAACATAAATGCTGATGGTTAAGAAGCTGCGAAGTTGTGAGGAAACTTAAAACATTGATGGGACTGCTGCTTCTTGGGGCCACTGTTATATTAAATTAAAATGATCAATATATGCTACTGCTGAAGTCAGGGAGCTTAATGATCGTTACTGAGGATCCGCACTGCAGAAATCAGGGTAATCTGAGGGAGGGAGGGAGGAGCATAATGATCGTGATCTGGTGCTGATCTGAGTGACTGAGATGCAGAAATGAACAGAGGGAGCAGAGCATAATAAATGCTAGCTGCATTGCAAAGTAAACTGAGGAAGGGAGGGAGGAGGAGGGAGGGAGATCTTTACTGATGGAGTAATTACTGCTAGCAACAGGAGTATAATCTTCAGGAGCGATTTAGTCAGGGAGCCCATTTGTCTGGGAGGGAACTGTCGGTAGCGAGAGTGGGGGGAGTGAAATGACGGGAGCGTAATGTCGCTCTCCCACTGACATCATCACCATATTCATCAACATCATCCACATCTTCTGCTTGGATGCTGGCATGTGGACTGCATGTTGCAACCACAGCAACATCATCATCAGCAGCAGAAGCAGCACAACCATCACCCAAACTTTTTTCACCAAACTGTGAATCACTGCGTGACAAATGCATGACCTGAACTGTGGTGGAAGAAATGTTACACTGTGTGCTATCATTGACATGATGATTAAAATCCTCATGTTCAGTTACTGGGATGTTACTGTGGAGTATGACATCATCTACACTGTCACTCACTGGCACTGATTCACACTCCACTATATTTCTGGACATGGTAAACTGGTGAGAAGTGGAACCTGAGGAATACCCAAACCACCACCAGCAACTGCACTAACACCAACAGCTGGGACAACATCATCTCCTCCAACTATGAGTGAAGCTATCGACTGTGCTGTAAAAAACACTGAAGAAGAAATACCTTTCCTCATATCAGCAATGCCCTTCTGTGACTGTGTACTAACATGCCCACAGATAATCTTACCACTGGCAGTAATGCCATGGCGAGAAACAGCTTTGCTTGCAAGTCTCTTTGTGGGCATTTTGGGGGATCAACAAGAATATTCTAAACAAATTTAGATTTTGGAATGTTCACTCTGGGTGGGGGCCGGGAGGAATGCTGGATGTGGAGCCAAAGAAACAACTGTGGCTTCAACAACAGATACAGATGCAAAGTCACAAGTTCAACAACACCTTAACTAACCAGTGGTGCTCTCCTGTCGCAAACAATCCAATTTGTAAAAGAATACCTTTTGCTGATGGGGCACTGACTGCAGATTATGGCAGTGCAAAACCAAGAAAAGATACCACAATGGCAGTACAAAATCATGCAGATGCACTGGATAGCAGGTTCACACTGTTTTGCCTGCAATTACACTGTGGCACAATAAAAGGTGTATTATTTGATGTCATGCACTGCACACACACTTACACACACACACAAACACACACACACACAATTTGTCTACAGGTAATGTGTAGCAAATTGAAAACTTCAGTAATACACAACATATTTTAAACAACCTGAAATTATGCACTGCTGCAACAGGTCCAGACCACAACATACACAATCAGCAGAAAGATGTCAACAATTATTGAAAATATTACTGTGTATACATTAACACAGTCAGTTATGCAAGAAAAATATAACCAAAAAACAAAGAACTCCCTATTTCTCCAGCTTAAATCTACCTACACCACAGATACGCTCCTCCCCCAAAGCAGACTTCTACTGTCTCTCAATACACAGATTCAGTGTTGTACATTGACATTCAAAATCCACACACAAACAATAAACACTTCATGATATGAGCACAGTATGGTTTCCTACAATAGATGAACTAAAGTTTGAACAAAAATAAAATACTCAAAAAGGCTTTTTTAAGAGCTTCTAGAAGGTTTGAATCACAGAGAGCTCTCAGAGCAGACTGTCTCCTACAGCTTCCTACACACACTACCCCAAACTGAGGCTGTGCAGAACAATCTAGAGCCCATGTGACCTGAAATCCCATGAATCACTGCAAAATTCGCCTTTGGAGTTTAAAAACAAGGTGAAGTGAGGCGAAGTGGAAGGTGGAGTAACGCGAAGTCATTGTTTTTAATGGGCTTTGTTTTACCTATTATAATGCGAAGTACTCCATTTCGCATTGTGGGTACTTCACAAATTCACCTTCACTCTGCAAATCACTTCGTGGAGCAAATTGAGGCCACCTCTCCCACCACTAGTTGTAATATTTATTTTGGTTGTTGTTATTTCCTT
Organism: Neoceratodus forsteri; assembly: GCA_016271365.2. Lineage (NCBI taxonomy): Eukaryota > Metazoa > Chordata > Ceratodontiformes > Ceratodontidae > Neoceratodus > Neoceratodus forsteri. The sequence continues at coordinate 43,201,307 of CM028137.1, forward strand.
TAGTTTCCAGGCAGATTTTTAATTGAATAAAAGAACAAGAAGCCAAGTAATATCTATTGACTGTGGCGTGTCACCAACAGCTCCAAATATCTTTGAACCAGCTTCTGTTTGATGGACCTCTGTGAGTATGGTTCTCTGCTGTATTCTGCTTCTGCTGGCAGGGGCTGATGTCACCTACCAGGCTAAAGAGACAGGATGTAATCTGTGGGATAGAAAATGAAGGCATTCTTCAGGACAGCAGACATCATAATAAATGGGGTCTTCCTAATTAATTTCCAGAATCTGTATCCTGCAGTTATGTTTACTGAATATCCTGAGTCCAGCATTGCAAAATGTCACATTCAGAATTGCTTTCTGATGAAAATTAACCAATAAATTTGCTAATATGGAGGAGAACATGATTATTTAGGGATTGCATTAGGCTTGCAGGCAGAATTGCAGATCTTTGCTGTTAAGGGAAATGCAGATTTTGCTGTTATGTATATTTACACAGTATAGTATGTACAGTGTTCCAAAACAGTACTGGGATTCTGTAATGTGGATTTTCACTTTACAATGAACTCCAGCAGCATTCCTAGTGTACTTGTATGTTTCAGTACAGTTAAGGTAATAATACTTTGACTTCGACTTTATTGAAAAATAGGAAGGTGAAGTCTTTTAAATGTTATTGATGCTGGGGAGTAAGAGACATGAAAGGATGCTACACATGTGTTTTGAGCATGCAGTAAGCTAGGAAAATTTTAGGAGCTATCAGTGACAGAGACATTGAGCTGTAGGCTGCCATCCAATGACCCAGAGTTGGGCTATTTTGTTCGAGGGGGCCACTGAGCCAACAGGGCAATGCAGTACATGGATGCAGGAAGGGGAGAACTACCGGACCACTGGGGAATTAGGAACATGATTGGCTGAGCAGGGATGGGGAGAGGGGCCACACTGAGTTCAGATGGTTGTGTGCATGAACAAGCAGATGATGGAGGCACCCAAAGGGGCTAGTGCATCATAGCTGCCTGGACCTGGAGCGGGGATGGTAGGTGATGTCCCATTTAATGGGGTTAAAGTGGGAACCCCACAGGCCTTGAAAAAATAAACCGTACAATTGTGTTTACAATGAGGGGTGAGGGAGGAAAAACACTGCTGAGGTAGGTAAAACAAGGGAGCAACAGGGTCTTTATAAGACATATACAGTACATTTTAACTTTGACAGAGATCTATGCTTATAAATCAACAGTTTCCTCTCTGCTTTGGAAAGACAGGTTTCTCAATTAAAAATGTAAACTGTGAGGTGAGTGTGATCGCAAATTCTCTCACTGTAAGTATTACCTGAGCAACCCCTCCCGTCGTCACGGGGCAAAAACCACACCACTGGGTTTTGTCTTAACGTCGCTTTATTTGATCAAATATCTCACACATGCATGTGGGACTTCTACTAAGGAGATCGTCCTTGATTAAAGTTTACAGCAGCTTTTATAAGCTAGATTTTGCACGTCTTATCTTGAAAAATACTAACATTTGAGTATGAGCCAATCATAAAACAGCATAACAAGTTTTCAGCAATGTAACAGAAAAAAGAAAAACATGTTGATTTGTATGAGGTACTTTTCCACTGCAATTCATTTCTTTCCCATTACTGCTTGATACATATGCCTGGGTCAAGCTGACCTGAGAGAGACAATGAGTTTCACTCACACCATAGCAACGTACAGCTTATCTTCAATGCCACTACGTGCTGTTATTATTATATTTTGCCCAGGCATGTTCCTATCTCTATATTTTGTCCAAGTCTGCTCTTCAGGCTGGTACAACCAGTTCTGCTCAGTTTTATCTAGTTTTCTGTTTTCCCAAATGTACCTCAAGTAACCTCAGTACAAATTATATAACCTTTAAAAAGAAAACATGAACTCAGAAATTTCTACTACATTCATTATTACTTTGTTACAGCATGGCTTTTAAAGCAAGCATAACTTCAAGGCATATTATAGCAAATATAGCTTTAGGATATAAAAGAAGCATATATAAAATTCCTCACACTCTCCCCTTTGATACTTTGTATCAACTTGTTAACTATTATACTTTAGTCACATCTGGTATATCACAGAACGGGAACACCCTGGCTAATTCGCTAGGGTCTTGGTCCCTCGGGTGTAGTAAGGTGCAGCTAAGATTGTATGTATGCATAAGGTGCTACACAATTGTCGCAAGAGAAATTAGAGCAAACATAATTAGGAGCCATAATGCCAGTATCACCACCACGATTACTGCCACCCAGTGAAGGAGGGTAGTGCCCCAGTCACCAAATATGCTTGAGAACCATGACCAGGGGTCCCAGCCCTGCGATACAGGTGCATGCTCACTTAGAACACGTTGCTGTAGCGTTCGTATTCCTTCAATTACTTGCTCAAGTTCTTGGAAATTATCTGGTATATAGGTGCAGCATTCTTCCCCTACAATGGCGCACACCCCCCCTTGCGAAGCTAATACATAATCAAGTGCGGCTCTATTCTGCAAAGCTACGATTCTAAGTGCTTTAATTTCAGCTGTCAGCAAGTCAGTTGATTTCAAGGTATCATTAATTAACGTTTCTAACTCATAGCTTAACTGGTCAATGTAATGCATGTTTTGAACACCCACCATGGGAAGATTCCTGCCCCAAATTTTTCCCCACTGGGACATGTTTATTCGTCCGGCACCTCCCTTTTTTGAATTTGATTTATATAGCTTACACGCTGATGTATAGCAGATGCATTGTACTTATATACATGGGCCGCAGGGTGGAGTGTGGCTAGATAGCAGCATCCCGTCCACCCTATAGGTAGGAAAAAATAAGCCCTATCCCCACATACCCAGTATAGACCTGACAGACTGCCCACGGCAGTGAAATCAGGATGGACTGTGTGTGGGCATCTGCTTGAGAGCAGTTGGTTATGGTGGATTTGGACTTGGTGGTGCTGTTGTAGTGCCTACAATATTGGCACGTGGACCATCCCAGTGGCGCTAAACTCATGGTTAATTGTTTATTACACAGGCAAAGCCTGGCTGATATTTTCTGTTGTCTAACATCTAGATACAACGGGGTTGACACATTTGTATCATTCAGTAGGCAGTACCATGCAGTAAAATCATGCCCCCGAAACACAGTTAGGTTCTTTATTTTGTTTGTAGCATAATCTGAGGCATTAGTGATGTTTCTTCCCCTGATGGCACCGAGAATCTCGCTGGCCTCAGTGCTATTTACAGGCTTGGGTTTTAGGTGGAGCCCTACGGCTGCAGAGAAAGGAGAGCTAGTGCATACATAGCAATCAGAGACATTAGCATTATTAGCATGTAAGTTCATTAAAGTCCACCAAGTGTTGGTAATGTGCAATGGCTCTGTGCTGCGGCGGCGGGAGCAGTTGCCTCCCTCGTATCCAGAGCCCCATAGCAAAAATAGCAGCGATAGTCCGAACGAAAACAGAACGATAACAATTTTCATGGTTGCTCAGTTCACTGTGCAATGGTATCGACTGTAGATGCTGTCACCAAACGACAATGAGATGCGTGAATCCACGTTTCTCTCTCCGCGATCTTTATGGCAGTGGCGGTAATCAGGAGCACTTGAAACGGTCCTCGCCACCTCGGGGCGCACCACTTTTCTTCGAAGTCCTTGATAACCACGAAGTCTCCTGGCTCTATCCTATGCAAGGGTCCCTCCAAGGGAACTGGAAGTACAGCTTTTACCCTAGGATAGAGAGATCTTAAAACAGCATTAAGAGATAAACAATAGGCAATCATTTCATTATCTAAACCATGCAATGTTATTCGGTTTTGTGGGAAGGGGACATTTGTCATTCTGAGAGGCCTTCCCATCAAAATTTCATGAGGTGATAAACCCATGGGGCCAGCTCTCCCCCTCATACTCATTAGGGCTATTGGTAGTGCTTTTGCCCAACTAAGGCCAGTATCTGCGATAATTTTGGTCAATTTTAGCTTTAATGTCTGATTTGCCCTTTCTATTGCCCCTTCCGATTGTGGGTGGTAGGCACAGTGCATTCGTAAATCCACTTGCAGTGCCTCACACAAGGTTCTGATGACTTCATTTGCAAAATGCTAGCCATTATCGCTGGAGAGCCGGGTGGGAATCCCCCACCTTGGTATGATTTCTCTAATCAGGGCCTTTGCTACTGTACAGGCCATGGTTTTCCGTACTGGGAATGCTTCTACCCACTTGGAGAACATGTCTATAATCACTAAGCAATATTTATACCCTTCACACGGGTTTAGCTCAATAAAATCCATCATTAAATGTTCAAAAGGTCCTGTAGGAAAAGGATGGGCAGAGGGGGTTACTTGGAGTCCTCTGCCAACATTATTTTACATACATATTACACACTTTTTACAAAAATATTCAGCATATACGGTAAAGCCAACAACATACCAATGTTTATTTACAAGGTCGACCACTCCACTTTTTGAAACATGATCGGCCCCATGGGCCAATTTTGTCAAAAAGGGAAATACTGCCGAGGGTAGGCAGAGCCTGCCATCGGGGTTTGTCCACACCTTAGTGCTAGCATCAAATTTACAGTTTGTTTGCCATTTACGTTTCTCTTTTACACTGGCCGACTGTTGTAAAGTTGCAACATCCTTTACTGAGAATAAATCAAGTTGGTTAGTTATAGTCAAAGACATTAGAAATTCCGGAACACTCCCAGAAAGAGCTGCTTCCTTTGCAGCTGCATCAGCCCTCGCATTTACTGCAGAGACAAAATCTTGGTTAGTATGGGCTTGACATTTTACAATTGCTAACTTTTCTGGCTTCTGGATTGCTAACAAAAGATTTTTACCAAATTCGCTTCAGCAATAGGTTTTCCAGCTGCTGTTAAAACCCTCTATGTTTCCATAAGGTGCCAAAATCATGAGCTACCCCAAATGCATATCGACTATCTGTGTATGTTAACTGTTTTACCTCGGCTATTATACAAGCTCTCGTCAGAGCTATGAGTTCAGCAGCTTGGGCTGACGTTTGGGGTAACTTTGCTCCTTCCACGAATAGTTTGGAGTACACACTGCATAACCTACCAAGGGGATCCTTTTCATCTCTTTGTGCTGAGCCGTCAACAAATAATTCTAAGTCTGCGTTTGTATGGGTACGTCAGTAATATCCGGTCGAGGCTTACAGTCTAAGTCAATTACTTGCTCCACAGTCATGCTCCTCCCCTCATTCGGGGTGGGAGCAACGCCGCTGGGTTTAAAATGGTGCACCTTTTCAAAGTTATGTTAGACATGGTTAGTAACACATTTTGATACTGACGCACTGCAGGCATTAAATGAGCTGTGCGAGCTTGTAGCAGAATAGAAATGTACAGAATGAGGCACATGCACTGTCAAAGCACAGAATCCTACCAAATCCACGCATGCCAACACTGCTTCAGTAGCCGCTGCCACTGACTGCAAGCAAGACACCATCCCACATACCACTGAGTCCAAACGCCTTAGTAATATGCTATGGGCCTCTGCCCCCATGCTCCTGTGTCAATACAGCTGACATGTAACCTCCCTACCATTTACGAACAAATTGAAACCCTTCTCATAATTTGGTAGTCCCAAACAGGGACTTGTGATCAATACATTTTTAAGTTTTGCAAAACTGGTCTCTAGACCAGGTGTCCACCTGATCTCCTCATTCATCTGCATTTTTGTGCCATATATGGCTTCATGGAGGGGTTGTGCCAACATAGCATAATCCACGATCCAAGCTCTGCAATAGCCCACCATACCCAAAAAAGACATCATTTGCTGCTTTGTAACTGGGCGTGGCCATGCTGCTATGTTTTTAATTCTCTCAGGGTCTAACTTTCTACCACTGCCAGACAACACATGACCCAAATATTTCACTTGCTCTTTACACAATTGCAATTTTCTGAGACACTTTATGCCCATTCTCAGCCAAGAAAAGTAATAAAGCTTTTGTATCCTGTTCATTTGCTTCCTTACTGGGGCTAGCAAGCAATAAATCATCCACATACTGTATTAGGGTACTGCCCAATGGGGGCACAAAAGTGGATAGGTTCTCTCTCATTTGAGCTGAGAATACTGCTGGAGACTCAGCATAGCCTTGGGGCATGCGAGTCCAGGTCCACTTTTCCCCTTTGTAAGTGAATGCAAACCATTCCTGGCTACTGGGTTCTACGAGGATACTATAAAACGCATTTGCTAAATCAATGATTGTGAAATAACAGCTGTTATGTGGAATGGATGACAATACTGTAATTGGGTTTGGCACTACCGGGGTATGCACATGTACTGCTTCATTTACCGCTCTCAGGTCCTGCACAAAGCGATAACTTCCATTTGGCTTTCTCACTGGTAAAATTGGTGTATTTACCGTTGCATATGGGCAGGGGACGATTACTCCCCTCTCTACTAATGCTGCATGCACTGGGGCTATTCCCTCCTCCGCCTCTTTACCCAGCGGATATTGATGCCTATTCGGTCTGTAAGAGGACTTTGGCTTGACCATAAGGGGTTGTGCATTCTTCAGTAATCCCACATCATACTTTGATTCTGCCCATAGCTTTGCTGGTAACTCATTTATCCAACTTACACTCTCCTGCATGCCTATTTCTTCACAAACCTTTCGCACATTCACTTCTCTTTCATCCACTCGTACCTGAACTTTTCTGTTGATTATGTATTTTTCACAATTTCCAGCCTTTGATATTAGCTTGCTTCCTACACGTTCCCAATCATGCAACTGTACCATTTCTGCTACCCATGACCCCAAGTCTTTCCACTCAAGGGGGGGCTCTCTGGCCAAAGAAATGTGTGGATATGACCCTGGCACTTGGAATACTTTCAGTTGCTCTGCATTTAGTCTGACTGAGGCTGCACAACAATTCTTTGCCACATATATCTCTGACACCCAGATGGTCTGCTCTACAGGCTGTTTTCCCCACTCTTTGCACTCATAATCCATGTCCCGACCCCCTACTGCATAGTGTGTAGTGCAATGCAAATCTGTTTGTAACTGCAACCTACGATGTGTTATTTCTTCTGCCCACCCTTGTAACCAACACATTTCCCTTGGTTCTGTCAGTTCCCAGCTATACAGCCAATCCCCTGTTCTTTCAGCTATACATGGGTACAAGCCTATTCCTGGTGCCTCTATATTGACCCCTCTGAGGTACATGTAATTTGTGCATTTACCTTTGACAGGAGATCCTCCCCAATAAATTCACAGGACAGGTCGTGCTACTGAGGAAAATATGTTGTAATTCCATTTTCCACACCGAACTGGTAATGAGATTGTCAATTGCTCTCTTTGTGGTACTCCTGATGTCCCTATTGTTGTCACCATTCGACTGGATAAGGGTGCATTTAACTTCTTTGAATTACTGACATTGAGGCACCTGTGTCTATTAAGAAGGTCAACTTGGTGTTCATGATTATTAAGTCTATTACTGGACTACCTTCAGGTTGTTGAAGCACATAGCATTTGTGAAAAGGGGGAGGGGGGTGTTCCTCTAACCTTCAGCTGTCATTGGCAAAGCCAACATTATTAGTCCAGAATTGAGGATCCCGAGGATTTCCACTCCATCCTTGCTGCTGATTTGGCTGCCACTGTTGTGGAGCAGGAGGGGGTGGTGGCGGAGGCAAGAGGGCATTGGAATCTTGATTACGCTGCCACTGGTTTGCCTTTACACAATTTCTTGCTATGTGTCCCTGTTCTCCACAAGCAAAGCAGATGATACCCCCTCCCTGTCCGGGTCTTTGTCCTGCCATTCCTTCTTGCCCTTTTCCCCCTCCTCCCTGTGGATAACCTCCATTATTTCGTCCTCTCTGTCTTCTTCTGTTGCCATTTCCACCTCCCTGTTGGGGCTGCTTATTGTCTCTTTCAAAATACATTAGCTGAGCCTTTTCTAGCTTTTCTTTCTTTTCCTTTTGTATCTCCTTCTGCTGTCTCTCAGCATGTTCAGCATACGGCACTAGGTCAACCATTTTCTTTGTCTCCCATCCAATGCACACTGTGGTAACTCCCAATCTAATTGGCTCACTCAGTCCAGCGCAAAAAGCCATATCCAACTGATGCTGGTATGCAGGATTATCCTGTCCAATACCGGAAAATTGCCTAAAGACCCCCTTCAATCTTTCCTTGTAATCGCGTACTGATTCCTCATCTTTCTGTCTCGTATCCCGGATGCAAGGCCAGTCTGTCACATCCTGGTATTTTTCCCGTAGTTTTATGCACACAGAATTAAATTGTGGCATAATTTCAGCCCTTGGCTTCTCTGGGTCCCAGGCTTCTTTACTTCCTCCCACATGCCCTTTAATGTTCGTCTAAAACATTCTCCAACCTCAGTCGTAGATAGTTCATACATTTTGATTAAGTTTGTTAACTCCTTGATATATTCTTCTATGTTATTCTGAGGTTTTGGTATATCTTTCAGGGCCTCTCTCAACTCCTCAGGGTTCCATGGGCGGTCCACTTCAATGTATTTAGGGACTGCAGGCTGGTCTGCGATAGCCAGTCTCCCTGCCTCGGGGTGTGGGTTGGGATAACGTATCAAAGGCAACTGCTGTTTTAGTTTCTGTCTTCCCCCTGCCTGTTTTGGGCCCTTAGCCCTTGCATTAGTTTGCCTAAACACCCAAGCCTTCCCATCTCCCTTGCCCTGTACCTTTCCCACCAGTGACATAGATTCCACTGCTTCTACCAGGTCCTCTTCCGTCCCCTATTTCTATCTCCTCATCTGAGTCAGTGTCCAACTGAACAGGGTGGGGACCATTGGGGGGTTTTGACCGCAACCTCCCGCATCGGAGTCACAGGAGGTTGAACAGGCTGTTTTTGAATTGGTGGGACCTGAGTTGGTTGGGCAGCCTGTTGTATGACCTGCGCTGGTTGTACTGCTTGGACTGGTTGGGCCACCTGTACTTGCTGAGCAGGAAGGGCAGCCTGCACAGCTGGGGCAGCTTGTTGTTCAGGCTGTACTACTCCCTGTATTGGTGGCCCTTCTGGCACCATCCCTGCCTGTGGTTCCGGTGGAACAGTTGGTGGAAGGGGCCGATATGGTGGGGGGGTATCGTGATGGTGAAACACCCTCCTACAGCGTTCAGTTTCTTCCTCCTCTTGCTTTACCATTAATCCCTTTACTTGATTTTCATGTCGCCTTTCTGCCTCTTTTTCCCATATTCTAAACCTTGACCAGTCTACCTTGCACCCTTTTTGTTTGCTCTTTTCTTTTTCTGCCAATGCTATCCTTGCTTCCTTTAGTACATCTATACTAAAAGTACCTATAAGGGGAAATATTCCCCTGGTCAACTTATGCCATTGTCCTATCTCAGAGACCGAATCCTGGCCAAACTTATCAACCATACATTTTGCTGGTCCAGATAATACTAACTCTGGACCTAGGTTATTTTTTGTTCCCTTGTTTCCCATTTTATCTAGGCCTGTTCTTTATAGTGCACACTCGCTCCAAGGTATACTATATCTTACAGTGATGATGAGTGTCGCCAGCCCCTAGGCGTCCACGTCCTGATGGGGTTCCACAAAATGTCCTTCTTTTTCCAAGGGAAACAACCCGATCATGAGGTGACATGGACTGAAGAACTCATCCTGCCGACTACGCCAAAACTGTGATCGCAAATTCTCTCACTGTAAGTATTACCTGAGCAACCACTCCCATCGTCACGGGGCAAAAACCACACCACTGGTTTTGTCTTAACATCGCTTTATTTGATCAAATATCTCACACATGCATGTGGGACTTCTACTAAGAGATCGTCCTTGATTAAAGTTTACAGCAGCTTTTATAAGCTAGATTTTGCACGCCTTATCTTGAAAAATACTAACATTTCAGTATGAGCCAATCATAAAACAGCATAACAAGTTTTCAGCAATGTAACAGAAAAAAGAAAAACATGTTGATTTGTATGAGGTACTTTTCCACTGCAATTCATTTCTTTCCATTACTGCTTGATACATATGCCTGGGTCAAGCTGACCTGAGAGAGACAATGAGTTTCACTCACACCATAGCAACGTACAGCTTATCTTCAATGCCACTACGTGCTGTTATTATTATATTTTGCCCAGGCATGTTCCTATCTCTATATTTTGTCCAAGTCTGCTCTTCAGGCTGGTACAACCAGTTCTGCTCAGTTTTATCTAGTTTTCTGTTTTCCCAAATGTACCTCAAGTAACCTCAGTACAAATTCTATAACCCTTAAAAAGAAAACATGAACTCAGAAATTTCTACTACATTCATTATTACTTTGTTACAGCATGGCTTTTAAAGCAAGCATAACTTCAAGGCATATTATAGCAAATATAGCTTTAGGATATAAAAAGAAGCATATATAAAAATTCCCTCACATGAGTCTAATAAAACCCCAAAAGTTTAATGGGGCTTCCATACAGGAACACTTGCCACCAGGGAAGGGAGGTCATTTTCAGGAAAGCCAACATAGATGACAACACTTTTCATGAAATTGATTGTAGATTCAGAACAATGTGAAAATGGCAGGAGCAAGGAGGACACTGGATCCCCATATGTGACCTCACAAGAACAAAAAGCATATGTCATTCACATAAGCAAGGGTTCTGAAATCATTAAGCTTCAGAGAAAGATGAATACCCTGCTCTGGGTGTCATGCTGTATCAGACACAGTAAAGGGTCAATGATAAAATTGTATAAAAGCAGGCTGAGTGGACAGCCTTGTTGTACTCTGTGGTGGAGTGAGACAAGACAGGAATTGATATTATGGAGAAGGTGCACTGTTGAATAAAATAAATGTATCCATGACAGAAACCAGGAAGGGAGGCCATACCAGTATAAAATTGCAAATAAATGAGTGTGCTACATGGTCGAATGCTTTCTCCTAGTCAAGGGAGAGCACAAACCCACTGCACACTCCATGATGTCCATGTTTAAAAAGTTCCTGGAGGACAATGAGGTGATCCGATATGTTACAAGCAGGGAAGGCACAACATTAAGAAGGGGACAACAAATAAGATGCTGCAGAAGTAAGGCAAACAGCTAGAATAAAAGCCAATATTTTGTAATCTGTATTGAGAAGACAAAGAGGTCTCCAGTTATAAAGCAGAGTTCTGTCACCCTTTTTATACTAAAAAATGAGGAGGCCTTGCAACAAGATTGGAGGTAGGTTATCCACCATAAAAATCTAGTTGACCAAAATGACAAGTGTAGGTCCAAGATGGTCCATGAAGGTTTTATAAAGCTCCAGGGGAGACCATACAAGTCCAGAGCAATACTGGGAGGCAAGCCTTGGACAGCAGTTTCCACTTCTTGGAGTTTATCCTGGCAGTGAAGGGACTCCTCAAGGGAGCCCACAGAGGAGGAGGTGGGGAACCAAACAGTCAATCTGTGCCTGTGGAAAAAAGGGTCCCAAAAGCATCAAAGACATGAGTATGCACCAACCTCATCAAGTCATTCATATTCTCCTGTGGAGGAGTATGAGGAGACTTCTGAAGTTACCACATGTACAGACACCACACCAGCTTTAAACATATTCATAGATCAGGCATGCCCCTTGGTTCCAGATTTGCTTTCAGAAGCCAAAGAGGTGGCCTTATCATACTGAAAGTGTAGCATTTGAGCTTTCACGTGAGCAATATCCATGCTGAGATCCACACCCAATGTGTGCATGTGAGAAATCAAGATCTGAAGCCGAAAACAGAGATTCGGGCACTGCATATACATGGCCATACTATAGTGGTGAGCCCGGCATTAAAAAAAAACTGAAATTCTCATTTAGAGTCCTCCCACCAAACACAAAAATCTTCATAGGCCCTTAAGGCAGTCCATCTATCTAGAAAGAGTTGAAACCAAGCCTTCAAGACAGCAGGATCACCCAAAGTGGAGTTATTAAATCTCCAAGGTCTACGGCGAGGGACAGCAGAGGTTCCCAAGGTGCCTGAGCAGGATATTGCCATGTGATCAGAGGATTCCACTGGAAATATTTGAGAATGGGAGAGTCATGTCACAAAGCACTATAAATTAATTGAAAATCTATTTGAGTCTGTAGTGTGCTTTAAGGGATGTGGGCCACGGAGGTGTAGAGATTACACAATGATTATCACTCAAACGGGAGGTGTGCATCATATCAGACAGAAAATAGGAATCACAATACACTTTAGAAGTCCGAGCCCCCCATGGTCTGAAAAGTCTAGACAGCAATTGAAGTCACCACCCTATATAACATGTTTAGTGGTATGTAGAAAGGGTTGAAGAGATGTAAACAACTTTATCCTGTTGGACTTCAGCTGAGGTGCATACACATTAATTAAGCAAAAAGAATGAGGTCTATACTGAAGATCCAAAAGCAAAGCCCTATCAGGAAGGAGGTCAATAAGCCTACCAAGTTTAAAATTAAAACCCTGGAACAGGATACATAGAAACATAGAAATTGTCGACAGATAAGGACAGCTAAGCCCATCCAGTCTGCCCGTAGGCCCTATATATTGTATGTGGCCACTAACCCTGTGTGATCAATAGCTTGTCATCACTCCCTCCCTCCCCTCTCAGGCTTCCCTTGTGCCTGTCCCAAGCATGCTTATACCCCTCCACTGTGCTTTTCCTGTGGCAGACTATTCCATGTGTCGACAACCCTTTCTATGTTGAAAAACTTCCTCACATCACCTCTTAATCTACCCCTCCCCAATTTCATATTGTGCCCCCTTGTTCTAGTACTTTTTCTATATTGGAAAAGGTCCCTGCCTGCACATTGTTTATGCCCTTAAGGTACTTGAAAGTTTCAATCATGTCCCCCTGCTGTCTCCTCTCCTCCAGTGAGTACATATTGAGGTTCCTTAGTTTCTCCTCATATGTTTTGTGGTGTAAGCCCTGCACCAACTCCAACTCTGTCAAAGTGTCTGTGCCTTGAAACCAATAAGAAGGGTCATGGACCCACAGATTCTTGGAGGCAGACAGTTCAAAAGATGTTTTAAGATGGGTGTCCAGTAAAAGGAAAATATTACCCAAGAAGGTATCCAGAACAAAGAAGGTCAACTACCTTTTCCAATGTGATTTGATACTGTTGACATTCAATATCAATGCAGAAAACCCAATTTGTTGACAGAACATGAGAAATTAAGGGGGTGCACCTATGCCTTTCCTTATTTGGGAAAGGGTTCTGTTCCTCACCCATTTGGTAGATTGCTCTTCCATAAGTTCATCAACATCAGAGGGAGCTTCCTTTGTGGAAGAGCGTAAGAAGGTTTTAGAGCTACCACCTTCATCCTCAGTGTCACCCAACAGAGAGAGGAAGGCAAAAGCGGCATAGGCATTGCAGAGGGTGACATCAGATTTTTTTGAGGGTTTGGTTGGCCCCCCAGCTGACAGTCTCTCTTCTTTGAGGGTTGAGTCTGGAACCCATCGGTACCCATATGAGATGGGGGAGGAAGGTAAAGCGGGAGGGGAGGCTGAAGGCATGGCAGGAGGTTCAGATGGTAATGGGATGGGCTCTGAAATATCTAGGGGGTGTATGGAATCCATAGGTAAAGTGCTAGGGGTGGGGGAGGTGACTGAAGGAATGGGGAGCAGAATGAAGGGATGGGGTGCTCACATACTGAGAGGATAAGGCTGGGAAATCCTCCCTGGGTGTTGGAGGGGGAACAGGATATGCAGGAGCCACCAGCCCTTCCTATGCACAATCAAGGCATCCTGGTTAAGGCCGTCATCCTGATTGTGAGACACCAAGGGACATTGGCAAAAGGTATACTTGTCACATAAATTGCACTGATTAGGGTTTGGGCAAGTAGAAGAAGTATAGCCAAATTCTAAGCAGCCCCACAGCATCACAAAGAGAACTTAGATGGGAACAAGATCCACATTTATGCCAGGTCTTAGGTTGCCTGGGAAGAAACAGAAAAAATAGTTGTGACCTATGTAGAAATTGCCTGGTAAAAGCATAATTCCCAAGGCAGTCTGTCAGAGCTGGACCTTAAATCACCAGCCCCGCCATCTACACCTGCTCGCTGTCAATTATGGGGGCAGGAGACTACATTACATCACAGCATTTCCACAGCCAATAGAGGAATTTTGTGATATTTACACTTTCGTTCCGGAAGAGTAAGGTTATGGTTTTAAAAGTGGGCTGAGTTAAAGGGATGGCCATCATAGGGGATGACAAAGTAAAATGTTTTAGCTGCTCATACTTATACCAAAAGCAGTCCAGTGAGGAAGACATGCAGAAACTGACATTAAAGTCTCCTTGCCAGAAATATGAATCACAGCATACAACTCAGCAGCTAGAAATCCCAATGATTCTTTTAACAACTTCCTGATAATTTAAGTCCTATCTGGTGCTATGTGCAGACCTCCCCTGTATCAGATTCTGACCATGTTGTGATGTTGGATAGGTTCTCTGGAGGTCAAGAATAAATCCTACAGTTTAAAGGCAGTGTCCAGGCCAAGTTGGGAGGAAGAGCCCATAGAGGTACCTTCAGAGAACACAGGTGTAGATGAGGTAGTCCAAAGGGGAGATCATGACAGAGAGGAGAGGCTATGTGTGTGTGTGAGGTACCCCAGAAGTAGGAAATAGCTTTGAAGAGCCAGGCAAGTCTGTAATGATGTGAGAATTAGTGTTGTCCAATCCTGGAGTGGACTAGAAGGTTACATATTTATAGAGCTGCTAAGGAACCCACGAGACCCCATTGTCAGCCTTCATCCATCCAGCTACAAAGAGTGCAGCTTCCCCTGATTTCTGTAGATAATTTCTGGTGTAGCAGGGAGCCACCATGGGGGCATTCAGGGAGGGGGAGACAGTAGTCATGTCTGTAGGCTGGATTAAGGAACCATCAGAATGTGTTACAGAATCAGGAGGCAATGGTTCTTCAGCCATAGCTGTATCCAGGGTTGGTGCTTCCCCATTCTTGTTCCCTGTAGGAACAGGCATCTATGCAGAAGAGGAGCCAGTAGCCATAGCTGTATCAGGTGGGTAAGCACAGCCTGCATATGCAGGAAGTAAAGGCTGCAAAGTAGGTGTGGCATTAGCAACCCCAGGTACGGGCAACTTAGCATTAGTGGCATGAGGTCCTGTCTGAGTGTGTGAGAACCCACTTGGAACACAAGCAGTGCCAGAAGTCTGTTCTATGTTTCTATGTCCCTGGGGGGCAAGTTTGCAGTGCACAGGGGAAGCAGTATCACTCGAGAGTCTCACCATATGGAAGAGGGCAGCAGCCACATCCAAACTGCAGCTGAAAGTTCTGTATATGACTGGTCCTCCCTGAGGGTAACTGACAAAACAGGAAGGAGTACAGATGCATGCTGACCTGCCATAGCAGTCAGGGGGCACCATGAGGTCCATGTCAGTAGGCGTTGTCCCTGCAGCTGGCATCTGAGAAAGGTGAAGGAATGTAGACGTCTGTAACTCCACTGTAAGTTTAGAAGCAGAGTCTGGAACTTCAATCATGGTGAGTAGTACCTATATCCAGTGTTCCATTGCTCAGATTAAATGCTGGTCATCACATAAGAAAGTCAAAGCATTAGAAGTCACAGCAGCTGCAGTATTGGAAGGGACATTAATCAGAGAAAACTCCTGCGTCAGAGCTTACTCTGCCGTCCTGAAGACAAAAATGGTGGGGGTCTCCCATGAAGCAGATGAAGGGGAGGAGGACCGCTCTCCTGCACAAACAGCAGTGGTATTCACATCTTCCAGATGTGCCACTATCTCAGCAAACAGCCAGATGGCTAAGGGATCCCTCACAGGCAAGTAAGGGAATTTCCTTTCTGTGCTGGACAAATTTACTCCATTCACCAAAAAATACCAACATCTTAATCTGGTTCCATGTCAGCTGGTTTCCATCTGTGCCTCTCCCTCACTTTCCCTCTCCATGGGTCAAGACTGAAAATAGGCAGAATTGTCTAGCCCTCCTTTCCTAGTCTCATTGATAACCTGAGTGAGAAATTTTAGATATGCTATAGGTGGTGGTTGTGATTTCCAAGTTGTCTTGAAGTAAAAGTATACATTTTCTTAGATGAGTGTAGGTCTTTCTACGTGTTAAACCACTGCTTAGAGGCAGAAGTTTAATGACCCACTCTCTTGTGATACATTTTAATGTTATTACAGTATTAGCATGTTAGTACTATATGAAGGAATCAAACCACCCTCTATTTACACAGCACCACTGTTTTGTGACTGACTCATCACTTCTTCAGGGCATTTACTCAAATTTCTGAACAAACAAGCATTTGTCAATGCCAGAGTTCATCATTGGGATGGCTGTTGGTATGCACCGATTGGCAAGACTACAGTTCCCAACAGAAAGAACAAGTTATACCACCAAGTTCACATTCCTGTTGAAATTCAATGAAGTGCATACCTGTTTCCTCAATTCTAGATCAGGTTTGAAGAGTGATGATGTGTCTGTGGTTCACAGAAGATGAGGGAACTGGAGCCCCCACATGGGTTGGGGGGGCATTATGGTTAGAAACCCTAATGCCCTAGGCGTTAGTTAGTATTTGCACTACAAATTTTCAACTTGGCCTTTTGTGAACCCCACCTCATGAAAGCATTTGGGACCTGTGCTCATGAACAGTGGCACTGTGATTTTGTTACTCTATCCCAAATGTTGATTTCTCACAGCGACAGCACCATTCTGCACCACAGATGTGAAAACACAGTTCGGGCAGGATGTCAAAAAATTACAGCTGTACCATTCATAGGGAGGAGTGAAGAGATGGCAGTATTGAACATCTGGAGTGAAAATATTAAATATGCTCAAAGGTATGAACGTATGTAGAAACTGCACAATGCACACTTGTAACAGTCATTTAGTGGAATAATCTCACCAAAATTTCAAAATAGGCATTTTGTGACCTCTACTCATGAATACTGCCACTATGATTTTCTTACTCTGTCCCAAACATTGATTTCCCATAGCGACAATGCCTTTGTGTGCCAGATGTGTGAAAACACATTTCTGCCAGGATGTGAAAAATGACAGCTGTACTGTTCATAAGGAGGTGTGCAAAACTGACAATGTTGAAAATCTTGAGTGAAAATATTACAAATTCTCAACGTTACGAGTGTAGGTGGAAACTGTGCAATGCACGCTTGTAACACAGTCATTATATGGAGTTTTGCCACCAGATTTTCAACATAGGCATTTTGGGACCTCAACTCATGAACAGTGTCACTGTGATTTTCTTAATCTGTTCCGAACACTGATTACCCACAGCGACCTTGCTATTCTGTACCAGAAATGCAAAAACACATTTCGGCCAGGATGTGAAAAGTGAAAGCTATACTGTTCATGAGGAGGTGCAAAAAAACACCAATGTTAAAAATCTGGAATGAAAATATTACAAATTCATGAAGTTATGTCTGTGCGTTGCAACTGCGCAATGCACACTCATAACATAGTCATTATATGGACTTTTGTCACCAAATTTTCAACATAAGTATTTTGAGACCTCCACTCATGAACAGTGTCACTGAGATTTTCATAATCTGTCTCAAACACTGATTTCCCACAGCGACCTTGCTATTCTGCTCCAGAAATGCAAAAACACATTTCGGCCAGGATGTGAAAAGTGACAGCTATACTATTCATGAGGAGGTGCAAAAAAATACCAATGTTGAAAGCTTGGAGTGAAAATATTACATATCCACAACATTACAAGTGTGCATTGAAACTGTGCAATGCATGCTCATAACACATTCATTTTTTGGAATTTTTTTCACCAAATTTTCAACATAGGCTTTTTGGGAGCCCACCTTATGAACAGTGACACTGTCGTTCTGTTAATCTGTCCCAAAAGGTGATTCCGCACAGTGATTGCAAAATCACCTTTTTGGACCGAATAACCACATGGCAGTGACTGAATTCAAAAGATGGGGTATCAAGAGCCCTGTGTTGAAAATATGGTGCCAAAATTCACGAAAATGGCCAAGATATGCACCAAAGTTGAAAAAAATAAACATTTATATGATTATACAGCTTACTGACATTTCTTCAGTTCGTGGTTGGGTTTGAAGAGTGCAGATGCATTCCCGGTCCACTGAAGATCGTCATGCTGGGCTCCAGAGGTAAGTATGGGATAAGTGGGGTGTGGGGAGGTGGGGTGCGCAGAGGGTGGGTGCGTATTGGGGGAGGGGGCAAGAGACTCAATGAGGGACCATTTTCTAGTTTACAGGTTTTAAAAAAATATTTAAACCTGTTGCAGGAAGGTTTTTTTTTTACAGGGTCTTTTGGCATGCGGGGTTGGGCTCCCAGAGTGCCACCTGAGTGTTTTGGGTGGTCTGTAGCCAATGGAGATTGGACACCCCTGTCTGCACATATCGAGTGAGAAGGGGGGGCAAGAGCTGAGGGGGCTTGGGCACCCCCCTCAGCACAAAGCTAATTGCTGGGGAAATTATGCCAATGGGGAGTGGGCTGCCCCATTGGCAAATGAACTGGGAGGGGGCATACTGACAGGAGGATTGGGCACTCCTGTCATTTTTCTTTTTTTAACTGTGAGGGGGCATGCAGAATTTCTGGGCTTAATGCATTCACACTGCTGTAAGCTACAGCAATGTTAACATGCAACTAGGAATGCAATGTAGGAATGCAACTTCAAAGGACCGAGCCACGCCACTATCAGAAAAGAAGTGTTTACATACAGATGGCTGTTAGGATGGCAACTTTTGCAAGAGACCAGAATTGCTCCTTAGGAAAGAGCAGGCATGTTAACTCCTTTCTACATTACCACATACTAAAGCTGACTCCATATATGCTTCCTTAATTTGTTGTGCAGTTGCTCTTTTGCAGCCTTTGTATGCAGCATGGGAGAAGCTGGATGATTGAATTTCAAGTCATGCTTCTTCCTAATTGTGGACAAGATGCAGAAGGGAGCAGCAAAAAAAATGGATTAGGTGGGAGGTACAGAACTATGCACAAACAGGTACACTATGTGAGAGGGAAGTATTTGAAAAATGGGATTGTAAATCATATTGCTTTGTTGGGGCAAACTGGTGTCTTGTGTAGTTGGTGGGGATGCTGCTGTTAGTACACATGCTTGATACTTCTCTCTCCCTTGTCTTACACTTTCTACAGTCCCTCCCCAAATAAGCATTTCTGTCATGGAGGACTGGAAATTTGAAATAAATGATACCACACGGAAGTACTGTAATACAGTCTGTCTCTTTCAGAAAATGCTTTTCTCCCAAGCAAAAATGTTACAGTTCATGCAGACACCAAAGTGGAATGAGCTGGTAAGTTTACTGTATGAAACACACACTTTAAACAACTGCAGAAAGTGTGGGCTTCTGCCCAGCAAGCAAGGGTTTATATATACATGTTAGAACATGCACATTAGTAAAGCATACACAAATTGCTTATGCTCATTAATGTCTTTACATCTCCCTTCTCAATTGAACTTCTCCCCAGAGTGAAA
The DNA here is from genome assembly GCA_016271365.2 of Neoceratodus forsteri. Classification (NCBI taxonomy): domain Eukaryota; kingdom Metazoa; phylum Chordata; order Ceratodontiformes; family Ceratodontidae; genus Neoceratodus; species Neoceratodus forsteri. The sequence continues at coordinate 43,220,679 of CM028137.1, forward strand.
TATTTAAAGTTCTATGTACGGTAGCTCAAAGTTTTTGTGAGTCTATATAGTCACAATGCCAGGTGGGCCATTGGATCTCCTAGCCACTGACACAGCTGATTCTCGGGCTGGAGCTGGTACCAGTCACTTGGTCCTGACTACTCAGGGGCAGGACCAACACCACAGGCTCACTTTGTGACTATTCCGGCGTCACTTGTGCAGGGACCTCCACTGTAGGCACCTCGGGGATTCCATCTTCCTCCATACTGTTATCCTGCTCACTTTCTTCCTCCTTTCCTTGGATGAACAAGTTTTGTGGGCCACAGGAGTGGCATAGCTCAGGGGTTAACTGAAAGTCTCTCCTGTTTCTGCGATACAATTTCTCATTTGCTTGGACTATACAGGAACGTGGATCTTCAGTATAGCATTTCACAACTGCGTGGGTCCGAGTATCTTCAGGTGTTTGCAGGTAAACAGGCTGTCCCAGCTGTAAGGCTGGGAGTGGTTGGGCATGCAAATTGTCATAAGATTTTTTGTTTTTCTTGAGCCCTTCACAATGTAACTCATGCCTCAACCTCTGTTACTTTTGGTTTAAGTAGCTCAGATCTGGTAGGCATTAAAGTTCTAGTTCTGCAGCCCATAAGTAGCTGTGCTGGAGATCCTAGCCCCTCCAGTGGGGTATTTCTCAATTCCAAAAGCACTAAGTAATGGTCTTGATGGTCCACTTATGCTTTCTTTAACAGTCTCTTTATTGTTTGAATGGCCCATTCTACCATGCCATTACTCTGGGGGTATCTTGGTGAATACATTACAAGTTTAAACTCATACCTTCATTGACACTCTTTGAATTCAATACAGGCAAATTATGGGCTGTTATCTGTTACAAGTGTTTCAGGAATAGCATCTGCTTCATCTGCTTGTTCATGCACACAACCATCTGAACTCAGTGTTTCAGGAATAGCATCTGCTTCATCTGCTTGTTCATGCACACAACCATCTGAACTCAGTGTTTCAGGAATAGCAGTGATTCATGGGATTTCAGGTCACATGGGCTCTAGATTGTTCTGCATATCCTCAGTTTGGGGTAGTGTGTGTAGGAAGCTGTAGGAGACAATCTGCTCTGAGAGCTCTCTGCAATTCAAACCTTCAAAAAGCTGTTAAAAAAGCCTTTTTGAGTCATTTGTTTTGCTGAAACTTTAGTTCATTGATTATAGGAAACACTCCTGTGCTCGTATCAACGAGCATTTATTGTTTGTGTATGGATTTTGAATATTAATGTACAACATTCAGTCTGTCTACTGAGAGACAGTGGAAGTGTGCTTTGGGGGAGGGGAGTATCTGTGGCGTAGGTAGATTAACTTGGAGAAAAAGACAGTGCTTTCTGTTTTGGTGATTATTTTTCTTGTATAACTGTGTTGATGTACACAATAATATTTTCAATATTTCTTGCCATGTTTTTGCTGATTGTTGTGGTGCAGCAGTGCATAATTTTAGTTTGTTTAAAATATGTGGTTATATTACTGAAGTTTTCAATTTGCTATGCATTACTTAGTGTGTGTATGAGTATGTGTGTGACATGTGTCATCAAATCAGACACCTTTTATTGTGCCACGTAATAATTTCAGCAATGTGAAGCTGCTATTCACTGCAGCTGTGTGATTTTTGAACTTCTTTGTGATATCTTTACTGGTACTAGTACTAGTGACTGTTACTGCAGCAATGCAGTACACTGCCCCCTCCTGTGGCCTGCCCCAACCGGCAAAGGTATTCTTTTCCAGATTTGAATTTCTGATTGTGAGCACTAGCCTTTGTCTCTAGATCTCTTCAGTGCACAGTGCAATCTTAATCTGTTTGTGCATTTGCATCTCTTTAGGGCCCAATCTCCATCTGTAACTTAAGCCACAGTTGTTTCTTTGACTTCCCTTTAGAGTACTGGACAGGTGTGGTGCTTAATTCTTCATGAACATTGTACATCATTAATATGCATTTTTAAGTCAGCACCATCATCATGAGTCAATCGTGATACAAATCACGTTCTTCATCATCACGGTTTTACAAATGCAGTCACAAACCACGATTCATGATCATTCACGTTACGAATCACAACATAAATTTTTTTCTAGTTACTTGGATGTATTGTAAGTCTGTTTTGTAGTATCTCTCCAGGCTTCACCACCCCACCATTGTACTCATTAATGTTTGTTTTTAAGTCGGGGAGTTTTGTGCCACACCTCATTGGGGTCCAGGGAAGTACAGCCATAGGCATTCATGTTTCTTCATCATCACGGTCACAAATGCAGTCACAAATCATGATTTACGACCATGTCACGAATCACAACATTAATTTTTTTTAATAGTTACTTGGATGTATTGTAAACATGTTTTGTAGTATCTCTCCATGCTTCACCGCCCCACCACTGTACTCATTAATGTTTGTTTTTAAGTCAGGGAGTTGGACAGTGTCTGCAGTACATACACAGACTGGAAAGAAGACTGACTGCACACATGCAGTTTAGCACAGTATACTTGCACTGCTCAACATACAAAGTGTCGTGCATACAGAAGGCAACAAAAAAGGGCATAATTACATGCAAGGGTCATGGATGGTGGAGGAATACATTTTATAACAAAGCAAGGAAGGTGTGGGGGGGCACATGGTGTGAGAAAAAAAACTAATGTGGGATCCCATGGTGATTCAGCATCAGTTCAAGCATGGACATAATTTGCAACTGATGTCCCTCTATGTGATCTAGCTGCTGCTCCACAGCACTCACCCTCTCGTTGTTCTCCTCGACAGCACTCCAGAGAACTGCTAAGTCAGCCTGTGTTACATGCAGTTCTCTGGGGTCCACACATTCTACAGGCTGACCTGCTGCTGGTGGTGGTCAGGGTTGGGGTGCTGGGGGAGCAGCAGGTGCTGCTGTGGCCCTCCTCTTCTTAGGGATGCCGCAATGCAAAGCTGCATCCTCTGCCACAGAATGGCCAGCAGGTGCAGGCATGGTCTGTTCTGTGGCAGCCTGCCACTCCAACTGCTGGTGATTGAGCATATGGGTGTGCTGGCCCCCAGTCCCCAGGTGAGTCCCCCATGGGCAACGGTGCACCTTCACCTCACATAGGCAGCATTTGGCCACACTGCTGCCCCCCTGACACAGTTAAAAAACTGCTGAACAATGGAGGTGTGGGGAGGACCAGGCATGGGCAGGGGATGGCTAGATGAACTGGCAGCTGGCTGGTCACAGTGCTGAACAGGGATGGGATCCACACCTGGGCCTGGGGGAACAGGTACATCCTGCTCCAGAGGACTTGGTGCTGGACTTGGTGGTGGTGGTGGTGGTTCAACTGCTTCAGACTCAGGACAGGAGGTGATGCTGGTCTTGCTTCGGGGAGGCACTCACAAGTTTTGAGCGGTCCAACAGGAATGGGTGCCCATGCCCTCCACACATGCACATGGTACAACACTTACCACTGCAATGCTCTCCCAGAGCTTCCCCCACCCCAGACATTCCCTCACCCTGGTCCATCTCTCCTACTGAGCTCCCTCAGTCTGAGCAATCACTGCTCACACTGTCACACAACACACACACACAGTCACACAGACATAGACTAACTACTTATAAAGGTAAGAAAAATAAAATTTACAGAAAGAACAAATTAAGTAAAAAAAAGTACAGAAAAGAAAAATAAAATGTAGCTTTTAAAATAGCTGTTGGGTCTAAATCAAAGTTTAAATCTCCTCCTCGTTCTGATCTCAAAGTATCAGCAATCACAAAACACACTACTCTCTCTCCGTCTGCACAGGAGAAAGTAAAAGTGTCTGCTTGTATGACTCACTTTCTTCCTGCCTAGCTAAAGAGCATGTGACTTACAGTACTGTAAGCCATGTGATGTGGGGGGCTACCAAATCTGAAACACCAAGTGGATCACTTAGAATCATAATGAGGAACAAAAAGTCTATTAAAAACAATGACTTCGCCTTACTTCGCATTGCCATTCCGTCTTAATGCGAAGTGGTAATGACAAGGTGGAGTGAGCACTTTGCATTGCCCAATCCACGTAGCAGAGTGGCAATGCAAAGTGCCCATTTGCATTCACTTCGCCGTCGGAATTTAAATTCGCTGCATCTCTAACCATAAATATACTGGTGGAACTTTGAACAACGAAACACAATAGCTAGCATTTTGTTCTCAATGTGTGCATAATTTCTCTTAGTTTTATTAAGTGATCTGGAAGCAAAAGCATTCCTGCAGCAGACAGACACCCAGCCCTTCAGAGGATGCATTGACAGATAATTCAACAGGTTTCCTTAGATCATAGTAGGCCAGCAGTTTTCAGTTCTTGAAAGGCCTGTTGGTGGTGCTCCTCTCAGTGCAATGCTGTTTCTTTCTCTAGTAACTCTCTCAATGGCTTATTTACAGTTGATAGGTTTGGAATCTGTTTTGCCAGGTAGTTTACCATGACCATAAATCTTTGTAAATCAGTCTTATTTTGGGGAAGAGGCATCTAGATAATAGCTTTCATTTTCTCAGGGTCTGCCAACAACCTGTTGTTACTTAACTTGTGTCTGACACATTGGACCTCTGACATTTTGATTTTGGATTTCTTTAGATTTAGAGACACATGCTTATCTCTGGCTCTTTGTAGAACATGCCGTAGCCTCTCATTGTGCTCATGTACATTAGCTCCCCATATTAGGATGTCATCCATGATGACCTCTGTGTGCTTGAGTCCTTCTAAAAAATGTGAAATTTTCTTTTGGAAGACTTCTGGTGCTGAGCAAATCTCAAAGAGGAGACGCTTGAACTTATACCTCCCAAAAGTCACTAGATCAGAGCTAGGCCCATCCAGTTTAATCTGCCAGAAGGCATGCCCAGCATCTAACACTGGGAATACTTTGGCCCCTGCTAGCTTGGCTGCAATCCTTCAACTGTTTTCATTGGAAAATGTTCTCTTTCAATTGCTCTATTAAGATATCTGGGATCTATACAAATTCGTACTTTGTTTTTTCTACAACCACCATCGAGTTGACCCAGCTCATGGATTTCCCCACCTTCTCAATAACCCCCAATCATTCCATGTTCTCTAGCTCAGTTTTCACTTTATCTTGTGATGCAAAAGGTATTTTCCCCGAGGAGGGGTGGATCACAGGGCTGACTGTTTCATCTATTTTAATGTGGCATTCACCTTCTGAGCATCTCAATTCATCAAATACATCAGCAAATTCAGCCAGTATTTATTCTGTAGTTTCTCCTGTACTTTCATTTGCATCATCTACTGAAAATAGCTTCTTTATAAGCTTCATTTCCAAGCAAGTGGACAGGCGCAACACTGGGGTCACGTTTGCGTCAGCACATGAAATGGCAGCAGGTAATATTTTTTCTTAAAATATGTTAGCAACATCTCTTTGCCTTTTATATCCAGTTTATGCCTGGAATAGGAAGTCAATCTAGCTGATGACCTTTGAATAGCTTTTCCAAACAGTGTCTTAATACGTCTGGAAAGGCATCACATTACACTGTGATCCTGTGTCAAACTTGTACATCACCATTTTCCCATCTATACTCAGATTTACTTTCCAGTCAGTCTCTGGCCTATTGGTAGTCACAGTTTCAATGCAGAAAGTACTTTCCTTCTCCTGAGCAACATCTCTAACAACATGGATCTCACTGCGTTTGCCCACAGGACACATCCTAGCAAAGTGACTTTTCCTGTGGCACAATCTACAAAACTATCCATATGCTGGCCATTTATATTAGTAGCCACAGACATGGTCGGATATTTCTGGATGATTCACAAAATTTCTTAAGAGTTTATCTCTGCTTCCTCTAGTGTGGAGATGCATGAAACACACACGTGAAACAACTGCAGAAAGCACAGGCTCCTGCACGCCAAGCAAGGGTTTATATACCTGTCAGTGCATGCACATTAGTAAAGCATATGCAAATAACATATGCTAATTTACTTCCTTACAAATCTGTCCCTGAGTTTTTAAACCCAGTCAATGGTTTGTGAGATAGGGTTAAGAGGAATGTCTGGCATGGGAAATGGGTATTGAGGCTTAATTTGATGGGTAACTTCTGCTGGTGTTAGAAGGCACTTTCTGTGTTGCATATTGGGTGGTGGCTGTATGTGCTGGTGCTTCTGTGTGCCTTCAGGAATGTGTTAGGACTGCTTTCCCTGCTGTGTGCTGGGGATGCAGCAAGTGCTATGCTATTGGGTGCTGATTGGTTGGGGAGGGGGAGACAGAAGGAAGGTTTATGAGTTTGTCATGTGCTGATGTTGGGGAGCATTTCTGAGTACTCTAAATTCTGACTCATGAGCCCTATCCACTATGTACTGTCTGGATTAAGTAATATTTTTAATAGTGCAGTAGTACTGGGGGTGGTGGTGATAGTGGTTTTGGGATGATATACTTGACAGGGAATGCAGAGTGGAGAGGATTTGGTGGTGGGTTAGAAGGAAAAAAGACTTAGGGTTCAAGAAGTGGGCTGTAAGCTTAGAGAGACCTTGAGGAAACAGACTGCAATATGAGGTGGGAGGACTGGAAAGTAAATATATAAGGGTGGTCAGTACTGGTGAATCCAGCTATCTAGCCAGTTAGAACCCATTACCCCCACAGGCTGGCAAAAATGTGTTTAAACCTAATTGCAGCTTTAAAATATAACATTTTACATTTTGGGGAAGTGCTACCCCCTTGAAAAAATCAGCAATGCAGAAAAGTAGCCTAGCACCTGTTACTCAATTAGGTAAGTTAGCTGAGTTTTTGAATGCACATGCAGAATTCCCCCCTCCATGGCATCTACAACAGGATTTATGCCAGCCACAGTGGACTGACCTATGGGGCCTATAGCAGACAGGGCCAGTTTCACCATTTGGGTTCACCCTAACGTCAGAGGACTGGGCATGCAACTCAAGAGGGAAATAAAGCTGTATTAAATAAAGGAAAAAGGTTCCTCCAACCAAAACTCTTCAGTACCCCAATTATATTTTAGTGGTGCTTCATGATTCAGATTTGGGACAAGCATAGTTAGCATTTGACTAACTCAGTCAATGCTTCTCACAGCATGCCAACTTCTTTAATGTGCTGGAAGCTGTAGTGTGGCAGAAGCATGACCACAATCTGGAAGGGGGGTGCAATCTGTCTCAGCATCATCAGTGATGCAGACTACGCCGCCTTCCTCAGTCATGTGCTCCATGTCACTACTACTGCCTTATTGGAGCAGGGTACCAAGGGTGAGATTGCTGCACACAAAAAGAAAGGAAGAACAGATGTACTGAACATCACAATGTAATAACCTCCTGAAAATGCCAAGTTACAAAAACCCAAATTCTTTAATTCATTCAAAGCTGGTTAGACCACAGACCTGCATTGCTGTGTGCAGGGTCTTCTTTGAACTTTAATGGAGCAAGTGCACTGTGGGATGGTGAAGACTTAAGGTTGCCAGGATTTATATACTATTGCTCTCACTCCCTGAAATTATGGATCAGAGGTCTGGAGGGGAAGGGGCCACCTTTGAAATCTCAGTCACAAGGGAAACTGTGGGGGCTTGGGTGGGTTTGTAGGTATCCTTGGCTTCAGGGAACAGACCTCTTTAAATAACAACAAAAAAAAGTTTGTAGTGGTGGGTGAGAAATGACTGCATTGGGGAAAGGATGGATGAGGACTAACCTTAGACTACCTGGAGGGGTTTTTGGGGCTTTTCCTTTTGTTTAAGCCCAAATATGGAGTCCCAAGTATCTGCAGGGGCTCATCTATGCTGCCAGTTGACTTGCAGTGCCATGCTGCTGGAGATTTCTGACGTCTCTGCATTTTCGGCCTTCCCCTCTCCTATTAGCTGTAGTCAGATTCATCATCAGAGACACTGCTTTTTCATGATGCATTCAGTTCACTAATGTAGTGACTGCTTGATCAAGTGGAGATTGATGGCAGAAGGGGGCCTTCCAGTCCGCTCCTTCAAACGTGAGCTACTTCAAACAGCATTAGGACATTTTCTTTAATTTTGCCTGCTTCCTGCTGCCCGCGAGGGTGAAGACTCCAGCTTTCCCCTGACTGTTTGCTTGTTTGCCATTTCTCCATTTCCTGCATGGCTTGTGACAGTAGCCAGTGCTATGGGCAAGGAGAGTGATGGCAGAAGGGAGCGTTGTAGTCCGCTCCTTCAAAATCAAAGCTGTATCCAGCGTCTCTCCGTGTAGAGGCTCTCTGCATGATTCACTCCCACAGGAGTGGTGGGAGTCTTCTGCAGGAGGCTGCAGGGAGGTGGTCATAAAAATTGTAGTTTAAAAGTGTCTCACATAGATTAACTATCCGATAAGTGCTGTAATTTGTATATTTTAAAGTACAGTTCAGGGTTTTGGAAATGTTGTCCCTTATAATTGTAATTTTTAGTATTTGTATCCTGGGGGGTTTGAATACAGGGTTAGGGGTGCGTTGTAATGTTTGTTCTCAAAGAAGTGAAGGAGCTGTAGAGTTAAACAATGTGTACTGGCAAACTTGGGCATGAGTAATGGAATCACCCCCTTCACAACAAAATCTAAAAGGTTTTATATTGGGAGATGAGGGCATTACTTGGTTTGTTTATTTGCAAAGGTGTTTGCAAGTAGTTCAGGATAATGTCATTGTAAACACTTTCCCAGTAAGATCAAAGTACAAAAGAATAATGTTGGGTACAGGCATAAATGGTTAATTCTGCTATTGCTGCTTTTGTCTGGATCAGTTCATCCTAATCCAGGACCTTTTGTGAACTATCCTATTACATATTCAGACCCTAATTTAAACTCTTCTCCATTCAGAGTAGCCCATTTAAATGTTCATAGTTTGGTGACTAAAACATCACTTATTGAATGTCTGCTGTTTGAACAACAAATCAGTATTTTAGCCCTAATGGAGTCTTGGCTAGTCTAAAGGATTTCCAATCAAGAAATCCACTTACAAGGTTATAATATTTTTAGGAAAGATAGAGTGGGAAAGAGGGGTGGGGGCTGTTTTTTTTATGTTTCTGACACCTTAAACATTACCGAGCTCTCCCTTGTCTCTGATGACATATAGTGTGAATCCTTAATCATTCTAATTAAGTTCCGCTCTTCTAAGAATGTAATTATGTGTACAGCTTATGTTCCCCCTCATGCTTCTAACATTGGTACTCCAATGTTTTTCAATAGACTCAGTTTTGCAACTGAAATGGGAGGTTATTATATTAGATGATTTTAATTTAAAATGGGCTTCAAGCAAAGCTTTAGATATTAAAAATGTTATTGCAGATATGGGCTAGGAGCAATTGATCTCTGATTAAACCCAGACTAATTACAAAGCCAGTTATGAATCTTTAATTAATGGGATAATTACCAACTACCCACAGCACATTAGTAATTCAGGTGTGCTTCAGGATAAAATCAATGATAATTGTGGTGTTTACTGTGATTGGTCTATGTTAAACATTCAAAGGTAATTCATAAAATCATTGCATATTGACAATTAAAAGATTTAGATGAGCAAACATTTTTCAATGAAGTTTCTTTAACCGATTGGTAATTTTTAGATAACATATATAATGTACATATAGCTTATGATATTTTTTGACAAAATTTCTTGTTATTTGTGACAAACTTCTTCCTTTAAAAGCAGACAGAATTTGTGGGTAATAATAGGGTTTGGATGACTCCCAGGCTGCGTTTATTAATTAGAGCATGCAATAAGGCAACAAAAATATAAAGAATTGCGTAATAAATGTCAGTCTGCAATTCATGCTGGTAAATATGAGTTTTATAAAGAAAAATCTCTCTGAAGTTAACAGTAATGCCAAAGCTACCTGGAATATTTTAAATGATACTATCGGCAAAGCTAAAGGTTTGGATAGTTATACCATTGAAGCTGATGATTTAACTAGTTCTGACCCCTCAAAGATAGTCAAAATGTTTATTTCTCATGTTTTCAACCTGGATATATATAGACCTAGTGAAGATGTACAGAATGGAGCCCCCTCTGTAGTTAAAAGTGATGTAATGAGTGACATAGCTACTACTGTTCCAAAACTGTACTTTTGTTTTCTCTCCTCTGCTGATGTTTATAAGTATATTCAAACTACGAATCCTAAACCTAACTCTGGTTCAGATAACTTAGATTATAGGATCCTAAAGAGAGTTGGATATTGTATTGCTCCTTTATTAACTAATTTTTTAATTTCTGCATGTGTCAGGGTGTTTATTCCAGTAAGAGGAAGTCTGCATTGGTTAAGCCCATTTTTAAATCTGGAAATGGGACTATTTCACTTTTGGCCCCATTGTCAAAAGTCCTAGAAAAGATAGTCTCTGACCAGGTGACCGAGCATCTTGAGAAATATGGGCTGTGGATGGAATCATAGCATGGATTTCATCCTAAACACAATACAGAAACTGCCTCGATGAGGTTCACAAGCCAAATTATTAAGACAATAGACGAAGGTCAGCTGGTTGTCTCAGCTTTTGTGGACCTCACCAAGGCATTCGACTTGGTTGACCATGCTGAGTTACTTAAATTACTCCCCGCAGTCCATTTCTTGGATGATGTGGTCACCTGGTTCAGAGACTACCTCTCTGGCTGGAACCAGAGAACTTCCCTATGATTAACACCTTGTGAAGCCACAATAAATTGTAGAGTCCCACAGGGCTCGATACTTGGACCCTTACTTTTTTTCTCTTTTTGTTAATTCACTTTCTAGTTTGTTTTAACACACTGAACTTATTCTACATATAAATGACACAGTTTTATTTTGTACTGGTTATAATTTATCTACATTATAAACCACACTACAATCTGAATCTAGTTTATTACACTCCTGGTTTAAAGCTCACAAACTTGTATTAAATTCTGGTAAAACAAAAACAATATTTTTTTCTAGTACTAGAAAATATCCTTCATCTGATTTATTTTTATTTGATAACTCTGGAAATCAAATAGAACAGGTGAAGACGTTCAAATATCTTGGCTTACTATTAGAGTCACATCTTACTTTTGAAGCTCATGTCACTGACTTCATTAGTAAATTCCTCAAAAGGTTAGTCTTTATTTACAGAATATGTAAAAATCTTACCATAGAAGTATGATATAAGTTGACCCACAGTCTATTATTGTCAATTCTTGATTATGGTTCTGTGATTTACTCATATACAACTGGAGCAGTGTTTGCTAAATTAAAGTCTACTTACAATAGTACAATATGATTTGCTACTGGTTATCCTAAGTTTACACATCACTGTATTTTACATAATTCTTTTAATTGTTTACCTTTGGATCAGTGTTTTAATTTTCGATCACTACTGTTTTTACACAAAATTCAACTTGGGTTCCTATCACATAGTGTAACTACCCTATTAGCTAGAAACGATCACTCAGTAAATACTAGAATGCATTCTAGATTTTTGTTTAAGATTCCTCTTTATCACACAAAATTTGCACAAAATACTGTCACTTTTCAATCTATTGGTGTTTATACTACATTACCGAGCACACTCACAGGCCTATCTGCTATGCTAGGTTTTAAGGTACAGCTCAGGAGACATTTGATGACACTTTCTGTATGTAAGTGCCATAATTAATTGATGTTATTATAATAATGTGCTTATTGTATTTGTTTAATGTTTGTATTTGTAACACTAGACATCTGTGAAAATGGGCTAATAACTCAGTTTTTTTCAGTATAATAATAAAAATGAAATGAAGTGATTTCTTTTTGTGGTGGTGGTGATTGCTCAATACAATAAAACATTGTAAAGGGGCTCTCCATCACTTCAGTGTAGCAGCAGTGTTAGAGGTGTTGATACTTAAGCATTTGCTCAAACCACGGCCATGTATTGTGGGGTGAGGTAGCATGAACCAGCACTGAACTGCTGTAAAGTGGGAAGCAGTGAGCACCATGACCTCAATCCATCATGTGGTCTCTGCTTAGTGCGGGGGGGGTGAAGTGCTACATGTCATAGTGCTGAGTTGTTGCCCCTTTCATGCATAGTGTCACTCCTTTCATATCTATTCTTAAAAGGCTTTTTTTAAAATAATTTCAGGCCCCTTTTCCATTTCAGTATCTGCACCAGTGAGTGGTAGACCCAAAGACTAAAGTTTCCTTTTCCACAGTGTGAATGTGGACAGAATAACAACAGTAGACCTATACTTACAGGCATTTAGATTGGTCTATTGTTAATGCTCATTAGTTTAATTCTTTCAAAGGTAAATTAAAAAAAAATAAATGGCTTAGTTACAGGTTGCTTCAATAGCCCAGAGGCATTGCACCACGTGGGCAACCTGAGTTTGAGAAGCATGAGTCTCTACTTGTTGGCAGTCTGGGGAGGGAGGATTTGCCTTCAACTCCTATAGCAACACCCATTGTGGCCTTAAAAGGTAATCAGACATGTGGGGGAATCGAAGGTTACAGGGAGGTAGGTGAAGGGGAGGTTGTAGTTGTCACATATTCACTCAGCAGGTTAGGCTCTCTGCTCCTATAGTGCCAACCTCAGAGCACAATAGTGTGAACAGGTAACAGACAGGGTAACCCTCCTGTCTGCTTTTGGGTCCAAATCACCTTTAGTCTCAATTTCTGGGGGGGATTCAAACTGTGAACCTTGTGCTTGTATGCCCATTGAACAGGCTCAGATTCATACCCTCTTCGGGGATTGCGTTAGAATCTTATGCCGAGGCACCCAGCCGGGCTTCAAAAATGAACCCTTGAAACTCTATAAGAGACCTTAGGTATATATTCTTACCTTTTCCCAGTTTAGTAACTCCATCATGCCTTCAGAACAGCTGTCAGACTTAAAAATACAGGCACGCCTCATGCAAAAAAGTGACGGAGGAGACCCAGGCAGAAAAATGGATAAAACCAGTAAGATAAAATACAGAACAAATATCAAACAGCATCACAATCACATAAAAGAAAAACAAGGAAAACTACAGAACAAACTCCTACCAAAATACGGTTAGATCTTTTATATCTAATGCATTAACTGTATAAGTACAGTTAAATTAGAGAACTGTGTCTCTCTAGAATCCCAAAATAATATGACATTCATGTCAGACACAAGTATTAGTTTAACTCTATCTCTCCACACTCCTTTTGTGAGCCATCTAGCTCCTTCTTTTAGAATATAAAAAAATACAAACATGATGTTCTATCAGGAGGTATATTAAATAAGGTGACATCAGCAAAAACTAATTTTCCAAATTATGAGTCTTTAATCCACCAGTTCCTTTGAGGTTTACAACCCTGCAATCCATCACCTAGGTGCGATATAGCCAACAGGAATCAGCTAAATGATGTCCTGTCCTGTAATAAAATGTATATTTAGTTTCCCAACTTCAAAGCAGCAACAGGCCATGAAAGATAATAAAATGCCTTCTGGAAGGAAGGTAATTAATTAACTGGTTCCTGGTCAGTTTACATATCCTGTAGCTTCACTGAAACCTGTGAGGAGGGGGCACCCATTGAAGCCCAGGCTGTCTTATGTGAGGCAATCACATACTATATTTTTATATTACAAATATCATACAATAATCATAACCAGCTTGCCAAGTGTCACATTAGTTAGTGCTGAATGTGCAGTTGGTGTAGCTGGGACTGGGAGGGAGAGGATTTTGTATTACAGTGTTGGGAATGGGGGGGTGCTCGATCAGCTTGGTGTGGTCAGCTCTGCACTGAGACAACTAGTCCAGTCCTCCTGCAAGACAGGTTTAAGTCATTCTCTCTATCATTTATGGAGAGGGGGCCAGTAAAGGAAGGGAAGGGGGAAACTGTTTAACTAGGAGAAGCACACTTAGCCAAAGCGTGTTCCCAGCTGTGACCTGGGAGCTCAATGAAGTTAACTGACTTGCTCAGGGTCACACAGTATGCAAATGGGGGGCTGTGCGATTCAAACCCAGGTCTCCATGTTTGCAGCTCAGAACCTTAAACCACTGTGCTATACTGCCTCCTGAGTAAGGATATGAAGTGTTGGGAAGGGATGATTTGATCAGCTGACTGGGGCAGAGAACATGATTGGGCCTTACGGGGGTGCACAGAGCACACTGAAGCTACTGCTTTTTTTTTGGGTATCATCTCTTTTTTTGCCTAACTCACACCATCAACATTGTTTTCTACTGGGCAGTATTTACCTGCCTGGCTCACTCTCCATTTCTGTATTATACCACCTGACTCTTTTGGGTCCCTCATTGCCCATTTGTGGACTACGCTGGTGGGTAGCAGATCTGGTGCACTCAGTTGCTGGTGGCACAGGAGGTGGGAGCCCAGGAGCCCATCTCTTGATGTCAAGTCTGCCTGCTGTCATATGCAAGTATGCACTCAATATAGCCTAAATTACCATATCCCAATTACTAAGTGCTGATTGGTGGGCTACACAGGGATGAGGGCTGCTCCATCAGAGCTCACTGGTTGCACGCAGCATTGCTGCATAGCCTGGATACAACCACAGCTTATGAAAATCAGTTTGGTCTACTGGTTAGAGCACTGGCTTTATCTGGGACCATTGTATCGATATCGCTTGGTGGCAATGCCACCACAGAAAATATGTTTTGAAAAGTTTGTATTTAATTTTTAAGGTCTGGTGGCAGCCCTTTCTGGTGTGTCAAATGATCTTCTTCCCTGTCCACCACACCCTTCATGTCACTTCATGCTTTGACATCCTTGGGCAACACCCCACCCTTCCTGTCACTTCATGCTATGACATCCTGGGGCAGTACCCAGCAACATGTGGTCACTTCAGTCATACTGTCCAAGCCCAAAAATGCCAGCTCTGCTCAAGAACTTCAAGAAATAAGGCTTTATTTGAGGAGACCTCCTGATGACACTCATGTAGAGTGAAACCGGTAGAGGGTGTCCATTGCTCGTGTATGTCTTTGGTGTTCTTGTGATTTTTTATCGAGTAAAGCCTTATTTCTTGATGTTCTCAAGCAGTGGTGGCATTTGTGGACTTGGACTGTAGAGCTTTTCTGCTTGTGTACACTCCTTGTGTGGAAGAGCTGTTTTTGCTTACTGACTGACTTCAGTCATGCTGCCTAGGGCCCACTGGACCAACACAGAAAAGTAATTAAATGTAGGGCACCTGGAATTTGTCTACTTTCAGACCTAGACTATGAAGGATATCATGAGTGCTAAGAGGACTGCTGACTGAACCTTCTCATAGAAACATAGAAACTTAGACTTTGACAGCAGATAAGGACTGCTTGGCACACCTAGTCTACCCATTCCCTACATTTTGGATCAGCTGCAGATTCTAGTTAACCAACAGCATACTTCCTCCTAGGTTTCACTGTAATTGCCTTATGTCTGTTCCATGCATTCTTGAATTCCCCCACTGTTTTTGACCCCACAACCTCCTTAGGAAGGTGGCTCCATGCGTCCACCACACTCTCCATGAAAAAATACTTTTGATGTTGCCCCTGAGCCATCCCCCCTCTATCTTCAAACTGTGCCCCTTGTTCTTGCATACCTCTTTCTCTCAAAGATGCTCCCATCTTGGACTTTGTTGATTCCTTTGAAGTGCTTGAAAGTTTCTATCATGTCCCCCCCTTCTCCTCTACTAAAAGACACATTTCTGTCTTCTCTTATTTTCCCTTTCTTGTCCCTTTTCTTATACACCTTACCTTTTCATTCTTTCTATTGCTTATTTCAGTTTTATTCCCTTTACACTCTACTCTTTTTCCTCTATCTTTCTATCTTTTGCTTTTCAACTGAAGTACTAACATTATTCCTTTTTAGGGCAGCAGGTAGGCAGAGCCTGCAGCCCTATTGCGTCAGCTCTAAAAATCAAACTCTGGCAGACCCACTATGACTGTGAATGCATTAACTAGATGAGGGTGTTTCATGGGCTTAAACATAAGCATTTATTTATTTAAAAAATATCAAATTTACAAACCTTTGCATCAGAGACTCATTTACAAAGGCACCTCGTCAAAAGTAATACAAAGACAGCACAGTTAAGTCCAAAAACAATGGCTCAGAGAGCAGACAGTTATAACAATCATTCACTGGAGATACATGGGTAGCAGTAGATAAACAGATTACATAGTTTAGGCACACAGGCACCACGTCAAGAAGACCAAAGCAGTTCAAACAATATACAGTAGCTAAAGCAAATAGACATCAGGAGTCAAAGAGAAGCCCAGAGTGATCACATGAAGGCTGTTGCATACACTAACTGAATCAAAATATAGTACATTAAGAAAGGGCATATTTAAGCAATAAGGCATAACAGGGTGTGTGTTATGTAAGCAATAAGCCATGACAGGGTGTGCGTTAGACACTTTAACACACAGCTAGGAGGCGTAGAGAGGCATAAGGCCACCGGCCCAGTGCATCCAGCCTCCTAGCCATGTGTTAAAGTGTCTAATGCATACCCTGGAGGGGCTTATTGCACTTATGAAATGGATATCTTTAGTGAAAGTGCATTTAGTAGGTTAAATTTCCAATTTAAATTAGGAAAAAACATGTATGTTGTTATCACTTTTAATAAAATAGTTCCTCCCCCAAGTGTCTTGTGTTCTTTTTTTTTCTGCACTGAAGGAATTTTGTCCTAGAAAGGCTTCTGTACTTTAGGTATTCACCCCCCCATGCTGTGTGGAGACAGAAGAAAAAAAAGAGTAAAATCCAGCTGTTTGGCTTTTTTTATATATAATTTAAAGTTAAAATTTTAAGAGGGAGCGGGCTGGTAGACAGAGAGACAGAGCTAGTGCACGGGCAGGCAGGTAGAGAGATACAGTAAGCATTAGTGAGATCTGGTTGTTCCATTTTTTTTTAATAGATTAACGAGCAGGCAGGCTGGGAGAGAAATTGAGGCTGTACCTTTCTTTTTTTATTAAAATTCAAAGATGGATCTTAAGGAGCGAGTGGCTAGGCTGGTGGAGGGATCGCAGCTGTTCTGATTATTTTTTTATACATGACTGAGCGGGTGGGCTGTGAGAGACATCACAGCTGTTTGTTTCATCTTCATTCAGAGATTTAACAGACTGAGGTAATGTTAAAAGAAGGTCAGATGTATTCATTGTATTTTTTTGTTGGCAGACTGAAAATACAGCCTGGCATGTCACTTACAGTTGGTGAAAAAGAAGATGGCTGACTTTCACTTTGCTAACATTCTAAATGGCATCTTTACTAGGATCAGTGCCCACAGGGCACTGCTGGTCCTTCTTCCTGTGCGTAAGAAGAAATATCACTCGGGTATGCACCAATCAGGATACTTAAATTCTAATGCCCACTACATAACATGTAATAACGTCACTTCTGAGGTGGGTTGAAACATGAGGTGAAGCCAAGTATTTATTTATTTATTTGCACATATTTATTTGATCCACTGGATCAGCAATATTTGCACAAGCTGTGCCCAGCGCCAATTTTACAGCACTGGTCCTGGTCAGGTGATCTGAGTTTTACCCATACCGCACTGCATATGGCTTAGTGATATACTGTACAGATGGCTGCAGAGTCTAACCCATTGAAGGTTGAAGTTTCAGAAAACCATTATGCTATAAATATCAAGACTCACTCCCTCCCTCACCCCCCAGTCACAATTAATCCTATACTAAAGTCATGCTTAAATACTGGTGCCTCTACATCCATGCCACTAAGCTTTTAATGCCAACATGCTTCTTCAGCTGCTGTGAGTTTAACTCTTTATTTAAAAACATTTTGTTGAGAAATGTTTGTTTTAGTATATCCATGGTCAGGAAAAATGAATTTGTGAAAGAAACCAAAATCCCCATTTATGAGTTCATTGAATCACAATACAACATGTTATGAATTTTTCAGATTCTATGTGTAACCCACAGTAAGTCAAACAGAAATTAGACATAAATGCCTACTTATTTGCAAGTGAGGCAAATGTGGTTATTATCATTCAGTTGTAAACACTTACAGTCACAGCCAGGATTCACATTGCTAGACTCTGGGTAAGTATGACAAGTTTCCTAAATACTGGTACCTTATCCAGCTGTGTTCTGCTTGGTGTATGTGTGTGTGTGTGTGTGTGTGTGTGTGTGTGTGTGTGTGTGTGTGTGTTTAAACATGTAACTTTCTATAGTATATTGTATAGCACTGTGAATCCTGGCTGCAGTATCCTTTCTCTGCTGTGGCTAAGCAAGACAATGTAACAAGACACTGGCCTGCTGTAGGGGCTATTAGACATCAAACCAAAGATTGTGCTGTGAAGACTAACTTGGAGAAGATGCAATAAAAAAAACTTGAATGACAGCCCCCAGACATCATAAAACACCCAGGGAAAATTTGAAAAAACTCCCCTCATAGCCTAGGCAGAAACAAAACACTGGATTGAAGTGAGAACGGTAGTTTTATTTTTTTATTTATTTATTTAGTTGTTTTTAACCAGGTATAGCACACTAAGCTGAAAGCTTTTTTACAGGAGCGACCTGGGAGCACAAGGAGGTTAAGTGACTTGCTCAGGGTCACACAGTATGCAAGTGGAAGCTGTGGGAGTCAAACCCAGGTATCCAGGTTTGTAGCTCAGAGCCTTAAAGCAATGCCTACTTAACCATTTACAACACAGTTACACTTATATATAATACATACTTCTCAAACTTGAAAGAAAAAAATACACTTTATCATCAAAGTCTGTATTTACCAAGTACTGTGCCATGTTTAAAATAATTTGAACCCCCCCAAAAATGTGCCTGACATGAAACTGCATGTTTAACTGTAAAGACAATTGAAAATTGTATTTCTGAATGCATTACTAACACCAATGCTTCATGATTAAAACAATTTCAGCCCCTCCCCCGTGACAGATTGCATTCTGGAAAGAATGCCTTGGCAAGATGCTATAAAAAAACCCTGAAAAACAGGTTTAATGGCATGAATGCTGACATCCTATTTTTAGTGTCCTTGATAAAATAAAAAAGTTAAATTTTTTTTTACGTCAGCTCTGATCAGAATAGCTTTTAAAATCACCAGTTGCTCAATGTTTCCTAATACATCTCAAACTTCAAAGAAAAACTAATTTATCATCAAAGTCTGTTTTCAGCTTCCTACCATACACTTCATTTGTAAAAAAAAATTATCTTGTCACAGGCCACAATCAGCACCAACTACTAACAGAATACTGAGTGGGGTTTCTGTAAGAAAACAGCTAGTGTTTTATTAATTATAGCATTGATGATCTTGGCAGTTTCTGTGTTTTTATGCTTGTGTATAGTTTGATAAAATTAAAAGTTTTAAAATTGAAACACTCCTGCTAGCTAGACCTGACACACACAGAAAATAAAAATAGTGAATTAGAGCTATTTAGTAGCTGTTGTCTTACAGAAACCCCAGTTATCTAGCTCTCCCCTGGACTGGGAAGGGAGAAGCCCAAGAGGCCGGGGGGGGGGCAGCAAGGTCTGACATGAAACTGCATGTTTAACTGTAAAGACAATTAAAAATTGTATTTCTAAATGCATTACTAAGACCAATGCTTTCAAAGTTTTTAAACTACTGACGACAAATTATATATAAACTACACATATATAACATTTTTAAGAAAAACATGTGTCTCTTACTGTAAATTAGAATGTGTGTCTAGGTCTCCTTCTGAGGCCCCAGGTGGCTCTGATAATCATTTGTTCCAAAGGATTTTTAAGTCAATTTGAAGGCATTAAATAACTTCTGTTCTGTTCTGTTTGCCACTGCACAGGCATGTCTGTTGGTTGATAAGGTCCCAAACTAGTGCATCTTGTTACAGCATGCTTGATCTATCTCATACCCCGCCACATGAATCAGAAAAAAGTTTGGGGTGGAGGCAGAAGTGGATCTTACTCCAAAAAAAACCCTAATGCTGCCTCTCACTACTCAGGTTCCAGTTCTTGTACCACCCATTTAAGAAAGAAAATAGTACCTTGCAACCATTGATTAACATGAAAGTGTATTTATTTGAGGGCGGAAAACATTGTTTGGAGGAGGGTAAGGTGGAAGAGACTATTTACACCTTCAGTCAGTTCCATGGACAGAAAACATGACATCACTCCATTTGTACATGCAATACTACTGTTGGCTCCGCCCACAGTCATAATGAGCTACAGGATTCAAACTGAAGAACACTTCCTTTGGAGTTTTCCAATGATCCTTCCACTACTTTTCAGCCCTTCAATTTATCCCTCACAGTGCTGCAGACTAAACATCTGTGCAGAGCTCAGACAAATAGATTAATTCTAGTTCTTTTGGCAGCCTTGTAGTTCTTCAGTGACTACAAGAAACACTTTTTATTTTCAATCTGACTTGATAAGCAGCATTTGTAGAGCTACTGCAAAACAGATAACAGATAACAGCAGAGCAATGTCAAATTACATGCTTGGTCATCTCTCCCAGTGTGTGTGTGTGTGTGTGTGTGTGTGTGTGTGTGTAGCAAAGATTTGTAGTACTTTTGAAACATAGCAGAAGATTACTTCACAAAAGCTAATTAACACCAGTATGCTTTTAGCTGAGAAGTCCCTGAAGGACAGCATTTATCAGGAATTATCAAAAAATAAAGAGCTCTTCTCACATAAATTTTAAACAGTCTCAATAAATTTCAAAAAAGCATTGTACTGATAGAAAATCCTTGAAATAATATTCTAGCTAATACATGTAAGATGAGCTTATAACTTTTATTGCAAGTGTCCTTGTGTTTTAAAGAGCACAGTCAATGAAAGACAAAATGCTGAAATGAGGCCCAATGGCAAGTTGAAATTAAAATAAAATTATACATATTAAAGTGGCACAGTAGTGCCACTTCATACACACATACATACATATACACATATACGGTATATACATACACATCTATACACATATTAATAATAATAATATTTATTTGTTAAGCACAATATCAAATGTCAAAGCGCTGTACAATAAGCAAACTCCAGAATAGATAGACCCAGGTAAATAAAACCATAACACTATTAAATATTAAATATCCAGTACTAAAAATACTAAAAGTCAGAAAATACTAAACATCAGGGAAAACACATGCAAATAAGTATATTTTTAAAGCAATTTTAAAGCCCTCCACTGTCTGGCATTCTCTCACCCGATGAGGTAGAAAATTCCACAGGATAGGGGCAGCAAAAACAAAAGCCCGAGCTCCAGAAGACTTCAAATGCACTCTGGGAATCTCCAGCAATCCCTCATCAGTTGAGTGGAGTTGTCTGAGAGGGCAGTAGGGACTCAGAAGCACTTGTAAGTAACTCAGACCTAGGCTGTGGAGGGCTCTAAAAGTTAGCAAGCCAACTTTAAAGGTGGTCCGCCACTGAACAGGCAAAATATGACTGAATAGAGTAGACCCAGACAACAACCTGGCCGCAGCATTCTGCACTAGCTGCAGGCGGCAGATATCAACCCCAGGAAGCCCTAGGTATAGGGAGTTATAGTAGTCAAGATGCAAGGTCGTGAATGCGTGGAGTAAAGTTGGAAGGTCACCAGATGGAATGAGGTGTTTAATCCAGGCGATGTTCCTCAGATGGTAAAAAGAGGACTTGACCACAGCTGACACCTGAAAATGCAGCGTCAGCCCATCATCAAATATCACCCCCAGATTCTGCACCCACTCAGAGGTCAGGAGCTGAGAACCCCTGAGCCAAAGCCCACAGGGCTGCCCAGCAACCGACCCCTCAACCTGGCAGCCTGGTTCCATGACCAGCACCTCCGTCTTGTCAGGGTTCAATCTAAGCCAACTGGAATTCATCCAGTCTTGGATTTCAGTGAGACAGTTGGAGAAGACCGAGAGCGCACTATCCTGGTCAGGCACAAAAGACAGGTAGCGCTGAGTATCATCTGCATAACAGTGAAAACTCAGCCTGTACCATCTTACAATGTCTCCTAATGGGAGCATATACACCGCGAACAACATGGGGGGGCAACACTGAGCCCTGCGGAACCCTACATGGCAGGGAGTAGGAATCAGAGGAAAAAATCCCTGATACTACCTTCTGCGACCTACCGGTTAAGAAGGAATGACACCATTTGAGAACTGTACCAGACAGGCCACAGATGAACCACAGGTGATCAAGAAGTACCCCATGGTCCACGGTGTCAGAAGCTGAAGAGAGATTCAGAAGGACCAAGATGGAATAGCACTTCTGGTCTTTATGTCGCTTATGGAAACCAGACTGGAGAGGATCATAGATAGCATGGATGATAAGATGGTTCTCCAACTGTTGTGCAACAACTTTCTCAATAACCTTCCCTATTAAGGGAAGGTTTGCAATCGGCCTGTAGTTTGCAGGGGAATCTGGGTCAAGAGATGACTTATTGAGAAGGGGAATAACCACAGCCTCCTTCAGGGAGCTGGAGAACTCCCCTGACTCCATTGAACACCAGATTAATTCTGCTTGAACTGGGCTGATCACGTCTACACACCCCATTAAAAGGCTGGTAGGGCCCAGGCCTAAACTACAATAAGTTGGATGCACACTCTGGATAAGCCGCATGATATCATCAATTGACAGACAGTCAAAATCGGCCCAGCAAAATGAAGGTGTCATGACCTTGCTTCATCCACCAGTAACCCCCATAGAGGACGACTGACGAATCTCCGACCTGATGCCGGCAACCTTATCAGTAAAGAAGCGAGCAAACTCATCGCACTTTACTTGCGACAAAGCCTTCCGGGCTCTTAGACAGGCTGGATTGCACAGTCTGCCTACCGTTCAGAACAGCTAAGCAGGTCAGCTCTGTGCAGCAGCAATCTCCCTGGACAGGAATTCTGCCTTCTTATAGGAGATTGCTGACTGGTAGAGCCTATAATGCTCCATCGGTCCAAGCCTGTCAGCATCTAAGATGGTTCTACACCAAGCAGGCTCTAGCCTTCACCCTAACCTGCTTTATCCCCCTCAAGGTCCCATCAAACCATGGAAACTGAGGATGCAGAGTAAGTGGACGAACACGGAAAGGAGCAATGGTATCCAGAGCTTCCTCCACTGCTCGAATAAAAGCCTGAAGGAGATTCTCTGGACCTTCGCTTGCCTCCAGAATTCCCAATAGGTCCAACACCACCAAAAGGCCATCACGGGTCAAACCTCGTAATGGGAAGTATCGGACCATCTCCACAGGGGCAGGCCTACAAGGGGGAGCCAAGAAATTGAACCTAATGGTGTGATGGTTGGACCATCTGACTGGTTCAACCACCAAGTCTGAGGCCTCCAACCACAGGAGAAAGACCAGGTCCAATGAGTGACCATAATTATGAGTCGCAGCAGAAACTACCTGTGTGAAGCCCAAAGAACTCATAAGATGGAGGAAGTCTTGTCCAAATTTCAAGAGTTCATCGTCAACCCAGGCACTGAAGTCCCCCAGTATCATCAGCCTGGGGGAGTCCAATACCAGATTGACAATGAAGTCTGTGACCTCCTGCAAAAACTTACTCTCACCACCTGGTGGACTATAGACGAAAGCAATTTTGCACCCCCAGACCTGCAGCTACAGTACGCTCAAAGGACCTGGTATCCTCAACTGGCACATCCACAAGGCCCAATTCTGAATTAAAACAAATTGCTACACCCCTGCCCCGACGACCCAACCTTGCACGGTGTATCACCGAGAAACCGGATGGAATTGCTGACTCCAAAATGGGATCAGCATTTTCATCCAGTCAGGTCTCGGTGATGCAAGCCAAATCAGATGACCCAACAAGATCAGCTATAATGGCTGACTTGTTTTTAATAGATCTGGCATTGCACAACACCATGCAGGTTGGGTGGGAAACCGGAGCAGTTTGAGGTACTGACTCACTAAATGTGAAACCCTTGGGTATGGGCACTAAACAAGGCAGCCCTTGTTCAGTTCACCATTTCTCCCCAGGGCATCTTCTGGACCCCAGTACCCTAATTGGGCCACTTAGCTCAATCCCCCTCCCCTGTCCCCCACCCTTCCTCCTTCTCCTCACAATTCTAACAGCCCTACAGTGGCCATACACTGCCGCTGACAAAGGGGGGAGGTAAAGGGGCAGAGGTCCCAAAGCTTGGAAGGGGAGTAGCACCTGACAGGGAGAGCTTTCATCAAGCACATCCTGATAGATAATATGGCACTACTTAAGCCAAACCAAGTAGTTCAAATAAACAAAACACCTACAATAAATGAAACAAACAAATGAAATTAGTTAATAATTAAATAGCAAAGTCAATTATGAAGAACAGACTGGGCTTTCACTCCCAATCAATAATAAGAGTAAAGCCACAGTTCACAGTTAGGCCAAATCCATAAGGAAATAAGGGACTGTTTGGGAGGGTCTCTTACAGCCTCGCACCTCGAATAAAACCAGAGGAAATTGAAGAAATCAAGTGCAGATTTTCAAACAGCTTAAGTCCTGCTGGCGCTACGCACCAGCTACCCCACCACCCCCACCACCACCCTTGGCAGATGCTGACTCTTATAGCATTGGTAACCTGTGTACAAAAACCTATCAGTCCACTCTCCCATTAGCAGATTATATATTTTCCCCTCTAGTGGCCGCTACACTCTCCTATCCCCCTATCAAACTCTGAAAGCATCATGCTGCTTCTGTTTCTCACCTCAATCTGCCAGCTCACTCCCCTAACTTCTCTCCCACCTGCTTCCCATCCTCGCCTACCTCCAAACCCTTTCACATTAGGTAATGTCTTTACTCCCCATCATGTAACTTTCTCCCCAATACTGCCTCAACATTGCTACTCCCAGAATGTCTGGATCACTGGTGTTACTGTCCTGCCACCATCTTTTCATGTAGGCCTCTAATCTTCTTCACACTAAACACCCCTCCACAAGCATCACATCAGGTGATTACCCCCCGCAAGCCAAAATGGAGCATGCACACTCTTAAATATTTGTTAGTATCGCTGCTCCTCCTGTCTGGGGTTGTAGAATTAAACCCTGGCCTATACCCCCCCCGCACCTACCAGACCCTCACATTACCAAGAGGTCTTAAACTCGTGCACCTAAACATCTGTAGCATCCTGAATAAAATCACAGCCCTTCAACCAATAGTAATGTCAATCAGCCCAGATGTAATGATAATCACTGAGACCTGGTTAAAGCCCCATAACCTGGACTCAGAAGTAACTATACCTGGATATTCGCTCATTCGTCAAGACCGCTTGGGCAGAAAAAAAGTGGGAGGTGTAGCTATGGATATCTCCTTGATGCTTCAGTTCACCCCAGTACAGCTCTCCATGCCCACTCAGTCCATCAACTCCCTGCTAATCAAACTCTCCCTTCCCCACTCCACTCCACTATATATTGCAGGGTCGTACTGCACCTCGGACACCTCCCAGCCTGACGTGCTGGACCACTTGGGCACCCTAAAGGCTAACTCCTTCGGGGGACAAGTTACACATTCTAGGGGATTTCAATTTCAACTGGCTCACAAACAATAATTCCAAACTTTGAAGCCAAATCACAGCCCTAAACCTCACCCAACAGATTTCTGAACCCACTAATCTAAATCACAAATCTCAGAACCATTCCCTCTTGGATTGGGTCCTTACCTCTCACCCTCACTGGGTCATCGAAGCTGGACTCTTCCCTGACTCCCTAAGTGATCACCACATAATCTACACTGTAAGAAAAATATACAGACCCAAAGCACCGCCACCAAGGATGTTGTTCACTAGGTCGTACAAAGCTCTCAATCTAGATGCGCTCCTAAGAGACCTGGCAGAAATCAACTGGTCTTTCATCTACCAGGCTTCCTCCCTCGATTCAGCCCTAAAATTCTTTAAGGATACTTTCCTAGCAGCATGGGACACCCACGCGCCCCTACAGAAAAAGAGCGTAAGGGGTGCTCACCTGCCCTGTGTATCAGCTGAACTCACTGCCCAGTTCCATGCTAGGGGCCATGCCTGGAAAAAGTACAAGGCAACAGGCACCCTGATGGCACTTTAACTATACCGTTCACTTCAAAATTCCTGCACTAGGCAAATCCATCAGGCCAAAGCCAACTATTTCAAGGCATCTTTCAATACTAACCTAAATCACCCAACAAATTTCTGGAAAACTATCAAGTCCCACTTCTCTCCCCCTGCTCAACCCCCCCAACCCTGAATGTAGAAGGCTCCACTGACACTGAACCAACTAAAGTGGCCTCCATTTTCAACATTTTCTTCACCAGTTGTGCATCCTCTCTCATAACCTCTCTATCTCACCCCCCCAAGGATGCACCTACCCCAATGCAAACATCCTCCCAGACTACTGGCTTCTCTTTCTGTCATGTTACCCCACTCATTGTGCTAAAAGCCCTGTGATCTCTGAACCCCTCAAAGGTAAGTGCCCTTCAGGGCTTGATTCCAAAATGTTATACCTATCTGCCCCTGCCATTGTCACCCCACTGGCCGCGCTGTTCAATCTCTCTCTTTTTCTCTTGCTGACGTACCATCTGACTGGAAGTATGCCACTGTCATCCCCCTCCTGAAAGGTGGAGACTCCTCATCACCGGGTAACTACTGCCCAATCCCCCTACTCTCCATCCTTGCCAAAATACAGGAGCGCCTTGTCCTAGCCCAACTTTCCTCCTTCCTTGACTCCACCTCTTTCTTTACACCCTTCCAATCAGGTTTCAGGAAATTGTACTCCACCATAATCGCCCTGCTAAGGCTCACTGATGCCATCCTCACAGGCATGGATAAAGGGCAGACCACCTCAGCCATTTTCGTTGACCTCGCTAAAGCCTTCAACACTGTCTCCCAACCCCTGCTGCTATCCAAACTTTCTAGCGCTGGACTTTCTGGTGATGCCACCAGTTGGTTTCAATCTTACTTGGTTGGTAGAACTCAATCAGTAAGAATTGGACCTAACACCTCCTCCTCCTCCCTGTTACTACTGGGGTCCCACAAGGCTCGATCCTCGGCCCGTTACTCTTCTCAATTTTCCTAAATGAACTTCCCTCAGTCTGCACTCACACATCCATACACCTGAACGCTGATGATACTGTACTATATGCAACAGGCCCCTCCCCCGATGAAGGGGCCTCTACTCTCCAACAAGATTTTAATGAGGTACAGCATTGGTTTCGCTCAAACCAACTTTTTCTTAACCCCAAGAAAACAGTCTCCCTAACATTTGGGACAAGACAAAGGCTCTCTAGACTCCTTTCTACCATCACTTTCTTCACTACTGAGGGAACTCTTCCAGAGACCTGCACCTCCTTCAAATACCTCTTGGTCTGGCTTGATCAACACCTTGACTTTTCCACTCACATCGACTTGATCCACAAAAAGCTGTGCCCAAAACTAGGAGCCTTATATCGGAACAAGGTTAACTTACCTCTAGCAACCTGCAAGGTAATTGTCCAAAAAAATTATCCTCCTGATACTGGGCTATGGGGATACAGTATACAGCATTGCTCCCAAGTCGGCCCTAGCCAGCCTTGACCCTCTCTACCACTCCTTCTGTTGCTTTGCCCTTGACTGCCCAATTTTGACACATCACTGCGACCTCTACAGCTCCCTTGATCTAACATTGTTCCATGTCCATAGACACATCCACAGCATCAGGACCACAGCACAATTCTGGTCACAGTCCCTTCCCTCCTACCTTACATCTGCCCTCTCAGTCCCACCACAACCCACTTACTCCCTCAGGAGTGGTAGCTCCCGGCTACTATATGTTCCACTAATGGCCACTTCAAGGGGCCAAGCGGCGTTCAGATATCTCATGCCTAAACTTTGGAATGCACTCCCAGCAGGCATTTGTGACTTCACTAACATGTTGCACCTAAATCTCCTCCTCAAGGCACACTTCTCCTCTATATGTGCCTGCACATAGGGCCACCAAGGATATGAAACCTCAAGTCCCCTACTCGTATTTAGGCCCTCCTGTCATACCCATAGCACACTATCCCTGCATTGCTTTCATGTTATGTAGAGCATATTGTAGGGGTTACAGATGGCAGTCCTCTATCTAAACCGTGAATAAACTCTCTATTTTTCCTCGTTGCTTGATTTCATAGCTAATTCTGCATATTGTTAATAGTCACATGCACTATTTCTCCTAATGTTTGTAATATGTATCTGCTTTCATGTGATTCTACTTCATGTTAATTATTTGTATGCTCCAGTTTCTACCCTTGTGGTCTCACAACAACACTCTGTATAGTGTAACTGTAATATGTACAATCTTCCTCTACTGCATTGCATATGTAATCACATTCATGTACACTCTACTTGTGCTTATGTTTTTTATGTTCCACTTGTCCCTTCCCCCAGGATGCATCTGGAATCGAGCGGTAACCCGCTCAGTATGCCATCCTGGTAAAACTCTTAAATAAATAAATAAATACTTTCACTCCCAGTTAATGGAAAATATGTCCAAAAATCAATAGAAATCCAAGTCAGAGTCTAAGAAGTTCTCTCACAACCTCCCTCCACAAATGAAAAATAATAATCCTGATCCCAAAAAGTAATTCAACCACAAACAAAAGCACAAGGGAGAACCTCAAACCACCGGCCAGGCCATAATTCATGCTTTCCCGGCAGGGATTATCCGGCTGAAAATCCAGATAAGACAAGCTTTCTTTACCCGGCAGGCTCCAGACAGGGAGGTGAGAAGCAGACCAACACATCACATGCACATGTGTCTATCTATCTATCTATCTATCTATATATATATATATATATATATATATATATTTATGCCATACCTGTGAGGATAAAAAAAGGCAAATATTTTCAATATTCTCAGGGTGGTCAGACCCACAGTGAGAATATCACATTTATCCACACTGTAGGTAAATTTATCCACACTGTAGGTAGAGGCTGGCTCATTCAGTACTCATGTACATATTCGGCTGCAGTAGCAGTAATAACTGTATTCAAATTCGAATAACTTTAAAATGAAAAATGATAACATGGTACTGCGAACACGAACGTTTTTCAGCACAAAAATATCTACAAAATGAGTGCTGTTTCATTTATGGCTAACTTTTAATTTTTTATATAATTAGGTGAAAAACAGCAAACAATGCATTTTTTCACTTCTTCGACAAACAAATGTAAATAACTTTAAAATGAAAAATGATAGCATGGTACTGTGAGCACGAAAGTTTTTCAGTACAAAAATATCTAAAAAATGAGTGGTATTTCATTTATGACTTACTTTTATTTCTTTATATAATAAGCAACAAAAATAAAAGAAAATGCAATTTTGTTTAATTTTTCGACAACCAAATGCGAATAACTTTAAAATGAAAAATGATAGCATGGTACTAACAGCATGAAAGTTGTTTAGCACAACTATATCTACAAAATGAGTGCTGCTTCATTTATAGATACCTTTTAGTTTTTTTATAATTAGCAAAAAATTGCAGAAAATTAATTTTTTTTCACTTTTTGCAACAAACAAATGTATATAACTTTAAAATGAAAAATAATAGCATGGTACTTTGAGAATATAAGTTAATCAGGACAAAAATACCCAGAAAATATGTGGTTTCATTCATAGATTTATTTTGGATTTTTTATAATCATCAAAAAATTGCAAGAATTTACTTTTTTTTTTCACTTTTTTGGAGGCATGGCATAAATGGAGTATGCAACCCCCTACTGGAAATTCTTCTCATGCCAATTGACCCGATGACAACACTAGTGGCTTCACCACTCTTGATGTTATCAGGTCAACTGGCATGTGAACAAAAAATATCAACAATATTTCCAGTAGGGGGGTTGCGTATCCCTTATACACACACACACACACACACCCCTATACATACAGACCCACAGATACACACACATATAAATATATATATATATGCATATGCATACATACACATATACCTACAAAACAACACACATATATTATATATATATATATATATATACAAACACATATATATATATATATATATCTATATATATATATATATATATATATATATATATATATATATATTCTATCAAAAACTGCATTAATGCATCATTTAGGGTTAAAGCAGAAAAAGTCAGAATTGAAAAATCTTTAGGGTTACCTCCCCAGACCCACCTCATCCCAAGATTGACAAATGATGGGGTGTGTCATTGGGGTCATGAGCCCTGTCACCCCATTCCATATGTAATCATATTGACAAGGGATAGTAAAAAAGAATGGGGTGACATTTAGGCCTCATGACCCCAATGACACATCCCATCATTTGTCAATCTTGGGATGATTAGCGGGTCTGGGGTGAAGGGGCAACCCTAAAGATTTTTCATTTCCTGACTTTTTCTGCTTTAAACCTAAATGATGCATTAACACCTCTCCCTACAAAACAGGGTACTAAATGAGAAAAAGACTGAGGTAGAACGGTCAGTGGGGGATGCTGCAACAGAAGGTAAAGCCATCAAAAAATGGAGAGCAATGAGTACTAATGCCCGTAGTCTGGGTAACAAGCTTCCTGAATTAGTGGCCTTGATGGAGGAGGAACATCTGGATATCGTGGCAGTCACAGAAACATGGTACACACAAAACCATGACTGGGACATAAACATACCAGGATACACTGTCTACAGGAGGGACAGGGAGGGTAAAAGAGGAGGAGGAGTAGTTCTTTACATAAGGGAAGGAATAAAAGCAACAGAACAAAAGGGTAAACAGGGAGGAGAAGAAACACTGTGGGTAAATTTGGAGACAGGCAATGGCACCACAATACGCACAGGGGTTGTATACAGACCCCCTTCTCAGGGGGAGGAAATGGACAGGGAAATGATAGAAAGTATACTTAGAATGGCAGAAAAAGGGGAGATATCGCTGATGGGTGATCTGAATATGCCAGATGTTAACTGGAGTGCAGTTGCAGCTGCCACTTCCAAGAGTGCAGTTATTCTAGATGCCCTACAGGGGGCATGCCTTAGACAGCTAGTACTGGAGCCCACTCGAGAGGGAGCAATATTAGACTTGATTCTCTCAAATGGAGATGGAGAGAGGATTACAGATGTAGAAGTGGGTAGCCATCTGGGAACTAGCGACCATCGAACAGTATGGTTCACAATAAACACAGCAATAGAGTCAAGCCATACAAAGACAAAAGTACTGGACTTTAGGAGGGCTGACTTTGCCAAAATGGGTGAGTGCCTAAGGAATGCACTAGCAAATGGGCAGGAAGGAGGGGGTGGAAGAACAATGGGGAATAATAAAAACTGCCATCACAGAGGTAACAAGCCTTTGTGTGAAGCAAATAAACAAAACAAGATGATGTAAGAAACTACTATGGTTCTCAAAGGAAGTGGCAGTGAAGGTTCAAGAGAAAAAGAAAGCATTCAGGAAGTACAAGGAATCGCAGAAGGAGCAGGACAGAGAACTGTATCAGTTAAAGCAAAAGGAGGCTGGGAAGGCAGTCAGAACAGCAAAGGCCCAAACTGAGGAAAAGATAGCCAACTCAGTTAAGAAGCGGATAAAACCTTTTATAGGTACATCAGGGAGCAAAGGAAGACCAAGGGAGGGATAGTGAGGCTTAATAAAGGGGAAGGAGGGTGGGCAGAGGGAGACTGTGAAAAGGCAGAGATACTAAACAAATATTTTTGCTCAGTATTTACAAATGAAGAGTGGGAGGTACATAAAACAAACAGTAGTAACACTCTGGATACAGAAGTTGATACCAGCCCATTTACAGAAGAAAGGGTTCTGAAAGAACTCTTAAAACTGAAGGTGAACAAAGCAATGGGGCCTGATGGGATTCATCCCAGAATTCTACAAGAACTAAGGGTAGAACTAGTGACACCACTGACTACCCATTTTAACAAATCATGGGAGGATGGGGTGGTACCCGAGGACTGGAGGAGGGCAGATATGATTCCCTCACAAAGTGGGAGCAAGTCAGAAGCAGGAAACTACAGACCTGTTAGTTTAACCTCAGTGATAGGGAAATGATGGAATCACTTTGAAGGAAAGAATTTTCGAGTATCTAGAGGCCAGAGGGCACAGGACCCTAGGCAGCATGGATTCACAGCGGAAGGTCATGCCAGACAAATCTGATAGATTTCTTTGACTGGGTGACCAAAGTAGTAGATCAGGGAGGGGCTGTGGACATGGCCTACCTAGACTTTAGCAAGGCATTTGACACAGTCCCACACAAAAGATTAATATACAAGTTAGCCAGCCTGGGAGTGGGTCCCAAGATGACAGCCTGGGTAAAGAATTGGCTGGAGAATAGGACACAGAGAGTAATAGTAAATGGAGTCCACTCAGAAGAAAGGAGGGTTACTAATGGGGTACCGCAGGGTTCAGTATTAGGACCGGTCCTCTTCAATGTCTTTATAAGTGACATTGCGGAAGGACTGGAAGGAAAAGTATGTCTCTTTGCAGATGACACTAAGATCTGCAACAGAGCTGATGCACAGGGTGGGGTGGAAAGGATGAGAAGGGACTTGGCAAGGTTAGAGGAATGGTCAAATGTATGGCAGCTTAGATTCAATGCTAAGAAGTGCAAGGTAATGCTCCTGGGAAGCAAAAATCCAGGGGAAGAGTACACAATGGGAGATGAGATACTAACAACAACAAAAATGGAAAGGGACCTGGGGTAGTCATATCAGATGACCTAAAGGTAGGCAAGCAATGTGAGAGGGCAGCAAGGAGGGCTGGGGGGTTGCTGGGATGCATAGGGAGAGGCATCACCAGTAGAAAACAGGAAGTTATTATCCCTCTGTACAGACAGCTGGTGAGACCCCATCTGGAGTACTGTGTGCAGTTCTGGAGACCCAATCTCTGCAAAGACATAGACAGGATGGAAGCTGTCCAGAGGAGGGCAACTAAAATGGTACAGGGTCTGCACCGAAGACATATGAAGAGAGACTTAAGGAGCTTAATATGTATAGCCTCGAGGAAAGGAGGGAGAGGGGGACCTGATAGAAACTGTCAAGTACCTCAAGGGAATCAACAAAGTCCAAGAGGGTAGCATCTTTCAAAAAAAAGAGGTGTGCAAGAACAAGAGGGCACAATTTGAAGATAGAGAGGGGGCGGCTCAGAGGTAATTATGAAGTATTTTTCACAGAGAGAGTTGTGGATGCATGGAGCGGCCTTCCGGAGGAGGTTGTGGAGTCAAAATCAGTGGTGGAATTCAAGCATGCATGGGACAGTCATAAGGCAATTCTAGGGTGTGGGGGGGAGAAGAAGTAGGCTGCTGGTTAACTACGATCTGCAGCTTATCCAGTAGGTAGGGAAATGGGCAGACTGGGTGAGCCAAGCGGTCCTTATCTGCCGTCAAATTCTATGTTTCTATGTTCTATGTTTCTATGTAACACAGTTTTTTGCATAGAATTTCCTTACTTTTAGAGAAAGAATATAAAAGTAAGAACTTACGCAACTTGGTGGAAGCACAGGCCCTTCGGGCCCTGCGCTCCCACCAACTTGCGGAACTTGATGTGAGTGCGGGCCCTTCAAAGGCCTTGCTGAAATTCAAATGCAGAATGTCTACTGCTACCCAGCAGAGAGATGAGCAATCCAGAGGGAGCACAACTAAGTCACAGATGAAGATACAGTGATGGGCACCCTAGAACTGAAATTTGAGGGTGCCCCTGATGGGACATGTAAGAAAATAACATGGTATAACCCTAAATCAGAATAAAATAATGATAATTAAGGGACCTAGGATGAAAATAACCAGCTAGGTTCCCTAGTACACAGTACATAGGGGACCTCAGGCAAGAAAAAATTAACAAATGCAAATATTTGCAGCAACCAGATAGGGAGGCAGCTGGAATAGAATGCAGTAATTGTAAACACAAGTAGCATCTAGATAAGGAGGTGGCTAGGATAGTTAGTAGACTTTAACACCAACAACTATTGTCCATAATCATGTACAAGTCTAGATTTCGGTGCCAAAAAATGGGCCCCCCAAGAAGGGGGACTAAACACATCTGTTAAGTAGACTTATCTGCTGGAGTTACTATGGTAAACTTTTGATTTTCAGAAGTAACCTAATTTTGTACCTTGTTACGGCCACATTTTATTGTGATGTGTATCTTATGTCTAGGCCTCAGGGGAAGGGTACCATATATATTAATAAACTCAACTAATACTACTACCACCTGTGCCTGATGTTGATCACATTTGAGCAGCAAAATTATATATGCAGTTTTGTTAAAACTGGCAAGGAAAAGGGAACTTTTATGTAAGGCTGATTTACAATCAAGTATATAGAGTTATCAGCACCCAGACAGGGAGGCAGCTAGAATATCAAGCAGCGCAGCAATAAATATTAGCAGCACCCAGTCAGGGAGGCAGCTAGAACAGTGCACAGTTAAGGCAAATAACAAATACTAGCAGCACCCAATCAGGGATGCAGCAGGAATAAGAGGCTGACCACAATAGATAAAAATTAGCAAGTAGTGATACATACATGGCTTATTTAAATTTTAATTTCCAAAGTGGTACTGTATTTGTACATATTTACTACTAGATTAGTCTTATTTCCTTATCCCCTTCCCCATAGAAACGAACCCTGGGTTCTGTTTACTTGCTTGGGTGTTACAACTACATCAATGAACTGCCAACAGCTGTTTTTTGTATGAAACTTCAGGAAAACATCAGCCCTCAAAAAAAAAAGCTATAAAAAAATGCAAAATTTATCACAAATTCCATTTCATGAGGCAAGGACATCCATCGGCCTCATACAGTGCCAAATCTTTATGGTTCAAATTTAGTTCAACACTCGGTAAGGAACACTATGCTCTGGTTTTGCAATAGTTTTCTGTTATCACTGTAGCATTACCAAATGTGCATTTCTGACAAAGGTATCACAGTAATTGCATTTTCTTTGCATGTGCTATTTGGTTTCAACTGAAACATTAAAGATTAGTTTTAGCGTAAAACATGTGCCCGATGTAAAGCTGCAACCGCAAACACTACTAACAGAGATCCCAATAGTGAGTGTAACGTGCCTATGATATATGATTTATTTAAACAGGGAACCAGATGCCTAATGACTAAGGGACTGAAGCAGAAGGTACCATTACTCACAGAAGTTAAGAAAGGACTGATGGCTGAAATGGGTCCACACAGGATTCCAATATTTTTATCTCCTTACTAGGCCTCCCTCAGTGCCATCACAATCAGAGTGCCATCTGCACCAATCTGCAGTGGCCAAACCTGTTTCCTTGATCTGACCATGATCACTGCTCTTCATTAAATAAATAAAATATAACCAATTTATCATTGAGAGCTGCTACATCGATAACAACATACTGGAAATGCTAAGGGTAGACAGTGGTAGACTAGAGGTGGAGTAGACAGACAGGAGATAAATAATAGTAGTGAATGTGTTTCTAATTTTTAGACTGCATACCTCAGAATCTACCTGTCAGTGTCTGCTGCATGATATATCCTGGCAACTTCAGTATTAGCTGCTAAAATAAAAATCATTCTGTCAGCTGGAAGTTAAGAATGGACTGATGTGGTTCCACTGGATTCATTATCTTTTCTTTTCTCACCTTATTAAGCCTCCCTCACACTTCCTTCTATGTCAATCAGCCACAGACAAAACTGTTTCATTGATCAGACCACGAATGATCACTGCTATTCATTAATTAATATGTATGTAACTCACATTCAAAAAGTTTTTTTTTTGTTAGATAAATCTTTTTTTTTTTTTTAGCTGAGTTCTCAGTCTCCAATACCACTAGTGGCTAGCCTGAGACTCCAGTCATACAACAATCAGCTCCCTCACCAACGACTTGACCTTTGTGCATTCTATACCGCATGTTGTGATCTGTCTGCTAATAACATTCAGCCACTATCCATCACACAGAAAAGACATCAGGCTGAAAAGAAAAACAAAACAAGTGGTGCTAACACCTTTATGCCTTACTGCTTGTTCCCTTTTTCTTAAAATTAGAGAGACCTGAGACTAGTTTTAATGGCTTTTTGGTATTGCTTATTGAATTTTCCCTATCATTGCCCTATTTATTCCATTATAAAACATCTATTCATCTTGTCCATATTTTGCGATCAAAGATCACGATAAAAGAATCTCACGAGCAAAGAATTTGCAGGCTCATGATCAAAGAATAAAAAAATACTGTAAATCAAGAATCTGAAGGAATTCCAGTAAACCACCACAGTTCAACAGAACAAAGCCCCTTGAGTAAAACCCATCCTCATTTGTCTTCCTAGGGCACCCCTGGGCTGAGAAATTAGATTTTTTAATTCGGCCATCTCGTCCCTCCTCATGATGCACGATCACAATCAAAGAATCTCACGATCAAAGAATTAATCGGCTCACAATCAAAGAATTTGCAGGGACATGATCAAAGAATAAAAAAATCTTTAAAAATTAGAAGGAATTACAGTAAACCACTACCAAGGTTCGACAGAATGATGCCCCCTGAGCAAAACCCACCCTCATTTGACTTCCTAGGGCAACCCTGGGCTGAGAAAATTGATTTTTTAATTCAGCCATGTCGTTCCTCAGTCATGATGCATGAGCACAATCAAAGAATCTCACGATCAAAGAATTTGCAGGCTTGCGATCAAAGAAATTCCATGCTCACAACCAAAGAATAAAAAATGGTGAAACGTGATTTTTTGACCGATTTAAACAAAACCAACACAATGCCTCAATAGAATGAAGCCCCATGAGAAAAACCCACCCTCATTTGTGTCCCTAACCCACCCCGAGCCAAGATAATTGTGTTTTTAGCTTGTGATGCAAGATCACAATCTAAGAATTTCACGATCAAAGAATTTGCAGGCTCGCGATCAAAGATTGTTAGCGAGCCGCGATCAAAGATTTTAAAACCTGATAACTCTATTTTGTGACCATTTTGTATGAAATCAAAGGCCTGGCTCGATATTTCAGAGCCCCCCTCAGTAAAACCCATCCAAGTTTTACTTCAGGAGTGACCCCTGAGCTGAGATATTTGTTTTTTTGCAATCGGAAATCTAAAAACAAGATGGCGGACCTTGGAATCAAAGAATTCTCAGGGACAAAGATTCTTTAACTGCAAGACTGCAAATTCTTTGACTGGCAGCTGGGACCAGATGACCAGAACCCCATTCTTTGTTCGCAAAACATACATATAAATTTTTCCATTGACTGATAATGGGAACTTAAAAGTGGCATAACTTTTGAATACCTTAATATTTTTTCACCAAATGAAAAGCGGCATGTTTGGCCACCAAAGCTCTTTCAAATAAGCCATCTTGCAGAGTGGCACACCACATGACAGCAGTGCTGGGCCACGTAAAAATCCCAAAAGCTGCCTCCGAAAATGGCTAATTTTGCATTTGTCAGCATTTTTTGCGCACAAAGACCATAAGTCCGACCAAAACAAAATTTGGAAATCAAGAGATCTATCACGGCCCACCACGCATACCAAATTTCAGGCAAACCCCATTGAACAGGTCCAAAGTTATTAACATGCAAAATTTTTAGAAGTGACATCTCAACCCTAAATATAGTGGCGCACTTGTGCCACTATAATATATATATATATCAACTCTGTTTAATGCATCAGTTAGGGTTGTTCCACAGCAACAAAAGCAAGGAAATTCAGTGTTAGGGTTGCCACTCCTTGCCCATGCCCACCCCACCCAACAGGCATCAGGGTGTGTGCTGGGGTCATTGGCTATAACTCTCACCCCATTCCATGTGTAAAGAAGCTGAGGTGGTGCAGTACAGGAGAATGGGGTGAGGGTTAGGACCGATGATTCCAATGCACACCCTAATGCCTGTTGGTGGGGTTGGGTGGACATGGGGTGCAAGGGGTGGCAACCCTAACACTGAATTTCCTTGATTTTGTTGCTGTGGAACAACCCTAACTGATGCATTAAACAGAGTTTTTTTTGCTATGAATTTCCCTTCTGTTTGAGAATGTACACTATAAATAGTGAATGGAAAGTGGTGGTGGGCGTGGGGTGCAAGGAGTGGCAACCCTAACACCGAATTTCTTTGTTTTTGTCACTGTGGAACAACCCTAACTGATGCATTAAACAGAGGTTTTTTTTGCCACGAATTTCCCTTCTTTTTGAGAATGTATGTTATAAATAGTGAATGGAAAGTGGTGGTGGGAGTACAGGACCTGAATTATTTTTTGTCACTTCGCTGCACAAAAACTGTGTGACTGACTGAGATGAAAATTGTTAAATGAAGACATGTAACATAACACACCGTGTGTCCTGAATTGTGTGTACATCCATTCAATGGTCACACAGTGACACGAGTAAATAACGTAACATGCACAATTCAGAAAATGTAAGTGCCAGTGACCCAAAAATTGTCACAGTCAAAGATCTAACATAAATCTTTGCACATTCCAAATGCCAGGCAAATTGGGAACACGGTTCAAAAGTTATTGATGCAGAATGAACCATTTGTTCATTCACTGGAGTGGCATAATTCTGCACCTGTTAATGTTTTACACAACAAGCCACTGCAAGGCACCTCCATACCACTAGGGCTACCTATGCTATAAATTTCAAGACAGCAGCACCATGCATAACGCTATGCGCAAAACATTACTGCATCACAAAGTATCTTCACAGTGAATTATTTTTCAAACATGTAAACAGCATAATTCACATCTCCTGGACATCCACGCAACACCCTCCAGATTTCATATGAAAAGACCAAATCAATCCAGAGGAATTAAATTTTTACATTTCTTGTATTTTTCTATGTCATTGTCATTTTTTATGCAATATGTTAATGCTTGCCCATAATTCTGTACTTGAATTTGTACTGTTTTTTCAATTATGCAATCTGTAACTGCCTGTCTGTGTCAAAGGACCTCCTTGTGAATAAGCTTGCTCAACAGAGTTTTCCTACAATAAACCTGAACTTGAACTTGAACTGCACCTTTAAGAAGTCTTCCAACACAAAATGGAGGAAATTGCGGCCAAAAATGCTCTAAAATGGCAATCCAGGCAGCCCAAAAATCTGTAACTGTGAAGCAGGCCAATTTAAAATGGAAATAACTCTGGAACAGAACAACATTTTTTCACCAAACGAAAACTGGCATGTTCCATGAGCAAAGATCATTCAATGTTCCAAGTTTCAGACCAATCAACCACACACTGGCTGTGCTATGCATTGCAGAGGACAGTGCAGAAAAATACCAAAAACATAATGTTTTGCACTGCACTATGCAAACACAAAAACACAATTAGTAACGTTAATACAAACAGGGATGGAAACAGTGAGATAAAAGAAAATAGTAATGCTAACGGTAACGCAAATGTTAACAGCAACAGAAATGCAAATGGCAATGAAAACAGTAATGCAAACGCTAACAGAAACACAAACGCAAATGGTAATGAAATGGTAACACAAATGCAAACAGAAATGCAAATGGTAATGGGAACGGCGACGCAGAAGGAAACAGTAACAAACTTGACAACGGAAATGCTACCGAAAATGCAAACGCTAAGGCCAATGGAAATGGAAACGGTAACGGACACGCAAACAGTAACGGTACCGCAATTGGAAATGCAAATGCTTAGGGTAACACCAATGATGACGCCAAAGGAAACACCAATGCAAATTGAAACACAAACGCAAGCACGTACGCAAACATAAAAAACACACACGGTGACCCAAGAGTAAATGTACACAGAAACAGTAACGGAAACGCAAATGGTAACAGTAACGCAAATGGAAGCGTGTATGCAAATGCAAATGGTAACGCACACAGTGACGCAAAAGTAAATGCAAACAAAAATGGTAATGGAAACGCCAATGGTAACAGTAACGCAAACATAAAGGAAAACGCACACGCTAATGTAAACGGAAACACTAATGTAAACGGTAACGGAAATGCAATTGGAAATGCTAATGGTAACAGTAATGCAGATGCACACCTTTTTTTCCCAAAAAGGTGCATTCAGAAGCACAGTGAATATAAAGAATGTATGCATAATAGTGGCCCTCGGAGCAGAAAATGAGCACTTGGAATACTAAATTCCTTGTATCTCAGGAACTGTACGACACAGGAAAAATGTAAAATCTCATATTATTTATGATTTTCCAGGCTAGTTTTGCACTTAGCCCCTTTGTGGGGGCTAACCATTCTTATGATGAAAAGTCCATATCTTGAACCATTTTCGAGCTAAGGGCCCCGAAATGCGTGGCGGATGCAGTAATATTATCCTATGGGAAAAATCGTTAAATTCAGAGTGCTGTAACTTTGCAACCCTCTAATACTTTTTTTACCAAACCACAAAAAGGCATATCTGTGAGATCTTGGCTTTCATCCCTCCAAACTTCAGCCCAAAAGACCAAACCATTCTTTTGCAGCAGGGTGGCAAAGATTCCCTATTGTTTTAGCTATGATGTCACAAAAGTACTTTAGAAATCACCATACACTCACAAATGAAATCATGAAAGGTTGCATATGCAAAAAGTACTATGACACTACTTTTACAAAAATTTGAAAACATATTTCTGAGGTGCCTCAGAAAAGACATGGCTAGCATTCTCAGGGCTCAACTAGGTGAACACAACAAGAATTGTGTCCCTAGAGGGTCCCAAATTTAAATGCCAAGCATTTCTGTGTCCACCAACTGAAAACAAGATGGCTGATTTGGGACACTACAAGGACCATTTGCGAAAGTAAAAAGTAAATTTGAGACACTTTCGCATATTTTGTTAACTTTTCCCATTGACTATAATGGGAAAATTGTTTTTTGAATAACTTTTGAACCATTTAATATGTTTTCACGAAATCTTCAAAAGGCACATGGGGACCCTGGCTGCATGTTCCCTGAAGACTTCGGACAGTCGCACAAACCGTGCGGGCAGTAACTGTGAGCTAAGAATGCGTAAAAATGCATAATTTGTGAGTTTTTTGGTGCTCTGTGGCTCCGCAACTGTACAACTGACTGTAACGAAACTTAGCAGGTCCAGAGATTTTTTGTACCAGACCACACATACCAAATTTCAGGAAAATCTGTCATACAGTGGAAAAGTTATTAAACTGCCAAATTTCAGATTTAACTTTAAATGGGGTACTCAACCCTAACTATAGTGGCACTACCATACAACTATTTTATATATATATATATATATATATATATATATATATATATATATATATATTCATGGCAAAAACTCCATTTAATGCATCAGTTAGGGTTGTTCCACAGCAACAAAAGTGAGGAAATTCAGTGTTAGGTTTCCAGCCCTTGCACCCCATCCCGCCCCCACCAACAGGCATTGGGCTGTGTGTTGTGGTCATCAGTCCTAACACTCACCCCATTCTTCTATACTGCACCACCTCAGCTTGTTTGCACACAGGATGGGGTGAGAGTTAGGACCGATGACCCCAACGCGCACCCCTGATGCCTGTTGGTGGGCGCTGGGTGTAGGTAGGGTGCAACAAAATCGAATGTCCTCAGGGAGGAGTATGCAAGACGGTCCAGAGAGGTGACCAGAAAAGTGAGAGAAGCCAAGGCCCAGAGGGAGCTGAGATTAGCACAGGGAATTAAAGGGGGGGGAGACATTTTCAGATACATCAGGGAGAAAAGGAAGTGCAAGGAAACAATAGTGAGGATAAAAAGTGGTGGACAGAAAAGGGTGAAGAGCAGGCAGAAGCACTGAATGAATACTTTTGCTCAGTGTTCACAGTAGAAAAGGGGCGACCGCTACCACCATGGGCTGGGAGGGTGGGAGAGGAGGTAACAGATGAAAGAACTGAGACAAGTAGTGTCCTAGAGGGACTGAGGGCACTGAAGGTAGACAAGGCACCAGGGCCAGATGGTATCCACCCCAAGGTGCTGAGGGAGATGGTGGAGGTGTTGGCAGAGCCATTGGCAGATGTGTACATCACCTCACTGGAGTCAGGATGTGTGCCACTGGACTGGAGGATGTCACATGTAGTATTGCTACACAAGAGTGGACCAAGGGATGAACTGGGTAATTATCGCCCTGTAAGTCTCACCTCCATAGTGTGCAAACTCATGGAGACAATACTAAAATAAAGACTGGTGTTCTACCTGAAGGACAATGGCCTCCAGGATGTGAGGCAGCATGGGTTTGTTTCAGGGAAGTCTTATCAAACCAACCCAATACAATATTATGACTGGGTGACAGGTGAGCTGGATAAGGGTCATGAGGTGGATGGTCTTTACTTGGACTTCAGCAAGGTCTTCAATTCTGTGCTTCATGGGCAGCTTGGGGGGAAGCTAACTGGTGTAGGGGTAGGGGCAAAAATGATGAACTGGATTACAAGCTGGCTGACTGGGAGGCTGCAATGGGTGATGGTGAGAGGGGAGCTCTCAATTCCAAGGCCAGTGATGAGTGGGGTGCCACAGGGCTCTGTGTTGGGGCCAGTATTGTTCGGGCTCTTTATATCAGACATTGCACATGGGGTGGTGAGCAAGATAAGTCTGTTCGCTGATGACACCAAAATTGGAGCAGTGGTGAAAGGAGAGGAGGGATGGAAGCAGCTGCAGGGGGACCTAAGCAAGCTAGATGAGTGGTCAGAGAGGTGACAGCTGGGGTTCAATGCAAAGAAGTTTAAGGTTATGCACTTTG
Source organism: Neoceratodus forsteri (assembly GCA_016271365.2). NCBI lineage: Eukaryota > Metazoa > Chordata > Ceratodontiformes > Ceratodontidae > Neoceratodus > Neoceratodus forsteri. The sequence goes on from CM028137.1 coordinate 43,263,039, forward strand.
GGGTGACTGTCATGTACGGTATGGGCTACACACCCATTGGCTCTAGCTCTGCACCAATGGGCATGCAGCCCTACCGGACAGTCAGTCGGTGGGCGGCGGGGCGGCAGGCGGTGGGATGCTGCAGCCCGCTGGCTGCCAGGAGGGGCGGTGGTGGGGCTTCATGGGTGGGGGACACTAGACATCAGGGAGATGTTTGGGGGTTGTCACTGGACATTCTGCCCGCGATCGGGCATTACGGTCCACTGGACCACCAGGGAGATATTCGGGTTGGGGGTCTTTTTACATTCTGCCCGGATCGGGCACTGGGGTTGTTTCATGTTCTGCCCGTGATCGGGCATTGGGAGCTGTTTGGGGGTTGTTTTTATGTTCTGCCCATTATCAGGCATTGGGAGATGTTTGGGCGGGGAGGGGTTGTTTTACGTCTCTGCCCGCGATCGGGCATTGGGAGATGTGGACGGGTGGTTGTCATGATATGTTCTGCCTGCGATCGGGCATTGGGAGATGTGTGGGTGGGGGTGTTGTCATGATACGTTCTGCCCGTGATCGGGCATTGGGAGATGTGTGAGGAGGGTTGTTTCACGTTGTGCGAGATCGGGCTGCAGGGTGTGTCGGTCTCCGGCTGCTGCCCGGCAGGGCGCTGTCGAAGTCCTCGGGATCGGGCACACCACATGCTAATGGCATGCAATGGGCTATAATCAGATGCAAATGGCCCCTGCGTCCTTGCATGAATTATGGCCCCATTTGCATGTCACCTTTTGAATATCGGAAATTTGCGCATGGCGCAATGGTACTTGCGCCACCGCAAGTTTAATGCTCAACTCTGACAACTTGCGGTGGCACAAGTTCCACTGCGCCATGCACAGTGGCTGTGGCTGGGGGGTGATATTCAAAGGAGTTGCTCAATAGCGCAACTCCTTTGAATATCACCCAGACCACACCCCTGCGCAACTCTTTTGAGCAGCGCAAGGGCTTGCACCTCAGAATGGCACAGTTTGAATATCCGGGCCCATGAGTACAAAGAATGTTTGCATAATAATGAGGCTCGGAGCAGAAAATGAGGAGTTGGAATACTAAATTACTTATATCTCAGGAACCGTATGACGTCGAAAAAAAATAAAAATTTTTGTATGAATTAGGACTTTCCTGGCTAGTTTTGTCCTTAGCCTTCACTTGAGGGTAAGTATTTTTCTGACAAAAAGTCTGTATCTTGCACTATTTACGAGATACGGGCCCCGAAAGGCGCGGCGGATGCCGCAATGTAACTCTATGGGAAATAGTGTCAACTTCGGAGTACAGTAACTTTGAATCCCTGCAATATTTTTTCACCAAACCACCAAAAGATACATCTCTGAGATGTTGGCTTTCTTCCCTCTAACTTTCAGCCCAAAAGACCAAACTGTTCTTTTGCAGCAGAGTGGCAAACAAATCCTGTCATTTTGACCATAGTGTTGCAAAGTAGTATCGTGATTTGTGACACTTTCGCAAAAAAAAATTCACGAAAGTGTCACAGGTGCGACACTACTTTTCCCAAAAATTTCAAAAACATATTTCTGGGGTGTATAACCCCAAAATAAAGACATGCCTTGCATCCTCAGGGCTCGACCAGGTAAACACAAAAAGAATAGTGTCACTAGATGGTTCCAATTTTAAATGCCAAGTATTTCTGTGATCAGTAACTGAAAAAAAATGGCAGATTTGCAACACTACTGTGGTCATTTGCGACACTAAAAACGGCATTTGCGACACTGTTATACTTTTCCCATTGACTATAATGGGAAACTTGTTTTTTGAATAACTTTTGAACAGTTCAATATTTTTTCAGGAAATCTTCAAAAGGCACACCCTTGCTGCACGTTCCCTGAAAATTTGGGACCAGTCATGCAAACCGTGTGACCTGTAGGTGCGAGCAAAGAATGCACAAATAAAGTAAATGCTCCCCAGAATGTCATTAATAACTCCACAACCGTATATCCAACAGGTATAAAAGTTGGCAGATCCCAAGATCAATGGTCATGTCCCATGTCTACCAACTTTCAAACAAATCTGTAGAACAGTGGCAAAGTTATTAAGGTGCAAAGTTTCACCTTTTAACCTTAAATGGGGTACTCAACCCTAACTATGGTAGCACTACTGTGCTACCATAAAATATAAATAGAATAATAGATAGAGGACTATGTATTATAAGGCAGTAAGACCATCGAGAGGTTTTGGAGACTTGGAACCTCAAGAGCGAAGCTCGAGAGGTTCCTAAAGTACCCAAAACCTCAAGATGGTCTGGCTGCCTTATAATACATATTGCTTTATTAGTTATTTTTTGTAATATATGGACCCCATTGTGAACATTCCTTTTTTTTATGTGGATTTTGTGAAACCGGCTGGCCAGCTGCCGCATTGAGCACATGCTGTCTCTGAGCTGCCCACAGCACTAACGAGTGTCCCATCATTCGTTTAAAAAAAAAACATTGTTTCTTTTAATTTAGTAGGCAGCCCTACCTTCCAGGTTTTTTCATCATTTGGCAAATGCAGGATGAGTGACATAGTCCATTATTTGTTTAAAAACATAATAAGAATTGAAGCAATGAACTTAACACATTCCTCTCGCTCGCCATGTTTTTCAGGCTGTTGTGCCCGCCTAGTAGAGAAAAGCTGCCAATGGAGATGCATGCCCTGAGTAGGGTTGTGCAGGAAGGGATGTGGCACCATGGCAACTGGGTTTGTTGGCAGGCAGATTTGGACATGTGCTCTGGGATTGTAGTGATAATACTATTGTTGAGAGCTGAAACTATAGTATTATCAGCTCTGAATAATAGTATTATCACTTCTCAATGATTGTATTATCACTTCGGGCAGTGTTGTATTACCAGGATTTTTTTGTATGGGATAGGATACTATTATTTGGCCATCTCCATATATTACATATATATATTATGGTAGCACAGTAGTGCTACCATAGTTAGGGTTCAGGAGCCATTTACATGTTAAACCTAAAATTTTGCACCTTAATAACTTTACAACCGTTCAACGGATTTGCCGGAAATTTGGAATACACAATCAAGAACCATACATCTGGGGATCTGACAACTTTTGTGCTGCTTGGGTATACGGCTGCAGAGTTATTAAGCATGATCTGCACGCACATTTACGCTTTTTTGAATTCTTTGCTCGTCCCTACACGTCACACGGTTTGTGCACCGATCTGAAAACTTCAGAGAAAGTGCGGCCAGGGTCCCTGATGTGCCTTTTGAAGATTTCATGAAAAAATATTAAACAGTTCAAAAATTATTCAAAAAACAAGTTCCCATTATAAGTCAAAGGGAAAAGTTAACAAAAAGTTTGACAGTGTCGCAAATGCACTTTTTAGTGTTGCAAATGGCCCTAGTAGTAAAGTTGGGACCGTCTAGCAACACAATTCTTTTTGTGTTCACCTAGTCGGACCCTGAGGATGCTAGCCATGTCTTTATTTTTGGGTGAAACACCCTAGAAATACATTTTTCAAATTTCTGGAAAAAGTAGTGTCGCAAAGTAGTGTCGCACTTACGACACTTTCGAAAATGCTTGCGAAAGCTGTCAGAAATATTGCAGGGTGACAAAGTTACGGCACTCCAAAGTTGACACTTTTTCCCAAAGGATAACATTATGGACTTCCGCCGCATTACAGGAATCCTTTGCCGCCCTGCTGCAAAATAACTGTTTGGTCTTTTGGGATGAAATTTGGAGGGAAGAAAGCCAACATCCCACAGATGTGTCTTCCAGTGGTTTGGTGAAATAATATTACAGGAAGCCAAGGTTATAGCACTCTGAACTACGTCGTATGGTTCCTGAGATATAAGGAATTTAGTATTCTAACTCCTCATTTTCTGCGCCAAGACACATTATTATGCATACATTCTTTGTACTCACTGTCTTTCTCTATGCAGCTTTTAGGGAAAACCAGCCTGTGCGCTTACATTAATGTTACCCTTACCACTTCTGCCTGCAGTTCAGTTATCCTTTGCATTTTCATTTGCACTTGCGTTTGGGTTAATTTAACCATTTGTGTCTACAGTACTGTTTATCTTTGTGTTTCACTTTGCGTCACCATGCACATTGCCATTTGCATTTGTGGGCACTGTGTTACTATGTGACAAGACATCACATGGCGGGAGCAGACCCCGCACTCCTACCGCCGCATTACATTCACTATTTCTCGTTGTCATTCTCAAAAAGAAGGGAAATTAGAGGCAAAAAACTCAATTTAATGCATCAGTTAGGGTTGTTCCACAGCATCAAAAGCGGAGAACTGGATGTTAGCTGAAACCCCTCAGAGTTTTTCCAGCCCACCTCTAAATGACATTGGGTGCGCATTGGGGTCATTGGTCCTAACTATCACCCCATTCTCCTATTCCTCAGCTTCTTTTCACATGTGATGGGGTGAGAGTTATGTCTCATGATCCCAATGCACCCCAATGCCGGGTTGGGGTGGCTGGGGTCCAAGGTGGGCTTTCAACCCTAACATGAATTTCCTTGCTTTGTTGCTGTGGAACAAACCTAACTGATGCATTAAACAGAGTTTTTTGCTTCTGATATATATATATATATATATATATATATATATATATATATATATATATATATATATATATAAATATATATATATTATGGTAGCACAGTAGTGTTACCATAGTTAGGATTGAGGAGCCATTTTAAGGTTAAAGGATAAAATTTTGCACCTTAATAACTCTGCCACCATTTAACAGATGTGCCTGAAATTTGGTGAACCCTATTGGGCATGGTAGATCTTGGGATCTGCTAAGTGTTGTACCAGTCAGATATATGGCTGTGGAGTTATTAAGCGCCAACGAAATGTGCGTTTATGCTTTTTTTGTAAATTCTTTGCTCTCGCCTACAGGTCACACGGTTTGCACGACTGGTCCAAAAACTTCAGAGAACATGTGGCCAAGGTCCCTGATGTGCCTTTTGAAGATTTTGTGAAAAAATATTAAGCGGTTCAAAAGTTATTCAAAAAACCAGTTCCAGTTATAAGTCAATGGGAAAAGTTAACAAAGAGTTCGACAGTGTCGCAAATGCACTTTTTAGTGTCGCAAATGGCCCTAGTATTATTGCAAATCCACCATTTTGTTTTCAGTTGCTGATCAGAAAAATGCTTGGCATTTAAATTTTGGACCCTCTAGGGACACAATTCTTTTTGTGTTCACCTAGTCAGACCCTGAGGATGCTAGCCATGTCTTTATTTTGGGGTAAAACACCCCAGAAATATGTTTTTTAAATTTCTGGAACCAGTAGTGTCACAAAGTAGTGTCGCAGGCATGACACTTTCGCAAAAGTTTGCGAAAATTGCCGCAAATTGAGACACTACTTTTTCAGACTTGGCCAAAATGACAGGAATTCTTTGCCACCCTGTTGCAAAAGAATGGTTTGGTCCTTTGAGCTGAAATTTGGAGGGATAGCAGCCAACATTTCACAGATGTGTCTTTTGATTGTTTGGTGAAGAAATATTGCATGGCTGCCAAGTTACAGTACTCTGAGGTTGACATTTTTTCCCATAGGCTAACATGGTGGCATTCGCTGCATATTTTGGGGCTCGTATCTCGAAAACGGTGCGAGATACAGAATTTTTGTTGCAAGTTTCATAGTCCTGCGGGCCATATAATTGCAAAATCCTAGGCATGAAAATCAAGATTTTTGTGAAATTTAAATTTTTTTTCTACATCGTGCGGTTGCTGAGATATTAGCAATTAAGTACTTCCAATGCTTGTTTTAAGCTTTGATCCCCATTACAATGCACACATTCTTTGTACACACTGTGTTTCTGTATGTGCCTGTTTGGCAAGAACTGGTGATGTTCTTCTATTACTTTTTTTTTTTTTTTGAAATTTCTGTTTATTCCCCTCCTGCCCCACTGAGTCATTCCCTCTGGAGCACCCAAGAAGCCTGCCAGCACCCCTCCGCTCACCTCTGGTCCCATCATCAAGCCACAGAACACCCCAGGTAGGGTTGGGTCAGGGGACCCCAAATCTTGGATTCTTAGCCAGGTCCTGGGTTAGCAGGGGCCGGTGCTGGCCTGTCAGCGGTTTCCTGGCACTTGTCCCTTCTGCCTCCAGGCTGTGGGGATCTTTTCCATGTTCTCCCTTGGGACGCTGTGTGCCTACATGTCAAGGCAACTGCTGGCGTCTGCAACGTCCCATCCCCCCCACTTCTTCCGCGAAAGAGCAGCCTCTGAGGCTGATAGGCTGCCGGCCTGCGCCAGCAACCAATCATGCCCCCTGAGACTCCAGCTTGCCGTCACTCTCCTCAGTCTCCACCAGGGGTCTCCACTTGCTGGTATGGAAGTTCCCCCACCCCCCGGAGAAGGTGAGCTGTCCCCAGATGCTCCAACCTGTCTCCCCCCGGCCAACCCCCAACGATCTGAGCTCGCTCCCATACTCGGCTCACCGGCGTGGTGCGAGGTGTGGCGTCCAGCGCCTCAACCCTCAGCACCACCAGGCCGGCGTGCTTCCATTACTATTACAGTTACTGTTTCCACTTGCATTTATGTCATCGTTTGCATTACCGTATCCGTGTACGCCACCGTGTGTGTTACCCTTTGAGTTTTCATTCGCGCTTGCATTTTTGTTACTGTTACCATTTTCATTTCCACTACTGTTTCTCTTTGCATTTTTGTTTGCATCACAGTGCACATTGCCATTTGTGTTTACGGCTGCCCTTTCATTTGCGTTTTCTTTTCTCTTTCATTTTGCATCTTCCTTGCTGTTACTGTTACAATTTGCATTTACAATTGCGGTACTGTGCCCGTACGTGTTTCGGTTTGCATTTCCATATGCGCTTCTGTTCCCATTTCTGTTTCTTTTTTTTTTGGCATTATTCTTTATGTTAACTTTACCATTTGCATTTACAATTGTGGTACCTTGCCTGTGCGCATTTCGGTTTGCATCTACGTGTGCGCTTGCATTCTTTTTTCCGTTTCTGTTCCCTTTCGTATTCTTTTGCTGTGACACTTCACATTTCCATTTAAAATACCACTGCCATCACTGTTCGCATTACCAGTTGCATTTTTGTACACGATTCAATGTCTGTTTGCGTCACTGTTCTCTTCAGCGTCACTTTGCGCTTACGTTTCTATTAATGTTTCCTTTACCATTTAAGTTTATGTTACCATGTGTGCCACTGTTTGCAATTCTGTTTGCATTGCTGTTCCTGTTCCTTTGTCACAAGACATCACGTGGCAGGAGTGCGTTGCCCGCCGCTGCATTACATTCAAAATTTCTCATCATCAGTCTCAAAAAAGAAGTGAAATTAGAGGCAAAAAACTCAGTTTAATGCATGAGTTAGGGTTGTTCCACAGCAACAGAAGCAACGAAATTTGGTGTTAGGATTGAAAGCCTCCCCTTGAACCTCCCCACCCACACCCTGTACCGGGGGTGCATTCGAGTTAATTTAACCATTTGTGTCTACAGTACTGTTTATCTTTGTGTTTCACTTTGTGTCACCATGCTCATTACCATTTGCGTTTGTGGGCACTGTGTTACTATGTGAGAGGACATCACATGGTAGAAGGGGCAGGCCACACGGCGCTCCCTGCATCTATCACAATTTCTCATTATCATTCTCAAAGAAAGGAAGTTAGAGGCAAAAACTCCATTTAATGCATCAGTTAGGGTTGTTCCACAGCAAAAATGTGAGGAAATTTGATGTTGGGTTGAAACCCTTGCACCTTTCCCAGCCTCACATCGCGTGCACATTGTCATCGGGTCCCAACTATCACCCCATTCTCCTATTCCTCAGCTTCTTTCCACATGTAATGGGGTGAGAGTTAGGCTGACGACCCCAATGCACACCCGATGCCGGTTGGGGGTGGGCTGCGGGGTCTAAGGTGGGCTTTCAACCCTAACAGAATTTTCTTGCTTTTTGTCACTGTGGAACAACCCTAACTGATGCATTAAACAGAGTTTTTGCCTCTAATATATATATATATATATATATATATATAAATTATGGTAGCACAGTAGTGTACCATAGAAGAAGGAGGAGCCATTTCATGTTGTCACCCCTTGCACCTTAATAACTTTGCCACTGTTCAACGACTGTGCCTGAAATTTGGTAAACACTATTGGGCATGGTAGATCTTGGAATCTGCCAAGTGTTGTACCAGTCAGATATATGGCTGTGGAGTTATTACGTGCCAACGAAATGTGTGTTTATGCTTTTTTGTAAATTCTTTGCTCTCTCCTACAGGTCTCACGGTTTGCACGACTGGTCCAAAAACTTCAGGGAACATGCGGTCAGGGTCCCTGATGTGCCTTTTGAAGATTTTTTGGAAAAATAATAAACAGTTCAAAAGTTATTCAAAAACAAGTTCCCATTACAAGTCAATGGGAAAAGTTAACAAAAAGTTCTGCAGTGTCGCAAATGCACTTTTTAGTGTCACAAATGGCCCTAGTAGTGTTGCAAATCCACCATTTTGTTTTCAGTTGGTGATCATAAAAATGCTTGGCATTTAAATTTTGGACCCTCTAGGGACACAATTCTTTTTGTGTTCATCTAGTCGGACCCTGAGGATGCTAGCCATGTCTTTATTTTGGGGTAAAACACCCCAGAAATATGTTTTTTTAAATTTCTGGAACCAGTAGTGTCACAAAGTAGTGTTGCAGGCATGACACTTTTGCAAAAGTTTGCGAAAATTGCAACAAATTGCGACACTACTTTTTCAGACTTGGCCAAAATGACAGGAATTCTTTGCCACCCTGCTGCAAAAGAACGGTTTGGTCTTTTGAGCTGAAATTTGAAGGGAAGGCAGCCAACATCTCTCAGATGTGCCTTTTGGTTGTTTGGTAAAAAATTATTTCATGGCTGCCAAGTTACAGTACTCTGAGGTTGACATTTTTTCCCTTAGACTAACATGGTGGCGTTCGCTGCAAATTTTGGGGCTCGTATCTTGAAAAGGGTGCGAGATACGGAATTTTTGTTGCAAGTTTCATAGCCCTATGGGCTATATAATTGCAAAAACCTAGGCATGAAAATCAAGATTTTTGTGAAATTTAAATTTTTTTTCTACGTCGTGCGGTTGCTGTGATATTAGCAATTAAGTACTTCCAATGCTTGTTTTACGCTTCGATCCCCATTACAATGCATCCATTCTTTGAACACACTGTGTTTCTGTATGCACCTGTTTGGCAAGAACAGGTGATGTGCTTCCATTGCTATTACAGTTACTGTTTCCACTTGCATTAATGTCACCATTTGCATTACCGTTCCCGTGTACGCCACCGTGTGCGTTACCCTTTGCATTTTCATTCGCACTTGCATTTTCATTACTGTTTCCATTTGCGTTTCCACTACTGTTTCTCTTTGCATTTTTGTTTGCATCACTGTGCACATTGCCATTTGCATTTACGTCAGCCCTTTTGTTTGCGTTTTCTTTTCTCTTTCATTTTGCGTCTTTCTTGCTGTTACTGTTACTATTTGCTTTTACAATTGCGGTACTGTGCCCGTGCGCATTTCGGTTTGTGTTTCCATATGCGCTTCTGCTCCTATTCGCTTTCTCTTTTCTTTGGCGTTATTCTTCAGTGTTAACTTTACTGTTGCATTTATAATTGCGATACTCTGTCGTAAGCGATGTTATGGTTTGCGTTTACGTCTGCGCTTGCATTCGTGTTTCCATTTCTGTTCCCTTTCACATTCTTTTTGCTGTGACACTTAACATTTCCAGTTATTAAACTGCTGCCATCACTGTTTGTGTTACCAGTTGCATTTTTGTACACACTTCAATGTCTGTTTGCGTCACTGTTCGCTTCAGCGTCACTTTGCACTTGCATTTCTATTCATGTTTCCTTTACCATTTACGTTTGCATTTCCATGTGTGCCACTGTTTGTGATTCTGTTTGCATTGCTGTTCCTGTTCCAATGTCACAAGACATCACGTGGTGGGAGCACGGGGCCCGCTGCTGCATTACATTCACTATTTCTCATCATCATTCTCAAAAAAAGGGAAATTAGAGGCTAAAAACTCAGTTTAGTGCATTAGTTAGGGTTGTTCCACAGTTGCAAAAGTGAGGAAATTCGGTGTTAGGGTTGAAAGACGCCTCTTGGACCTCCCCACCCACACACCCAACCGCCATCGGGGTACACATTGGGATTGTCAGTCCTAACTCTCACCCCATTCTCCTATACCTCTGCTTCTTCACACATCTGATGGGTTGAGAGTTAGAGCCAGCAACCACAATGCGCACCCCAATGCCGGTTGGGGGTGTGGGCGGGGGGGTCCATGGGGGGCTTTCAACCATAATACTGAATTTCCTCACTTTCATTGCTGTGGAACAAACCTAACTGATGCAATAAATGGATTTTTTGCCTCTAATATAGGTATATAAGCACGGTAGTGCTACCATAGTTAGGGTTGAGGAGCTATTTACATGTTAAACCTAAAATTTTGCACCCTAATAACTTTGCAACTGTTTAATGTATTTGCCTGAAATTTGGAATACACAATCAAGAAGCATACGTCTTGGGATCTGCCAAAGTTTGTACTGTTCAGATATACGGCTGCAGAGTTATTAAGCGTGATCTGTGCACACGTTTATGCTTTTTTGGAATTCTTTGCTCATCTCTACTGGTCTCACAGTTTGCGTGACCAGTCCGACATCTTCAGGGAACGTGCAGCCGGGGTTCCCGATGTTTCTTTTGAAGATTTTGTGAAAAAATATTAAACAGTTCAAAAGTTATTCACAAAACAATTTCCCATAATAAGTAAAAGGGAAAAGTTAACAAAAAGTTTGACAGTGTCACAAATGCAGTTTTTGCTTTTGCAAATGCCCTTTTACTGTCACAAATCTGACATTTTGTTTTCAGTTGGTCATCAGAAAAATGCTTGGCATTTAAATTTGGGACCTTCTAGCAACCTAATTCCTTTTGTATTCACCTAGTCGGACCCTGAGGATGCTAGGCATGTTTTTTGGGGGTAAAATACCCCAAAAATGTGTTTTTCAAATTTCTGGAAAAAGTACTTTTGCAAAGTACTTTTGCATTTGCGACACTGTTGCATGAATTTGCGAAAGCATTCTCAAAGTTTGACAGTACTTTTCCAGGCTGTGGGAAAATTACAGTAATTCTTTGCCACCCTGCTGCAAAAGAACAATTTAGTCTTTTGTGCTGAAATGTGGAGGGAATGCAGCCAACATCTCACAGATGTACCTTTCAGTGTTTCGGTGAAGAAATATTACAGGGCAGCAAAGTTACGGCACTCCAAATTTGACGCTTTTTCACATAGGATAACATTATGGCCTTCCGCCGCATTACAGAAATCATTTGCCACCCTGCAGCAAAATAACGGTTTGGTCTATTGGGCTGACATTTGGAGAGAAGAAAGCCAACATCCCACAGATGTGCCTTTCAGTGGTTAGGTGAAAAAATATTACAGGAAGCCAAAGTTATAGCACTCCGAACTTCTCTTTTTTTCCCATAGGATAACATTACGGCGTTCGCCACGCCTTTCAGGGCCCGTATCTCAGAGACGGTGTGAGATATGGACTTTCATCTGAAAAATACTTAGCCCCCTCATTGGGGCTAAGTATAAAACTAACCAGGAAAGTCATAAATCATATGACTTTTACATTTTTTTTCTACGTCGTACGGTTCCTGAGATATAAGGAATTTAGTATTCTAACTCCTCATTTTCTGCTCTGAGACCCATTACTATGCACACATTCTTTGTACTCACTGTCTTTCTCTATGCAACCTTTGGGGAAAACCAGCCTGTGCGCTCACATTACTGGTACCCTTACCACTTCTGCTTGCGGTTCCGTAGCCGTTTCACTTACTGTTCCCATCTACGCCACCATGTGTGTTACCTTTGTGTTTTCATTTGTGCTTGCGTTTGAGTTATTTTAACCATTTGTGTCTACAGTACTGTTTATCTTTGTGTTTTGCTTTGCATCACCATGCACATTGCCATTTGCATTTGTGAGCACCGTGTTACTATATGACAAGACATCACGTGGCGGGAGCGGGGGGACCGAAGGGTGCCGTGCTCATGCTGCCGCATTACATTCACTATTTCTCGTTATCATTCTCAAAAAGAAGGGAAATCAGAGGCAAAAAAATCCATTTAATTCATCAGTTAGGGTTGTTGCACAGTGACAAAAGAGAGGAAATTCGATGTTAGGGTTGAAACCCCCCTTGCACCTCTCCAGCCCACCCCACCAACTGGCATCGGGTGCGCGTTGGGGTCTTCGGTCCTAAATCTCACCCCATTCTCCTATTCCTCAGCTTCTTTCCACATGTGATGGGGTGAGAGCTAGGCTGATGACCCCAACTCACACCCCGATTCTGGTTGGGGGGTGGGCTTTGGGGGTCCAAAGGGGCTTTCAACCCTAACACTGAATTTCCTTGCTTTTGTCATTGTGGAACAACCCTAACTGATGCATTAAACAGAGTTTTTTGTCTCTAATGCATACATATATTATGATAACACGGTAGTAGTACAATAGTTAGGGTTGAGGAGCCATTTTAAGGTTAAAGGGTCAAATTTTGCACCCTAATAACTTTACCACCATTTAACAGATTTGCCTGAAATTTGAAAAGTACGATTGGGAATTGTAGATCTTGGGATCTGCTGAGTTTTGTACCAGTCAGGTATATGGCTGTGGAGTTATTAAGCACCAACAAAATATGCGTTTACGCCTTTTTGCGAATTCTTTGCTCTCGCCTACAGGTCGCATGATTTGCGCGACTGGTGTAAAAACTTCAGGGAACATGCAGCCCAGGTCCCCAATGTGCCTTTTGAAGATTTTGTGAAAAAATATTAAACGATTCAAAAGTTATTCAGAAAACAAGTTCCCATTATAAGTCAATGGGAAAAGTTAACAAAAAGTTTGACAGTGTCGCAAATGCACTTTTTAGTGTCGCAAATCACCCTAGTAGTGTTGCAAATCTGACATTTTGTTTTCAGTTGGTGATCAGAAAAATGTTTGGCATTTAAATTTGGGACCTTCTAGGGACACAATTCTTTTTGTGTTGATCTAGTTGGACCCTGAGGATGCTAGCCATGTCTTTATTTTTGGGTAAAATACTCTGGAAATGTGTTTTTTAAGTTTCTGGAACCAGTAGTGTCACAAAGTAGTGTTGCAGGCATGACACTTTCGCAAACATTTGCGAAAATTGCCGCAAATTACGACACTACTTTTTCAGACTTGGCCAAAATGACAGGAATCTTTGCCACCCTGCTGTGAAAGAACGGATTGGTCTTTTTAGCTTAAATTTGGAGGGAAGGCAGCCAACATCTCACAGATGTGCCCTTTGATGATTTGGCAAAAAAAATTGCATGGCTGCCAAGTTACGATACTCTGAATTTTACATTTTTTCCCTTAGACTAACATGGTGGCGTCCGCCGTGCCTTTTGGGACTGGCATCTCGAAAACGATGCAATATATGGAATTTTTGTTGCAAGTCGCATAGCCCTATGGGCTATCTAATTGCAAAATCCTAGCCAGGAAAATCAAGATTTTTGTGAAATTTTAATTTTTTTTCTACGTCGTACGGTTGCTGAGATATTAGCAATTAAGTACTTCCATTGCTTGTTTTAAGCTTTGATCCCCATTAAAATGCATACATTCTTTGTACACACTGTGTTTCTGCATGCACCTGTTTGGCAAAAACAGGTGATGTGCTTCCATTACTATTACAGTTTCTGTTTCCACTTGCGCTTATGTCACCATTTGCATTACTGCTCTCTGTAGACGCCCATGTGTGTGTTACCCTTTATGCTTTTCATTCGCGCTTGCATTTGTTACTGTTACCATTTTTGTTTCCACTACTGTTTCTCTTTGCATTTTTGTTTGCATCACCGTGCACATTGCCATTTGCATTTACGGCAGCCCTTTTGTTTGCGCTTTCTTTTCTCTTTCATTTTGTGTCTTCCTTGCTGTTACTGTTAGCATTTGCATTTACAATTGTGGTACTGTGCCCATGCATGTTTCGGTTTGCATTTCCATATGCACTTCTGCTCCCATTTCTGTTTCTCTTTCCTTTGGCATTATTCTTCATGTTAACTTTACCATTTGCATTTATAATTGCGGTACCTTGCCTGTGCGCGTTTCGTTTTGCATTTATGTGTGCTCTTGCATTCGTGTTTCCGTTTCTGTTCCCTTTTGCATTCTTTTGCTGTGACACTTAACATTTACATTTAAAATACTGCTGCCATCACTGTTCGCGTTACCAGTTGCATTTTTGTGCACGCTTTAATGTCCATTTGTGTCACTGTTCTCTTCAGTGTCACTTTGTGCTTGCATTTCTATTAACTTTTCCTTTACCATTTAAGTTTACGTTACCATGTTTGCCACTGTTTGTGATTCTGTTTGCATTGCTGTTCCTGTTCCTATATCACAAGACATCACATGGCAGAAGCGCGCTGCCCGCAGCTGCATTACATTCACTATTTGTCATCATCAGTCTCAAAAAGAAGTGAAATTAGAGGCAAAAAACTCAGTTTAATGCATTAGTTAGGGTTGTTCCACAGTGACAAAAGCAAGGAAATTTGGTGTTAGGGTTGAAAGCCCCCCCTTAGTCCCCCCACCCACACCCCCAACCAGCATCGGGGTGCGCGTTGGGGTTGTCAGTCCTAACTCTCACCCCATTCTCCTATACCTCTCCTTCTTCACAAATCTGGTGGGGTAAGAGTTAGGGCCGGTATCCCCAATGCACACCTCGATGCCAGTTGGGGGTGTGGGTGGGGGCAGTCCAAGGGGGGCTTTCAACCGTAACACTGAATTTCCTCGCTTCTGTAGCTGTGGAAAACCCAACTAATGCATTAAATGGAGTTTTTGCTTCTATATATATATATATATATATATATATATATATATATATATATAGATTATGGTAGCACGGTACTGCTACCATAGTTAGGGTTGAGGAACCATTTACATGTTAAACCTAAAACTTTGCTCCTTAATAACTTTGTAACCGTTCAATGGATTTGCCTAAAATTTGGGATACGCAATCAAGAATCATACATCTTGGGATCAGCCAACTTTCGTACTGTTTGGATATACAGCTGTGGAGTTATTAAGTGTGATCTGTGCACGCATTTATGCTTTTCTGGAATTTTACTGTCGCGCCTCCAGGTCTCATGGTTTGTGCGACTGGTTCAACATCTTCAGGGAACGTGAGGCCGGGGTCCCTAATGTTTCTTTTGAAGATTCCGTGAAAAAGTATTAAATGGTTCAAAAGTTATTCACAAAACAATTTCTCATTATAAGTAAAAGGGAAAAGTTAACAAAAAGTTTGACAGTGTCGCAAATGCAGTTTTTACTTTCGCAAATGATCCTTTTACTGTCACAAATCTGCCATTTTGGTTTCAGTCGGTCATCAGAAAAATGCTTGGCATTTAAATTTGGGACCCACTAGCAACCTAATTCTTTTTGTATTCACCTAGTTGGACCCTGAGGATGCTAGACATGTCTTTTTTTGGGGGGTAAAACATCCCAGAAATGTGTTTTTCAAATTTCTGGAAAAAGTACTTTCGCATTTATGACACTGTTGCATGAATTTGCGAAAACTTTCTCAAAGTTCGACAGTACTTTTCCAGGCTGTGGAAAAATGACAGCAATTCTTTGCCACCCTGCTGCAAAAGAATGGTTTGGTCTTTTGGGCTGAAATTTGGAGGAAATGCAGCCAACATCTCACAGATGTACCTTGAAGTGTTTCGGTGAAAAAATATTACAGGGCAGAAAAGTTACGGCACTCCAAAGTTGATCTTTTTTCCCATATGATAGCATTACAGCCTTCAGCTGCATTACAGGAATCCTTTTCCGCCCTGCTGCAAAATAACAGTTTGGTCTTTTGGGCTGAAATTGGGAGAGAAAAAAGCCAACATCCCACAGATATGCCTTTCAGGGGTTTGGTGAAAAAATATTACAGGGAGCCAAAGTTATGGCACTCTGAACTTCTCTTTTTTCCCCATAAGATAACTTTACGGCATTTGCCACGCTTTTGCCAAGCTTTTCAGGGCCTATATCTCAGAAACGGTGTGAGATATGGACTTTTCATCAGAAACTGAACTAGCCAGAAAAGTCATAAACCGTATGACTTTTAAATTGTTTTTCTACGTCATATGCTTCCTGACATATAAGCAATTTAGTATTCTAACTCCTTATTTTCTGCTCCGAGACCCATTATTATGCATACATTCTTTGTACTCACTGTCTTTCTCTATGCAGCTTTTGGGGAAAACCAGCCTGTGCACTTGCATTACTGTTACCCTTACCACTTCTGCTTGTGGTTCTGTAACTGTTTCACTTACTGTTCCCGTCTACGGCACCATGTACGTTACCCTTCTCATTTTCATTTGCACTTGTGTTTGTGTTATTTTAACCTTTTGTGTCTACAGTACTGTTTATCTTTCTGTTTCACTTTGCATCACCATATGCATTACCATTTGCGTTTGAGGGCACTGTGTTACTATGTGACAAGACATCTTGTGGCAGGAGCGGGCTCCGCTCTCCCGTCGCTGCATTACATTCACTATTTCTCATTATCCTTCTCAAAAAGAAGGGAAATTAGGGGTAAAAGACTCCATTTAATGCATTAGTAAGGGTTGTTCCACAGCGACAAAAGCAAGGAAATTCAGTGTTAGGGTTGAAAGCCCCTTGGACCCCACACACCCCCAGCTGGCATCAGGGTGCACATTGGGGTTGTTGGTCCTAACTCTCACCCCATTATCCTATACCTCTGCTTCTTTACACTTGTGATGGAGTGAGAGTTAGGGTTGGCTACCCCAATGCGCACCCCGATGCCAGTTAGGGGTGTGGTCTGGGGTTCCAAAGGGGGCTTTCAACCCTAATACTGAATTTCCTCACTTTTGTCACTGTGGAACAACCCTAACTAATGCATTAAACAGAGTTTTTTGCCTCTAATATATATAAACTATAGTTAGGGTTGAGGAGCCATTTACATGTTAAACCCAAAATTTTGCACCTTAATAACTTTGCAACTATTTGACCGATTTACCTGAAATTTAGAATACTTGATCAAGACACATTCCTCTTGGAATCTGGCAAGTTTTGTACCAGTCGCATAAACAGCTACGGAGTTATTAAGCATGATCTGCGCCCATGTGACGCTATAGGGGTCCTTTGCGACACTAAAAACTGCATTTGTGACACTTGCAAACTTTTTGTTAACTTTTCCCATTGACTATAATGGGAAAACTTATTTTTTGAATAACTTTTGAACTGTTTAATCTTCAAAAGGTACATTGGGGACCTTGGCTGCATGTTCCCCGAAGGTTTTGAACCAGTCAAGCTGACCATGTGACCCATAGGCATGAGCAAAGAATGTGCAAAAATGCGTAATTGGTGTGTTTTTCAGCGCTCTGTAGCTCTGCAACCATATATCCGACCTTTACAAAAACTTGGCAGGTCCAGAGATCTGTAATACCAGACCGTGAGTGCCAAATTTCAGGCAAATCTGTCATACAGTAGCAAGGTTATTAAGCTGCCAAATTTCAGATTTAACCAAAGTGGGGTACTCAACCCTAACTATAGTGGCACTATTTTATATATATATATATATGTGTGTGTATGTATATATATATATATGTATATATATACATACACACACTGTATATACACAAACATGCATGCACAAACATACACACACATACACATATGGCATACAAAGGGTTTAAAGTGATGTTTACTCAATGTGAGCAAATGTTTCACACAAAATATAATCTTGAACATAGCTTGAGGCATTTTCTCAACTATACTCTCAACCAGTTAATGCACTACATGCACTTTAAAATCTTCAGTGTTGTAACAGCATTTAATACATGATAATATCAATTGTAAGTATAAGTGCTGAATAAAAAAACCAAAAACAAAACTACTTGTCAAGGACCACCAAGAAAATGAGACCATGAACCTTATACGTACAGATTTCAATACAGTGTCAATGTATAGCAAACAGGTACAGAACCAGCCTAATGAAACTAAATAACAACTCATAAGAATAAAATGCCACAGCCCCCTCCTTCCCTGGGAAAGGTAACTAGTAGGAATGAGATACAGTATATTTACATGAGTCCTAATACATCATCATTCACACCAGTCTTTGCAATATTTACCCAAACGAATTGAAGAGTTGATTTATATTAACCTTTTCAGGACCTATTTAATTAATGGCATTGTAATAAATGGGTTTCCCTTTTTCCCATCGGGAAACCATGGCATATTGCAGTTATAAGGGAGTGTTTATAACGGCAAACACGTGCACACTTTCCCTCACACTGCACATGCGCCCGCCTCAGTTCACCACTTCCTGAACATCCCATTTGCTTGCCGTCTTGAGGAACTCAACTGCTGTTCACCACAGTAATTCAGTAATTCTTTTTTTGTTAACAATTCTGGTGACATTCCACTTATAGGGGGACAAAAATACATTTTAAAACCACGGGCGTCTTCACCAGACGAAAACAGAGCAGGCTACCCTTGGCCAGAACCTCTTCTATTTATATAATTGCTGTGGTGAAAGGCCAGAAATTATATAAAAATATAAGGGTGGTGTAACTCAAGTTTACACACACCCTCAGGTTAGATGCTTGCACAAACCCCTCGAGCTTCGCTCTTGGGGTTTATGTAGCATCTAACCCCTCGGGTGTGTGTAAACTCTTCCCTACACACACCACACCATACTTTATTCTCTATGTAACTTTCATAGTTTTATACTTGTAGGAAGGGTAAATAAATGCTAGGCAGCTAATGTTTTAGGCATTTTCTGAGGTTGTAAGGGACATCTTAGGGGATTACAAAGAATCATAGCGATGTCAACTGTAGTGCTCCCAGACTGTAAGGCAGCCTCCTTTTCCCTGTATTTTCCATGTAAATCTGTTGAAATCTCTCAAGCTTTGCTCCCAATGTTCTTATATCTCCAGAACCTCTTGATGGTATTATAGCATTGTTGCAATATACTGGCACAGGCGGATAGCCTGGTTGAGATGCAGTATGTCATTTTCAGTGGGGTCATACTTTTATCCATTTTGGCAATGTACTGACACAGAAGAGCATTGATGAGATGCAGGCTCTCATTTTCAGAGGGGTCCTAATATTACCCATTTTTACAATGTACTGATAAAGGTTAGCCTGGCCAAGATGCGGTATCTCATTATTAGTGAGGTTTTACTTTTACCCATGTTTGAGTTCCAACAGAGGATACAGCATCTAACTGCAGAGCAGTTCCAGATTACATCATTGGCCATCTCTCCCAATATGTGTATGTGTGTAGCAATGATTTATAGAGATGCAACAAAATTAAATTTCGCCAGAGAAATTGGTTGAAATTAGCAATTTCGCCATGCAAAATATTTTGCAAAAATGAGGCGGAATTTTGCCCGCAATTTCGCCAGCTCACCAGTCCACCACCAGTAGAAAACTTTCACCTGAAGGAGGAGAAATTTCACTCATTGGTGGTGAAATTTCATCAGAAGTGGCTGAATTTCACCCATGGTGGTGAAATTTTGACCATAGGCAAATTCTGCCAGCTTGGAGGTGAAATTTCACTCACAGCCATGGGTGAAATTTCACATTTTGCCCAGTGAAATATTCCAATTTAGCACAGCACTAATGATATACAGTATTTTCTCTGAAAAGTGGATTTATGTTAACCCTGTCAGGGACCTATCTAATTAAAAGCATTGGAACTCTAATGGTTTTATATTTGTAGGAAGGGTACATGCTAGGCAGCTAATGTTTTAGAGGGTTTCAGAGGTTGCAAGGGGCATCATAGAGGATTACAAAGAAATCATAGGGGTGTCAACTGCAGTGCTCATAGACTGAACAACACATTTCCCTTACTTTTCTTGTGTTTTCCATGTAAAACTGGGACAAAACTTCTGTACATTTTCCTGTATGCTCAAATCAATACATGCACTCAACTAACATCATTATGCCTGTCAGTAAAATTGCTATAACAAATGTTAAGGCTGTGTTATGTGCTCTTTAGCCCTCTTACAATGTACTGACATAAGATCGCATGGCTGAGATGCAGTATGTCATATTCAGTGGGCTCATACTTTTATCCATTCTGGCATTGTACTGACACAGGTCAGGTTTGTTGAGAAACAGTATTTCATTTTCAGGGGGCCCTAATTTTACCCATTTTTACAATGTACTGATACAACGTAGCCTGGCTGAGATGCAGTATCTCATTTTCAGTGGGGTTTTACTTTTACCCATGTTTGCATTGGCATGCAATGTACTGACACAGGACAGATTTGCTGAGATACTAATGGCTGCTGTGTGCAACATGGTGGTACTGACTTAAACAATGCATATATATAAGTATCGCCCACATGTAGTCATATCAGTGCTGCCATGATTCATCTGACTCCAGAGCAAATGTGCGAGTATAAATCATGTGCAGTTCTGTAATCACAGCAGTATCAGTTATGTCTGACTCTGGCGTGGCAAGAGCACGGCATATTTTCAACACTCTTACTGCTCCTAAAAGCTCTCCACAGCTGTATTGGCTCAATGCTGGCAAAGGCTAATGGATGGGTAACACTGGGGATCTCTCAACTGTCTTCATATCCACCGACTGTATTGGCAGGTCATTTAAGAAGACCACCACCTTCTGGAACAAAATATGCTTCCTAATGTTACCCCTAAACTTGCCATCTGTTACCTTCAGTGCATGCCCCTGTGTCCTGCTGGAGAACATATCCATATGTTCAGTCCTGTCAATATCCCTGAGATTGGGAAAACTCAGCTCGTATCCCATCTCAGTCTACTGTTACACAAGGACAAGTAAAAGGATGAGGAACACCCACATATGTAGAAAGCACCAGGACCACAAAAATATTATTCAAAGTCCTTTATTTAACTAAAGTGCATAGTGCACCCACATATAGTGAGCATAAAAAAGTTGTGGCTGAGCCTTTCTGCAACTATCATTTCTCCTGACTCCTGCCAGTTGTCATCAGAGTGATTCACTCTGATGATACCTGGCAGGGGCTGGGAGAAGCATTACTTTCAGAGTGGCTAAGTTGTCACTTTTTTATGATCACTATGTGTGGTTGCACTATGCACTTTACTTAAACAAAGAACTGAATATGTTTGTGATCCTAATGCTTTCTACATATGTGGGTGCTCCTCATCCTTTTGCTTGTTTCAGTTTTTCCATTGCTGAGCACCATATTACTTGTTCTGCCACTCCAGATACATGTTTGCTTTGTTCCATATGGAGAGGACAGTAATACCTACTAGTAAACATAAATGTGGATATTATCTGTTAGACCCTTCCAGGTATTCCTGTTTTGAAAATGCAGCTTCCCCTTAACAAAGATATCCAAACAGAAAGCCCACCAGCAAATGTCTTTTTCTTTTTAGTACTGAACACATTCTCTTTACTGCTGCAGTAAATGTAAATACTGGAGGAAATATGAAGAAACTGATAGAGAGAAGCTTACAAAGGGTATCAGCTGGCATTTTACTGTATGGGACGGCATAAATGTGCAGAACTGAAAAATGCTACATACTGTACTTTCACTGACACTAAGTGGCAGATGGTGGTGGGGGGGATTTGTCAACACGAAAAGGGGGCTCAGTTTGCGCTCAGAGAAGAATGAGAAGATCAGTTTTTCTATGAGGGACAGTGACCCACAGGGTGTAAAAAGTTGAGGTTATTGAAAATATGATGATTATAATCATCTACATAGACCATTTTTTTAATACAGCGATTTTGTCAACAAAGAAGAAAAAAGGTGGGTTGGAATTGACAACTAAATGACATTTTTCATAATCCTGCCAAAAAAAAAATACCAACACCAACTTGCTGCACTATAAGACCGCACCAAAGAATTTAGCATCTATGCCAAGCTCCATGCTGCATTCTTTAAGCAGGGTCTTTATAGAGTACAGTACCACAATAAATTTTATTTACCATATCCTCACTTTCATCTGAATGCACCTTGCCCCACTTTCTGCCCTGATATCAAGATATTTAGGGCTTGATTAAGTCAAGCTGTTTCCAAAGTTCCTCCCCATGGACCAAGTTAAACTTTTTCAATGCCAAAAAAAAAGACTAACAATGCATTCCATGGCTTTGAATAAATGTAATATCGGGTGGTATTATACTTTGCACATTCTTGTCTTCTATAATTCTAGTATGTCCGCCTGTTTATTGATGAGGCTATGTTGAATTTTTCAAATGCGGGCTCATAACTTTTGTAATATTCAATATTTTCCCACAACGTTTCAACATAGCCATTTTGAAACAGCGACTCATGAATGTGACAGCTGTCATTTTTCAGCTCCTACCCAATATGTGTGTTTGCAGCCCAAAATCTGATTTTGCACTCCCTGCACAACATCACCTTTATGCTAGGAGTTACACATTTTCTCTGCCCTTCTTTATGAGGCAGGTTCATCACAAGGCTTTGTTGAAAATTTGGTGTAAAAATATTAAAAAAAAAATAATTTTCAATATTTTAAATGCAGATTCCTCTCCTGCAGCCCTATTGACTCTGGCCAGAGTTTGTTATTTTACAGGTCTGACCATACATATTGTTCCTGTCTCCTTCCAGCTATCAGATAAGTATGCTTGTTTTGTCTGCCTACCCTCTACAGACTTTACCTATATTGTATGGAACTATAGATCCTTTGTGAATCCTTTTGTTATTTCTGTGTTGTAGGTACCTCTCATCTAAGGAGAAGACTCCTCTAGAAAGGACGCTTCTCCAGGGCAAGTATGTACTTTAATATTTTGTTAATAGAAAAACAAATGGTTGGTACAATTTCATCCATTATATCAGTCTCCAGTGTTTTTTTTTTCATTTCATTTTTATTTTATACTGGAAAGACATGTGGGCATAAATGCCCATTTTCACAAGCATCCAGTTTTAGGACTTTTACAGTGGTAGATATATACACTTTATGAAGATATATGGTTAAAAAAATACAAAGACAAAAACATATACAGGAATTTAAGTTACATGCAAAATGGCTTATGTACAGCAGCTACAGTATTAACAGCAAGTCTAAACAAAATGTATCGATACACAGAAGAAGGTGGGAAATACTCTGAAAGAGCTTAGAAGAGCAAAAGAGGCATGACAAACAGCAGCAGGGTCTCAGATGTTCATGTGGGAGTCAATCTGGGGACCAGTGACCACAGGTCAGTCTGATTATCAGTAAACAAATCAAAATGTAAAAGTCACACAAAAATAAAGATACTGGACTTCTGGAAAGCAAACTTTCCTGAAATGAAATCTAGGATCAAATCAATGCTATGTAGCAGTAACACAGGGGATGTGGAAGACTGCTGGAGAATCTGAAGTGTGCCTTAACAATGTTTACTGAACAATGTGCAAGAAAAATTAGCAAAACCAAAAGAAGGAAGAACCCTCTCTGGTTCTCCATAGATGTAGCAACCAACATTAAGGAAAAGAAGAAGGCCTTTAACCAATACAAGGAGTGACAGAAAGAAACAGATAGGGAGGAGTACAGGAACAATCTTAAAAAGGCAGGAAAGGCAATCTGGATTGCCAAAGCCCAAACAGAAAGAAGAATAGAGCAGGGGGTCAAGAAGGGGGATAAAACCTTCTATAGGTACATAAGAAAAAATAGGAAAGGAGGAATAGTCTGACTAGCAACAAAGGAAGGCCAGATATTAGAGAAAGATGAAGACAATGCAGAGTTGTTAAACAAATTCTTCTGCTCCATCTTCGCAAAAGATGGATAGTGGTAACGGACCTCTACTATATAAGATGGAGCACACTAGTAGAGGGGTGGCTACAAGCCCCTTCAGGAAAGAGAGGGTCTTAGAAGAGCATAACAAACTTAAAGTGAATAAAGCCATGGGACAGGATGGTATGTACCCTAGGGTACTAAAAGAGGTAAGGGAAGAAATTGCTGCACCACTAGCTGAGTTATTAAATAAATCATTGGAAAGCAACACAGAATTGCAAGACTGGAAAAGGGCAAAAGTAGTACACTTGGAAAAAAAGGGGGAAACAAAGAGGAGGCAGAAAACTATTGCCCTGTCAGCCTGACCTGTATAGTGGGAAAACTTATGGAGACATTACTGAGAGGGAGAATAGTGGACTACCTGAAGGAAGGTGGTAAACCTGACCCCAAGAAGCATGGCTTCACATCAGGGCACTCATGTCAAACAAACACGATTAATTTCTTTGATTCAGTACAATTTTATCTATTACATCAGTCTCCAGTGTTTTAATTTTGCAAAATTACAGCTCTTTTTACACCCCCTGTACTTTCATTATACTCACCCAGTCCTCCTTCAGTCATAGCCAGTACCTACTCCCAGCAAGCAGAGTCATCACCTTCCAGTGACACAGGTAACCGTAGTTAATCCATGGCAGGTGGGAGTGCTACTCCTTGGGCTTGCCCCACCCCCTGAAATACATCTATTGTTCCATGGCTGTACACCCATTAGCATCTGGTTTTCTTGGTGGTAATCAGTCTGGAGCTTCCTGGCGCTGGTCTGGAGATGAGATACTGTGGCTGTAGAAGGCTGGGCAGGACGTAAGCTGCATTTTGATTCTGAATTTTCCTCTGATCCTGAGAAGCAGCAGCAGTGAGCCACAGAGCTCCATTGTGCAGGCTTACATAGAAACATAGACTTTGGCGGCAGATAAGGACCACTTGGCCCACCTAGTCTGCCCATTTCCCTACCTATTGGATAAGCTGCAGATCCTAGTTAACCAACAGCCTACTTCTTCCTACCCTCCAGAATTGTCTTATGTCTTTCCCATGCATCCTTGAATTCCCCCACTGTTTTTGACCCCACAACCTCCTCAGGAAGGCCGTTCCATGCATCCACCACCCTCTCTATGAAAAAATACTTCCTCACATTGCCCATGAGCAGTCCCCTCTCTATTTTCAGATTGTGTCCCCTTGCTTTTGCATATCTCTTTTTCTGAAAGATGCTACCCTCTTGTACTTTGCTGATTCCCTTGAGGCACTTGAAAGTTTCTATTATGTCCCCCCTCACCCTCCTTTCCTTAATGGTATACATATTAAGCTCCTGCAGTCTCTCCTCGTATGGCTTCTGGTGGAGATCCTGCACCATTTTAGTTGTTCTCCTCTGGATTGCCTTCATCCTGTCTATGTCCTTGCGGAGATGGGGTGTCCAGAACTGCATGCAGTACTCCCAATGGGGTCTCACTAACTGTCTGTATAGAGGGATAACAACTTCCTGTTTTTTACTGGTGATGCCTCTCCATATACATCCCAGTATCCCCCCAGCCATCCTTACTGCCTTAGGTCATCTGATATGACTACCCCCAGGTCCCGTTCCATTTTTGTTGTTGTAATACCACCCAATTGTGTACTCTTCCCCTTGGTTTTTGTTTCCCAGGTGCATTAATTTGCACTTCTTTGCATTGAATCTAAGCTGCTTCTGTGCACAGCATGCAGGCATAAGCCGCTTTTCCACCAGTCACAGCTCACAGTTGCCCCCCTCCCAGACACCACTGGGGGTCAGCATTATGTCAACACTGTGTCCCACCCCTCCTGGAGGAGAGCAGTCCTTGAGGTGCTCAATACTTCTCCCCTGGATGACTGTCTGAACTAGGATCAGGAAGTGAGCACTAGCCAAATAGCATTTTGCCATGTATTTCTATAATTAGCTACAAATAGCATTGTTCAAGTAGCCAAATTACTACTGCAGTTCCATAGAATTCAGATCAATATTAGCCAGATAGACAGATAGACAAATGGACAGACAGGCAGATAGACAGACAGACAGACAGATAGATAGATACTTTATTTGTATAGTGCTCCTTTGCAAGGACTTGGAGCACTTCACAATCAGTACAATACAACGTTTTATAAGTATACAAAAATACAATTAAAATCAACACTAATATCCAATCAGACATAATAAATAAAACTATCTATCTAACTAATCTATCGCAGTAAACGCAATTATTTAAAAATTAAAAGCCTGGTGAAATAAATACATTTTAATCCTTCTTTGAAGATATCCACTAAGGGTGCCTCCCATAACTGTTTAGGTAATAGATTCCATAGGGTAGGTGCAGCCACCAAGAATGCTTGATCACCCGAGTGGCTCAACCTCACCCTAGGAATATCCAGGAGACAACCCTCGATGGAAAGGAGAGCTTGGGATGGGTGGTGAGGCACAAGGAGCTCTTGCAGGTAGTCTGGTCTCCCTTCATGTAGGGCTTTATGGGTCAGTAACCTGATCTTGAAGGCAATACTCCACCTAACTGGCAGCCAGTGCAGTTCACGGAGGACTGGTGTGATATGATCATACTTACACACACATCAATAAACTTGCTGCCATGTTCTGCACCAGCTGCAGTCAGTGGAGGTTACCTCCAGATAGCCCTAGGTACAGGGCATTGCAGTAGTCCAATCAAGATGTTACAAAAGCATGTAGTAGTGAGGCTAGGTCCTTGGGAGGTAACAGGTTCCAAATCCAGGCAATGTTCCTCACATGATAAAATCCACTCTTAACAATGGCCGACACCTGAGCATCAAGTGTTAAGCCGCTGTCAAGGATCACACCCAGATTCTTCACCCATTCAGACGGGGTCAGTTTCACCCCCCCCAGTACAAGACTAGGTGGTTTCCACAAACCCCCATTTCCCTCCACGATGACCAAAATCCACCAACAGCACCTCTGTCTTGTCTGGGTTGAGTCTCAGCCAGTTATGAGACATCCAAGTCCGGATCTCAGATAGGCAGCTGTTAAATACAGAGTCCGCCATTGGGTTACTTGGTGCACAGGACAGGTATAGCTGGGTATCATCTGCATAGCAGTGAAAACCCAGCCCATACCACCTGATAATGTCTCCCAATGGCAGCATGTACACTGTGAACAGTAAGAGTGACAAGACCGACCCCTGCGGAACACCACAGGTAAGAGGCTTTGGGCTAGATGAGGCAAACCCCATCACTACCCTCTGCACTCTACCTTGTAGGTATGATCTAAACCATTTGATGACTATTACCGAACAGGCCACACCAGAACCGCAGTTGGTCAAGTAGCACCTCATGGTCCACAGTGTCAAACGCCACTGAGAGGTCCAGAAGGACCAAGATGAAATGATCTCTCCTGTCTCTCACCATTAGGAGATCATTAAGCACCTTCATCAAGGCAGTCACCGTACTATGCCCAGCCTAAACC
Source organism: Neoceratodus forsteri (assembly GCA_016271365.2). Lineage (NCBI taxonomy): Eukaryota > Metazoa > Chordata > Ceratodontiformes > Ceratodontidae > Neoceratodus > Neoceratodus forsteri. The sequence goes on from CM028137.1 coordinate 43,290,204, forward strand.
CGGACTGGAAAATCTCATAGGTGGAGGAGGAATTAAGACTTTCCCCAAGCTGACTTGCCACCATTTTTTCTATAACCTTCCCTAAAAATGGGAGGTTAGAGACTGGCCTGTAATTGGTGAGACAGTCTGGGTCCAATGAGGATTTCTTTAATAGGGGTCTAACCAAGGCCTCTTTCAGGCCCAATGGGAAGACCCCATTTCTCAGGGAACTCTGGACAATCTCGGCAACAACAGGTGCAATCAGGTCCATTCATCCAACCAAAAGTTGTGTTGGACCTGGATCTAGATCATAATGTGTTGGCTTCAGTCTCGAGACAACCCTCACCACCTCCTCCACCCCAACTGGGTCAACCTCAGCCCAAACAGGAGGAGAGCTCTGCAAGACCTCAGAGTGGACCACACAATCCCTTTGAGTGAAAGTGGAGGAGATCTCAGCTCTCATAGTGGACACTTTGTCAGCAGAAAACAGAGCGAACTCCTCGCACCTAGTGCTTGAACCTGCTCCCTCCACACGGAGGCAGGCAGGATGTAATAACCTATCCACTGTGTGGAAGAGCTGAGCTGGTCTGTTCCTTGCTGTAGTAATCTCCCTTGACAAAAATGTTGCCTTCTTGCAGGAGATTGCCTCCTGATAATCTTTGTAATGGGACATCAGGTCAGATCTCCTCCACCATCTCTGTAACCTCCAACCCTTAATCTTTAACTCCCTGAGTTCGCCATCAAACCAGGGGGGTGTCTTATGAGAAGATAAGGGTCAGACATGAATGGGTGCCATTGAATCAAAGGCGGCCGTGATGGCACCCTTATATCCCACCACCACCTCTTCCATTCCAATAGCACAAGCAGTCCCCACATTCGATAGATCCAGCACCGCCAATAGCCCTGATGGGGACAAACCCCACAACAGGTGGTACCGAACCATTTCCAGAGGCAAGGGCTTCAGGGGGGGCCCAAACCTGAACCTCACAGTGCTGTGATCTGACCAAGCTACAGGATCATCTCTAAGGTCAGTGGTCTCAAAACCTAATGAAATCACCAAGTTCAGTGTGTGGCCGCATGAGTGGGTCACTGAAGTAACATTTTGCTCCAGGCCCAGCCCCTCCATGCTCCTTAGGAGATCTTTTTCCAAATCTGGAGAGCCCGTCCTCTACCCAGGCATTGAAGTCCCTGAGAAATTAACCATCTTGGGGACTCCAGCACCAGACCAGTGACAAGTTCCCCTATCTCCCTCAAAGATTGACCCTCCCTCCCTACCTGAGGGGTGATAGAGCAGGAGGATCCTGTAACCCATGCCAGAACCCCCCCACGTGGCAACACATTCAAAGGACTCGGTGAGACCCATAGGTAGCACCGCGAGACCCAGGTCAGATTTAAAACAAATGGCCAACCCCCCGCCTCTGCAATCCTTCCTCAGGCTGTGTATCACAGAGTACCTAGCTGGCACTGCCACTTCCAAAATGGGAGCAGCATTTTCATCCAGCCAGGTCTCCGTGATGCAAGCCGGGTCTACCGAGGCAATCAAGTTCGCCATTATCGCAGTCTTGTTCCTCATCAACCTGGCTTTGCATATTTATCAATTGTTTTTAAAAGATTGGCTGGTTTTCTTTTTAATTCCCTGCTTATCCCCCATTCTGCATGTTCACCTCCTCCCTGTTCTAGCCTCATCCAGACCATGCATCCTGCCTGTTGGCCTCCACATTCTACACATAGACTACCATCACAAAAACTCCCACATACAGCAGGCTTTGAGCTTACTCAAGTTTGACATGGTACTAATAGAAGTTGGGTGACTTTCCTGGGGCTGTTGATAAGGGACTAGGCATCATTTGTGCACCATACTGACCCATTTTTATTTTTTATATCTACATGTCTGACAGGACATTGACCTGGTGTAGGAGGACACTGATCATATGTATTAGATAAGTATTGCTTTTTGTTTACCCTACCTTTTTATAGTTAGCTGCAGATCCTTTGTGACCCCCTTGCTGTTCTTGTTTCACAGGTATGACTGGTTATTCTCCTGAGACCCCCTTATTCCAGGCTACACATGAACCATGCAAGAGGTCTCTTATCTGTGCTAGGTTATTAACCTGTAATGGTGCGACCCAAGCATTATGACACTGTAGGCTTTAACTTTGTAAGTGGTTGATGATGCAGGGTTTGAAATATCTCCATTATTCTGTTAAGATTCCACTGTCACAAATGGACAGAGTTTTACTGTAGAAAAAACTATGCTAATGCAGACATTAGGTACATAAGAATTTGCCGGCAGAAGGGAACCTCTTTAATCATCTAGTCTGCCCAGAATACCTAACCCCTCTTCTTAGATTATTTCCTTATTTGCCCAAAATGTTTAGCCCACGCAAGTTTGAATACCCTTACATTTTTTGAGTCTACCACCTCTTGTGGTAGGCCATTCCAAGTGCCAACAGCCCCCTTGAAAAAAAAGTACTTCCTGATGTTTCCCCTAAATGTATCTCCTGCCAGTCGTAGATTGTGGCCTCTTGTGCATATCTCTGATTTCATCTGAAACTGGTTTTCCTTCCACGCTGTGTTAATTCTCTTCATATACTCATATGTTTCTATCATGTCCCCCCCCCCCAACAGGTCGCTTCTCTGTTCAAGTGAGCACAGTTCTAATTTGGCCAGTCTGGCTATATATGACTCCTGGTGCAAACCCTGCTTCATTTTTGTAGCCCTTCTCTGCACCTCCTCCAGTCTGTTGATATCTTTCTTAGAGATGCAGTGATGTTTAACTTTGCTAGTGTAGCAGAGGCGAAGTGGCCCACTCTGCCTTGACATATAGCTACGCGAAGTGTCCATTGAAATGCAGTACTTTGCCACTTCGCACCATAATGACTTTGCATTATAATGATTCTGCGTTATTTCACTTTATTTTCTTTCAAAGGCAGAGTGAGTGAGCACTGTAACAGCCCACAGATCACACGGCTCACATTCTGCAGGTCACATGCTTCAGGCAGGAATTAATAATGCAAGATAGTGAAAGACTTTCACTTTCGCCTTACCAAGTGTGGGAGAAAGAGCTGTGTTTGAGAGAAGACAGAGAGATAGCAAAAAATATAAACCCTGCTTTGAGAGGAGACAGAGAGATAGCAAAAGATATAAACCCCATGTCTGAACCAGAGCACCATCTGGTCTAGTGGTCCCCTCCCTGGAGCAGGAGGTAGTGGTGCCATGGAAGCAGTACCTACCAGTGCCTCCTACCAGTGCCACCACTTGCCCTGACCCCTGCACCAGTGGCTCAGCAGGAAGAGAGGGAGGAGCTGCAGCAGTTGAAGTCTCAGCAGCAGCAGGTTTCTGCACCCCCCGGCCCCAATTAAACACCAGAAGCATCTGGCAACAACATCTGGGGCCCCCCTGCCTGTGCCTGGTCCTCCCAGCAGCTCATTATTGTGAGAGTTCTTCATTACATTGACTGCAGACACCAATCAATCAATCAATCAAATCTTTATCAAGGTGAACATCATTGAGCAAGCTCATTTACAAGATTGACCTGGTTAAGTCCAGATTATAGTACAGACAGCAAAATTTACAATGTGAATAAAATATAGTAGAAGTGCAAATCAAGACACACAGACATACATATCATAACAGTTAGTTCAGGATCATCAATAAGACACAGTGAACAGTATAAAATGGTGGGAACAGGCTAGACCACAGAGATTCAGAGATGGATATTATCACAGGAATTTTCTTAAACAACACAAGTGAGACCTTGGTATCGCTATCATAACTCTGTACGCTGATGACCTAGTCATCCTAGCCAGTTCTCAGGAAACCACCAGCATCAACTCCCAGCTCAACTCTGACTTCTCTCTTATCCGGAACTGGCTTGATGGCCACAAACTGACTGTCAACCTGAAGAAAACTCAGACCATGCTCTTTGGATCTGTGGCCAAAACCTCCTCCTGCACAACGCCCCTAAAAATCTGTGGGTCAAATGACTCCCTCCTGCCGGTCATTGACTCTGACAGGTACCTAGGAGTTACCCTCGATCCTCAACTGGATCTCTCATCACACATTCAGAATATTTGTAATGTGATGAATGGCAAGCTCAGCCTAGCCCACAGAGCTAAAGACTGCCTTACCCCTGCAGCCCGGCTTGCTATAGCTAGGGGGATTCTACTTCCCACTTTTACCTATGGGCGTGTTGCATTTGGCCCTGTCCCGACCTCAAGCCTTGCAGAATGGGATACCACTTACAATAATATATGCCGCTTCACACTCTCAGCTCCCTGCCTCATGCATCGCTGTGAGCTCTACCCTTGACTGGAGTGGCTACCCCCAGAAAAGCACCGCACCTACATCCTCGGCAACTTCGTTGATAATATAGTTAGAATGGCCACTCCCGCTTCACTCACCCTTCCCCTTAAACACACCTCCCCTCTCTACCACCTCAGATCATGTGCAACCCAGGCCCGCCTGGTCCCCAAGACCTGCACCCTCGCAGGCGATCGGGCATTCACCGTCCACGCGCCAAAAATGTGGAACTCCCTTCCGGCTCAAGTTTGTGCCTCCCCCTCCCACCCTTGCTTCAAAACATCCCTATGCTGCTTCCTAAAACTGCATCAACCTGCCTGTGTTCCGCATAATACCCAGCGTCTATCTCCCTCCCCCGTCCCTCTGGGGGAGCCCCCCCCCAAGGTGCAGTTTTCTCCTAGCACTGTTATCTTTGCTGATAGCCCTCTTTAGGCACTTACCACCCCCAGGTGGAGTGGTGTTACTGTTCTTAATCAATATCAGCCCCCTGTCCAGCACTGAGTCTTCTCTCTCACTATAGGCATTCAGGTCAGGCTAGAGCATGCATGTGTGCTCCAAACAATTTTGCTCCCGTTTGAGTTGTTCTTTGATGCTAATTTCTAGTTGTTATTTGATGTTATTCTACCTCCCAACGCTGTCATGCCTATCTGTTACTTGACTGCTCTCAGTCCAGCTTTGAGCCTGTCTGTACCTAAGCTGTATTACCCACTGTCGGAGCATGTGGCTCCTGTATGTAACCTCAACTCTGTATGTTGTTTCATGGATACATTGTAACTCTCCCGGGTCGCACCTGAAAATAGGCATTTGGCTGTCTAGTGTGCTTACCTGGTTAACAAAAGGAAATAAATAAATAAATAACAGTCAGACAAAATAAGTGATAAGTGACACAGTTCACAAAAGGAATAAAATGGGTATGGTTAGGTCAAAAATGGAGCAAAAAGCCTGCCAGGCACTATCAATGGCAGCACCAGGGAGTGCTTACATTTGGACTGGGAGGCGGCTGTACCGCAACTTGCTGATAGAAGGTGTGAGTGAGGTACTGAGGCAATGGATGGGACAGCACCTACCGCACATATTTTCCAAATTTAGATGCTAGCACAGGCTGTCCATGTCCAATGGACCATCGAGCGCCTGGAAGGTCACAAGGCAGGGAAAGTAATGAATATGCTTGGCACCTAGGGCCAATCTCAGGCAAAGGTTTAAAAAAGGAGCATAATCATTCATGTTCCCATGAACTGCACTCTAAGCCTTAAGGAAGAGGATCCCATCGGTCAGGGAAAGAGGTGGTTACAGCTATTTTAGCAGAGTACAGGCAGACCATTATATTTTGCAGGAATTGGAAGGATCGCCGAAGTAAACTGCAGAAACCAATCGGGAGCAAGGGCTGGAAGGCGCTTGCAATCCAATTGGTTGGCGGCTTTAGCGGTGCTTTGCTAGAGATTAATCCAGGTGAATGATTTTGGATGGCGGCTTGTGAAGGTGCAACCACCCGGGAGCTAGAGATTTTACGCTTTAGGTGCAGATACCCCCTGTAAGACTTGCCTATGTCTAGCAAGAGGGGTACAGGGAACAGAAAGTAATAAGTACATAAGGATTAGTAAAAACATGCACTCATTAACCTGGGGTAAAGTCATTCATGGCTAAGGCTAGCCTAGGGGGAGCAAGCTAACAGCGGTTAGCAATTAGGAGCCGGGGAAACAGTTGCATGGTTCACACACACCTCGAGCATATTTATGACTTGAAAGCATTAATACTTCGGAGGTAGCTTAGTTTCAGTAGTTTTTGCACTTTGTTCCACAAGGATGACAATGTGAAACTAAAGGCCATTCTGCCATAGCAGGTGGAAGCTTTAGGGATGCATAGGGAGATACAGGAGGTACTTCTTAAGCTGTACAGTCCCAGCTCACTTAGGGGAAGACACTCAGATATATAATGTGGGAGCCTTTTTAAAATGGCTCTATAGGTCCAAAGGACTGCATTTCTTTCATGCCTGAACGTAAGCGAGGACCATCCTACAACTTTGTACAATAAGCAGTGATGAGTAGAGATGGGAAGACCAGTAATGAACCTGGTGGCCCTATGATAAAGCATATCCGACTTGATAAAAGAGGCTTTGAGACAGTGACTATATAGGAAACCTCCATAGACGATTAGGGAAAGAAAAGTAGTTTGGACTAGTCGCAGTTTTTCGGCATGAAGAGTGAGGAATTGGCTAATTCTATAGAACAGACTCAATCTCTGCCTTAACTTCTTTGCCAGGTCTTCAACATGCTCAGAAAATGAGAGGTTCTGGTCTAACCACACTCCTAAGTATTTAAACCTTGGCATAAATTCCAATTTCTCTCCGAGGATTGTGGAGATTAGAGGCAGTACTCCAGAGCTGGCAGGGTTTGTCACACGGCTACAGAGTGAGAACAGCATTGCCTTTGTCTTTTTTTGCATTTAAAAGAAGTTTTTTTGTGGATGAGCTGGGTCTGAAGCAGGTCAAATTCTTCCTGTAGGTCTGCACAGACAGCTTCAGCAGTCGGACGACTTATGTATACCACTGTGTCGTCAGCGAACAGGTGTATTTTTGCCTTGTTGATGCCCACATCAATATTGTTTACATAGATAGCGAAGAGCAGCGGGCCAAGTATGGATCCTTGTGGCACTCCCCTCAGAAGAGGTTTGAGTGGGGATAACTCCCCCTCAGCTTTGATTTGTTGCTGATGCCCTATCAGGTACTCCGTGAACCAGTGCAAGGATGCTGAGTCAAGACCTATGCTCTTCAGAGTGGAGATTAGCAGGCTATGGTCCACAAGGTAACCCATGAAGTGGGTGCATGAGGAAGGGTGCCGTCTGTTATGGTGACACCTTCCTGGTGCAGTTCACTCATGGCGATGGAAAGGTAGGGTGACTGGATGAGGGGGTGGGTGAACTAGGAGACAGGATGTCGCTATACGTACATGCACGGGAGGGGTGGGAGCGAGCACGGTGAGCATGGGTTGGGAGGGGAGTGGAGAGGCTGTAAGGGGTGGTGCTGTGGTTGCCGGTCGAGTTGCATTGTGGAGTCAGGGATTGGCTAGTGGCTGGGGTGGCTGAGGTACTGGGTTTGGGTCCGGGCGCTGGTGTGATTTTTATTGCACCCAGCCTGATTCTTTTTAATTTTACTGCTTTCACCCCCCCGACATGCACCCCCCTGTAGTTGAGAATCCTTAAGTAGGGGGGTGCAGGGGGCAAAGCCCCACTGCGATGGAGGTGTGTGGGGGGGTGCAGCCCTTCCCAGAAAGCTGTAAAAATATGTCCTGGCGCCATTGTGCTGATGCGCCAGGGTTGTCAGAGTGCCGAAAATGTGTTTGGCACTCTGACTGAGTGATAATGGTGATCGCCTTTAGGCATTCACTGTTATCACATAGACCCGGTCCACAGTATTGAAAGCCTGATTGAGGTCTAGAAATACTGCACAGACAAAGCTTCTGCTGTCTAGATCACTATACCAGTCATTTGTTACTTTGGCAATGGCTGAAATAGTGCTATGTTTAGTCCTAAAGACCGATTGCATAGAGTTTAGTAAATTATTAACTTCCAGATAGGCTCTGAGTTGATTGCTCAGAACTTTTTCCAAGGGCTTTGACAAAATTGGCAGTAATGAAATCGGTCTATAGTTGTTGAGGTCACAGGTATCCTCAAATTTAAACAACAGGATGACATGGGCAGTTTTCCATATTATAGAAAGGGACCCTTGGGGCAGTGATAAATTAAATAGATGGGTGATAGGAACAGCAAGGACATGATAAGTGATTTTTATAAAGTAGGGATCCAATGAATCAGCTCCAGCACTCTTCTTAACATCCAGTCGAAGTATTAGATCTTCAACCTCCTTCAATAATACAGGTTGGAATGAGAAGCCGGGTACCGGGTTAATAGAGTCTATGCAAGGGACACTTAGCTGGGAGTGGACCAGGGCTGCAGTGGAAATGTCAAAGGCTAGACCTGCTGTGGCAAAATGATTGTTGAATGTTTCTAAGATCCCCTGTTTGTCACATATAGTTTCCCCCTTGGATGTGATTTTTGGTGGCAAGGAGTTACCTGGGCTATGACTTGACATATCCTTGATTTTCCTCCAGAATTTAGAGGAGCACTTTGCAGCAGAGTCCAACTCTCTAAGATAGAATGATGCCTTGGCATCTCTGACCATTTTTGTACATGCATTGTGTGCCTTCCTAAAGTGACACCAATCTGAGTCCAGCTTCGTCTGCCACACCTTTTTCCGTAGCTTATCCCTACCTAGCAAGGCAGTTTTCAGCTCAGGTGTGAACCAGTGACAAGTTTTGTTTTTTACTTGGATTTTTACCATCGGGGCATGTACATCTAGGGCTCCTACCAGAATTTCATTAAAGATATTGTATGTCATGTTGACTGTGATGGCTAGGTAGAAGGCTTGCCAACGTGGTGAGTGTCCCAGTTCATATGTATAGGCAGCCACATCGAAGTTGTGCCGTGTCATTTTTGTGATGAATTTAGCTGGAGGACCTATGTGATGTAGCGACCTAACTGCCGCAATGAAACAATGGTCACTGACGTCGGCGAAGAAGGTTCCAGCATGCGTGAAAAGATGTGGCTTATCAACTAATATAATATCTAATAATGAACTATTACAAGGGTTCTTTTTATTAGGACGTGTAGGTTCTTGAATTAGATGCACTAACCCATGAGCATCACAAAAAGTGTTTAGGGGTGAAGCAGTCTTGGAGATCCAGTCAAAATTACAGTCCCCAAGTATAGTTGTTTCAAGATTCTCTTTCTCAGTGACAGAACCAAGATGTGATAGGAGTAGTGTTCCCACAGATGGGGGTCTATAATAACCAATCACTCTGATGTCCACTGAAGTAGATAATTCAATCTTAAGTGTCAGACTTTCAAACTCATTTTTAACAGAGGTTGAATCCATGCAGGAAGTTGTGAACCTCCCCTAGTAGGTCTATCAGTTCTGAATAACTGGTAGAAAGGGATGCTAATCTCTCTATCCTGGGAGGCTGGCCTAAGCCAAGATTCAGATATTACCAGGACATCAGGTTGAGTATGGCTGATCCTCACCTGTATCATAGTGAACTTTTTTAGGAGGCTACAGACATTGGCATGCCAGAAATTCATTACTTTATGAGTGGCCGTGTCCGACGAAGAAGAAAGGGGAGAGATGGGACCAGGGTTTAATTCAATGTTACCTGAGCATATCAGTAGCAGAAGTAGCAGCTTTGTTAAGGCATCAATAGTTAGTTTAAGAAGCCTAGCCCTGGTATGCCTATGATTCTTGACATGTTGGGTAATCCTATCACCACCCACCAGTGTAGTGAAGTGCAATCTGTGTGTTTAGATTGGGTACTGCAGCCCTAAGGGAAATCATCTGGGCACAGGTGGTCAGTGCACCAACCTATACAAATACCACCATGCAGATTGGCAGGCCAAGCTTGCTGAACCAGGCAGGAATGCACCTGCTGGCCCTGCTGGGCAACAGGTGGCAGCATGGCCTCAAGGGGCAGGCCATGAAGCAAGCAGCTGCTCCGCAACCTGCAGGTGACAGTGGCAACCCTGCATGAATACCTGCCACTCATACTGATTTGGGCCTGATGTGGAGTGAGTTGGACCATATGAACCACCGGACTGGCAATGTGGAGCAGCGGTTGGAGCACATGGAGGTGCACCATCTCCAAATAATGGGCATGCTTCAACTGCTGCTCTCCACCATAACATTGATCATTCGTTTTTGTTTGTCCTTGTTCCAACCCCCTTCTCCATGAAAAAATTGTTCCTGACATTGTCCCTGATCCGACCCCCCATCTTCAAAGTGTGTGTCAGGGTAGAATAAGACCCTGTCCCATTTGTTTTGGAGAAAGTGTGTAAATGCAAGGATCTGTATTCTTTCCTTTTCTGTCTCTTCTGTCTGGTTGCACAACCAAATTTTCCTGTGAGACTTCAGACTTGATCAACCCGAACAGTCTTGCAATCCTTTGCCTCTCACTCTCTCTCAGTTTTCTCTTGCCATCTGTTTTTTCTCCGTTGTATATCTATATCTACTAATATACAATATATGAGAATCAATGTATGGAAATGTAGCTGATATTGGGATCACTTTTGTTTAGAAAATTGTGTTACTGTTGAAATGTATATATTTATAATTTGAGATAACTGTAGAAAGCCAGAGGTTATTTGAGTGCAAGTACCTGAGCCTTTTTTTCAAAGGCTGGAGGGATCTCAGGAAGCTCTTAATGTTCTAGCAGCTCCTGAAATTTACAAAGAACAGGATGCTCACAAAGGATGGGGGTTGAAAAGACATAAAATAGATAAACTGAGCTGCAAAGAGGGATTACAAAAGATTTTATTTTGCCTCTGTATATAGTTATTCTAAACAGGTTTATTTTTATTTTATGTTACTGGTACTACAAATAAACAGTTTTGTGGAATTGTAGAACTGCTCCTGACTTTTCCCTATGCTTCCTGACCTGTGCCTCAACGACAATTTGCCCCCTTGTTCACGCACATCTCTTTTTCTGAAAGATGCTACCCTCTTGTAAGTTCTTGATTCCCTTCAGTACTTGATAGTTTCTATCATGCCGCACCTCCTTTCCCTGTGGTTATACATATTAAGCTTTAGACTCTATAATATTTCAGAAACCGGTAAACTTGTCACAGGTTTAAATTGGGGTAATACTCATGCCATCAGCAACTTCACTACCACCACTGGGAACATCAGCATCTCCAACCTTGACTGAAGCTACTGATTGTGTTGTGAAAAACAGAGAAATCCCTTTACTGGCATCAACTATGCACTTCTGCTGCATACTACCTAGCACTTGGCCACTCTTGCCACTGGCAGCAGTGCCATGGCCAGAAGCATCGTAGCACGCACGTCTCTTTGCAGACATTTTTTGGGATTACATAGAAAATTCACAACAAATTGAGATTTCTGAAACGTGGGGTGGATGGGAAGCCAACAAACAATAACTGTGGCTTACAGATGCAGATTGGGCAATAAAGAGATGCAAATGCACAGATGCAGATTGCACACTATAAAGAGATGCAGCCGCACAGGCACAAACACACCTTAACCAGTGGTCACACAAATCCAAAACTGGAAAAATAAATTATACCTTTTGCAGGTCGGGGGTGCCCTGCAGTAGCAAATCCACTAGCTAGATAGAAGAAAGCAGTAATAAAATACCACAGATGGATAACCGATTCAGAGTATTGTAAGTACTGTGTGGCACAATAAAATGTTTCTGACTTGATGGCACACACTCACATACTACAGGTAATGTGCAGAAAATTTAACAGTACAGTACACTATATAAACAAATCTTTTAAACAGAATAAAAATATGCACTACACCACAACAAACAGAAAATTATCAAAAATTACTTCAAATATTACTGTGCAGGCATAAACACACAAATATTAACACACAGTACTACTAGAAAACAGTTAGAAAGACTGCCTTTCTCATGTGAATCTCACTCCACCGCAGATACACCTGCAACCCCCCCCCCACTGGCCCCCCTTGTTTAACTAGCAGGGCTGCTCCTCTCACCACATGGCACCAAAGAGAGGGATGGGGGTTTACATAACAGTTTGCAGTACATTTCCTTCTGAGCCTGCACTACACAGACAGGCAAACCAAGTGTGGCAACTACCTGGCACACACCTAGTGGGACCATTTACCATGGCCATCGACCTAGGTCCTTGGGAGAAAACATTTGCTCATAATTATGCTAGGTTTGCACTTCTGGACAGGGGCACCCAAGAAAATCCAGACACGGTGGAAGCAATAACAGTGCTGTCCAAACCAGGCTGTGATTCTAGAGTGTGGCTTTTATTCACGTAACAAAGTAGGAATAATCACAAAGTGAAAATGGACACCAACAGGGCTACACATACTGGTATTGCAGATTACTGAGGTACAGACTTCCTGAATTCCCATTTAGCGTAGGCATAAGGAACTCAACACAGCGAACTCTCTAGTTCTGAATTACACAGCAAACTCTCTGATTCTGAAATGGAAATTGGCACACATGGCCAGAACTGGTACATTTCCTCTTGACTAGGCACACACAGCCAGTACTAGGAGACTTTCCCACATTTCATGAGGAATACTAGTGGCACCCACGACCACCAAAGAGAACATACAGGCTCACAGAAAATCCAACCCATGTCTGGGTAACTATTTCCATCAGGCACTGGCCAAATGCACTGAATGAAAATTGAATTGGTGCCCAAACTGAACCCGGAGAGGTAAACTGTTTACTCCAGATGGGGGATCTCCCACCTTTTGCTTCCAAGTTTATACTCGGTCATTCACCTGGTTAATAACACCCTCACAAAAAACTTGTAGATGCTATCTTGAAATGTTTTTCACACTTAATATACGACATGACTAAACGTGCTTGACTTGGACAGTCTCTCTCTCTCTCTCTCTCTAGACTCCATAGTAGGCAGACACTTTAAAAAAAACAGAAACAGTCTAGGTGACAGGGTCCCTTTGTCAGAGAAAATTTACCAAGGAATGCAGGTGCCCCTCCTGGGCTGAACACAAAAGTACTCACAGTTTCTGAAGTTGTCACAGGCAGCTTCACTAGGCGGACTGAGTGAGGGGATTGCCCCTGAACCCTGAAGATCGCCCCATCCCTCCTGGGATGGGGCAAAGGAAAACCCACTTGGAATTGTTTCCACCACTTCAATCTCTGTCTTCTATGTTCTTCTTCTGGGGTGAGAACAAACTACCCAAAACACAGAGGTAGCTCTCTGTCAAAGCTAAAAATGAGGAGTTGTCTACAGCTGCAGCCTCCTCCTCCTGGAACTCCATTCTTACAGACTTTCTGAAAAATCTAAAGCTATCTCCCCACAGCTAGCTCAAGTGTGGCTTATGCTGATGCAACAGTTCCATGATTACATCATCCTCCAGCTTAGCTGAGACTGAAACCAGACAATATCAGTGTGAAACCCATTTAACTGGCATTTCACTAGCTGCCTTCCCCGACTGCCGCTGATTCTAAGTGGGATTCTAGTAACGCCTGGGAACAAGGGGGTTACACACCCCTCCCCTGAAGCACACTTCAACAGTTTCTGTCAGTACACAAGCTGAATTTTTAAATTAACAGTCAAAATGCACACAAAAACAATCAACACTCAATGATCTAAGCACAGGAGGGTTTTCTGCAGTAGAAGTACTAATTTTGGAACAAAATAATTGGATCAAAAGTGATTTTTAAAGCTTTTTTGATTGTTTGATTCTCACAGCTCTGAGAGAAAACTATCTCCAGCTTTCCACTAACATACTAAGAATGCCAGCAGAGTAGGCCATATGGTCTATCAAGTCTGCTCAAGTCAGCACCTTGAACAGGTACCTTTACCAACCTCCTGACCCATCCCATGGTCCCCCAACCCCCACCAAAGATTCCAACCCAAGCCAAGCTCTTCCCCTCTTTATTCCTCACCAGTACCTGTCCCAGCCTCTCTTGAACCCTTCCACTCTATATACCTCCACCAGCTGCTCAGGCAGTGCATTCCAAGGCTCCACCACTCTCTCAGTGAAGTACAGCCTCCTTGTTTCCCTCCTGAGTCTCCCTCCCTCCAGCCTCCAACTGTGCCCCCTGGTGGCCTCACCCACCTTCCTCTGAAAGACTCCACTGAGGCTTACCCCATTCATCCCTTTCAGATACTGTACTTACAGCCCTTAATCATATCCCCCCTGTCCCTCCTCTCTTCTAGTGAGAAAAGGTTGAGCTCCTTGAGTCACTCCTCATATGTGCTTTCCCCCAGACCCCAGATTATCCTGGTTGCCCTCCTCTGAACCCAGTCCAGGAGATGGATATCTTTCTGTAGGCGTGGACTTCAAAACTGCATGCAGTATTCAAGGTGTGGCCAAACCAGGCAATTATACAGCGGCAGAATCACCTCCTTGTTCCTTGAGGAGATCCCCCTGGTGAAGCAGCCCAGCATCTTGTTTGACCTGCCTGCATTGCTCAAAGTTGTTGATTTTGGCATCCACCATCACCCCCAGGTTTTTCTCCCCACTTGAAGCCTGTAGTAGGTCCCCACCTAGAATGTACACCTGTCTTGGGTTCCTACACCCCAGATGAAGCACCTTGCATTTCCTGGTGTTGATCTTCAACTTCCAGGTGCATGACCATCTACCCAGAGTATCCAGGTCCCCTTGCAGAGCTAACCTTCCCTCTTCCCCATCCACCACCACCACCAGCTTAGAGTCATCCACAAAGAGGCTCATCTTGCACTTGATACCCTCCCTGATATCGGCAATGTGAGTGTTAAAAAGGGGTGGGCCCAAAACAGAACCATGTAGGACACCATTTATGAGTCCCCTGGAAGACAAGGCTACCCCCCCACCACCCACTGAGTACATCCAGATAGCCAGTTCCCAATCCACCTGATCGTCAGGGTTCCCACCCTATACTACTCAGCTTATTCAGCAGACCTGTGTAAAGGACCAAGTCAAATGTCATGCTGAAGTGCAGGAAGAGGACATCCACCAACCTACCCTGGTCAAGCATCATCATTACCCAGTCATAGAACCCCACAAGGTTCACCTGACACAATCTGCCTGGGATAAAGCCTTACACTACACACACCATGCAGAACTGAGACTGTGCAAGATAATATAGAGCCCAAGTGACCTGCCATGCCATGAATCAATGCAAACTCACCTCAAATAGTAATAAACAGTCGAAGCAAAGTAAAGTCCATTACAATCAATGGTACTTCACGTTAAAATTAAGGGGAAGGCTGTAATATAAGGTAATGTAGTGTGAAGTCCATTGGAAACAATGCACTTTGTGTTCAAATTTATAGGTGGAGCACTACGTGGATTGGGGGAAAATACGTGAAGTGCTCCATGAAGCGAAGTGGGAGCACTTTGCCCACTTCTAATCCTTCTTCAAGTGTGGCCTCCCAAACTGGACACAGTAGTCCAGGTGTGGCCTGACCAGTGATCTGTAGAGTAGCATTATTACCTCTCTCTTTCTGCTAGTTATACCTCTTCCAATTCATCCAAGGATGCCATTTGCTTTCTGCATTGCCCTTTCACATTGCTTACTCATCTTTAGGTCATTAGTAACAATTTCACCAAGATCCCTCTCCACCTGTGTTACTTCAAGCTAGTGTCCTGGCAGCATGTCTTCTTTCCTGGGGCTTCTTTTACCCTGATGAATGACCTTGAATTTTTTGGCACTGAACTTCAATGGCCAGTTTTTGGTCCATCCTTCCAGCTTATTCAGATCTTTTTCCATCTTTAAGACTATCTTTTGGTTGTCTACCCAGTTGCAGAGTTTTGTATCATCCGCAAACAAGCAAATTTTCCCATCCAGCTCATCAGCGATGTCACTGATGAATATGTTGAAGAGGACGGAGCATAATCCTAACCCTTGTAGCACACCACTGGTCACTTTTCCCACCCTTGGTGGAGCTCCATTAATTAAGACCCTCTGTGTCCTATCCATGATTCAGTTTGCAATCCAGTTAACTGTCTTCTGACTTAGTGCTGTATTCTCCAGTTTATTCAAAAGCCTTCTATGGGGTACGGTGTCAAAGGCCTTGTTAAAGTCCAGGTACACCACATCCACTGTACCTCCTTTGTCCAATGTTCTGGTCACCCTGTAAAAGAATTCTATCATGTTTGTTAGGTATTATCTTCCTTCTGTAAATCCATGTTGCTTGGGATCAAGCTTTCCTAATTATTTTAGATGATCCACTATTTTATCTTCCAGCAGGGTTTCCATTATGTTGCCCACCACTGAGGTCAGACTGACTGCGATAGTACCCAGGCTTCTCCCTGCTTCCACTTTTATGTAAGGATACCACCACTGCCTTTTTCCAGTTCAGTGGTATTGTGCCACATTCCAGTGACTTGTTGAAAAGGTCAGTGAGTGGTGTGGCGATGTCTTCCCGTAACTCCTTTAGGATCCTAGGGTGGATTCCATCAGGTCCCTTTGCTTTGACTACTTTTAGTTTGCTAAGCTCTTCTAGAACACTTTCTCTATGTTGTCTGATGTTCTAATGTTGTATACTGTTTTTTCCATAGTAGGGCCTCTGCCTTTGCCTTCAGTTGTGAAGACTGAGAAGACAAATTTGTTGCACTTCTTCCTTGTCTTCATCCTTTTCTACTATCTGTCCTTCGGTTGATTTTAGTCTGATTATCTCACCCTTTTTCTTCTTTTGCTCATGTACCTGTAACCCCTAGGTGGCACTACTCCTAGAGTTATTACCCCTGCCATTTCTGGCCACAACAAAGTTGAGGGGCCTGGGTTTCCAAAAGTTTCACAAAGATTCACTAGGAAAGTAAGAGCAAAAGAAGGTTGAAGCCCATAAAGTTGCTCTGTTAGGACATACCGTAATAATTTATATTTCCTTCATTGGCTATGTAATTGTCAAATTGTCTTTTAAAACTATCTTTATCTTGGCTTATAATTGTATTTTCTGGTAGCTTATTTCATAAGGTAGCTGATCTCATTGTGTAGTAATATTTTCTTTTATTAGATTTGTGCTTAGATGTTTTAACCTGTAGTGGTTGACCTCTGACATTAAATTTATCTGCTTTATAATCTATATTTAATTCCAATATCAATTGTGGATCATTCATAATGTTATAGAAAAATAGCATATCCTCTCTTATTCATCTTACTCAAAGACTTTATAGTCCCAGATTGTGCAGTCTGTCCTCAGGGCCCTCTCAGGGCCTAATGCCCGCTTCCCTTCCTGCTGTTGTCACCTGGCAATACAATGTGTTGCATTATTATTTTCACAGCTCTACTGACCAGGGACCATATTTCACTGTACACTGCTTAACTATTTTGCTATTCATGTACCACTGAGGCATTGTCCTCCTGTATAGCTTCCTTCAGCCATGTAACTGTATTCTATTCATGTATCACTGAGGCATTGTCCTCCTGTAACACCAATTGAAATCTTGTAACTATTGCTTGAAACCTATTGTTTGAAACCTGTAACCTGTAACTATAACTGTGTATTGAACTATGTAACACTGTCTGTCCTTGTAAATAAGTCCTTGACTCAAAGGTCTGTAAATCCAATTTTCTAAATAAGAATGTTTTTTATAAGGAATTTATTGATTTTGTGTACCTGCGTTGGATTTTTTTCCAATCTAAGTATCTCAATTTTTTATATGGCTTCCACAGATAACTGCCATAGTCAATTATCGGCCTAACATATGATTGATATAATGGAATTAAGACTTCAGCTGACCGGCTCTTTATATTTCTTTTAATTGCATGAATTGTTCTGTTTGCCCCAGCTATTATATTTGTGTATTGCTGATTGAAATTTAAGTTGTTATCAGCTAATATACCAAGATCTTTTTCTATCTTGTATATTCTTATTAAGTTTATATTTATGATGTCTATTTTTCTTTCCAAAATGGAGAACACAACATTTTTCAGTATTTAATCTCATCCCCCATTGAAATGTCCATAAAGCGATTTTATTTATGTCTCTCTGTAATAATGCTATTTCTTCTTTTGTATAGCATGGTCCAAATAATTTCGTATCATCAGTGTATTTTATGATGTAATTACTTACATTTTCCTCCATATCTACTATGAAAATTTGAAAGATTATTGTGCCCAAAACTGAGCCCTGAGGCACACCACTAGTAACATCACCCTCTGCTGACAGGTGTCATCTATTTGACACTCTCTGTTTTCTATCAGATAGACAATTACCAATCCAATGTATAATGCTTTCTCAAGTCCATGTTTTTTTTTAATTTGTTATTGATTGCCCAATGTGGGACCAAATCAAAAGTCTTACTAAAGTTGAACATTACAACGTTACAATGTCCATTGATTTATTACTATCTAAGTTTTTACTTTTTATTGAATAAAAACAAACCATGTTTGCAGCACAAGATTTGCCTTTTTAAACCCATGTTGGTTTATGTCAAAAGTAATGTTATTTTTTAGTCTGTGTAATATTTTCATTTTTATTGTGGTATCCAGCATCTTACAGTACATGGAATTGAAGTTAGACTTATCAGTCGATAATTTTCTATTTGAATTTTTGTCCCCTTTTTATCTTTGCTTGAGTGCATACACAAGAAACATTATGTGACTGCTTAGGAGAGAAGCAGGGTTTTGGAGGTGCAGCACTGTGGAAGCCGATGCCCCCAGTGCATTTTGAGGCATGGCCCACTCTCCTCAATGCAGTGGCATGCTGCTGCTGACACTAGTTCAGCCAGCGTGCCACCAACTTGAAATGAATTCACTGCTGCAATGAGGGAGTGACCCCTCATTGCAGGGCGTGCCTTCCCTGGTGTAACATTTCAACATAACATGGCAGTGGCTGTCACCATCTGCCTGACAGCCCCCATGAAAGCCAACTAGGGGGTGCCCAATCCTCCTGTCAGCATGCCCCCCTTCCCAGTTCATTTCCCAATGGGGTAGCTTATTTCCCATTGGCATGATGTGCCCTTCCTCATTTGTTCTGTGCCGAAGGGGTGCCCAATCCTCCTCAGTTCATGCGCTCCCCCTCAGCACAATGTATGGCCAATGGGGGTGCCCAATCCCCATCAGCTACAGACCCCCAACAAACACTCAGGTAGCATGCTGACAGCCCACCCCAGCATGCTTATGTGCTCCCACCCCAGCACACTGTTAGGCCAACAGAAATGCCCAATCCCCGTCAGCTCCAGTTCCCCCCATAAATAACCAAGTGGCACACTGGGAGCCCACCCCAGTGTGCCAAAAGCCTCCCACATCTTTTTTTTTTAACTGTAAAAAAAGAAAACAGTCCCTCATGAGTCCCTTGCCCCTCCCCAGCCCGTACCCTCCCTCGCACCCCACCTTCCCACTCTACCACTCTCCCCATACTTACCTCCAGAGCCCAGCAAAACAATCTTCGGTGGACCTGGAACACATCTGCACTCTTCAAAGCCGACCATGAGCTGAAGAAATGCCGTAAGCTGTAGAATGACATAAACTGGGTTTTTTTCAATGTTGGTGCATATCTCAACCATTTTTGTGACTTTTGGAACCAAACTTTCAACATGAGGTTCTTGGGACCCCTCCTCATGAATTTAGTCACTCTCATGGCGTTATTCGGTCCCGAAAGGTGATTTTCTGGTCAGTGAACAGAATCACCTTTCGGGACTGATTAATGAAATGACAGCATCATTGTTCATGAGGTGGGCTCTACAAAAACTATGTTGCAAATCTGGTGAAAAAATTCAAAAAAATGACTGTGTTATGAGCGTGCATTGCGCAGTTTCTATGCATGCTCATAACTTCGCGAGTTTGTAACATTTTCACTCCAGATTTTCAACATTGGCATTTTTCCACACTTCCTTATGAACAGTACAGTTGTCATTTTTCACATCCTGGCTGAAATGTGTTTTTGCACTTCTGGCACAGAATAGTGTGGTCACTGTGGGAAATCAGTGTTTGGGACAGATTAAGAAAATCACAGTGATACTGTTCATTGGCAGAGGTCCTAAAATGCCTATGTTGAAAATTTGGTGACAAAGTCCATAAAATGACTGTGTTACGAGTGTACATTGCTCAGTTTCCATGCACCCTAGTAATTTTGAGAATTTGTAGTATTTTCACTCCAGATTTAAAACATTGGCATTTTTTCACACCTCCTTATGAACAGTGCATCTGTCAATTTTCATATCCTGCCCAAAATATGCGTTTACACATCTGACGCACAATGGCACAGTCGCTGTGGGAAATCAACGTTCGGGACAGATTAAGAAAATCATAGTGACAGTGTTCATGAGCAGAAGTCACAAAATGCCAATGTTGGAAATTTGGCGAAATGATTCCACTAAATGACTGTTATGAGCATGTGTTGCACAGTTTCCGTGTATACTTTGAAGTTCGAGCATTTTTAATATTTTCACTACAGATTTTCAACATTGCCATCTCTTCACACCTCCCTATGAATGGTACAGCTGTCATTCTTCACATGCTGCCCGATCTGTGTTTTCACACATCTGGTGCAGAATGGCATGGTTGCTGTGGGAACTCAAAGTTCGGGACACACTAACAAAATCACAGTGCCACTGTTCATGAGAAGAGTTCCCAAAAGCTTTCATGAGGTGGGGGTCTCAAAATGCCATGTTGAAAATTTGTAGTGCAAATACCAATAAATGCCTGGAGCATTAGGGTTTCTAACCATAGCGTTGCACCCTGTATAGACTGACAGGCATCAGGGGTGTGCCTTTCGATCATCAGCTGTAATGCCCATTCCATTCTGTCCCCACCCTGAAGCCAGTGACAGGCATCAAAGTGTACCTTGGACTGTTCATTCCCAGGCTTCACCCCATTCTCCTATACTGCATGCATTTCAGTGTATGTCCTTATGAAATGGAGTGGCTGTGAAGCTGAACACCCCAAGGCACACCTCAACACTTGTCGCTGTCTACAGGATAGGGTGAAGTGAAATGCCATGAGCATTATGGGTGACGACCCACAGGCACACCCCAATGCCTGTCCATCTCTGCAGGATGGAGGTGGGGTTGGCGTGAGTTCAATTCTTCACTGCCACTCCTATTCTGCATCTAACTCCTGCACGTCCAATGCTAATATCAGCAAGCAAACATTCAGCATTGACAAATACTCGTTATAAATAGGAATGATGTTAGAGTATTTCCAATCTCTTGGTATTTCACCAGTATTTAATGATTTCTCATATAGTATTTTTAGTGGAATGCAGATCTGATCTTTCATTAATTTTAGCATTTCTAGTGTTGTAATGACAGGACCAGGTGAGCTTTGGGCTTTTGGGCTTTCAAATTAGTTATTAGATTTATTATATCCTATGTTTGGATGGTATATAGTTGTGATTCAGTATTTGTATTAAATGAATTACTGTTGTTAACTTTATTACCATAAATTGATGTGAAATACGTGCTAAATGTATTTGTCATTTCCTCTGGATCAGTTATTTCTTGATCATTGCCCATAATTGATGTTAATTCTGCTTTATGTTTCCGTAACGAGTTTCTATAACTACAGAACTGTTTTTTATTTGTTTTTTGTGCATTTTTTGCTAATTTGATTTCAGATTTCTTCTTTGCCTTGTTTATTTCATTTTTACACCTTTTTTGTATGTTTTTAAAAACTTCCAATGAGGCTTCGTTGTTTTAAGTCTTGTGTGTTCCATACATCCTATTTTCCTTTTTTATTAGTTTTCTAATTTTGCTTGTTAGCCATTTTGTATTTTTTCCTTTGTTGTTTGTATTTTTTTAAATTTTCTTAACAAATGTATTTATGGTGTTGTGTATGACAGTTTTTATCATTTCCCAGCATTCATTTACTGGTTTGTCTTTTAAATCATGATGCCAGTCCACAGTTTTTATGTCCCTGATAATTGCTTACTTATCTGCTGCTCTATAATTATAAACTTCAGTACATCTTCTAACTATGTTTCTTTGGTTTGTCACTTTAAATATTAGAGCACTGTAATCACTGCTCCCTATAGGGGTTTTAACCTCACAATTAGTTATATTTATTTCTTCATTTGTCAGTACTAGATCTAATGCATTGTTTATTCTGGTAGGGTTCAACACAGATTGTCTAAGATTATTTTCCAAGCAGAATTCTATGAACCCCTACTATGTTTTACAGTAACAATATTATTTTTCCAATTTATATCTGGGAAATTTAAATCACCAGTTAGTATTACATTTCCAATCTCTGTGGCATTCTGTATTTCTTTTAAAATTTCATGATTTACTTCAGAACTTGAATCTGGAGGCCTATAACATAATCACAATATCTGTTCATCTGATGTACCATTGTTTATCCTAATCCATATGGTCGCTGTATGAGCATTTTCAGATTTTATTTGTGTTGAAATATCTATGTAATGTAATTTTTTTGATAAATAAATGGCAGTTCCACCTCCTCTCCTTTTTATGTGGTCTCCTCTAATCATGTGGTAACCTATAAGGTTGTTTCCACAACCATCATTACTATCCAACCAGGTTTCAGTCACCAATGTGATAGCAATACTGTCGGTGTCTAGTGTGACTTGCAATTCAGGGTATTTATTTTGTAAACTTCTTATATTGCTTAGCAAGCAGTTAATGGAGCTGATCTTCTTTTTTCATTCTAATCTTTTTCTGAACTGATGAATTGGGTTTCTTTTCCCTGCCCCCCCCTTAACATTTTCCATTTTTGTTTCATGATAGTTCCCAGGATCTTTGCTCCTTCAAAATTAAGATGTAGACCATCATTTTTGTATAGTTGTTTTTACCCAGAAATTGATCCCACATATCTAAGAAATCTCTGTTTATTTGTACACCAGTTTTTGAGCCTTGTATTCATTCTTTTCAAAGTTTGAGTTTTTTCCTCTACTGCGTTTTTCACAGGCAGAAGTCCTGAGATAATAACATGTGCTCCCAGTTGTTGTAACGTTTTAGCTGTTTCCAAAAGTTCATAACAAATATCCTTTTCTTGTGTTATTCCTACATTATTGATGCCTGCATGTATTGTCACTATCTTCTTTTTACTGCAGTCTGCTTTAATTACTTTTGGTATTTGATTTTGAATGTTAATAACTTTTTCCTCAGGATAACATAAAACCATTCAGTTTTCTTTATCTCCCTGACAAATTACAGAATTGCATCTTCTTATTATGGAATCACCCATCACAATTAATTCTTTCTGTAGTTTAGCATTCACAATATTAGGTGTGTCATTCTCAACTATGTCCCTTAAGGTATTATATCTATTTGTAATAGATATTTCCTGTGATATTAATGCCCCCTAGCTTTTTTTCTATTTCCTGTAGTTATGGTGTGCCAATTATTACATTCCTCCTCTCCAGTATGTTTTTTTTTTTTTTATGTAGTCGGTAACTACCGAAGGAGTCAAGTTGCTCATTATCTATGGGCTGGTCATCTACCATACTAACATAGTAAAATGCCAGCAGAATAGGCCTAATGGTCTTTTGAGTCTGCTTGATTTTCAGCACCCGCACTGAGGGCCAATTTTGGTGTCCACCCCTCCCACTGGGGTTATACTATCCCCAGTCACAGATGTGCCACCTGCATTAGACATGATCAGATTTACCCTCCCCCTGTACCTGTCCCTTCCCCTCTTAAACCTAGTCATAGTCTTTACCTTTACCAGCTCATGGGGCAGTGCATTCCATGGCTCCACCACCCTTTCAGTGAAATAACACCTCCTCCTCCTCCTCTCCCCTCTGAGTCTGCCCCTTCCAGCTTACACCCGTTTCCTCGCATTGTCCCCTCCTCCTTCCTTTGGAGCACCCTGACTGGGCCCCCCCCAATTGATCCCTTTTATGTACTTAAAGACCTCTATCATGTCACCACTGTCCCTCCTCTCCTCCAGGATGTATATGTTGAGCTCCCTGAGCCTCTCCTCATAGGTCTTCTCCCTGAGGCCCTGGATCATTTTGGTTGCCCTCCTTTGGACCCTCTCTAGGAGTGTAACATCCCTCTTTAAATGTGTTCTCCAAAACTGCACACAATACTTGAGGTGTGGCCTAACTAAGCAGTTGTACAGGGGTAGGAGTACTTCAGCCTGCCTGGAGGTAATTGCCCTGGTGATGCATCCCAGCATTCTATTTGCCCTTGCTGCTGCCCTCCTATAGGTCTTTGAGTTGTTCATTTTGACATCTACCACTACCCTAGGTCCCTCTCACCCTCCATGACTTGAATTTTGTCTCCTCCCAGGGTATTACCCTGGCCTGAATTTCTGACTCCCAGGTGCAGAACCTTGCACTTCCCCACACTGAATTTTAGTTTCCATTTTCCTGACCACCTTTCCAGAGCCTCCAGATCCCTCAGCAAGGCCACCCTCCCCTCCTCCTCCTCATTCACCACTGCACCCAGCTTTGAATCATCTGCAAAGAGACTCGTTTAACTCCTGTTCCCCTTTCTTATGTCTGAGACATAGGTGTTGAACAGTAGTGGCCCCAGCACTGACCCCTGGGGCACCCTACTAGTAACCCACCATGGGGATGAGGCTAGCCCCCCCAACCACCACCCGCTGAGTATGCTCAGAGAGCCAATTTCCTATCCATCTTAACAACTGTCTCCCTACCCCATTTCCTTCAGTTTAGCCAGCAGGCCATTGAGAGGTACCAAATCAAACACCTTACTGAAGTCCAGAAAGAGGATGTCCACCAGCCTACCCCAGTCCAGGGCCCATGTCAGCCAGTCATAGCACTCCACAAGGTTCATCTGACAAGATCTTCTTGGTACAAAGCCATGCTGCCTATTATCCAAATATCCAGTTTGCTCCAGGACCCTCCCAGCCTATCCTTGTTCTTTTCTTAACAGTCTGTTGTATGTGATTGTTCAACAATAATGGAATGGCGTATCTGGGGAATTTCCACTTTTTAAACCACATTCTTGTTCTATATTCATTAACTCCCTCATGTTTTTAACTGTGTTGTAACATTCTGTAATTTGTAATTTACTGTTTCAAGTTGTAGGCATTTGTTGCATTCATTGTTATCTTTTACATGATTTATTGTGAGAGCAAACATACAGCATTTTTGGCATTTTAGTAGCATGCCATCCTTACATAATTTATTCAAGGTTTCCTCTGTTTCATCCATTTTTGTTTTTCTGTTTTGTTGTGTTAGAGTTTATTTATACCTGTATGATCTTTGTATACTTTCCCTCACAATTTCTAATACTGAGTTTGCTATCCTGCCTTGAGCAGTGCTATGGAGTATTGAATGTTTGAGTGTTAATTTGCTCCTATTTTGCCAGATTTGTTACCTGCTGTCTTTAGTTTCAGAGGCTACAGAATCATAGTAGTTTACAAAACTAAAGGAAACACACTGAATGATTTACTTACTATAGCACCGTGTGGTGTCCTTTTTCCGATTTCCCCGATTGACATGCTGGACACGCGTTAAGGCACACGTGTCCCTGCATGCGTCTCCATGTGCAGCTAACCCATGTGAGCCCCACATGTGAGAGCCCCGCTCATGCTAGTCTGCTAATTTATGCTCTGTAGACCAGGAAGTATCCTTGGGTCATGTGTCAAGCTTCTGATATAATGTACTAGCTTAAAATTAAAAGAATAAGTGTTTTAAAGAGTAAAACAGCTATTTCAGCCTGCTACCAGTATAAATTTCTCCTTAGCTAATTTAGTAACAAACCTAGTCTGTTCTGTAGTCACACTCATCCCCAGACAATTCAGTGCACCACAACATGTTTCAATTTTATTTATTTCAAGATGCCAGGTCTGTCTCACTGCAAGCAGTCTCACAGCAGATGGACACTTTTGTGCTCAGTGTAAGAGATGTCACTCACTCCAGTCTGTTAATTTATGCTCTGTAGACCTGGAAGTATCCTCGGGTCACATGTCAAGCTCCTGATATAATGTACTAGCTTAAAATTAAAAGAACAAGTGTTTTAAAAAGTAAAACAGCTATTTCAGCCTGCTACCAGTATAAATGTCTCCTTAGCTCATTTAGTAACAACCCCTAATCTGTTCTGTAGCCACACTCCTCCCCAGACAATTCAGTGCACCATGATATGTTTCAATTGTATTTATTTCAAGATGACAAGTCTGTCTCACTGCAAATTTACATTAAACTGGATTTTTCCACACTGTTACATATGAGCAGTGCCTCCACTGAGAGTTTACCTTTTAAGTGGGCTAGCTGTTACCTGGTACAACCCCCTGGGATGTCATGCCACCCACTATAACTGTTTGACACCCCAACACATGACCCAATAGAATGTTCCCACATTTCAGCATTTCTGTAATTAAAGATTTTCTCTAATGATATGCTCATGACAACACATTGGCAAAACAACATCAATATTTATTCGGGAGGATAGGAATGGGGGAACTCCAGGAATAGAGGTTATGCAGTGATTATTAGCATTTACATATTTACAGTTCATTAGTTTAGTTTTGGTGCTGGTGAAAATCCTCCAGCTGGGTCACTACCTGTTATGAATCAGAAAACACAATCACTTTGCACTAAAGTGCATATCAAGAGCCCTGGCTATCTAAACTGCATAATAATCAGATGGAACACATATCATGTGTTACCCACCACTGGTACCAGTTCCCCAGACTCAACATGAGACCCCTGCAATCTCATACATTTTACCCTGGGTACCCAGTTAGTAAAGTCCCTTGATGGTTGCAGGCCTGGTGGATGGTGCAGCTGTACATTGGCCTGCTTGATTAGCAGAAAATTAGTACTCAAACTGTAAGCAATTAAATAAACAAATAATTTCAGACCCTTTGGGGTTCACAGGGATTGTCCTGCCTGTTGCAGTTAGAATGTTTGCTTGGATATAACTAGTTATTCACACTGGGTTTGGAAGTTAAGCATTTCTTTCTGACTGTTTTACACATTTATATGATTTGAAACACTTAGCACATTTGTAGAAGGGATAGCGCCTTCCACCAGAGGCCGGGAGGGTCACCCTGGTCAGATTACTTACTGGAAAACAGTAATTTCTAGGTTACTGAACTCCAATTCAAACTTCAGGGTCTCAGTCTGATTTGTGGTTTGTGGCTATGGCTTGCAGCTCCACTGGACATCTTAGCACAGTACTGGACCTCCCAGGCAAAGTCAGTGTGAGCCCCTTTACTGAGTGCTCCCCTTCCAGTCCTGTCAGCTCCATAGTAGTCATCACATATCAATACATTTCTACCATGTTCTGGGATCACAATGGGTCTCCCCAAACAGTTACATTCAGCAAAAGTTCCAACATCTGGGTCCACCCTCGCTGGGCTAAGGTTTGGTGCAGCAGCTGCAGGGTGCAGACTCAAGAACAATCTTACATAGCATAGTCACTTGGGCAAGACTGCCCCAATTCAGCAAGATTTATTTCTTGCACTGGGGGGGTACAAGAATACTCACTCAGGATCCTCACAGTAGAATCTCCGCTATCAAGGTTCCTGAATTCTTCAGTCCTCTCACAACTGAGGTACAATGAGCTCTCTCATAGCTGTCTTGATGTCATCAGGTTGCAGGTCCACGTCTTTCCTCAACATGAAAGGTAGGGCTAGCACCTGAGGAACATTCTGGCAACCTCCAAGCTAACAGGTACTACATTAACTTTAACTGCTTAAGAAGGCAAACACCCCCTTCAGGATGCAAAGCATTAGCTGGATGTTCAGGCTTGGATGCATGGCTGGGGCCCTGAGCCCCCACCCCCTTGGGGGTTCCTGCTCTAATCTCCTAAATGGCTGAAAAACACTGTCTCTTAAAGTGCTCTCCTGAGTCTCCTGATTGGCTCAAGTTACTGGGTGATTGGCCTCCTTTTGGCTGGAGGGCCTGTAAGTCAGGAAAATTAATTATGCATGAACCTCATTCAATGCACAGTTGGTTTGCTGTTTTGGCACCTGAAATTAGGTCCCTGCAGTTCCCCATGAATACTTAAAAGGTTCCCATGAGCTTTGGCTAATGTCCCACAAGTCTTGGCTTTGATATTCTAGATTCCTGATTGACTATACTGCTTTGTAATGGCCGCTTAACACACAGTCCCTTGAGCAGATTAATAGCCTCAAGCAAAGTCCTGGTGCAGCCAGAATAAAGTGAATATTTGCCCAAATGTCCTGTCCCCCTTGTAGGGTGTTCTGTCATCATGTAGGGGTATAGATCTTGGCTCCCTCTCTTCTACCCCACTTCCTTTCCCCCACTTTCTAATCCTGACACTCTGACAGGGTTCTCTGCATCCTAAAGGGGATATAGACTGACTCTCTCTCTCTCTTTTCCCTCCCTTCCCCCACGTTTATATCCATCACCTGCCCACCTCCCTTCCTCTTTATCCCTTTCATCCCCTGCCCTCCTGTTCCCCTGCCACTCTCTTTTCTACCATCTCACTCTGTTCCTCTCTTATCCCTTTCTGCCTTGTCCTAACCCCCTTGTAGGGTTCTCAGCAACCTGGATGGGTATAGATCTTGGCTGTCCCTCTCTCTCTCCCTCTTCCATCCTCCAACCTCTAACCCTCACCTGTCCACTTCCCCACTAGTCTTATAACTGCCATCCCTTGGGTATATAATAGCACTTTGAATCTTGTGCTCAGCCTACTACATCTAACACTTCAAATGTGTTATCCATCCTCTAATCTTTACCCTACTGGATCACCTGCTTTTGGGTTGTTGTAATGTATGCAATATCTGAATATGGTTTTGTTTACCCTGACCAGTTGGTCTGGGTTATTTCTGCTCTGTAATTGTACTACACTGTTTAGTTTTAGAAATTGTACTTGTATTGTTATGTGTTTGCTTGTTCTCCCAACTCTTGATCCCCCCCCCAAGCTTCTGGAAATTAGCTGTTTATAGCTCATGTTGTCTTTCCTGGTGAAACATTTTCCAAATAAATAAATAAAAACAATCCATTAGCCCTGGGTGTTACTTGCTGTCGCTGCACAGATTTAGTAATTACTCAGTCCATTTTCCTGTTGATACAACCCCACCTATTGCAGCAGGTAGGCAGTCTTATCTGAGTCCCAACAGTTGCTGGTGCAGCCAGGATCAAGCATTTAATTTATTGAAATACTTTTCCCCCATCCTAATATTAGTTTCCAAACATGCAGACAGTAGTTACATTTTTATTTGTACATTGGCTCATTTCTCTTTCTTTTAGGCAGTTGCCAAAATATAGCTTCCCCGAGGGCAGAACAGACCCTCATGAATATTTAACAGATCAGGGCTCTGAACTCATTAATATCTATGAGCCCTGATCTTAGACACTTTGTGGATCTCTTATATTTTCTGGAAAACGGTCTCTCTCCACCCTGTCTGTGGTCCCACTGATCAGGTAGGGACACTGGGACCGCCAAACATTTTTTTCCTTTTGACTGTAAATGCAAGTGGTCAGGAGATGAAAGGCACTGCCAGAACACGTGTGATCCCCGATGGCACTGGAATGCCTTTTGTAGTGTGGGTGATCGCAGTTCAAACTTCAAAGCCCCACAGGGCTGTATTTTGCACAGGGGGCTGTGCTGGGGCACCAGAGGCAGAAAAGAACTCGGGACAGAAAAAGAAATGCAGGTATTCTGGGAAGTGCTAAAAAGAGCAGCTAGAAATGGGAGCTAAGGAGATGCAGGTCAGCCCCCATTTTGGTATGGGGGTTACATACCTAAAAAATATTTTGTCCCCTTTTTTTACTCCTTGCACTATTTTATCTTTTGTCTGGGATTTGGCTATCCTAATAACCTTTCCCACCTGTTTCAGCTTTGATGTGTAATGCTCCCTGTCTGATTCTTTTTTGTCTGCTTATACTGCTTGAAGGCTTTTTTCTTGTCTTTCACTGTTCTTGCTATTTCTTTGGAGAACCACAATGACTTTCGTCTTCTTTTTGATTTGCTGATGTGCTTTGTGCACTGTTCAGTAACTTTACGTAAAGCCGTCTTCAGGGCTTCCCAGCTTTTCTCCATGTCCCATGAATTGTTCATTAACAGCAAGTTTCTTAACTGGGTTTTCATGGTGTTGTGGTCTGATTTGTGAAAGTCAAGTATTTTGAGCTTTGTATGACTTGATTCTGCCACCCTTTGCACTGTTATGCAGATTGACCTATGGATGCTGGTGCCCATATTTGCTCCTACGGTTGTGTCAGAGAATCTAGTGCTTTTAGTTACCACCAGGTCCAGGATAGTCTGAGGTCTGGTGGGGGACTGCACCAGCTAATTAAGTCCTGCCCTCTTCAGGGCAAGTAGGAACTCATTGCTGCATTCAGATGATGCACTGAATGAGGACCAATCTACATAAGGTAGATTGACATCCTTCACTAATAATGCCTCTCCCTTGTTGGCCATCAGGAATATGTTTTCCAGGAGCTCCTGTCTATGTCAAAGTACTGGGAGGGAGGTCTATATATAACTCCCACTTGAATGGGGGCTTTGTCCCCTGCTCCTAGGGTGACCCATAGAGCTTCTGGTTTTCTCTGTTTTGCTTAGACTTCTGTTGCTGAGATTACGTCCCTTACATATAAAGCTACCATTTGCCCCTTTTTCCAATGTGGCCCTTCCTAAAATGTGCAACCTGGTATAGTGATGTCCCAGGTATAGTTCTCCATAAACCAGGTTTCCATGACTGCTACCCAGTCTAATTAGGGAGCAAGAATGCAAGCACACAAAGTACACAAATGAAGAACATTAGGGTTTTGAGTACTAGGAGTCTGATCTTGCTGGATGTGCCTTAATTATTTTTTTGGATAACTGTGCTGGCAGGTTTCCTCTTATAGTGTAGTCAGTGTGCTACCAGTGACCCATGCAGGCCATTGTGATACCATGAAATACATAATCACAAATATGTCCATAATGCAAAGCATCATGGGCTGTATATGCAAATCACCACAAAATATTATGCTGGTTCAACTTTAAGTAGAAATGCATGGTGCTGAAAGGCATCTCACACAGTCTGCAAAGGATGCCAATGGAAGACACAGACAGGTGTCTCATTGGTATGACACCACAGTGGAATGAATCAGCTACCCTATGTTGGTCTATCTGGGTTGGATTGTGGTGAGCCCAATAAAAACCAAAAAGAAGCTGAAACACAAAGAACCTTAGTGTGCAAGCACTGAGGCAATGTCTACCCTAAAAGGCATTGGCAGGGAAGTTAAGTTTCAAAAAAATACAAAATCACACATACCCCTATAATGCAAAGCATCATAGACTGTATATGCAAATCACCACAAAATATTATGCTGGTTCAACTTTAAGCAGAAATGCATGGTGCCAAAAGTCCTCTCACACAGTTTGCAAAGGGTGCCAACAGAAGACACAGACACATGTTTCATCCTACCAGGAATCATCAGTGTGCCTCATCTGTATGACACCCCAGTGAAATGAACCAGCTACCCTAAGTTGGTCTATCTGGGCTGGGTTGTGGCGAGTCCAATAAAAACAAAAAAACAAGCTAAAACACAAATCACCTTAGTGCGCAAATATTGAGGCAAGGGTTACCCCAAAGGGCATTGGCCGGGAAGCCAAGTTTCAAACAAATACAAAATCACATATACTCTCATAATGCAAAGCATCATGGGCTGCATATGCTAATCACCAGAAAATATTATGCTGGTTCAACTTTAAGCAGAAATGCATTGTGCCAAAAGGCCTCTCACACAGTCTGAAAAAGGTGCCAACAGAAGACACAGACACATGTTTCATCATACCAGGACTCATCAGTGTGCCTCATCTGTATGACACCCCAGTGGAATTGTGATACAATGCTGCATGACCATTGTGCTACCACCAGCATAAGGCATAGAATGAGATCATTGTATTACCACTGCAGATGCACCCATTGTGCTACCAGTGACACATGGTACCACAGTGCTCACAATGGTAGTGCAATGGAGTTGAAACAAATCTGTTATGATACCAGTTGCAGTGGTATCACACCAGTGTTTGCCATTGTGCTACCATTGCACAACTGTTTGCCACTCTGATACCACTGTTTGTCAATGGTATCACAGTAGACACCATGGTATCACACTAGAATTGGAACAAAACCACTGTGATATGAACAAATAATGTTATCACAGTGGTGCACATTGTTACCACTGTGGTACCAGCAGCGGTGGTGTTACCAGTGAAATACTATGATCCAACAATGAGGGATTGCTAGAGATTCCCAGGGTGTGATTGCAAATATCTGGAACCTGCTCCTTTACATTTGTGGTTCCTACCCTGTGGAATTATCTACCTCATTGGGTAAGGGAGTGCCTGACCATCCAAAGTTTTAAAACAGAGTTAAAGACCTACCTTTTTGGCCAGACTTTTCCTGAAGAATGTTAACAACTAATTAGAATGGGCTGTCATCTTATTTATGGGTTTCTGGTTTTATTGGAGTGTAACTTTTTGGTGGTTTATGTATTGTATTTAAATTATCGTGATGTCATTGATTTTATGTATAGGCACCTTGATCAATGGAAAGATGCCTTTTACAAATAAAATTTTATTTGATTTGATCTGCTTGGTATCACAATGGTTAAAATGGTATGACAATGGAACTAGAACAAATCCACTGTGATACCATTTATGAAACACACAATGGTAGTAGAACTGGAAATCACAGTGGTAGTACAATGGTAACCTGCAGGTATTACAATGGTATTCTGAAGAAATTTTTGTAAGGGAAAAAAGAAAAACAAGTTCCTCTCTGCTGTCACTGATAATTACAGGATGAGTGCTGGACTCCAGTATTGTAAATCATCATGATTATCAACAACAACCTTCTTATTGACCGAGCTACCAAAAAAATAGGATTTAAATGACTGTTTATTGCACTTTAATTACAGAGAATCTCTTTCCACTCAGATCAGAGTCCAGTTCAAGAATTCTATAGTACAAATTAACCAATGTGTTATTATTTAAAACGTTATTTAAGAACAAGTATAATGATCTTGATCTTTACAATGATGCAATAACTTTGGGAGTATTAGGTGTCTCAGGTGAGGAGAATGGCCAATGACCTGCTTTATGAATACTGTCTCAACAATTATTTTGGTTGCTGTTATTGTCTTTAGTTTTCAGATATATTTATAAAAGGATAAAGAACAAGAAACTAAGTAACAGGTAATGTCAGTGGCTTGCCACCAACAACACCAACTATCTTTGAACAGGCTTCTCTTTGAAGGGTCTCTAAGATTATGTTTCTCTGCAGTATTCTGCTTCTGGTAACAGGGACTCATGTCACCTACCAGACTAAAGAGACAGCATGTAAACTGCAAAGACAGAAAATGGAGGCATTCGTCAGGACAGGGGACATCATAATTGGTGGGTTCTTCCAGATTCATTATGTGAATCTGTATCCTGACATTATGTTTACTGAGTATCCTGACCCACAACGTTGCAAAAGGTAGGATTTAGAATTTCTTTCTGATGAAAATTAATTAATAAATATGCTAACATGCAGGAGAATATGATTATTTAAAGATTTCATTAAGCCTGCAGACAGAAATGCATATCTTTGCTGTTATGTATATTTGCACAGTACAGTATGTACAGTGTCCCTAAACAGTACTAGAATTCTGTCATGAGGGTTTTCACTTTGTAGTGAGCTCCAGCAGTACTCTCAGTATG
Source organism: Neoceratodus forsteri (assembly GCA_016271365.2). Lineage (NCBI taxonomy): Eukaryota > Metazoa > Chordata > Ceratodontiformes > Ceratodontidae > Neoceratodus > Neoceratodus forsteri. Next base: position 43,323,535 of record CM028137.1, read on the forward strand.
TTTTTATGTTTCAAATTAAGCTGTACATGCACTAAAAATCTAAGGCAATAATATGCTGATTTCAACTCTACCAGAGTCAGACCAATGGGATATCTGGCAGCCAGACACTGCACTGCAGTGAGTAGGTAAAGCAGGCAGCTAAGGAGGAAGCAGACGTCTGCAAGGGAAGACAGGGATGGACTAGAATTGGGAGATGGTGAAACTCCCTACCTAGGGTAATGGTACAAAAGGATTTTTGTTTAAGAAAAAAAAACAGCGAGGGGGTGCTAACTAAAAACCTATGCAGATCAGGATGCAAGGGACCAAACATTTCCAGGGGTAACAAAGTAGAAATTATGATGAGGGTGGTGCAGTGCAGTGGCTGTAGGGCAACAGTTTTCAGGGAGACCTTCTGGAGACTGTGGTGCTTCCTCATCTGCATGCACCTCTCTGGCCTGAGGGAGGAGGTTGCAAGACTATAAACTGAGTTGGCCAGGGGTTGGGGAGGCCTTCTCCCCAACCAAGGGACATGGGTACATTTCAATAATTAATCTAAAGCCATTAAAATAAACCAAAATAATTGTTGAGACAGTAAGTCTGCCATCACTACCTCAAAAGATGCCAAGAAGAAGGAACAGCTGAACTGCAGTGGGCATGGGAAGGGTGAGGATGGTGGGTCAGAGGCACATTCCCCATATGATACCACTACACAATTCCTACACTGCTCTGGTGGAGCAGGACTGTCCCATGGAAGCACCTGTAGTACTGATCCAGGAGGATGTGGAAATCCTTTATAGGTGAGACCCCAAGAAGAGTGAAAGAGGATCCCATAGAAGAAGGACACAACTCCTGGTGGGGGACTCCACTGTGAAAGCAATAGATTTAGGGACAGGAAGGGTGGGTGAGAGGGAGGTTTGGTGCCTATCCCATGACACAGCTCAGAGAACTGGGAATCAGATACTGAGGATTGCTAGGGCAGCAGGATGGGAAGGAGAGCTCAATGTCACTGTCCAATAAGGGACTAATGACCTTTCTAGGAATGAGTCTTGGATGGTGCAGGAGGGGTTCAGTGAGTTGGTGAGGGGTCTTAGGCAGGTAGCACACTCAGTGGCCTTTTCTGAGGTGCTGCCTGTCTACAACAGGAGGGAGGATATGTACTCTGTACCAAGAGCTTCACCTCATGGTTGAAGGAGTGATACAGAGAGGAACTGTTTGGCTACATTGGAGACTGGGTTCCCACTTGGAGGGATAAGGGCCTATATAGGGGAGATGGCCTGCATCCACCCAGGAGGAGAACCACAGTCCTCAGTGAATGATTTAAATGTTACACTGGCCAGCATTTAAACTAGCCAAGGGGGTGGGGTGGCAGAAGGAAGCAGGGAGACATATGCTGTCTGCTCCTCACAAGCTGAAGTAGTCAGTAGGGAGAACCCTAAGAGAGAGAGAAATCCCCAAGGTACCTAACAAAAGAAAATGGAAGAAATAAAGAGAGATGGGAGTGAGAGCAGAGGGGGTAAGGAGAGAAAGCTAAAGGGAAAATGGGGGTTGACAAACAACGTGGTAGCAGAATCTGGAAGGCCTATGTACAAATGCCCAAAGTCTGGGAAAAAAAACACCAGACCTAGAGGCCATTATGGGAGAGGCTGACCTGGACATTGTTGCCATTACCAAGACATGGTGCAATGAGAAACATGATTGGGATATACTGTAGTCATACCTGGCTATACTCTGTTCAGGAAGGACAGGATGAGAAAGAAAGGGGAAGGAGTGGCTCTTTATGTGAGGGATACACAAAAGCGACAGAGATACAAAAAACACAGGGAGGGGCAGAGGTACTGTGGGTCACCCTAGAAATGGAGAATGGAGCTGCAATTCACACTGGCATGATCTACAGACTTCCAGCATGGGGGGGGGGGGTTGGACAAGGTTCTGGTGGAAGCCATCCAAAAGATGACAAATAAGGGGAGGTGCTGCTGGTAGGTGACTTCATTCTGTAGGATGTAGATTGGGGCATCCCAGCTGAAGCTTTGGCTAGGAGAAGGGACATCCTGGACTCCATGCAAGGGGCTTTCCTCAGGCATCTAATAAAAAAGACAACTCATGAGGCAATACTGGACCTTGTACTCACCAATGGGGATAGTGTTGCAGACATCACAGTGGCTGACCACCTGGGGGCCACTGATCACCATACAGTGTGGTTCAATATTAGCATCTGCATCAAAAGCCCTATGTGGAGAGACTGAAGGACCTCAATATGTACACCTGGAGGAAAGAAAGGAAAGGGGGATATGATAGAAACTTTCGAATACCTCACAGGTATAAATAAGATGCAAGAGGGAAGCCTTTTTCTGTGAAAAAGATGCTCAAGAACAAGCGCTCATGCTATGAGCTTGGAAGGGGGTAGGCTCAGGGGAGATGTAAGGGTGTACTTCTTTACAGTAAGAGTAGTAGCTGCCTGGAAAAGCCTCTCTGCCAAGGCGGGTGGGGCAAAAACTGTAGTGGGATTCAAGAGAGCAAGTGATATGCATAAGGTAACCTTAGTGGTAAAGAAAAGGGGTGGAAGCCTGAGATCAAGTAGAGTCTGCAGTGTTACAATAGGTAGGGAAAATGGGCAGACTAGGTGGGCCAAGTGGTTCCTATCTGCCATCAGTTTTTATGCTTTTATGTTCACTGTCACAGAATTGAACCACACAATGGCGAGGGTGCTGGACTTCAGGAGGGCAGATTTTTTTTTTATTATATCTTTTTTACTTCTTTTTTTGGCCACTTGGCCTGCTCCCCCTGTCATCGCATCTTCCGGGGGATTCTTGCCACCAACAACCTCTGCCGCTGCCAACCGGGCACCCTACTCCTGCAGGTTTGCCCCCCGCAGTAGTCCTCATCTTTCCACAGAACATGGATCCAGATGGGTGCCACGCGACCACAGCAAAACTCGTTGATGGCCATCAAGATGCTCGTACCAGGTGCCAACCCCTTTTTGCTTGATTATTTCCCCAGAGCTGAGGACATGCAGTGATACCTGCGGAGGGAAGCGTGCACGCATCCTCACATGCTCCCTTCAGACCTCTGCCCCCGGCTCACCCTTATGTACAGCAGAGTGTGCTGTCCCCCAACCTCTGTGAGGAGACAGCACTGCACCGACTGTCCTGAACCCCCCTTCCCAGAGAAGGAGAGCAGTCCATCGGACACCCTATACTTCTCCTTCCCTGCCTACCCCCGGCAACCCATGCTTGTTCCCGAACACCACCCGCTGGAGTGGTGTGAGGTATGGCAACCTGCGCCTCAGCATTTTTCAAGTATGTAAGTGAAAATAGAAAGAGCAGAGGAGGAATAGCAAGGCATAAGAGGGAAGGGTGGAGAGTGTGTGGAGCAGGACCAGGAAAAATGGACATCCTAAACAAATACCTTTGTTCTGTGTTTACAGAGGAAGGGGAAGGTGAGGGACCACAGATAAGTGCTAGGAGCACTAAGGCAAGGGAGGTGGACACTACTCCATTTACAGAGGAGAGAGTCCTGAAGGAACTCACAAATCTGAAAGTGCACAAGCTATGGGGCCAGACGGGGGGATATCCCAGGATACTGAGGAAGCTCACAGAGGTGCTGGCTGTGCCTCTGACAGCCATGGTCAACCACTCACTGGAGATGGGATGGAAGTGGTTTAAGAAGACTGGAGAAGAGAAGCTGTAGTTCCCCTTAACAAAAGTGGTAGCAAGGAGGAGTCAGGCAATTGCAGTCCAGTCAGCATGACTCCTATGGTGAGGAACTTAATGGAATCACTACTGAAAGAAAAGACTGTGGAATATCTAGAATCTAGTGGCTTACAAGATCTGAGGCAGCATGGATTTACTGGGTGGAGGTCATGTCAAACAAGTCTTACCACATAGGAGACTTGTAAACAAGCTGAGTAACCTATTAGTGGGTCCAAGTGTGGTAAACTAGATAAGGAATTAATTAGGGGACAGAAGACAGAGGGTGGTAGTAAATGGAGTTCACTCTGAGGAAGGGAGGGTGACCAGAGGGGTGCCACAGGGATCAGTCCTAGGACTGGTCCTCTTTAATGACTTTATTAACATCACTGCAGGGGGGGGTAGAAGGGAAGGTATACCTTTTTGCTTATGACATTAAAATCTGCAATAGGTTAGGCACTGCTGGGGTGTATGTGGAAAAAATTATTAGAGATCTAAGAAAGCTAGAGTAGTGGTCAAGGGTGTGGCAGCTACGTTTCAATATGAAAAGAGCAAAATCATGCACTTGGGGCACAGAAACCCTGGGGCAGAATACAAAATGAGGAGTGCAGTATAACGACCACCAAACAGGAAGGAGACCTGGGGGTTATCATATCTGATGACCTAAAGGTGACCAGTGTGACAAAGCAGTGGGGAGAGCTAGTGGGATGTTAGGCTACATAGGGAAGGATATCACCAGCAGAAGGAGAGAGGTGTGGTACCACTGTATAGATCATGTGACTAACAGAGTGCCTCAGGGGTAGGTGCTGGGTCCAATCCTCTTTAACATATTCATCAGAGACACTGCTGACAGTCTAGAGAGTAAAGTCTGCCTGTTCGCAGGTTATACAAAACTCTGTAATAGGATGGCTACTCTACAGGAAGCCTCTCGTATGATAGAAAATCTTAAAAGGCTTGAACAGTGGTCCAAAGACTGGCTACATAGATTCAATGCTAAAAAGTTCAAAGTGATGCATCTGGGTAAACAGAACCCAGGAATGCAGCATATCCTAGATGGGCATACACTAGAGGTGACCAAGACTGAAAGGGACTTAGGCGTAATCATATCAGATGACCTTAAAGTGGGGAAACAATGTGGAAAAACAACACAAAAGGCAAGCAGTATGCTTGGATGCATAGGCAGGGGAATTATGAGCAGGAAACAAGAAGTAATCATCCCACTCTATAGCTTCTCAGTGAAGCCACACCTGGAATACTGTGTCCAGGTCTGGAGGCCCCACCTACAAAAGGACTAGAAGGGCAAGGAGCACTTGGAGACTATTCAGATAAGGGCCACTAAGATAGTGCAGGGCCTCCATCACAAGCCATATGGATCTAGACTCAGGGACTTGAACTTTTACTCCTTGGAACAGAAAAGTGACAGGGGGGACTTGATAGAAATGTTCAATTTCATGTAAGGTATCATCTCAGTTCAGGCAGACAATCTCTTCCAGGCCAACAAACAGGCTCGCACTAGAGGGCACAACCTATGCCTGAGAGGGGGAAGGCTCAGAAATAACATCAGGAAGTACTTTTTCTTGGAGAGGGTGACAGACCCTTAGAATAGCCTTCCACCACAGGTGATTGCAGCAAAGACAGTGAATGAATTTAAATATGCATGGGACCAAAACTACGATAAAAGCAAAGCAAGTAACCTTTAGGGGTGGAGGTAGGATTCGTGGCCAGACTAGATGAATCACAAGGTCCCCAACTGCCATCATCTTCTTATGTTCTTATCATTACTGAGACCCCACCTAGAATACTATGTCCAGTTCTGGAGACCATATCTCTGGAAGGACATAGACAGAGTAGAGGCAGTCTGCAGGAGGGCAACTAAAATGGTGCAGGGTCTGCCTCAAAAGCCCTATGAGGAGAGACTGAGGGATCACAATATGTACACCCTGGAGGAAGGGATGGAGGGAGGGAGAGGGGGGATATGATAGAGACTTTCAAATAACTTCTGGGTATAAATAATATTCAAGAGGGAAGCATTTTTCAGAAGAAAAGATAGGGGTAGGGAGGAGGGACATATTGAAGTCTGATGGTTCTGTGCATGAACAGACACAGAATGGAAGCACCCAAAGGGCCTGAAAAGTATAAAAATGGTGCAATGATGTAAACATACAAAATTTGCCAGCAGATAAAGGCCCAGAGGCCACATAAAATGGGCAGTCTGAGAGCAAATAAGTTGTAATATGGGATACAATCGATTTAGTTAGTAATGCACCACAGATGCAGAGGGCATCCACTCGAAACATGCACCATCCATTGTTTGTTTTTTTTCTATTCTATTTACTACTCCAGTTGGCCAGGGCATCTCTCAAATGTGCTCACTTGATCTAACCTCTACTTCCCACCTGAGACCTCTCTTCCCTCAGGCATCCCCCAGCCAGGACCTTCCAGCCCTCTGGATCACCCCCCTGGGGAAGGCTCACCCACCTACCCAGCAGCCTTTCTGTAATTAGAGGGTTGATTCTGATTGGCACTAGAGGGAGCCTGGAGAAGAGAGATGGTCCGGTGCTGGGGATGTGGGTTCACTCTCTGCAGTCCTCATCACGTCTCTGGTCCACCAGGGCTTTTTTCCTTGATGGTTGCCCCCTTGGAGCACAGACATGCAATGATGTCAATGGCACTAATGTGCCAACTTCTGCCAACTCTCCACCCCCACATCTGTCAGCATTGCGTGTTCCTGGCACTGCAAATTGCTACCACCAGGAGCCTCCTTGGAGTGGTGCTAACCCCAGATCCCTCCCCTGGAAGACAGAGCAGTCCTCTGGATGCTCGATCCCTTCCCTTCCCTGCAACCCCCATTGGCCCAAGTCTGTTCCTGAACCTGGGTCACCAGCATGGCGTGAGGTCTGGAGTCCAGCATCTCAACTCTCAGCACCACCGGGCCAGCTTGCGCCATGCTTTGTGTGTTAATAGTTTCTGGTGCCTGTGTAACACTGTGGGCACAGACTGCTCATTTTATGTGTCCCAACTGTATTTTAGAATGTTGTTATAATGATACTAGTGTTGACTGTCCATGAAGAATGGTTCTTTTCCATTATGCAAGTGTTCCTGTTGCCACAGCAATCCTCAAAAGTGGGATTTTAGCAGGCTAACTTTGCAACCAAAATATTACAGCATGCAATGGCCACCATTTCTCATGCACAGCCAACTGTTTTATATGTATGGTCTATGAAGTTTTTATTGACCAATCTCTCGCTCTGGCAGGGGAAGAAAAGATATATTAGGAGGTGGTCTGGGATCTGGCAGCTTGCTTTAATGCCAAGAAATGCAAAGTTATGCACATTGTAGCCAAGATTCCCAGGACAGAGTACCGCCAAGGTGGAATCCAGGTATCTGCATTAGAGGAGGAGAAGGACCTGGGAGTGCTGATCACTAGTGACCTGAAGCACTATATACAGATTAAGAAAGCAGCATCAAGGGCTAACAAGATGCTAGGATGCATAGCTAGGGGATCAATAGCAGGAGAGAGGAGGTTATACTGCCCTTGCACAGGTCAATGGTGAGGCCACATCTAGAGTATGGAGTTCAGCACTGGTGCCCACACCTCAAAAAGGACATTAACCTGCTGGAGAATGTCCAGGGGAGGGCTACAAAGATGATGGTGGGTCGGTAGGGTATGGCATATGAGGAGAGGTTGAGGGCACTGAACATGTACTCCCTGCAGGATAGGAGAGAGACAGCAAGAGAGAGGACATGACTGGGACCTTTAGGAACTTGAAAGGAATAATTAAGGTGTACAAGGAGGGTCTCTTTAAGCTGAGTAACAACCACAGTATGAGGGGGCATAGTCTTAAGCTGGAGAAGGGGAGGTTTAGGAGGAAGTTCAGGAAGTTCTTCTTCACAGAGAGAGAGTGATGGACACTTGGAATGTGCTGCTGAAAGAGGTGATCTCATTGGAAACAGTGGGCAGCTTCAAGAGAAGCTGAGATAGGCATAGAGGGAAGGTAAGGATCATGTGTAGGGAGGATGGCAGGAGTGGGGAGGTGGTGCAGAGACAGTAGCTCAAGCTGTGCACCCTGCAATATGAACAGATTTGACAGACCAAATGGCCTTCTTCTCTTGCTTCTTCATAGGTATGTTCATGTGTTCATATGAGGTTTTTATTGCCTGATCTCTTGCTCTGGCAGGAGAAGCAAAGATAGGTCTTATCGGTGCTGGGGTCCATCTTTGAGTGCCCTGTTCTGGTGTGGAAATGAAAATCAGCAGCAGTGGAAAGATTTAGTTAAAAATTGCATTAAAGAACAATACTGATTGATGATGCAGGTAGGAACTTGGAACCAGTTAGGTGACTTGGGCAGGTGAGTGCAACAGGGGGATAATGCAGTTAGGAGACATGAAACTGGGTTATAATCAAACAGTTTTACAGCAGCCATAGTATTTTTATTCACCATACATTTTAGTTTGGTGAACGGGGTAGGTTTCCTAATAACTAATTATCAATGTCAATGGCTCAGCAGTTTGTACTGTCACCTCTGAGTCCAGAAGATTGGAAGGTTGTGGTTTTCCATGCCTCTAACTTGGTGTCACATTGCAATACTGGTACTGTAGTACAGCATGGGGGGGGTGCACGCCTGAGGTGCTGTCTTTCAGATGAGATATTAAACTGTGGTCCCATCTGCCTGTTCTGGTGGTTGTTTAGTTGGATGTTAAAGACCCTAAGGCACTTCTCGAAAGGAATAGGAGAAGGTCACTAGTGTGCTGGACAGATTTCCCTCATTCACTAGAAATAGCATCCACCAACAGCTTAGTCTGGTTCAATATCAGTTGGTTTCCATCTGTGTCTCCCCGTGGGAAGTGGGTGAAAATTAGAAGAATTGTCCAACTCTCCTTTCCTGATCAACAAAAGCCAAATAAGTAAATAACTCAAAAATATATACACACATACACCGGAATGAATAGTATCAGACCAACTAGTCGGATTCCTGGAAAAGTATGAAGTCCAGTGCCCAGTACAACATTGCTTAAGAAAAGGGGATATCACCACCGCAGCACTGTTGGAATTTACGGGCTTTATCCACACCATGCTTGACCAAGGAAACTGGGGGGGGGCAGTATTTATTGACCTAAAGAAAAGGTTTTTGACACCATTAATCACCCACTCCTACTCAGGCAACTGTCAACTATCAGGATCTCCAATGATGCACTGCTATGGTTTGTTAGCTAGCTCAGAGGAAGGGTCCAACATATTAGGATTGCCGGTGTCACCATTGATGAAAGGCCAGTCCTCTCTGGAGTTCCCTTGGGGTCTATACTGGAACCATTACTCTTTTCTTTCTTTCTTAGTGAACAGCCACCCTAGTGTCTGCCACCAAAAAATACTACTTTACGCGGATGACGTGACCCTGTTAACTAATCATCATGACACTAAACTCCTAGAAAGTCAGTTGCAATGTGACTTCAAGCATATTGAAGAGTGGTTCAGCACACACAAACTCATCCTGAACTATAGCAAAATCAAAGTCATGACATTCTGCAATGCACAGAGCAAGCAAAAATCTCTGTCCCTCACCATCAAGAACCACTCAGGGACTTCACTTGAACATGTCCCTGGGTTTAAGTATCTTGGAATCACACTGGACAGTACCCTCTCTTTCGCTTGGCACATTGACAATGTAGCAAAGGCCACTAACATACAGATTGGTCTACTCCACAAACACAAACACTGTGTGACTGCTGATGCCCTTAGATTGGCTATCTGCAGATCTGTCATCTCCGTCATCGACTATGGTCTAACTATCTACGGCTCTGTTCCTCCTACTGCCCTCCACAGTATATCAGTGATGCTCAACAAAGCCTGTAGGCTTCTAATAGGTGTTGCCCACCTAACACACACCTGTGACCTATACGCCCAGGTCAGATGGCGTCCACTCCGCAGTGGAATACAATATCAGACCTGCCTGTTAACCAAAAAGGTTCTTCTCAGGCTCATGCCTCCAGGTGTTGAAATGCTCCTTACTGCCCACAGCAGTACCCAGCATACTCGTAGTGCCCAACATCAAATCTTCCACATCCCAAGATGCCAGACCACAGTGGGCCAGTGGTCATTCGCCCACAGGGCTCCTTGGTGGTACAATACCCTCAACAAAGAAACACTTTCTTCTGCTATGCTTGGACCCTTTTAAAGACAACTCTGACTTTACCTCACCTGAACCATGCAATATGATTGCTTCTCCTAAAGGGACTGCCTCTCCACTCACCCCAGTCGTATCTGACCTGTGACCTGTAACCTCCCTGAGCAATCTACACTATTGGCACCTGCTTTTCCTATTTCACCCCTGCCCTCCCACCTCAACCCCCCACCTCACCCACCCCTCCCATCATTAAGGCACTTTGCAGACATCAGTCCCATCATCTCCATTCTAACTTGCACTATTGATAGCCACCCCTCCCCTCTGACAGTGTCCCTTCAGTCTGCCTACTTCTTCCTGACCCCTCACCCTACTCACACTAACTGTCTCTTACTTTATAACTCTTACTCTGAAACTTGACTTAAGCTGGCTTGTGATGTCACTCTCCATTAACATCTGTAATTTTGAAGTGTGTTAAGACTGTAAACCATTGTCAACCTTTGTATGCATGTTACCCTCCATCCTTTGATTTGGAACCTTTGTAAATGAGCAGTTCTTGCTCAAAGGTATTTGTAATTCTAGATTTTAACAAATAAATAAATAAAGTATTTGCAAAAAACTGCATTAATGCAACAGTTAGGGTTTTTTACAGCGACAAAAGTGAGGAAATTCTCCATTAGGGTTACCACCCCTTGCACCCCATGACCACCCCCACCAACAGGCATCGGGGTTTGTGTTGGGGTCATTGGCCCTAACTCTCGACCCATTCCATGTGTAAATAAGCTTAGGTGGTGCAGTATAAAAGAATGGGGTGAGAGTTAGGACTGGTGACCCCAACGCACACCCCGATGCCTGTTGGTGGAAGGGTGATGATGGGGTGCAAGGGGTGGTAACCCTAATGGGGAATTTCCTTGCTTTTGTCACTGTAAAAAACCCTAACTGTTGCATTAATGCATTTTTTTGCAAATAATTTCCTTACTTTTTGAGAAAGCATAGTAAAGTACAATGTCGCGCAAGTTGGTGGGAGCATGGGGCCCGCAAATTTCTGTCTAACACAACAGCACAAGTACTGAATATCATATGTATTGGTGGGAGCGCATATTGGTGGGAGCGTGGGGCCCACCAACTTGAAATGAACCAAATTTTCATTCGTTGGAGTGGCATCATTCTGTACCTGTTTACATTTTACACATCTAACCACTGAAAATTACCTCAGTGGCAGTAAGGCTAGTTACCCTATAAATGTCAAGCCAGTACCAGTGTCAGTGGCTCAGTAGGTAGCACACTCGCTTCTGAGGCCGGGAGATCAGAGGGCTGTGGGTTCAGTTCCCACATCTGGCACTTGGGTTAATATCCCAGTACTGACGCTGTAGTGCAGCATGAGAGGGGTGCTGCACTTCTGAGGTGCGGTCTTTCTGATGAGACGTTAAACCGAGGTCCCATCTGCCTGGATTGGTGGTAGTTCAGCTGGATGTTAAAGATCCCATGGCACTTATTGAAAAAGAGTAGGGGAATTTTTTATTAAATGGAGGACTCCAAACAAATTACAAACACAAGTCATGATGCAAAGGGAAAAACAAAAGGAAACATTAAGTCAATCAATGATAACAATTCACCCATAAGGCAGAGCATTTAGGTTGTCCAAAGGATTTTACATCAGAGTTATAAACAGTTTGAAGAGTCTGCAATATATTATAGAGAAGTTCTTCAAACTTAACAGTACGTTGTTGGGTAGACCAAAAAGATCTAGACTGCCAGATATAAAATCTAATAACAAAGAAAATCAAAAGTAAAGTATCTGCAGGATACCTAGACCATTCACCCTTATGTGAACCATACATCAATGTCACATAAGAAATAGATGTAAACAAAGGTTCCTTCCATTTATCTGCTAACCAAACCCAAAAAGGTACAATGTATGAGCAATCTAAAAAGAGATGTTTCTGTGTTTCCAACTCAGAATGACAGAGAGCATGAGTACACCATCGCTCACTTAACTGTTTATGTTTATGATGTTACCCACAGGCAATCCCATTATGACCCTAACCAAACACTATCCCAAATAAAGGCCGGTATCCGTCCATGGAAAGTAATTTTAAATCCTGTCTTGGGACTGAGGGAGACAATCAGGAAAAGTTAAAGGTTCTGAAAAATCAGCAGAAATCATAATGTTATATAACTGTTTTCTATGCAAGGTTTCTAAATGCGATATAAGCAAGTTCCATGTTTTAATTAAAGAAAAAGCCCCTTTACCATACAGGGGGATAAGGGGTACTTTATACAGAGAAGTCCAAGTAGCTGATCTCCAATACGATAAACATTTCAAAAACCACAAATTAACATAAGAAAACCAGGGCTTGAATCCAGGTCGTAACAAAGGACAAAAATTACTCGACAAAAATATACTAAGAAAAAAAGCTATAGGATGTACCATACCCACTCCACCTTGATTAATAGGCCTATATGTAAAACCCCTTTTAATGGGGTTTAGCCTACTCCCCCAAAAAGCTTGAAAAAAAACACTAGATAAAGACGTAAAAACAGAAGATGGTGGAGGAAACACATAACTTAAATATAAAAAAATGGGCAAAAGCAGAGTTTTAATTAATAAAACTCTTTTACATTTTGCTATTTGTTTCCCTTTCCAATGAGACACAACAGATTGAGCAATAGTAATCTTTTGAGACCAATTGATGTGCATCATATCAAGATCACCAAACTCAATTCCTAATATGGTTATAGGAGCTTTAGAAATAGGGATTCCTGCCAGGGTGCCAGATTCAGGAATGGGTGAGAGACCAAAAGAAAACCTTTACACTTCCCATGATTAATTTTAGATCCCGAAATTTTAGAAAATAACTCTAAAATTGCAACAAACTGAGGTTCTTCCTGAAGTGAATGTAAACAGACCACCAAATCATCGGCATATGCTAAGATTTAAATCGGTAAAACAGTATCAGCCAGCCGCACACCTGTGAAAACACTATTAGCGAGTACCATACGGATGAAAATATCAATATAAAAAACATATAATAAAGGACTCAACGGACATCCTTGCCGAACGCCCCTCTGAACTGATATAGGAGGACCACACCAACCATTAACATTAGGAATTAGGGAAGCTGAATGGTAAAGCAGCCGAATCCAATCGATGAAAGGAGTGGGAAAACCATAAGCTCTTAAAACAGAAAATAGAAATTTGTGTGAAACATAATCGAATGCCTTCTCTTGATCCAAACTTAGTAAATAACCTTGCAGGGTACCGGCTTGAGACACTGAGAAAAGTTTGCGGATCATTAATAGATTATCATACTGGGAACGGCCAGGTACAGAACAGGTTTGAGAGGAACTTAGCAAGGAATCCACTATCGGGGTAAGCCTACGTAATAAGATTTTACTTAAAATCTTTAAATCAGTGTTCAGTAAACTAAGTGTCCTCCAATTTCGTAAATCAGTTTTTAAACCTTTTTTATAAAGTAAAATTACAATAGCATGATACATAGAAGGAGCCAAACTAGCAGAGGATAACATCGCATTAAACAAAGATGTCAAAAGTGGGACCAAAGTAGCGTGAAATGTCCTATAAAAGGCTACCCCAAAACCGTCTGTACCAGGAGCAGAGTCCAATTTCAAGGAAAAAATAGAATCTTTCACTTCTGACTCAGTAATGTCACACAACAAACGAATACTATCAGCAGAGTTTAAGCAGGGCAAATGTAGGTCTGCTAGATCCAATAAATCCGGTTGAACATGATCATCAACACTATACAAGTTAGTTAAATAATTAGTCACCACCTCTAATAAAGCTGCTGGAGTGTGTACTAAATCCCCAGAATCTGATTTTAATTCCGTAATAACACGATTCTCAACTCTGTTCTTACAATCAGTGAATGGATCCAAAGCACCTTTATGTAATTTTAAACCAAAACGATGTTCGAAATCAAGAGATTTGGCTCTATCATATCGGTATTGAAACATGAGTTGTTTCACTTGACTAATCTGGGCACTATAATCAAGACCGTCAGTTTCAGTTAAAGAAATTAGTTTTTGCAACTGCGACCATAATCTCAGATATTCCAAATATTGAGAATTACATTTCCTCTTGGAACATGTTTGAAAAAAATTCTTCCAAACAGATTTAGAATCTTCCCACCAAGAGGCAACATCATCATAGACATCCATTACAGATAATCTGGCAGTAAATTCTCGCTGCCAAGCTTTCTGAACAGATTCATCCAATAGCAAGGAGTCATTCATCCTCCAAATATTCTTTTTACAATGGGGAGCTCCATCCCAGGACATTCGTACTGTTAAGGATTTATGATCAGAAAATTCCCAAATATTCAATAACACCGTAATGATTTGTAAAGACAATGAAAGAAAAATAAAATCTATACGTGTAGACAACTGATTTTTGAAAAAAGTCCTACCCCCATCAGAATAAATGCTTCGATAAGCATCTCTAAGCTGAGCTGTGTCTAGAATCTGTTTCAGCTTTTGGGAATCACAAAACAATTTGGATGTCTTCATCCCTCTATCTTTAATATCAAGTACACAACTGAAATCACCTGCCCAAATAATAAAACGTGAGGTATACAAATATGGGTGTATGTCGTTCAGAAGCGCTACTCGTAATGCTTTGGTCTGTGGGGCATATATATTAATCAAACGGAATCTTTCCGCACCAAAATTTATATCTAATAAAAGAGCACGCCCTGGAGAAATATCCACCATTTTGGACACCCGTAAGGATGGATTTGTAAACAAAACCCCCACCCCATCACAAAGATCTTCGCCATTAGACCAAAAAGACATTCCTAATGACCAAAGATTATGGGCTTGCTGAACTTCATAACAGGTCTTCAATCTGGTATCCTGGAGACACACAATGTCAGCCTTCAAATTTTGTAAACAAGTCAAAGCCGTAACCAGTTTCTTATGGCTTTTGATGCTATTAACATTAAGCGAAGTCACAGTTAAAGCAGTCATCAGAAAGGGAAAAAGGATGAAACACTTGAAATAAACCATCCACACTAATTATCAAGAAACTTTAGACACTCTCCGTCTCTGAGAACACCTCGGAAAAGTTTCACTTTTTCCTGTATCGCCGTCCTCCCCATCTGAAAAGTTATCATTAATCACAGAGGCCTTAGAAGAGCGATCAGACTCATCTCCTTCAGACTCATCCTTGGAATCCAAAACAGCAAAGCTGTTTCCCATTTTCCAAGACTCTGAAGGGGCAGTGCTCATAGGTACTTTGGACCCTTGTTGGGATGGAACCATTTTACCTGACCTATGACTTTTTTTGCGGCAACCTTCTTAAAAGGGATACCTTGGGATAAAGGAGGGGGCATATCTGAAATCTCACCTTGAACCAAGGGAGTGGGATCAGAAGACGTAGACTGGGGGGTTTCCAAATTACCCTCTGCCAATGGGGGTGATGTCACCGTATGGGAATCTACTGGCAGAACTGCACTATTCAACCCAGAGTCTACCACTAGAGCGGAGTCAAACTGTGTAGGGAGGGGACATGACGGAGGAATAAACGTGTCAGAGGTTTTAGTAGGAACAGAAAAACCATGCTGGGCTCCTGTAATTAGGTCTTCATGGGAAGGACAAAGATCTCGGTTGTGCGAAGCCCATGGGCATTTGGCATAGCCATGTCCGGATTGCTCACACAAATTACATTTAAATAAATTCAAACAACATGCAGCTAAATGGCCAAATTCAAAGCAATGGGAGCAGCGTGGAGTATCACAGGCCGTATTCAAATGGGATCTAGAGCCGCATTTAAAACAGGCCTTGGGTTGTCCAACATAAAATAGGGTACCTCTATCTCGTCCCAAAAAAATCTATTTGGAAGGTGTTGTGGACCAGCGGGAGAGGAAAACAATTTAACCCTCAATTTCCAACCCCCATTCCAAATCTGTTCACTGTCCAAGATAGGAACAGGTTTATCCAAAATTTCACACCGTCGTCGAAGCCAAAAAAGGATGTCTTCAATATGCACACCTTCATTGTGGAATAAAACAGTGATCAGTTTTATTAAAGGTTTCGTCAAAGGGACTGCAAAAAAAGGGGTCCAAAGAGGGGAGTCCTTAACCTTCTGAAATATAGACCAAAAACGCTCCAAACCCCCAGAGGTTTTAAAGCTAATGTCATAATTGGCATTCCCTAAATGTATCAGGGCATAAATGTCTGAAGACATAAATTTCATTGAACCTTTTAGTAATACTTTAGAAATATACAGCCTGTCCGGAGGATCCTCTAAACCTCCCTTGTATAATAAACGCACAGCATTCCTACGAGGAGCAGGTTCCCCAGTATTAGTAAATAAATCAGAAAGTTTAAATGTAGGAGGAGGGACAGAACCATTCATGCCAGAATTGGAAGAAGAAGCCTTTGGCAACCCCGACTGGGAATGGGACTGACCAACAGAAATAGTTACATTACTAGCTGTAGCTGTATTGGAAATAGCATCAGACAGAACAGGTCCAGGAACTGCAGTATTTAATGGGCTATGGTCCAGAGAAGCACCCAGGCTATTATATGATTGTACGTTAGAGTCGTTAGGATCTGGTATCCATTCCCCTGTAGGAGTTTGTAACCAACCAGCCTCAGAAATCGCTCATTCCGGGGACCAATGGTGCGAATCAGAGAGGGTCAAACTAACAGTCTTAAGTGGAGCCGAAATATCAGTTGCATTAATAGGGGACATCGGAGGATCCCGCAAAGGCTTGGAACTTTCTGTCGTAATAGTAACCATATCCTCTCCCCTATTCAGTTCATCAGTGCCAACTACATCAGTAGGAGGGACAGCCACACTCGGAAGAACAGCTGCAGTCATCCCTAAGCGCTTCACCTGTTGCCCTGCAAGCCGAAACGCTGAATTCTTAACCGGCGATTCAGAGGAGGAAAGCTGTGTCAAAGTAAAATCTGAATGAGTCAAAGACTTACATGCAGCAGCCTCGCCACAAACCATCCTCGTATCAGGAACATCCACAAGGGCAGCGGTCGGCTCCAACTTCGAACCGAGCGATACGCAAGCCGCAGGCAACCCGGAAGTACAGGGGGCTGTTCGCGACAATCTCAAGGTGTCAGACCGCAAGTCTCTCAGTTCTCTCAATAGGCGTTGCTTTTTGCCGTTGCAACTATCTGCATCTGCAAGGACATCTTGTAGCAATCGCGCCTTTTGTTTGATAATAGCTGCATAATCCACCAACATGCCTTCAGGGTCAGAGTAAGTAGATACCTCATCAGAGACCTTATTAATGTGAAAAAACTCCTCAGGAATAGATGCATCTTGCTGTCCAAATCCATAATCTGTCTCTTCCTGTGCAGGGTAAGAAGCCCACTCTCTCTGCTCAGACACCTCCATCGACTCAGTGGTTGGGACACAGTAGCATCTTGCGTCCGGCTCCACCAAAGGTTCCTCCTCCACAGAGTAGGGAATTTCCATGTGTCCTGGCCAAATTACCCTCATTCACTAAAAATACCACCAACAGCTTAATGTGGTTCAAGGTTAGTTGGCATTCATCTGTATCCCCCTCCCCCGGGTCGTGCCTGAAAATAGGCAGGATTTGTCTAGTGCACTTACCCAGTCAACAAAAAGCTAAATAAAATAAAAAAAAGTACCACAAACCAGAACACTATCTGCAAAACATAAAATTCATCACGCAATATCTCCACAGCAAATACATTTTCTGACATCTAAACACCATAACTCACATCTACAGGACATCCCCGCAACACCCTCCAAATTTCAAGTGAAAAGCCCAAATCGTTTCCAAGATATTTAATTTTAGAGTTTTAGATTTTCATTTGTCGGAGTGACATAATTCTGCACCTGTTTACATTTACACACCTAACCACTGAAAAGTACCTCTGTTGCAGTAAGGCTAGCTACCCTATAAATTTCAAGCCATTACCACAATGCAGAACGCTATCGGCAAAATGTAAACTGTGTCACGCAATATCTCCACAGCAAATTAATTTTCTGACACCTAAGCACCATAATTCACATCTACAGGACATCCCTTCAACACCCTCCGAATTTCAAGTTAAAAGACTAAACCGTTTCTGAGATATTTACTTTTAAAGTTTTTGCACCTTTAAAAATTCTTTGATTGTGAAAATCAGCCTCAACCTCATGATCAAAGATCATCTTTGATTGAGAGGGGACATCTGGTCATGAAACTTGGGCTATATGGTCCCTCCCAGAGACATCTTGTCCAGCAAAAATCTGGCCATCTCGTCCCGCCCTCACGAATGAAACTCACAAAGAAATCTCGCGATCAAAGAATTTGTAGACTTGCGATCAAAGAATTTACAAATGTTAAAACTCCATTTTTTTGACACAACTACATTAAACCACAGGCATGGCTCAATAGAGGGAAGCCTCCTAAGCAAAATCCATCCTAGTTTTACTTCACGAGTCACCCCTGGGCTGAGATATTTTTTTTTCCAACCCAAAAATCTGACCATCTCGTCCCTCCCTCACTAACGAAGATCATGATCAAAGAATCTCACGATCAAAGAACTTGCAGGCTGATGACAAAAGATCGTTAGTGAGCCATGATCAAAGAATTTAAACATTTAAAACTCCATTTTTTGACACAATTACATTAAACCACAGGCGTGGCACTAGGACGATTAGTTGCCGGCTGTAATGCCGCGGACAAAAACTTGCGGTTTAAATGTCATGTGGAGCTTACACTGCCGGATTAAATGTTGCCAAAAATGTTGCCGCGATGTTAAGTGGCGACATATTTTCCCATCCAAAACCCTTTTCAAGCACAAGCACAAGTACTGTGAATCTGATCTCCCCAAGCGAAAGTGCTGTCCCATCCAAAACCCATTAGCCTGTTCTGCCTCAGCATAAGTAGCTACATTTTTTTTTAGCCTGCCTCCCTGATCATATGGCATGATCAGACAATGTTTTTCTGGGGGGAGGGCAGTTTCTCACCATTGGGGAGGGTTCCATAATAAGACCACAACCATACTCCACATTGATCGGTCTATCAATTTACTATCAGATGAATAGCTGAGCATGCTGCAGCCACAACTTACTTCGGTGACTGGGAACTGTTCTGACAGTCTACTGCCAAGTTTGGCAACTTTTCTTCACCCCCTGTGCCTCAACCCAAACCAACAAACCAACCCAATCAATCATAAGGTCCAGACTGACTCTTGATGTCACAAGTCATGAGGCTGCTGCCTGGCTACTCACCATTTTTGTCAGCAAAGGGAAGAGTGGAGCATGAACTGCATTTTCATTGCTGTCAGTACAGCACAATCCTGGTCACATCATCCCCATCAGCCTACTTAACACTGCATGACCATGTAAAACACAATTACTGTGACACTACACACCGATCTACTATACCACTATCAAATCCAAGCACGAGCTGTTGCGACATTTTGTCTGCTACCATATACGGTATGCGACATTTTAATCAACATGTTTTTGTCCTCTCAACTATTTAACCGTGATGTTGTTTCCGCGATGTTTTGTCCGGGGACTAATCATCCGCATTCGACAGGCATGGCTCAATAGAGGGAAGCCCCCTGAGCAAAACCCATTCAAGTTTTACTTCAGAAGTCACCCCTGGGCTGAGATATTTGTTTTTTTCCAACCCCAAACTGAAAACAAGATGACGGCCATCACGATCAATAAATTTCTCACGATCAAAGAATCTTTGATCATGAGCCTGCAAATTTTTTGATCGTGAGGAGTGACCAGATGGCCAAAACCCCATTCTTCTTTCGCAAAACAACCATATAAATTTTTCCAAAGACTTATAATGGGAGCTAAAAAGTTTAATAACTTTTGAATGGATTAATATTTTTTCACCAAACAAAAAGTGAAATGACCCTTGACCCAAGCTCTTTCCGCATTTCAAGTTTCAGACCAGCGCGCCACATGGTGGCCATGCAGCGCCATGGACAAAATCCAAAAAACTGCCCTCAGAACTGGAGAAAAGTGCAGTTTTCAGCGATTCACTGCACAAAACCCGTAAGTCCAACCAAAACGCAATTTGGCAAATCAAAAGATCTACCATGCCCCATCCTGTAGACCAAATTTCATATAAATCTGTTTAATGGGTCCAATGTTATTAATGTGCAAAATTTCAAGTTTAACATTAAAGTGCGTTCATAACCCTAACTATAGTGGCACTACTGTGCCACTATAATATATAGATAAATAGATACACTTATTTGCAGTGCTTAATTGTTTCTGTAATTAAACATAAACTGAAAAGGGTTCACTTGTTTCTGAGAAGGTATGTAGTCAGCATGTGTTAGAACTTTTAGGGGTTTATTGGAATCTTCAATAACCTGAGTCAGAATCATATATTCAGTTGTTGTGAGCTGTTAGTTGTCATGTAGTTAAAGGATGCATCTTGTTAGATGATTGTACCGCAGGTGTTACTATTTGCGAAACCACTGTTTGGAGGTACAACTTATAGGACAATACATAATAGGAAAATATTACCCTCTCACTGGGGAGAAAGTTTAATCCTTTTATTATAAAATTAAACTATATACAGGAATTTAATCACCTTCTAATTACACACCACCACCTTTTTGTGACTGACTCATTACTTCTTCAGGGCATATACTCAAATCTATGAACAAGCAAGCTCTGGTCAGAGCCGATATGGCTGTGGAGAGCTTTTAGGAGTGGCAAGAGCATGGAAAAGAATGCTGTGCTCTTGCTGCACCTGAGTCAGCCATAAGTAATACTGCAGCGATTACAGTACTGCACATGTGAAATACCTGCATATGTTCAGTTTGCCCTGGAGTCAGACGTGCACAACATGGAGGTGCTGACATAATTACATATGCACAATAGTCATGAATGCACAGTTTAAGCCAGCACCACCATGTTGTACATGGTGGCCATCACTTCTACAGTTGCAGAAAGGAAAAGTAGTGTGCCAGGAAGTGGATATGTTTATGTGGCCCATGGACAGGAAGGGCTGTATAAACAGAATCACTGGAAACTATGCAGGAGGCACTGTGGCAGCACATCAGACAAACACAGCAGTCAAGTTACATGCTTCCACAGTGCTCTTATACAAATCTGATGGTGGCATAACATCCACGGAGCATGGCCCATGCAGCCATAAAAATCAGACTCAGGAGGAGTCTATTAACAAACTAAAGATCTGATCTGAGACTTGCTCATCATCACAGTCACATTCTGATCCTTTTCTAAGCAGTCATTGCTGGTAAATGTGCCTTAACCATATTGATCTCAGTGCTGGTAGACTACTTCTAGTTTTTCCCTGATTGCATTAAGCGGGGGTAGTCACAGTCTTGAAGTGGTAGCTGCCTGTGGTGGCATGCTCTGAAAAAAAGTGGTCCCCATGCTCATCTGCACATTTTACAAATGACCCCTTCCTTGTTTTTCCTGTAGAAAATAACCTGACCCCTTTAACACAAAAACAAGCTGTCAGTTATGATCTCCACCCCCCTTTCACTTCAAGTGAGGAACATGATTATAGGTTTGCATCAGATGTACAGTGCCTGCGATAGATGCATAATATTGTTAAATAGTAATCAGCTGTATGTAAAAGCTTGCTTTTTTTTTTTTAAAGTGTGCTTTCTTTATGTTGTCAATACCACTCCACCCATTTGTACTCTGCCCCTGGATTTCTGTGCCCCAAGTGCATTATTCTACACTTTTGTGTTCAGGATAAAAAGGCCTTTCAAGTGAAGGTAGCCACTATTCTAAATTCTTTACAGCTTTTTATGTTTCCTTGTGCATGAGCAAGAAACATCTTGCGGTAGAATGACATTTCAGAGGTATGTCAGGAATGAGTCCAATGGAGCACAAGACTGCCTGAATACAACAGGACAGCTAAACTGGGTCCCCTTAATCCCTACAGATGGAGGGCCGCTGCACGGATGATTGATATAGCCAGTCAGGCACCCCTGGGGATTTAAAACAAGAGCTGGGCTATGGCAGGAAGCCTGCCATCTTCCTCCTCCTCCTCCTTCCCCTCCCCCTCCAACACTGACTGCTTGCAACACTTGCCCAGCTCTCCTCCTCTGCTACTGGTGCCCATCAACAGTCAGTAGTGTCAGTTGGTGGCCCCCATAGGAGTGGTCAAGCAAGCTCCTTAACTTGTTATTAGCCCCAGCAACAGATACTCTCTTTTGACTTTCTTCTGTGCCTGGTTGCATTTGCCTGGTTCCAAACACCCAATAAACTTTTTTTTCCAGTGTCTACTTAGAAACAGAATGTTAAATAATATCAAAATAAAATATAATTGCTTTGAAGAAGATAGCAGCCTTTATTATGGTTCAGCTTCAATGTATGGTTGGAGAACACTGAAATCTCATCTTACTAACATACTAAAATGCCAGCAGAATAGGTCTAATGGTCTTTTGTGTCTGCTCGTTTGGTCAGCCCCCACCCTGGGAGCTGACCTTACTGCCCCCATTGCTCTCTGTGGCTTTTCTCTTCCCAGTCCTGGATATTCCTGCTGCACAGGACTTTGCTTCCAGAACCCTTCCCCTGTACCTGTCCCACCCCCTCTTGAACCCCTCCACTGTCTCTGCCTCCACCAGCCCCCTGGGCAGCACATTCCATGGCTCCACCACCCTCTCAGTGAAGTAGCACCTCCTCCTCTCTCCTCTGAATCTCCCTCCCTCCAGCTTCCATCCATGCCCTCTAGTTGCCCTCCCTCCTTCCTTCAGAGCACCCTGGCTGCTCCTCCCCTATTTAACCCCTTCATATGCCTGAAGACCTCTATCATGTCCCCCCGGTCCCTTCTCTCTTCCATTGTGTACATATTTAGCTCTTCTAGCCTCTCCCCATAGGTCCTGTCCCCCAGGCCCTAGATCATTTTGGTTACCCTCGTCTGGACCCTTTCCAGAAGTTCAATGTCCCTCTTTAAGTGTGGCCTCCAAAACTGCACACAGTACTCAGGTGCGGCCTCACCAAGCAGTTATACAGAGGGAGTATCACTTCCCTCCTTCTGGAGGTGATTCCCCTAGTGATGCATCCCAGCATCCTGTTGGCCTTGGCCGCTGCCCTCCTACAGGTCTCAGAGTTGTTCATCTTGACATCCACCACCACCCCCAGGTCCCTCTCAGCCATTGAGACTTGTAGCATTCCCCCCCCAGGGTGTACACTTGGCCTGGGTTTCTGGCTCCCAGATGCAGTACCTTGCATTTCCCTGCATTGAACCTCAGCTTCCACTTTCTAGACCACTTTTCCAGAGCCTCCAGGTCCCCCCGTAGGGCCACCCTCCCTTCTCCCCATCCACCACCGCCCCCAGATTTGAGTCATCTGCAAAGACACTCATCTCACTCCTGATACCCTTCCATATGTCAGAGACATAGGCATTGAACAGGAGGGATCCAAGGACCGATCCCTGAGGGATCCCACTAATGACTCTCCTTGGGGATGAGACTATTCTGCCAACCACGACCCTCTGGGTCTGGTCCTGGAGCCAATTGCCTATCCATCTGATCATCTGGTTCCCCATTCCCATTTCTCCCAGCTTATTCAACAGGATCCCATGAGGAACAGAGTCAAACGCCTTGCTGAAGTCAAGAAAGAGGACATCCACTGGTCTACTCAGGTCCAAGGCACTCGTCATCTAGTCATAGAACTCCACAAGGTTTGTCTGACACAATTTTCCTTGGATGAATCCATGCTGTCTATCATCCAGGCACCCCGAACTTTCCAGGCCCCCCCCAGCCTCTCCTTGACAATGCCCTCCATCACCTTGCCCACCACCAATGGCAGGCTGATGGGCCTGTAGTTCCCTGCCACCTCCCTTGATTCCGCCTTGTGGATAGGCACTATATGCACCACCTTCCAGTCCTGGAGCACCCACTCTGTCCTCAGAGAGATGCTGAAAAGCTCCGCCAGGGGTTTAGCCAGGACATCCGCCATTTCCTACAGCACTCTGGGATCTAATTTATCTGGCACTGGTGCTTTCTCCACCTTAAGGGACCTGAAGGCTTCTGTCACTCTCTCTGCCACGATTTCCACCTCCGCTACCTCATCTCCCCGCTTTGCCTTCCCCCCGTTCTGCCAGTGATGGCCCCCCTCTTCCCAGACCTGCTGATCGGCAAGGGTCTCCCCCTCCTCAGTTTCACTATCTCCTCCCATGTATGATGCAGCCCCCCCATTTTCCTTGGTGGCAACTCAGGCAAAGTACTCATTTAGCACCTCAGCCTGCTCCCCTGGGTCTTGTGCCCATCACTCCCCTATTGTAATCCTGCTAATCTGCCCCTTCACCCTTCGTTTTTCCCCAGTGTATCTAAAGAACCCCTTGTTCCCTCTCCTAATTTCACTGGCCAGGTTCTGCTTCTTCCTTGCCTTAGCTGCCCTCACCACCCTAGTGGCCCTTCTGGCCATCAGCTCGTACTCCCCTCAATCCCTTTCACTTCTTGAGCCCTTGAAATGCCTATAAGCCACCTTCTTTCCCTACCACCTCCTGAACCTCCCTGGTCCACCAGCAGTGTTTACGGGCCCTTCTTCATTTTCATCTTACTCTTGCACAGGTGCTGGTAGCATCCTGCACCCCCCTCCTGATGATTTTCCACTTACTGTCAGGGTCCATGTCTGGCCCAATCCCATCCAAATGCTTCTTAAGGATCCTTCCCATTTCCTTGAAATCCACCCCCCTGAAGTCAGTTACCTCCGTCTTTGTGCAGCCTTCTACCCCTCCTAGGTCCAGGCAGTACCAGACTGTGGCATGATCGCTCCCCGCCAACGGGTCCCTTACCTCCAGGCCCCCAATCTGGTCACTGTCTGCCAGGACCACATCCAGTATCCGTGCCTCCCTGGTCAGTTCCCCCACCTGCTGAGTTAGGAACCCTATCTTGATTGTTTTGCTTCCTTATTGTTATTTTTTTATTTTCAGGTTAAATCAAATATAATAAAATACATTTTTTTTGAGAAGATAGAAGCTTTTATTATATCTCTTTTTGGTTTGATCCATGCACACAAAAGCGTTGAAGCAGTGAGATCACCATGATTTCTGCAGCCATGCACCATTTTTCTGATCCTAAAAATATGTATCATAATGATTGTGTAATTGTAGGTCTATATTCATAACAAATGTACCTTTTTGTCACTGTCCTTTCAAATGTCTTTCATTCATTGTAAGTACACACTAAGAATACTGGTCTTAATTAGATCATTTAAGGTTCCAAACTTGACCTTTTGCAATTTTAATGACCTCCCAATTCTGGAGTCATCATTTTTTTTGTCTAAACATTTCTTTTCTCAGTTCATCAATAGTCCAATAAGATTTAGAATAAAATAACATTAGAACAAAACTACAAACTTTGGGTTTGATTTTGCACAAATTTTAACTTCCCTCCGGTTGAAAATGCATAGGAGACTAGCTCTACATCCTTTTGTATTTCTTCACACTTTTACTTTGGAAATTTGGAAAAAAATATGAAAAAAATAACACTTAACAGTCCAATAAGATTTAAATAAAATAACTGTAGAATAAAACTGTATAAACTTTTGGTTTGATTTTGCACAAATATTAACTTCTTTCTGAGTTGACAATGCATAGGAGATTAGTTGTACATCCTTTTGTATTTCTCCACACTTTTACTTTGGAAATTTGTAAAAAAATATGAAAAAAATAACACTTGACCTTCTGCACAGGTCTTGTTCTCCCATAAAGAGAATGGCTTACAATTTATTTGGGAGTTATTCAAGAGTTATCCCAAGGTCATGATTTAGTAAACTATGCATTTAATGCATTTTAATAATAGAAGTTGCCAAAGAGTACATAAGAAAAGAAACATCAGTACTGCAGCATAGATGCCTAAAAGTTTTCAGAGACAGCCTTGTTTGTGCACCTGGTCTTCCTTCTGTGTGTGAGCATTGTTGTCTTCTCTGTCTTGCTTCTTCCCCTTGTCTGGTCAGTATCAGCTTCACATATAGATCACATATGATATTGTTGACTAATAATTACTAAAATTAATCTGCTGCTTTTTTTCCTGAAAAGATATAACATGATCCCATCCAAAAAGTTTTAATGTGACCCCAATAAGCAGATCATATTGTTTTAAGTTGCATTTATTTTGTTCATGTTAAGCATTAGAGAATTCCATTTAAGTGCTAGTAGGTACAGTGCTGTTGTAACACGAATAACAGTCAGGATCGGCTGTTAATTAACAGGCGGTACTCTGCATGTCTCATCATTATCATCACATTATTGGATCAATGGTAAGGCAGAATCGCAGGCAGCTTCTTCAAGCATACACACATTGAAAATGCCCCTTCCCCTCTCCTTCCCTTCTGAAACAGACCCTAAAACCTGCCCCTTCCACATCCAGCTCTTCCTTCCTTCCTTTGCTTCCAGAGCCAGCACCCTCCATTACTATCAGTCCACTCCAACTTTGCGAACAAGAGGCCATAGTGTGAACCTCAGCACAGTTGATTGAACACTATTTATATAGCCATTCTAAAGAAAAAAAATGACATTATAGAGTATGGTGGAATGTGGTTGTGCATGGAAATCCATATACTGCAAAAAGTTGTTCAGCTTTGGTAGTGATGTCCTCACTAAAGCAGAATGACTTTTCGTTCTGCGATAGTGAGGACATCATAATACAAGGGACTACAGCAGGCATTGTGATTCATCCTGTTCCTTGTGAGAGTGGGGCGTGAGTGTGCTGGTCAGCGGCAGTTGTGAATCGAGGGCATCAGCAAAACTGATTAAAACTATGGAAATCCGAGTGGTTTTTTTCTGTTTTTCAGTCACCATTCACTATATAGAACAGTGTATGGTTGCCCATACACTACTCGGCTATTCTTCCACTTTGTAGATACAATGACTTTCTAAATACAAAGGTACTAGTTAGAAACCTCATTCAGTACCTCATTACAATAATCCTTCTTATTCATGCCCTTTTGTTAACCCCTCTCAAATTGAAAATACCGGCCAGTCACAGGCAGTGCAGTCCCTCTCTGATTGCCTACTTAGTGCACACACAGTTACAAGTTGTGCCTGAAAAAAAAAAAAACATTGGCACTCAAAATCAGAAACAATACAGGCTTGGCTGCCTTTTCAATTTAAAATGCTGATCCAGAGACAGCAGAAGACCAAGTGACTGAATGCAGGCAGCATAGTCGCTCTCTGATTACAGTATCTGAGATTGCTAAAAGTTGCTAATCTAATCACATGACTGATCAGGGACTGCAGCAGAAGAGTGATTGCAATCAGAGTGGAATCAGTGAGTTTTCTTAAAGGCAGTGGTAAGCAGGATTGCATGGGATTTCTCACCTCTCATCTCCTCATAGCCCTAGGTTGCTTTTTCAAATTGAAAATGCTGGTTGGTCACAGGCAGTGAAGTCCTTCTCTGATCAATACTATGAGTGGAGGACGGCCATAGAAACAGGTACAGGAACAGGCAGCATGTCTCGATACAGCACCGTAAAGTAAACCCGACCTACAAGTGTTACCTGTAGTATAGATGATTTTACAAAAGATGAAAGTGAACTGGATCTATGAGTGGTACTTGTAGTGTGCAGTAGATAATTTTCCATGTCTCATTACAGAACTGTAATATTGTAAAATGAAATTAAATTAAACCAGACCTACGAGTGGTAGAGTTCATAAATTTTCAATGGGAACCACGCTTATCAGAAACCCCATTTATCCAAATGTTTTTCATGTCCCCCATGACTTCTGGATAAATAGGTTTTTACTGTATTCCTTAAAGTATACGAGTTACACATAAATAACCGGCATGAAAGTTGTTCAGGACAAAAATACCTTTCCAATGAGCATATTTATTAAGTTGCACTTATTATATTTTTTAAACTAGGACCATTTATTACCTAAATTTTCATTTTTCTTCACAATTTTCAACTTTTGGGTGGCTATATTTAAAAAAATGTAATGAATTAAGATTAGCTACTACCCTCATTTAGAAAGTCATTTTGTCCTTAATAATGTTCATGTTCATTGTGTATTAGTAATTTGTATACTTTCTGAGATATTTACATATGTTTGTCATGACTTCTACTGTGTTCACTCAGAGAGAAAACAAATGAGGTTGTTTGGAAAACTATATTTTACAAAATATAAAGAATCTAGATTAGTGACTACACTAATGTGAAAGGTCTTTTGTCCTGAACAACGTTCACAGTGTGTTTTTTTTTTTTGTGCACCTTGAATAGTTTTAAAGATATTTAGATTTGTTTGGAATGTGTGTACATTTGCTCTCAGAGAAAAGCAGCTTGGAGTTCTGTGCACAACATTCTAAACAGAAAGATGGAGGTATTTCTTTAACTGCCTTAGAGATTTGTACTTATGGAAGGATACACTGAACAATCCAAAAATGTATTCCACGGTATGCCATTTTTTCTAGCTAAAGTAAGATGGCAAGATGTCAAAATGGCTGTAGGCTCCGCCCACAGCCATTAAAAAAGGATATGTACAAATACATGCACAAATATATGAAGTACTCATTGTAACAAACTGTATTAATGCATAAGTTACAGTTTATTATTATTAAAGATACATGTTTATGTTTTATATTTAATGAGGAATGTATATGGGAATATTTATTGGATTTGCCGTGTTAAGTATATGTAAAATGTTTTATTTATTTTGTGTTGTTTTATATTTGTTTTTGATTATGAAGATTAGTCTTTGTACAGTGCCTTGGTGTTTAGAAAGTCATTTTTAATAAAATGAAATGCCTGTCTATCAGTCCCTATATCTGTATTGTTTCTGTCTATCTATGCATTTCTATCTATCTATCTATCTATCTATCTATCTATCTATCTGTCTATCTATCTGTCTACCTTCCCATCTCCTGTCTGGCTGTCTGTCTGGCTGTCTGTCTGTCTATCTATCTATCTATCTATCTATCTGTCTGTCTGTCTGTCTGTCTGTGTATCTCTCTATCTGTCTCTCTAGTTCTCTAGCTCTCCATCTCCATCTACATCTATCTATCTATCTATCTATCTATCTATCTATCTATCTATCTATCTATCTATCTACAGGTATTATCTACCTATTTACAGTTATTATCTATCTGGCTACCTACCTACCTATCTATCTAGTATCTATGTATTTCTCTATCTGTCTTTCTGTCTGTCTGTCTGTCTATCTATCTATCTATCTATCTATCTATCTATCTATCTATCTACAGGTATTATCTACCTTTCTACAGTTATTATCCATCTGCTTGCCTGTCTGCCTACCTACCTGATGTTACCTATCTATCTATATATATCTATCTATCTATCTATCTATCTATCTATCTATCTATCTATCTATCTATCATCTATTTCTCTATCATTCTGTAACCCTTGCCCTGGTTCAAGAGTACCATCTTGAAGACCAGGACCCCTCCTAACTAGTACACAGACAAGACATCAACCCACAAGTTGGCATACAATGGGCATCACTCCTGGCATTCGGCCAATTACCTGGCTCAAACTTCTAGAGGTTGGGGGTTAGGGTATAGAGTGAACATTTATATTTTCTCCAAGTTCTGGGAGAGATATGTTAGGCTACGCTAGTTCTAATTTCTGAGGGTTCCCACAACAAATTCACCCAGGGAAGCATGAATCAATTCTCCACTACTAAAGCTTGGGTTGTGAAGTATGATTTTATTCACACAATATGGTAACATGAAGAACAGGGTGGTCCTCCAAGTGTGTCACTGTATACAGGTGAAAATAACTTTCCTCTTCAGAACAACACATTGGGTTTGGCAGTAACTCTTCCTCACACATAAACATTTCAAACTGTCCATCACTCTGAACTAGGGATATCTGGACCTCTATATTTCCCATAGTGTATGCTTGTGGAGGGGCCCACACACTTAACTTAAACATCCTCCTGACCTGATCAGCTTAGTTAACATCTGCAGGGTAAACTTGTGCCCTTCCTGGGACCAGTTAGCCCCATCCAGCCTCTGCCATCCCTTTGGGGTTATACAAAATGATCCTCCACACTCACCAGTGCACTAGAACCATCCACAGTAAAGTAGAACATTCAGCACATATTTGTGGTGAGGCTGGGGCCTGACTGGTGTACACTTGCTTTATCTTGGGCGCATACACCAACAGATGACTCACCAAACTGTACTAATCTGTTTCAGTACTTACAGTTTTGTTTAACCTTGGCATACAGACATCTGACTGAAGAAAACGCTTTCCATAGCTCTTCCATAGCTTTCAGACTGAAAACACTCTTTTTCCTCACAAGGCAGCTGACACTCTTCTGGACTCTAAATGGACTGACCCTTGGATCCACAGACACTGAAGTCTATCACTTCTCTGTGGACTGACCCACTGGGGTCCTGCTGGCAAATGGTTTCCACCACATCTCTTGGCACAGCTGTTATCTCACACACTGCAGTGAGAAAACACAGAGGTTCTTCACACAGCCTCTGTCAGGCTGACAGGCATCTCTACACTCTGAGCACTACTGCTCACTCTGAGTCCCATTTAGCAACTGACTGCTTACCGTCTCAACATTCTAAAGATCCCTTGAACAGCTGATTCCAAAGTGGCTTATGCTGCTGCGAGAATTCTAAATTACATAATCCATTTTCTGCTCAGGCTAGCTGAGTAAACAATGATGTCATCTTGTAGAGAGCTTCTAATCAGCTTTCTACCAGCTGCCAAACTACCTTCCTAAGACTAACACTGATGGGAGTCTAGTAACCTCAGGGGACTGGGTTGTTACACTCACCACCAACCAGATGAGTGTGCTGTCAGCAGCAAGATTATGGTCTATAACACAAGCCTTCCAATCTCTCTGCACCCTACAGAGAGCATTGATCAGGTCCCCCCTGCCCATGCTGAGGCATAGGCAGGTTGCACCAGAGAACAGAGGCTCACTGAAGAAACTTCAGCTTTACCTAACAACTATCTCAGGACTCTTTCAGTGGCTTCAAGAGACTGCCTGAAGCATGCCTTAACAGACAGCATTGGTGACCCCTATCTGGATCAGGACCATTAACTTGTCTATCCCCCTAGCCCTGTAGGGAAAAACTATCTGACCTATGCTTCCTAGCGGGGTCATCTATACCCACATACATTTCAACAGGTACACTGTAAACTGCATTACAAATATACACATTACCTTGCATTGCATTTCCCAAACCCCAGTTTCACACTCTAAACTGAAAAGCAAAACATGTTATCATTCCTGTTACAACATTTTCTAAACCCAAAGCACTCTAATGGAGGACTCCATTGAGTCCTAGAATCCTCTTCTGGTCTTCTTTTCTTCTCCCAGGCACACTGGTAAAAAAAACATTCAGAACAAGAACAACCTGTAAAGAAAAACAATGATCAAAACTCCCACCAGCAGGATTCTACACAATCCCAAAAAGGTTTTAAAGGCTTTTCTACAAAAGGCACTATAAAAATATAAAATGAATAGAATTTACAATAATATTTGGGAGGAAGGGGTCCTTACAAATTCCTGCATACTGAAGGAAGAAGTCCTGAGTGCACATGGCATTTCAAACAAGAAGAGTCTCTCCTAGGCTGAAGCCTGCTGAAAGCTATTCTTGCACAGGCTACGAGGCCTACTGACACTATAATCCAGGTCCAGGAGCATCTCTTTAGGACCAATAGTTTGACAGACATCTTCTATTAGATACACAGTCATTAAATTCAGAAGATAAAGAAGAAATGTTATGCCTTACCAGACTATAGAGGCAGGTTGACAGTCTGCATCACCTCTCTGGACCTGGGCTGGATTCCTCCTCCTCCATCAGGGTTGAAGACAATCTTCATATCAGCCTCTTCCACACCACCTGTTGGACCTGGTAGCTGCTGTATTTGACCTGGATCTTCCAGTAGAGCTGCACCCATATTGTTCTTCACCACTTGACACTTGGCCGGAGACATCCACCACTGAAGCTGCTCTCCCATTGGTCTCCAATGCTTGCAATTGGCAGGAAACATGCACCATATTCTGCACCCTCATTGCTGTGGCTATTTTTTCCAATTAGCAAACTGGAACATTGCTGCAGTGATGGCACTCAAGGACAGTACCACTCAGAATGGGGGCCTTAGACTGTTGTCCCATCTGGACAAGTCATTTGCTTGGTATGCATTGTCTATTTGCCAGCTTTGTCTAGTACTCTGACTTAATCTAGGTAGCGAGTTCTGCCAAGCTTCCAAAATAGTAACCTTTCATGACACAATTTGAATCTTATAAACTTGTTCAATCATGATTTAATGTTAGCACTTGCTTTTTCCCCACAACCAAATGTCTCTTGTCCTCTGTGGCCTCCCGCAGCCATCTTTCAAAAAATGGATAGGTCGGTCCATACGCAGCCTCAGTTCTGCACCTTAATAGATGTTCCTCCTGGCTGCTTTTGGACAGACTCAAATCAATGGCCCACCTGGGGGATGGCCAGTCCTGGTCAAGCCAGCTTTGAATGTTCTGAACAGGGAAACAGCAGTTCATCCATGTACTTGGTTGCATTTTGATTGAGCCCTGCACAGTCTTTTGTGGCTCACTTACAGTTAGAGCCACTTGTAGCCAACTATGGCCACCAGTTGCCTTGCCAACTTGTGCCACTTCTGCTTGCTGTACAAGCTGTGCCAGGAGCTGATAGCAGTTTCAGCTCGAGACACAGTCCATTCCTCGTTGCATTCTGAGGCAGGTGCCTCCCATTGCAAAGCATCTTCTATCTCATCCTCTCAAATTAGTCTTGGACTTGGTTCTGCTGCCCACAAATCTATTGACTCAGTCTCTGTTAGGTCTCTCTCCACCTTTTCTGGTGTGGAAAAGACCATTTCTTCCTGCCATTGCACTCTGAGCCACACCTTTAAAAAACTCTGACTAGCTCATCTGGATCTTGCTGCATGCAGTTTCTCCCTGTGAAACACAGACGGGGCCCCCACACAGAGTCCAAGTTGGAGCTAAACATATTGCTTTAGCCTTTGCTTGCACCATGCCACTGCTCTCACACATTCCACATTCCATATTATTTTCTGTGCTCTTTGCAGTTGGGTGTCATTGAGATAACCCTCCCAGTCTTTATGAATACAACACAGACATTAACTGAAAAAACAGGTAGTGCAACATTTGTTGGTGCCCCATCGAATTGGTAAAACTTCTCATACTGGGCTAGCTCTTGTTCTTTTTGTGCTTCCCACTCCTGGGCATGCAGTAGGTAACCTGATTTTCTGCTACACATCTTGTCTGTAAAAAAAACACACAAGTCCAAAGTTACTGCTCTGTGCTTTATGTTTAACACACTGGTTTTCTGACTTGTTTACACTGCAGAAGTCCCTCTGCTTTCTGAACTGCTGCAACATGCTGCCTGACTTGAACTCTGTTTCCAGCACACATTTTCTTTCTTTGCACATTTGTTGAAACTGTGGCCTGATTTGCACTCTGTTTCCAACACTTTGCACACATTTACTGAAACTGCTGCCTGAATCTGCACAATTTTCTCAAAATACTCTCTGCATACATTTACTTTGGTGGTTTTGTACCATGAGACCCTCTGCCCAACATGGCGTCTGGTCATTTGTTTACTGTTCTCTGGACTAAGCCCTAACATGGCCACTGAACATTTTCCTGCATCACACACACATTGCTGTATCCTGCGTTGGCTCTCTGACACAGCATTTGCTTTTCTATGCTCAACTTGCAATTTCATTTTTTAGAAAAATCAGCACAGTCTTTAAACCTTTACTCACTCTCTGCAGACTTTAGTTTATCACTGCCATGGATAGACAAATAGCTTGTTTCCTAGCTACCGGTGATCAGTCACTACATCAGTCCTTTAAACACACATAGTTGCTTAGCTCAATCCCATTGATGACTCTAGCATAGATCCATTGTCTTTGCACACTGTTTTCTTTTCTGCCATGCACTTACAGAAAGTAGCTGGTTCCCTCTATTGGTGGTTTTGCATGCTTCCTGCCAATTTTGAGGGTGGTTGGGGGTCGATCGGGTTATCCAGACCGTGGGTCAGCACTATGCACACCGTGATCACTACCTTGTGGTTGCTAACCAGGAGAAGCCTGATTGAAATGTTTTTAGACAGTTCCAAAGTACAATAATCAAGTTTTTCCTCCGCGATGATCACTGCTGCTTCAGCCTGCTCCAAACTGCTGCATGGTCCTCACTCTCTCTCCTCTCAAACACTCCTTCAGACCAGAGACTCTAGCAGTGGGCATGACTTGGTTGTGTTTGACCAATCACATGAAGTCATGCAAATGAATGCTCTCTCTCTCTGTCCTTCTCACACTCCCTCACAGCGATTGTTGAGCAGGCAAATTTAAACAGCAAATGGAAACTTTTTTCTCAGCTTGAGATTTCAATGGCAAGAGCGCTGTTAGGCAATTTTACCACAGTTTTTTGTGCAATTCCTCAAGCAACTCCACCATTTTATAAGACAACTACTTAAAACTTTCAGAAGACTTGGGCACAAATGTATTTTTTGTCCACAACCACTTTTAAACTTGAATTCTTTACTTTTATCAGTTTTTTGCACTTTGCATGGCTGGGGCACACATTGTTCAGTTCATTAGTCTTTGGCATAACGTTTTTTTCAAGCACACATTTCAGCACATTTTCTCCACAGAAAACACAGGCAGCAAGTCTTTGGGATGGTACTTTACTGGGCACAATTTTACTTTTTCCATAAAATTATTTCTGTTGTTGTGCATTGCAACCAGACAGAAAGACCCTAGACATACCATCAGCATCTACACTGGCATGACAACTTTTATCCTCTTCCCCCAAGACCTTTGGACAAATCCCCATGTTCTGTTACCCTTATCCTTGTCCAAGAGTGCCATCTTGCTGACCAGGGCATGGGGTCATTATGTCACATTGCAGAGATGCCATCGGCTGTCGCGTTAGCCGATTCCTTCAACTCTTTTCTTTTGTGGGGGCTTCACCCCACACCCCCATTACAGGAGGGTTGCACCCCGGACCCCCACTAAAGATTCCAACTCTGGGGGGGTCCAACTCAGAGAGCGCACAGGTCCAGAGAGTGCACAGGTCTGGGTTTCACCATAATGCCATATGCTGTTACGCATACAACATTATGACCCAGTGCAGCTGACTAGGACCCCCTAACTTGTACACAAACAAGGCATCAAGGCAAAATTTGGCATACAATGGGCAGCACTCCTGGCATTGGGGCAATTACCCAGCTCGAACATCTAGAGGTTGGAGGCTTAGGGTACAGAGCAAACATTTATATTTACTCTGAGTTCAGGGAGACAAGTGTTAGGGCTTTTGAGGGGGCCAATAATAAGTTCACTCCAGGAAGCATGAATAGATTGTCCACTACTGAAGCTGCTGTTGTGAATTATGCTGTTATACACACAAGATGGTAACATGTAGAACAGGGTGGTCCCCTAAGTTTGACATTGTACACAGCTGAAAACAAATTTCCTCTCCAGATCAACACATTGGGTTTGGCAGTAAGTCTTCCTCACACAGAAACATTTCTAACTGTCCATCTCTCTGAGCTAGGGATCTCTGGACTTCTATTTTTCCCACAGTATATGCTTGTGCATGGTTGCACACACTTAACCTAAATATCCTCCTGACCTGAGAAGCTTAGTTTATATCAACATGGTAAACTTGTGCCCTTCTGGTGATCAGTTAGCCCTGACTGTGATTTTCAAACAGGGTTCTTCCCACCCTAGTCCAGCCAGCCACTGCCATCCCTATGGGGTTATACAGAATGATCCTCCACACTCACCAGGGTGTTAAAGCATCCACAGTAATATAAAACATCCAGCGCATATTTGTGGTTAGGCTGGGGCTCAGACTGGTCTACTCTAGCCTTATCTTGGGTGCATACACCAATAAATAACTCCCAAATTGTACTAGTCTCTGTTGTTTCTGTACTCACAGTTTTGTTTAACCTTGTCATACAGACATCTGACTGAAGAAAAATGATTTCCATAGCTCTTCCATAGCTGTCAGACTGAAAACATTCTGTTTCCTCACACGGCAGCTGACACTCTTCTGGACTCTCAGGGGATTGCCCCTTGAATCCACAGAAACTGAAATCCCTCTCACTTCTCTGTGGACTGACCCACTGGGGTCCTGCTGGCAAATGGTTTCCATCACTTCTATTGGCACTGCTGTTACCTCACACACTGAGGTGAGAAAACACAGAGGTCTTTCACACAGCCTCTTTCAGGCTGACAGGCACTTCTACACTATGAGCACTACTGCTTACTCAAAACTCCACTTAGCAACCGACTGCCTACCATCCCAATATACTAAAACTCCCCTGAGCAGCTGAATCCAAAGTGGCTTATTCTGCTGTGAGAATTCTAAATGACATAATCCATTATCTGCTCAGGCTAGCTGAGTAAACAATGATATCATCTTGTAGAGAGCTTCTAATAAGCTTTCTACCAGCTGCCCAACTACCTTCCTAAGGCTAACACCAATGGGATTCTAGTAACTCCTGGGGACTGTGTTGTTACATATCTATCTATCTATCTATCTATCTATCTATCTATCTATCAATCTATATATCTATCTGTCTGTCTGTCTGTCTGTCATCTGTCTGTCTGTCTATCTATCTATCTCTATCTACAGGCATTATCTGTCTGTCTGTCTGTCTGTCTATCTATCTATCTCTATCTACAGGCATTATCTGTCTGTCTGTCTGTCTATCTATCTACAGACAGTGGCTGTCTATGTGTATGTCTGTCTATCTATCTATCTACATATCTATTGAAATTAACTCTATATGTCTATCTACAGACATTATCTATCCTATCTATCTATCTATCTATATATCTATATATCTATCTCTACCTACCTACAGACTCTATCTATCCATCTATCTATAGACAGTGTCTGTCTGTCTATCTATCTATCTATCTATCTATCTATCTATCTATCTATCTATCTATCTATCTACATATCTACAGACATTATCTATCTGTCTGTCTGTCTATCTGTCTGTCTATCTAACTATCTAGCAATGCAATGTTATTGTTTTGTTTTTGGTTTTTTACCAGCAAACTAAATGCCAAATCTCAACTGAGGTTTTTAACAAATGTTATTTTTCTGTCCTTTCCCATGCCCCCTTGGGGCCCCTCTCCTTTGGGCCCAATGCACACTATGTTCAGCCATCCAAACTCAACCCCCACTGTAATCATTTACTTCTAGGCTCCCTGAGATCCTCTGACACACCTTCAGGTTCAGCTTATTTCTGCCAGTGGGCTCCCTACTGCCACCAGGGTTGAAGCACCTTAGACATCAGATTTGATGGTCGAGGAGCAAGGACATAGTGCTGGGAGTTGGGTGGCAAGGGACACACAGAGAGGGCTGCTATGAGACATAGAATGTTCTCCCTTTGCTCTGACCTGACACCCAAGCTTGTGACCACACATCACAGTGTCATGGGAGAAATGCAAGGTAGTGTGTGGTCTCTCACATCACTAAGTGCATCTCCACCATCCTACCACCAGTGGCTGTTGTACGAGCAGTGTGATCCATATCCTCCCTCTGAGAGAGGAGACAATCCATGCAGATGCTCCTTATCCTCCCTGCTGGTCTCCACTCCTCTCATGTTTGGTATGGAGTGTGAACCCAGGTCACCAGCATGGCAAACAGGTGCCTCACTGTTCAGTACCGTGGAGCCATTAAAAATGTGGTTTAACATCATCAATAAATAACAATATGAGGAATATGGTTACATCCCATGATGCACACAGTGTTCATATGTTAAAGCCACAGGATACAGGCCTAGGGGACAGTGTCTGTTTGTGTGCATGCACTAGTGCATGTATGTGTGCGTGTGTGTGTGTGTGTGTGTGTGTGTGTGCAGCAGACATGTACCATACCTTGTGAGAGGTCCACCATTGTCCCAGATATGTAGCAGACTGT
Organism: Neoceratodus forsteri; assembly: GCA_016271365.2. Lineage (NCBI taxonomy): Eukaryota > Metazoa > Chordata > Ceratodontiformes > Ceratodontidae > Neoceratodus > Neoceratodus forsteri. The sequence continues at coordinate 43,361,185 of CM028137.1, forward strand.
ACCTGTGGTCCAACATTGCACAGGACAAAGTAGCAGACTTTGTGAATGGCCAGTATTGCACCAGACATGTAGCAGACTTTATGAATGGCCCAACACTGTCCCAGCCATATAACAGACTTTGTGAGTTGCCAACATTGCACCAGATATGTAGCAGACTTTGTGAATGACCCAGCATTGCCCCAGACATGTAACAGAATTTGTCAGTTAGATACAAAAAGGATTATTTTACTTCCCCCACTTTCATGGCTGCTAAGTCTCACAAAACCATGAGTTTTATTAATCAATCAATCAATCAATTAATCAATCAATATCTTTATTTAGCCAGGCAGATCACCATTAAGCAGGGCTCATTTACAAGATGGACCTGGTAGTTTGAACAACAACAAGTCACAATACAACAACCTGGAGTAGGTGCAGCAACATTAGCAGCCCATGTACAGTCATTATGAGTGAGAAAGGCATGGCTTGGCACAGTGGTGTACAATAATTTATAAATAGCAAAATAAGGCTTGACACTGGGAACAGAACAAGGCAGCATCATTTACAGGCATGGTACCAAAGGCAGTCAGCATACAACTATGTGTGAGTTCTATGCAAGGCAGGTCTCTGATAGACAGCAGAGTACAATATTATATTGAATGAGGTCTAAACCAGCACAGCATCATGTGGCCTAGGAGAAAACTATAAAGCAAGGGCACTGAGGGCACAGGTTGCACCAAGGATAGTGGAGGGAGGAGAGGTTAGGAGGGGTGGGAAGGAACAATTGTAATACCTTCAGGATTGACATATGCTCATTAGTCAGCGGGGTAGGTCTAAGGGTAAGGGGGAGGGTATGTGGTGAAAAGGTGCCATTAGTAGATAGAGGTGAAAGACGGGTAGGAGGAAGAGTCAGAGATTCAGCACTGGAAGCAGTTGCAGGACTCTATAAATGATCATTGGATAAGATTTTTGAAGACAGCTAATGGTACAGGTGAAACGAGCTGCAGTAAATTTTGAGCAGTATTCCTGTATTACACAAAAGTGGATTCAGAGTCACAAAATTGATGTACAGTATGTCAGTTTGGAAAAATCCAGTTATGTAAAATAAGTGACATGATGAACAGCAGCATACTTGAAAGATGTATTTCATTGTCAAAAGAGGTGGCGGTGAAGGTTAGGGAGAAAATAATAGCATTTAGGAAGTATAAGGAAACATAGAAGAAGCAGGACAGAGAACTGTACCAGTTAAGGCAGAAGGAAGCAGGGAGCGTAGTCAGAATAGCAAAGGTCCAAACTGAGGAAAAGATATCCAACTTGGTTAAGATGGGGATAAAACCTTGTATAGGTATATCAGGGAGCGTAGAAAGACAAAGGGAGGGATAGTGAGACTGAATAGAATGGATGGTGGGTGGGCACAGAGGGACAGTGAAACATCAGGGATACTGAACGAATACTTCTGCTCAGTATTCACAAAATATGAGACGGAGGAGGTGCCTAATCCAATTAACAGAAGCACTCTGGATAGGGGGGTCGATCCCAGTCCTTTCAAAGAAGAAAGCGTTCTGAAATAACTCCTAAAACTGAAAGTGGACAAAGCAATGGGACCTGATGGGATTCACCCCAGAATTCAAAAAGAATTAAGGAGAGAACTAGTAACAACACTGACTACCCTTTTTAACAAATCATGGGAGGATGGTGTGGTACCTGAGGACTGGAGGAAGATGGATGTGATTCCCCTTCACAAAAGTGGGAGCAAGACAGAGGCAGAAAACTACAGACCTGTTAGTTTGACCTCAGTGGTAGGGAAAGTGATGGAATCACTTCTGAAGGAAAGAATTGTTGAGTACCTAGAGGCCAGTGGGGCACAGAACCCAAGACAGCATGGGTTCACAGCCGGAAAGTCATGTCAGATGAATCTAATTTATTTCTTTGACTGGGTGACCAAAGTAGCAGACTGGGGAGGGGCTGTGGACATGGCCTATCTAGACTTTAGCAAGGCATTTGACACAGTCCCACACAAAAGATTAACAGTCAAATTAACTAGCCTGGGAGTGGGTGCCAGGGTGGTAGCCTGGGTAAAACATTGGTTGGACAACAGGACACAGAAGGTAATTGTAAATGGAGTCCACTCAAAAGAAAGATGGATTACTAGTGGGGTACTGCAGGGTTCAGCACTGGGTCCAGTCCTTTTTAATGTCTTTATAAGTGACATTGCAGAGGGACTGGAAGGAAAAGTATGCCTCTTTGATGAGAAGGGACTTGGCAAGGTTGGAGAAATGGTCAGAAGTATGGCAGCTTGTATTCAATGCAAAGAAATGCAAAATAATGCACCTGGGAAACAAAAACCCAGGGGAAGATTACACAATGGGGGGAGGTAGTAACAACAACAAAAAAGGAAAAAGGCCTGGGGGGGTAATCGTATCAGATGACCGTAAGGTTAGCAAGTAATGTGAGAAGGCAGTAGGGAGGGCTGGGGAGATACTGGGATGTATAGGGACAGGCATCACCAGCAGAAAACAAGTTGTTATCCCTCTGTACAGACAGTTGGTGAGACCCCATCTGGAGTACTGCGTCCAGTTCTGGAGACCCCATCTCCACAAGGACATAGACAGGATGGAGGCAGTCCAGAGGAGGGCAACTAAAATGATGCATGGTCTGCAAGAGAAGCCATACGAGAAGAGACTAAAGTAGCTTAATATGTATACCCTTGAGGAAAGGAGGGAGAAAGAGGATAAGATAGAAACTTCTATGTACCTCAGTGGAATCAACAAAGTCCAAGAGGGTAGCATCTTTCAGAAAAAGAGATGTGCAAGAACCAGGGACACAATTTGAAGATAGATAGGGGATGGCTCAGGGACAATGTGAGGAAGTATTGTTTCACAGACAGGGTGGTGGATGCATGGAACAGCCTTCCTGAGGAAGTTGTGGGGTCTAAAACTGTGGGAGAATTCAAGAATGCATGGGACAGACATAAGACAATTTTTGGTGGGGGGTAGGAAGAAATAGGCTGTTGGTTAAATCGGATCTGTAGCTTATCCTGTAGGTAAGAAAATGTGCAGACTAGGTGGGCCAAGCGGTCCTTATCTGCCGTCAAAGTCTATGTTTCTAGGTTTCTATGTAATGCTACATCCAAAACATTTCTCAATAAAGCCACTAATCAAGAATCATTCTTGGGAAAATCCCTAACAAACCTGAAAGTTACTAGTTTCAGTTTGTAGTCATTTGTGTGCTATCAGTGAGCAAAATGGTCTTGAAATCCCTGTTTTAATGGATTTTCAACTTTCATGAACATCAGAATTTCGGATAAATACCTTTGAGCCAATGGCTCTTTTACATAGGCTCTATGCCAATATACAAAGAATAGAAGTACAATTTGTGAGAGATTAGCAGGCAAGCAGTTGGAATACAAATTTCAGTACAGAGTACGCATGGTTTGAAAGGTACAGATAATATAAATAACAGAACAACACAACCAAGCATACATTTAAGAATGATGAGTCACTGCAAACAATATTTAAATTAATTAAATCTGCCAGAAAGGCATTGTCACAGGGAAAGGTGAAGTGGAGAAATTGAGTTGCTGCCAGTTGTGTGAGGTAGCGTAGGAAAGTGGAAGAGAGAGTGGGTATAGAGGGGTAACTGGGAAGGAGGTAAAAGGAGAGGTGGGTGGGAGGCAAGGATCGGGAACTTTTGCAACAGTGGGTGGGGCACGCAGTTTAGAAAAGGGAGAGAGGAAGGTTGTTGAAGGAGGGTAAGAGAAGAAGGTGGTGGACCAGGGCTAGGGAGAGAGGCAGGGGTATAGAGGGGAGAGGGGGGAGGGTGGTGGCAGGCAGAGGTGAGGATGGTAGAGAGGTGTGAAGAACAGGAGTGACTGCCAGGGAGGTTAGGGGAAACAGCCATAGGTGGCTCTGTACACAAGCATTTGATGTAGCTTCTGTTTGAACGAGCAGCGGGTGCCTAAGTTGATGAGTTTGTTGCCCAGGGGAGTTAAACATCTTAGGGGTTCTACCTGCAAAAGACTGCTGGCCTTGAGCTGTGCGACAGCGGAGAACAGATAGATAATAGTTGTCAGAGCTTCTTGTGTAATGGTAATGGCTGGCTGGGCTTAAGAGAGAGACTGAACCCCAGGGGGCATGAGTCCCATCAATTACTTTTTGCTAGTAGTCAGGTTTGGAAAGTAATCCTTCCCTGAAGTTGCAGCCAGTTTGACTGTTTATAGAGGTTGCAGGTATGTGTGCAGTGGGCAGCACCAGTAAGGAGTCTGCAGGTCCTATTCAGCACTATAATGATTCACCACAGTGCTGTAGCTGTGGCTGCTCCATAGATAACAAGCCCATAATCAATGATGGAGACAATAGAGCTATGTATTGCTGGTTTAAGGGTGTCAGGTGTCAGGCAGTGTCTATGTTTATAGAGAAGGTCTATATGGATATTTACAGACTTCACAACTGAATTGATATAGCTGGAGAAGGACATTTCAACAGTCTAGCTTATAATTAACAAATTTACATGATCCAGAGAGTCTGACACCAACTATGCGCTTTCTAAATTTCAGGTTGTTCTGTCCAGAGAAGACCACAAAATTAAGGTTGAACATATAAATGCATTTGTAACATTAAATATAAGAATGCAACCATGTCCATGTAAATTAGGTGACTTAGATTTTCCAAATACATCAATTATCCAACACATTTAAGTTTTTTGGTATCTTTTTTGCATAGAGTAATTTAAAACAATACCCATCTCTGTTGCAGTTTTGATACAATGTTATGACACAAATCTCTTGCTAGCCTGTCTTTATAAATCCCACCAGATAAACAGAATCCAGGCATAGAGTCACTTACTAACTACTTCATGCAACTAAATCAGAACTTGGAATTTGTTTTTACAGGTTACTTTAACCTCAGCTGCAATGCTAAGTAGTGTTGGTGAAGTGCATTAAATTCGCTACCCATAGTATTTCACAAATAACCTGAACTTCTGATCATACTATGGGTAGCAAGGCAAATAACTATGCATCCAGAAGTAACACGAAGTTCCCATTTTTTGGGGTACTTCGCATTACTTCAGGTTATATAAAGAACATCTATTTTATTTCCCTAGTGTCTAATGGCCCCCCATCCTGTCAGGTAGTACCCCCCAACCTGCTTCACCTCAACCCTGAGTCAGATCCATTTAAAAAAAAAATCTATTTTCCCTGATATCTAGTGACCCCCACAACTCCCCACCCTGTCATGTAGTAATCCCCCACCTCATTCCCCAACCCCAACTGGAGCGGGCCATCGGCACATCCCTCCACTCATGTCCATGGCCAGCAGCCCGCCAGACTCAGTTCTGCTGCGGTGTACAGTGACCTCCATGAAGACTCCATTTGAGTCAAGGCACTAGAGATATGCATTGTGCCACAGCTTGGATTTTGTAATCTGTACTGAGAGCTTGGAAAAAATCAATTTAATTTTTTGATAAAATATTGGGTCCGTCTGTTTTTGTGTGCACTTTACTTCCTTGGTTCTGGTTCTTAGTAAAAGGTAAGCCACCTCTGTAGAGCAGCACCAGATCCCTTTCGTGACTCGAAGCTCACTTCCTGGAACTGTTGTATAAAAGATTTTGCCTGGCATGCATAGCCCCACTATTTTGCTTCTAGATTTTGATATGGGAGTTGGCCAAATGCAAGGAAACCAGGTGAGGGGAGAAGCATAAGGCAGATAAGGGAAAAGGGGTCAAGGACAATAAAAAGCCACCAACAAGGCTGATCAGTCTGGCTCCTCCTGAACCATAGATGTCTTTGCCTCCTGCCTCAGAGCTGATGCCTGGGCCTCAGTCTGCCCCAGAACCTAACCCATTGCCTTTGCCGCTCCCTTTGCTGCCTCATCCTCTGGGCCCTAGGGACCTGGTAGTTCTGCCAGCTCTACCTACAGCCCCAGTAACAGCAGACAACATTGTACCATTGGGACCACCAACTCTGGGACCAGGCACAATACCAGAATCAGCCCCGAAGCAAGGTAATGAAGGCCTAAACATTGGTAGTAGTATAAAAGAATATGTTGAACAGATGATAGGCTCATTGGGAGAGGATGGTATGGGGCAATTTTAAAAAGCATTGGCTGACATAAAAAAGGGAAAAGGGGACGGGGTCATCTCAGACAAGGGTGGAGGGTCAAGAGAGGGCATGGGCACATGGCAAGTAGGAACACTAGGAATGAGGACAGGGGAGCATGTGCCACTGGCTACAAATGAGAAAATGTGGAAGGGGGAGTTCACAGACATTTGTATTAATTAGCAAAGATTCAGTCAGGGAATATGATGAAAAAGAGAGCATAGGAAAAAAGAACATGGCAGCAGCAATGGTGCTATTAGGAATGGAGGAATAGGACAAGTCCACAAAAGGAAAGACATGGGACCTTTGGTCAGTATGTGTTATGACTTACTCGACCATTGTGATAGAAAAGAAACATGAGCCTGCAATATATCTTCTCCTCACATACTCCCTGACAATAAGAAAGGTGTATAAGATGCAGGGAGGTAGTCACTGGCTACAAAAACAGAGAAACATAGACTTTGATAGCAGATAAGGACCGCTTGGCCCACCCAGTCTGCCAATTTCCCTATCTTTTGAATAAGCAACAGATCCTAGTTAACCAACAGCCTACTTCCTCCTACCCTCAACCCCTAGAATTGCCTTATGTCTGTCCCATGCATTCTTGAATTCCCCCACTGTTTTTGACCCCACTACTTTCTCTGGAAGGCTGTTCCATGTGTCCACCACCCTCTCTGTGAAAAAATACTTCCTCATGTTGCCCCTAACCATCCCCCCTCTATGTTCAAATTGTGCCCCTCTGTTCTTGCACATCTCTTTCTCTGAAAGATGCTACTGTCTTGGACTTTGTTGATTCCCTTGAGGTTCTTGAATGTTTCTGTCATGTTCCCCCTCTCCTTCCCTATTTCAGATAGCAGACTGAGTTGCATGTCCCTCTTCCTTTGCTCCTCTTTTGTCACCCTCCTGTCCCTACCCCCTATCACTCTATATCCCTTAGCTCACCCCTAGTATCCCTGACTCTGATGCCTTCCTCTGTACTTATGCCAGTATCCCTTCAAGCTTCCAGCTTAATGCTGCCTGATCCTGGTTCCTGGTTCAGGTCCCTAGGACTCTAACTTATTCATTCAAACTGGGTTACTACCCTCCACCTGCCCATTCTTCCCTTCCCTGCCCTCTGCTGTACTTGTTCTCATGCAGTACTTAGAAATTGGCTCCCTTGGGTCATGCTCCATTGCTTTAGCTATATATGGGTATATAAATTTGTATATGATTCTCCCTTGACATGTTCTTTTGTGTATGTCTATTACCTGTTGCACCATATTCATTATGTATTATTAGTGCATTGTGATCATATATGCATATGTATATGTATATATATATTTATACAACGTATGTTGTCAGATAAATGAGAGTATAAAACATGATATCTCACATGGGCCGTGAAGATAACATTGTTATCTTCATGTTCCTATATGTCATATGTTATCTCCACGTTCCTATATGTCATATCGAAACTTATCTGGTTGATCCTGCCACTCTGAGTAGTTTCACTTTCCCTAGAATTGTAGCGTGACCGGCGCTATAGACAGTGACTGATTTGTACATTGGTAAATGTTTTTAGAATGTGCCCCGAGTTCAGTAAGTTAGAATTTCCTGTAATTTTTCTGTAATTCGTTGTAAAAAGCTTCAAACTGCACTGGAGTGCAGCGGTGACCGAGCAGCAGCTTTTCAGCAGTAAAATGAGCGCGGCGTGCGGCAACAGCGCTTCATTTACTGTTGAAAGCCGCCGGCGGTCCTGCGCACTCTGTGTGCAGTTAGCTTTTGAGCTGAAAAAATTACAAGAAGGCTTCAGTGTTCAAAATTACTGTACAAATAGATCACTATCTATAGCCGCTTCGATCTATAATATAGAAAATAACTTTGAGATCAACCAAACAACTATATAAATGTCTTTTCCCCAAAATAATAGCAGGATCAACCAGATATTTTTACCAACTTTAAACTGACAGGATCAACCAGATATTTAAAAACCCTATATAATCTATTATGTTGGGGAAGCATGTAGAGCCCTGTGTGTGTGTGTGTGTGGGGGGGGGCATGGCATGATAAACCAGATAATGCTTCTTAAAACTAACCATAAATAGCAGAATCCACCAAATATTTCTTAAGCAATAAATGACATCTGCTGTTTTGGCAGCATTTCTGTAAAGGGGGGTTGTATTGCTAGGGCCATCACCTTTATGTCACCCATTGCATTGAGAGGGGCACGTAGTGAGGTTGTGTTGGGGGCAGGGGCAAAGCATACGTATAAACCCAGGCCTGACATGGCTGACTGAGATATCATATTTATCTTCCTCGGGGCCAGTGACATCAGATATCTCACTAGTGGCTTCGCCACTCATGAGATATCATGATATCACTGGCCTCTCGTGAAGATAAATATGATATCTTCAGTCGGGCCATGTCATATCCCCTATATATATATATATATATATATATATATATATATACACACATACACACAACTATGTATGGTGTTTCCCTTCTTGTACATGGCCTTGTTATACCCGGGTCCCTCTTGCAAATAAGCCTCGCTCATGATGTTAGCCTGGATAAATCAAGATTTTGATTGATTGATATTATGAGGATTGTCCAAGGGATGTGCCCCACATGCTGTAGTTTAGACCTGGGCCCTACTTCCCTGATTTTGGGTTGTAGTGACATCATTGGCCCAGTCTTAGCTCAGATTATCCAGTGCTCCTTGGAATCGGGTGAGTTTTCAAGCTCCCTGAAGGAGGTGGTGGTGACACCTCTTCTGAAGAAAGCTTCTTTGGACCCGGATACTCTTGCGAACTACAGACCCATCTCAAACCTTCCTTTTGTGGGAAAGGTTGTCGAGAAAGTTGTGGCAACTCAACTGGAGAACCATTTAACCATCCATGATATATATGAACCTCTCCAATCGGGCTTTAGTAAGAGGCACAGCACTGAGATGGCTCTGGTTCGGTGCTCAATGATCTCCTGATGGCAAGAGATCAGAGAAACTGTTTACATCTTGGTACTCCTTGATCTCTCTTCAGCCCTTGACACTGTGGACCATGGGGTCCTGCTTGAGTGCCTGAGGGCCATCTGTGGGCTGACTGGTACAGTGCTCAGATGGTTTTCATCTTTCCTCACTGGTAGAACTCAGAGAGTTGTCTCGGGAATGTTTTCTTACGAGTCTTTCTCTCTGCCTTGTGGGGTGCCCCAGGGCTCGGTGCTGTCCCCCATGTTGCTTGCAGTGTATATGATGCCCCTCAGAGACATTGTAAGACAGTATGGACTGAGGTTTCACTGCTATGCTGCTGACACCCAGCTCTACCTGTCTTTTGCCCCCGACCAGGCTAGTGCTCTCGGTATTTAACAGCTGCCTCATTGAAATCCAAGATTGGATGAATTCCAGCAGGTTGAAGTTGAACGCAGGAAAAACTGAGGTTTTGGTGGTGGACCCGGGTCATTGGACTTGGTCCAGACTACTTGAAAGAGCTTCTGACTCCTTACACCCCTGTACGACAGCTCTGCTCGGCTGATGAGGGGGTTGCTGGAGATTCCGAGGGTTAGCTTAAATTTATCTGGGGCTCGCTCTTTTATGTTTGCTGCCCCAACCCTCTGGAATTCTCTGCCCTGTCAGCTTCAGGAGTGCAGGACAGTGGGGAGCCTTAAGCAGGCACTGAAGGCATTTTTATGGAGCAAAGCTTTTCCTGACTTTCTGTGATTTTATCTATATTTATTGAATTTTCTATGTACCCGTGAAGCGCCTTGATACTGTGAAAGGTGCTCAATCAAATAAAGCTATTATTATTATTATTATTATTATTATTATTATTATTATTCCACGTCCTCCATGAAGCATTCCCACAGTCTTCAATACTGGAAGTGTCACCATACGGGAACTCCCTCTCCATCACTGCTTCATCCACTTCAATGTTGCAAGATAACAATGAGGTATGTCATGGTATGCCTAAAGCATTTTCCTCCTCATCATCAATTCATCACTGTCAATTGGTGCTGTTACTATGGACATTACTGTTTTTGAGGGTATGTGAGCCTCATTCATTTTGATAAATGTCAGCATGCCAACATTTTTAGGAGATAGATTTGTGCACCTGTCATGCACAATGGCACCCGCTGAACTGAACACCTGCTCAATGCTGACACTGGAGGATGGGCAGCTAAGGTATTTCAGGGCAATCGCTCTTAGTGCTACCAGTCATTGACCTTAGTGCCCCAGTGCCCCAATACAGTAATGGCTCATCTCCAATGGCGAGGTCCTTTGTATCTGCAAAATATGCATCTACCAAACATTTTGCCAGTCGAAGAAGTGCAGTGTGATGATCCTCCTCCTCCTCCTCAGTTTCCTTCATGTCTGTGACTCCCACCCAACTGAGGGCGACCCAAATGGGATTCAGCATAGGTTCCTTTACTTTGCATTGCTTTTCTGTAGTTTGACACCCTGGCTGAGATGAAGAGAAGTGAGTGGCAGTAACACTAGATCACTGTGCAGTACCATCAACTTTCTTTGCCCCTTGTGCCCGTAGTAGCAACTGTGCACCACTTACCCTCTGAGTGAGTAGTTCTGTCATACTCTGCAACTCATGATGCCCACTTTGTAATATGACTGCCAGCCCACATTTACAATGTTGGTCAAGCACTGTTGCAATTCCAAACTCCTCAGACTGCATAATATACATTATGTGGGTGTTGGAGTCTAATGTGGACAGCATGTGTTCCATTAATGAACAAATTGGTGTCACCACCTGCCTCCAGCTGTTGCTGCATGTTCAGCAGTGTCTGCCTCAGCACCCATAGCAGAGGAATGGACTCACTGATGCAGGCAGTGTCCCCACACACTGCCTGTGTTGCATGCTTGAAGGGTTCTAGAATCAAGATGAGCCCATCTATTAGGTGCCACTGCTCTGTTGTGAGACACATGAATGCCCCACTGTTGTCACGACTCGCATGAATTAGCAGATACTCAGATATAGCCTTGTACTGCTGGTACAGATGCTCCATCATGTACAAGCTGGAGTTCCACCAGTTGACAACATCAAAATTTAAATGGTGCTGGGGCAGCTTGTTCTTTACCTGCAGATCACGGAGATGGTCACGTGCTTTTGCTGAATGTGTAAAGTGGGCACAGATGCATCAGGCAAGAGCCAAAACTTCTTTGATATCCTGATGGTTAAGGAAAGTCTGCACTACAAGTTAAGGCAATGTGCCAGGCATGGCACCTTAACAAATCCCCCATCAGTGATGTATTTCTGCACATTTCAGCCATTATCACTGGCGATGAATCCAGCTTTCAGTGAATGGGAGTGGAGCCACTGATCAATTTCAGTTAGTATGACTTCCAGTATCTTTTCTCCCATGTGTGACCCGGAGATACTCTTCATGGTCAGTGTCTCATGCTGTCTTACACCAGGCATGTTGCTACCACTGCAGTTTGTCCTACTGCAATTCTCACCTCTCCCCCAATCAGCTGCTATCCCAGGTACCCGTGCCTAGTGTGCTGTAATGCACAGGTAGGAGCTACCAGATGTTTTCCCACTGATCCACATGTCCATGCTAAGATGGACTTACTGTGCTGAGGAATGCTGCAGAGTATGATGTACCACGTCACATACAGTACTGTACAGTTCGGGGATGGCACGCTTTGAAAAGTATATACATGATGGCACCTGCCATTTTGGCAAGGCATGGGCCACAAAATGCCTAAATCTCACATTCTCTACAAAGGATTATAGCAACAAATTCAGAGCAATCATTTCTACACATGCTGCATTCACCTCCCATGCTGTACCATGATTAGGCAGGAATTTTGTTTGCCTTCCAAAATGGAAGTCAGCGTTGGCTGAACTTTTCTTAATACTGCTGCCATCAATGATGCACCTGGTGGTGTGCCAAACAGCTTGCTTTATCATTGTGCCAGTAAGGGGGTGCTCCTTGCTTGGAGTTTGCCAGTGTTGCTCATGGCCTGTGGCGATGCACGACACACCTCAGCGGCTTTTTGGTTTTTCATAACTAGTGGGGTAGGAATCACATTTTGGGTTGGGGTGGTACTCCAGATTCTAGGACCAGTACTTTGTACACTGCTATAATCCTCATTATCCAATACAACAACAATGTCCTCCTCTTCACCTGCACCTCCCTGTAGTGGTGCTGTGTGTATTTTGCTTACATTGCCCTCTGCTTGGAATGTACCAGAACCACTGGCACTGGTTGCCTTATGGTGTTGACACCACAGAATTGGGTGCCTATTTTTAAGGTGTGTGTGTGTTGCTCACCTGTGCCGAGATGACTACCCTTCTTACCCCAGCTTACTCGGGTTTGACACAATTGACAAATTGACACTGTCTCATGAGATGGGTCCAGTACATAAAAATGCCACACTAGGGATTTATGGGGCCTTGTATTTACTTGGTGCCAAGATGACTGTGATTGTGATAGCAAAGGAGAAGGTTTGCTCTTTATTATGTTGTGGGGTGACTGGAGCAATGTAGAAAAATGGGAGAAACAGTGGTTGGGGTTGTCGTCATGTTGCTTCACATGTACCACCACCTCACCCTCACTCACTGGACATGGACACACATTATCTGCCTCTGCTTTCAACCTACCATCACCAACAGCACCACTTTTAAATTGCCCTTCAGCACCAACAGCCTCTAAGCCCATAGTTGTTTGTTTGCTGGTGGTGCTGCTGCTTCCTCTCACTGTTTCACTTGACACTGAGACATCCATCAGCATGTCTGCCTCAGATTCTGCAGAGAAAAACTTAATGGAAGTAAAGTCAACACCAGGGCCATATACTTTGCTCCTACTGCTCCTGCCTGCCACAGTCATCTGAATGCTGTCCCTGTGCTCCCCCCAGACACATTTCTGGTTCCTGCACCACTATCAGGATTAGTATTAGGAACCACAAATTGGGAAACGTTCTTTGTGAGTGCTCCATGGCCTCTCCCTTTAGTTGCCCTTTTCTTCCCAGTCATTCTTTAGTACCCGCAGGGACACAACAATCACTCAGTTTAAATCGCTGTCTGGATAACAGTGATTTTTTTTTCCTAAATGCAGTTGTGCACACAGGAATAAAACAATCACTTGGCTTAAATCGCTGTCTGGAGAACAGTGAGTATTTTCCTAAATACAGGTGCACATGCAGGGACACAACAATAACTCAGCTTAAATAGCTCTCTGAGAAACAGTGATTTGTTTCCTAAATACAGGTGTGCACTCAGGGACACAACAATCACTTGGCTTGAATCGCTGTCTGGAGAACAGTGATTTTTTTTCCTAAATACATGTGTACACACAGGGACACAACAATCACTTGGCTTGAATCGCTGTCTAGAGAACGGTGATTTTTTTCCTAAATACAGTTGTGCACACAGGGACACAACAATAACTTGGCTTAAATCGCTGTCTGTAGAACAGTGACTTTTTTCCTAAATACAGGTTTGCACACAGGGACACAAGAATCACTTGGCTTAAATCGCTGTCTGGAGAACAGTGATTTTTTTGTCCTAAATACAGTTGTGCACACAGTCACACAAAAATCACATGGGTTAAATCACAGTCAGGAGGACAGTGATTATTTTTTTTTATTAAGAAAAGACAGGGCACCTGCCAACTGATATTGTTCAGAAGAAAACTGTGCCTTCTAAACTGCTCCTACTCTCCCCTGGCCCACACAAGCCACCAAACCACAACTTCTAACAGAAAACTAAATACTGCAAATAAACAAAACAGGATGGAGAAAAGCAACACAAAAAAATCAATGTGTGTCTAAAGAGTACTCACAGTAACGGTTCTGAAGCAATTTGATAAACAAAATGCTCTTTTATATAATGTTTTTAGATTTGAATCTAAGCTGCAGCCCAAGCTCTGCTCTCTAAGTCTCTCTCAAACACACTACACTCACAAAATGAGAAAACTAGCTTAGAAACATAGAAACATAGAAGTTGACGGCAGATAAGGACCGCAAGGCCCATCCAGTCTGCCCATTTCTTTTTCTACCTTATAAATGTGCCATCGGCCTTTGCTCTGTCAGTGACCTATCTATTCATAGTCATTTGTATTGCTCCCTTATGCCTATCCCATGCCTGTTTGAAGCCCTGCACTGTATTCATAGCCACCACTTCTTGTGGTAAGCCATTCCATGCATCTACCACCCTTTCTGTGAAAAAGAATTTCCACATTCCCCTTAATCGGCCTCCTTCTAATCTCATGCTGTGTCCTCTTGTCCTGCTATTTTTCTTACATTTAAACATGTTAGACTCTTTCACCTTGTTTATGCCCTTAGGTGTTTAAATGTCTCGATCATATCACCTCTCTCCCTCCTTTGCTCAAGGGTATACATATTGAGCTCCGTTAATCTGTCCTCATATCTCTTCTGATGCAGTCCCTGCACCATTTTGGTTGCCCTTCTCTGGACTGCCTCAATTTGGTTAATGTCCTTGTGAAGGTGTGGCCTCCAATACTGCACGCAGTACTCCAGATGGGGCCTAAATAATTTTCAAAATCCTACAGTATATTCATTCAGGTTTTGAATTAATTTCATGAATAAACTTAATGAACAAATTCCTTTGTGGAGATGCCGGGGATAGAACCCGGGACCTCATATATGCAAAGCATGCGCTCTACCACTGAGCTACATCCCCGTGAAAAATTTCTGTCCTCTAGCTATTCTCAAACCCAGTACCCTTGCTATCAGAATCAGCAGCTCTACTTCTTAACCATTGTATCTGGCTAAAAAAATTTCTACACAATGTCCCTAAGTTGTGCTCAAACCCAGTACCCTTACAGTCAGAGTTGGCAGCTCTACCTCTTAACCAATTTGTCTACCTTTTCCTTGGCTGTTCAGCAATATGTGACCTCATATCCTATGGTTCACTGCAAACTTCAATTATTTTACTGAACTTCACGGGCGAAGTTTAAGCTTCGCGGATCTGGGACACCTGTACCATTGACTGAAACAGGAATCAAAGTTTTTGATTTTTAAATTTTGCAAATTTGCCCCAAATGCCTCAAAGTGGGACTTCACAGGCTGGAAAACTTCACAGAATACTTGGAATCTGCAAAGTTTTATGTGGCACAAATTTTGACAACTCTGCACACCTCTAGTCAGAAGGCAGGAATTAACACCAGAGAGGAAGAGTAGAATCATAAGAAGACAGGGGGTGGGGTGGGGTAGAGCAATGCCAGGTCTGAGGGGAAGTTTAGAGTGAGTGAGGTAACAGAAGAGAGCTAAATTAAAAAGGAAAATTATTAATTTCTAAGAATTTACAAAGAAGGGCAATACGCAGACAAAGCAAGGATAGTGCTGCACAATGCCAGGTGGGGGGGTGGTATTAAAGAAAGTGAAAAAACACAAAGAGAAGAATTTAAATGGTTAATTATTAACTTGGCACATTAATAAATTAATTAGCCAAAGTAACCAACTAAGCATAACAGTAAAATTAACTAAGCACAGTTTAATCAGCTAATCAGTTTAGAACACATTTGTATATTAATAATGATGGCAACAACAGTAAAAATCAGTCCTGAAAAGCATGCTAGAGAAACTGGCCCAAGCAAAAACTTAGATATAGTATACCATAACGGAAATACTTCTCGACCACAGGGATTCCAGATCTTTACAATGTCGTATGTAAAAATGTATGTCAAACATTAAGACGTGTTTTGTGCAGTACTTTTGGAAGGGTGGGGCATCTCACAACAAATATCTGGACAAGCAGTCAGCCTGAACCTTTCATGTCTGTCACGGCCCATTGGGCATGTTTTGATAACTCACGTGGGACTGGGGCTAGTGAAGCATTGCAGTTTGCTGTTCTAAGAATGTTTTATTTTCCATGTGAACATACCCCATACAACATCAATGAAGAGTGCCAAAAAGCAATTCAGCAATGGCTCACTTCGCAGGGACTATTAGTTGGCTTTATAGTTGCAGATAATGGGTCCAACATAAGGAAGACCTTGGAGGAGGGGGGCTTTGTTCACATCTTCTACTTTGCACATTGTTTAAATTTAATAGTTTATGGTTTTCTCGATGAAGGCAGGGAAATTATGGATCTCATTAGCACTGCAAAAAGAATATGTGTTAATTTCAGTCACTCAAGCAAAGCCTGTCACTTGTTTGAAAAAATACAGCAGAAGCACAGTTTACCATTGCACAGACTCATCCAAGACATTTCTGCTCAATGGAATTCAACCTTTTATGTATTCCAAAGGCTGCTGGAATGAAAGAAAGCTGTCAGGCAATACACCTGTGAAAATAAAATTGGTGATGCAAATGTTTATATTACTCTGCCACAATGGACCATTCTGGAGTTTCTAATTTTCTTGCACCAGCCATTTGAGGAAATCACCAGGGGGGTTACTGCAAGCACAACTCTCCGTCAGGTGATATCCCTAATAAAAATCTTAAAATTCAGACTGAATCTGATTAGGGAAAAGTTACAGAACAAGACAGTTCTATGATCACACAGACTGCCAGTGGTGCTGCTGACACATGCAGGTTGCCCCCCAGAGTACAAGATCTAATGAGACATGATCAAAAACATTGAAGAAGATGACAAACTATGTAAAATGCTTCATTCTGAGTACTATATTAAAGCAACAACCTTGGATCCATGATACAAATGGAAGTAACTACTGCGTGATGATGATGACACTTGTTTTAAGATAAACAAGAAATAATTGATGAGGTGCATGCTGTCATGGAACAGAATAAAACAGCAGTACCACATTCAGAATCTTCTTCATGACACAGCACAGTATCAGGTGGCCCTTTCTGTAGTGTAGCAGCTTTTTCTCCATCATCCCCCTCCTCAGCCACTGCAGCCAAATCTTCTTCACCAACAGCCAAGCATACCACTGCCCCACAGTCACTTGGTTCAGCTTCACATCTCTGGAGTCACTTAGAAGATGTAACTGTAGCATCTTCTTTATCTGCCTCTTGTAACACAGCCTCAGCACAGACCGTTGTTGAAATGTACCTGGCAGAACACAGTATCAGCTGAAATGCTGATCCTTTGAAATACTGGAAATCCTAACAAAATACGTGGCCTGCTTTAGTAAATACTGCAGTGAAGTACATGAATTGCCCTCCGACTAGCGTCTGTTCAGAACGATTGTTTAGCTCAGCTGAAAATATCATTACTGACACACGATCCTGTTTGACACCAGAAAATGCTGAACACCTCACATTTCTCAAAGTCAGCATTCCTCACTTTAATTTCAAATATGACACCTGAATAAAACATACACTGGCTGGTCTGAGCAGGCCATATCCACAAAACACTTTCAATAATTCATGCCTGTGGTGAAAATCTTTTGTGAATGGGGTCTACTGCAGTACTTGAGGTAGCAATTAATTGCAGCAAGTTAGGTCAGGATGGACTATGCCAGGCCATTATTACTTAAATGATCACATGAGCAGCACAGAATAGAAAAAAAATATAACAACAATAGATTCAAAGTCCAAATACAGCAAGCAACTACATTTCATGTCACAAAAGTACTTGGTGGTATCAGGTACCACTATCTGATCTGGAAGGTAAGGTACTGCTGTCTACTACTACTACTATCACTTTTTGTCCTCATGAGTCACAGTCACAAGTCATGACTACTTGTCACTTTTTGTCCTTGCTCCACTCCTCCTTACTACTACTACTCGTCACTTTTTTTGCCCTCAGCAAGTGATCCTGACTGTACTGTTTTAATGTTCATACAGTGAATGCATGGCTCAGCAGATGGCGGAAACCCAGAAATGGAATACTCTTTGTATATTTCTCACGTACCCCATATTTGGCTGTGATTACTTCACAGAAAAAAATACTAGTAAATTCATATAATTTCATTATTGTTTGTGTGTGCATGGTATGCTGGCCTGGTTACATCTCACTTATAGTAACTAGGCTGAGATTATTACTGTATTTTATTTTTGATATTAAATTACTTGGCAGTAGCTGGCAGCAACTGTGGAACTAGCAAGGATGTAATTGTGTTGTTTGTCATCCAGTCTTCAGGTGGCAGTGGCAAACTTTTTTATGATTGCACTGCACTTGATGGATGTGATGTGTGACTGGCTGCCTGCCTGGGTGGTGGCGATCATTTTGTCTTTTTAGTTTTTCCACTTTAAGAATTTAGCTTGTTGATCAGATTCAGTAGAAGTAGTCATAGTACTAGAAAACATTAGCACCTATTGGATCAGGTAGTGTACCATATATCAAAGTACACCGGAGTATGCGAAGCAGTTGCATCATTCACATGGGTAGGGTGGATTGACTCTCTTAGTGCTGCTCATTTGATCACTCATATCCACTTATTTGCAGGTTTGGCTCTGACTGAAACATCCATCAAAATAATACCCACACAGCACCATTAATAAAAGAAAGATCTTAGCTGCCTGGCAGTGCCTGGTGGTGTTATGATATAGATATGTACATCTGCCTGTCTGTCTGTCTCTCTCACTCACTCACTCTCTCTCTCTCTCGTCTGTCTCTCTCCTCACTCCGTCTCTCTCTGTCTCTCCCAGCACACTCATGTCATGGACCCGAGCAGGATATGCCACCATTACAGGCCAGCTATGAAAGGGCTAGTACTGAGTGACTGCTTTTTTGATTTAGCAGTTTTACATTAATTTTTATACAAATAATCCATTAAATTATTTCCTTTGGGCCTCAGTGTTAAATGTGACTGAATTTGGTCATTTTTACAGCAGGCGTGGAGGCAGGATAGTGTAGTGGTTAAGGGCACTGAGCTGCAGATCTGGAAACCTGGGTCTGAATTCCACCAGCCTACACTTGTATACTGTGTGACCCTGAGCAAGTCACTTAACTTCCGCGTGCTCCCAGGTTGCACCTGGAAACAAGCTCCTGCTTAATGTGCCTTTCCTGGTTAAACAATTTCCCTTTTCCTTTCCCTTTTATGCATTTTTTTGCATTTTTTGAAATATTTGTCAATAATTCAGAACTAATTAGAACTAATCAGAACAAATCAAAACATCACCGTATTCTGATTCTTACTTAATAAGGGTCAGAACTTCATTACGTTATTTCAGCCATAACAGAGACCATCCACCTTGACTGCTTCACTCCAGTGCATTGTCAATGTTTGTGATCTGAGAGTGTATGAACTGTGGTAAGCAGAAGAGTGTGGTGAGTCTGGGTATCAGAGCTGAATGAAAGAGGCAGATTATCAGTAACTCAGCATGCTGGATGGGGAGTGAGTTGCGGTTCCAACAAGGACTTCCAGTCCAATGCTGCCCTGTGTTCTCAACAAGTTGACGGGGAGAGGCACAACAAACTAAGTGTCAGTTCTAAAATATACATTATCAATAACTCAGTTTGCTGCTGGGGGTGCGAGTGCCGATTTAAACAAGGACATCTAGTCTGATGATACCCTTGATTCTTGGCGAGCTGAAGGGGCGGGAGTGCAACAAACTAAGTGATGGTTCAAAAATGTACAGAAAGGCAACCCAAGTCATATAGTAGTAATAACATTCATTTAGTCAGGGCATACTCACAGTAACCGGATTCTGTGGGGAATAAATGCCTCGGCTTCACCTCAGCATTTAATCATCCACAGAAGCCAGTTATTACTTTGTATATTACAACTAAATAATGTTATCGCTTAATTGACCCCTGTAAATGTAAAGGAAAAATCTACAACTGTGGGTCTGGATTACCCACAGTAAATCAGGAAAAACAAGACGCTTTCATATTTTTGCACCTGTAACCCAGGGATTGTATAACAACTTTAATTACCAAGTCCCTATCTCTAGGAAAAAAAGAAGTCACAAAAATAGTTAGAGACCTTGATTCCTCCCTTGTGTTTTCTGTCTCTGTACAGTGGGTTTTACTTTACAGAACAGAGCTGATGGACACAGAAGACATATTTCTCTGTTACATATCTGTGCATGTAAAGCAACTTACAGAGACTGATTTTAAATATTTTCTATGATCCAGACTGACTGGCAGAGCTCATAAGAATGAGTGCATCCTCACTGTGTATGAGGACATCAAATAGTACCTGCAGCCTCTGACATTGATGTTGAAATGATAATTAAACAGAACAAGATGTAAAGAAAACTTTAGATACAAGCACATGACATTAAAAAAAACAGATTCAGGTGAAGAGAAAACGTTATATTGAAACATTCCAGTCATAGAAAAAGGTATAAAAATGTTTACTTTAATTATAAACCTCAATTTAAATGGTAAGTTCTTTGTGCTCCCAAGCAGCAGGGAGGGATGGGACTTCTAAATTATAAAAATTACTACTATACCACAAGACTGGCAGAGGTCCCAGACATATGTACCAAAAAATTAAAGAGCAGGTATGACATGGAGGCTAATTCTCCCTCTACATTACCTCTCCATTCCCTCCCAGTTATTCCTTTGACCCAAAAAGTGATTAGAGAGCTGACTAATCCATGGCCAAAAGTGAAAATACAGTGCTAGTACCATACTATTAGGGATAAGTAGTGGTTCAGCAGTGTCAGTGGCTCAGCAGGTAGTACACTGGTCTCTGAGGTCAGAAGATCAGAAGGCTGTGGGTTCTATTACCACAACAGGCACTTGGGTTAAATCCCAATACTGCCACTGTAGAGCAGCATGAGTGGGTGCTGTCTTTTGGATGAGACGTTAAACCAAGGTCCCATCTGCCTGTTCTGGTGGTACGAACGTATCAGCAGAAACAGACCATTTGGTCTATCTAAGTCTGCGTGAGTGTGCAGCTAGCACCCCTAGTTTGTCATCCCACTGCCACCCACCTTCCCTGTCCCATGCCCTTTTGAAGCTGTTCACAGATTTACATGATACCACCCATTCTGGTAGGGCATTCCATTTGGCTGCCACCCTCTCTGTGAAATAGTGTCTCCAAATTTCCCCCTTAAATCTTTTCCCCTCTGTTCTTAGCCCATGCCCCCGGTGTCCCTCCCCCTCCTTAGATTAAAAACCCTGTCTGCCGATTCCTTATTGATGCCCCTCAGATACTTGAATATCTCTGTCATGTCCCCCTGACCCTTCTATCCGCCAGAGTGTACATATTCAGGTCTCCCAGCCTGCTCTCATAGTCTCTCCCCTTCATTCCACATATCATCTCTGTTGCCCACCTCTGCACCCCCTCCAGTAGCCTGACATCACACTTTAGGTATGGCCTCCAAAACTGCACACAATACTGTAAGTGCAGCCTTACCAGTGACCTGTAGAGGGGCAAGATCACCTCTCTATCACTGGATGAGAAACCCCTCGCTATGCACCCCAGCATTTTGTTCACTTTTGCAGCCACTCTCCTGCACTGGGCAGTGTTATTCATGGTCCCTGTTATCATTATCCCTAGGTCCTTCTTTTCCTCAGTGATCCCCAGCTTAACCCCCCAAGCCAGTATTATCTCCTTGGGTTCTTCGCACCAAAGTGCATAACCTTACACTTCTTTGCATTGAACCCCAGCTGCCACCTCTCTGACCACTTCTCTAGCTTGCATAGGTCCCTATGCAGCTGCTTCCATCCTTCTCCTACATCCACCACTGCTCCGATTTTGGTTTCATCAGTGAACAGACTTACCTTGCTCACCACCCCATGTGCAATGTCTGATATGAAGAACCCAAATAATACTGGCCCCAGCACAGAGCCCTGTGGCACCCCACTCATCATTGGCCTTGGAGTTGACAGCGCCCCTCTCACCACCACCTGTTGCAGCCTCCCAGTCAGCCAGCTTGTAATCCAGTTCATCATTTTTGCCCCTACCACTACACCAGTTAGCTTCCCTGCAAGCCACCCATGAGGCACCAAATCGAAGGCCTTGCTGAAGTCCAAGTAAAGAACATCCACTGCATGACCCTTATCCGGCTCACCTGTCACCCAGTCATAATATTGTATCAGGTTGGTTTGACAAGACTTCCCTGAATTGAACCCATGCTGCCTCATATCCTGGAGGCCATTGTCCTCCCGGTATGACACTCTTTAGTATCATTTCCACGAGTTTGCATACTATGGAGGTGAGATTTACTGGATGATAATTACCCGGTTCATCCCTTGGCCAACTCTTGTGTAATGGTACTACATGTGCCATCCTCCAATCCAGTGGCACACATCCTGACTCCAGTAAAGTGCTGTATAGATCTGCCAGTGTCTCCGCCAACACCTACGCCATCTCCCTCAGCACCCAGAGGGGGATACCATCCAGCCCTGGTGCCTTGTCTACCTTCAGTGCCTTCAGTCCCTCTAGGACTCTACTTCCCTCAATTCTTCAATCTGTCACCACCTCTCCCTGTCCCCACCCTCCCAGCCCATGGTGGTAGCAGTCCCCTTTTCTTCCTTTAACACTGAGCAAAAGTATTCATTCAGTGCTTCTTCCTGCTCCTCCCTCTTTTCCGTCCACTCCCCAGCCCTTTTTATCCTCACATTGTCTCTTGCACTTCCTTTTCTCCTTGATGTGTCTGAAAAAGTCCCCCCCCCATTAATTCCCTGCACTAATCTCAGCTCCCTCTGGGCCTTGGCTTCTCTCACTTTTCTGGTCACCTCCCTGGACCATCTTGCATATTCCTCCCTGTCCACTTCCTTCCCCGTCCTCCTATACCGCTGGTGCACTACTCGTTTTGCCCTCACCACCTCCACAACCTCGCTGTTCAATCAGCATGGTTTTCTTGCTGTTTCTCTTTTTCTGTGTCTTGGTGCAGGTTTCTGTTGCCTCTGTAATTCCCCATTTAATAATATCCTATTTCTGCTGCACGTCCAGATCCTGCCTTATGCCCTCCAGTTTCCCTTTCAGTACTTCCTGCATCCTTCCAAAGTTCGCACCCCTGAAGTTTACCACCCGAGTAACTGATTTCTCTGGCTCCCCGCACATCATATTAAACCACACCGTTTGGTGATCGCTGTTGGCTAGTGGGTCCTTCCCTTTTATTTCCCATACTGCCTCCCCATTTGGCAATACCAGATCTAAAGTGTTCTTTAGCCTAGTAGGTACACTAACCAACTGTGTCAGGAGATCCTCCTGGATCGCATCCACTAGCACTTGCTCCCTAGCACCGGAGGTGACCGGAATGCTCCAATCAATCCCAGCAAGTTGAAATCCCCCATGATGACCCCTCCCTTTTCTACATACCTTTCTGATTTGTCCTGCTAATTCCCTGTCAAGCTCCTCAGACTGGGACAGCGGCCTGTATACCACCCTAAACCTCAGTTTCCTTGGATGTTAAAGATCCCATGGCACTTCTTGAAAAGAGATGGGGAATATTTATTAAGCAACAAACAAAGCATACATGACAGTAAAAGAAAAAAAAGAACGCAATAAACCAAATACAACATAAACCAAGACGAGCATCATACAGAAAGAACCTTCATGAATCAATAAACTTGGAACTGGGGAAAAAAAAAATTAAATCAACATCCTACATTTTAGTATAGAACAATATGCACCAAAACAGCTGTACGTCATCTCTTCATACTTGTGGTAAATAAGGACATAAAGGAGTCTTAGACTTCATATTTTATCACAGTACAATAACTGGTGACCCCTGTTATCAACCCATTTTTGAGTACTTTATAAAGTCATATCAACCTGCAGGTTGATACGAAAAAACTCATATCAACATGCGGGTTGATACGACTTTTACAATCTCGCGCCAAGAAGCTTGCAGCCATCCAGACCAATCAAACAGACTGGATAGGGAATTCGTCATGACTCAGTCTGCCTCGAGCCTGATGTAGCCGCCGTGCTGGGAGCAGCCAGTAGTGTTCTCTAGTTCAGCCTAAAACTGTCGATTCAGCCGATACGCTCTCTGAACCGGGGAAGTTAGAGAAGTCTATCTGCCTTGTATCTGTAAGCTCAGCTCAGGCTGGTGTGGGAAGGAATCAGGAGTAAGGTACAGTCAGTTAGACAGAGATTTTGAGAGACCTGTGAAAGTTTGTGACAGGCTTCTTTCGTCGGTTGCTTCTGGTGGTGCCACGTTCCACAGGTTGAGTAAGTGTGCTGCTAGCTACTACAGTTTCTTGTCTTTTTGCACCAGTTATTATAAAAAATAAAACATTGGTAGGGGGTTGATAGGCAATTTTTTTACACACCTTCGATGTGTGATACTAGTGAAACCTCTCCAGCTTCACTCTCGAGGTTTCTCTAATATCACACACCTTGGGTGTGTAAAAAACCTGCATATCAATCCCCTACCTATGCATTATTCTCTATATATTAATACAAATACAGCTGTTATACTGTCAAATATTTATGCCAGTGGTATCATGTCTAGACACTACTTAACAATAATTAATAATGGAGGCGTATGGACTTGCTGCAACACGAACTTACATCTTGTCTGCCAAAGCAAAAATTTAAAATATGTAAAAAGCTGTCTCAAATTTCCTTCTTCAATGTCTGGAAGCGTATTAACATGTCCCACTATCACCTGTTCATATGTGAGGGAGCTCCATACTGGGTTCTGCCATCTGGCGGCCAACAAGGACCAAAAAAATGACACATACTAACAATCCACTAAAAAGTAACTTAATGTCTCTTCCATATTATGACAGTCTAGTCTAGGGCACATCCTGTCTTCCACTTTTTTATGCTTGTGGTTCCTCCTAACTCCCAGTCTCCCATGTAAGCATAACCAAACTACATCCCACATATGTGGAGGTGTTCGTTTATCCAATAAATATTGTTCAATCTGGCCTAAAGCTCCTTGGCCAATATCTTTGTACACAATGAGGAAATTATAGGCCTGGGCCTGTATGTTAGCATACACCATTTTCCTGTGCATAATCAGAATGTGAGATTTCTCAAGCTTCTACATCCTGATCTTCCCAGTCACTAGGTTGACAGAGAGTGGTAGCCTAGGAGATTTTTTAAGGACTCCAGTAGAGGATGTCCACGACTCTAACAAGGGATCCAACCATACACTCACCAACTGTTTCCAGGGCTGAACGCCCAGTAGAGTAAAATACATAATATTACCATGTAAAAATATACTACTGTATATATATATATATATATATATATATATATATATATATATATATATAAAACTAATGGGATTTGTCAGATTCAGTCCTCCATCCTTGAGTCTTCTATATAGAACTTCCCATTTGATGGGATTCAAACCCCCCCAGTGGCGGTGAACTATTCATCCTAGGTGACCTAAATCTAAACTGGCTGGCCCCATCCCTGGCTCATATTCGCTCCACCATCGATGCTTTAAACCTCCGGCAACTTATTCTGGAACCCACTCGACTAAACTATAAGACATGAAACCGCTCCTTGCTGGACCTAGTCCTCACCTCCCATCCCCCATCATGTAGTGGCCTCAGGGCTTTTACCCGACTCCATCTGCGACCACCACATGACCTTTATAGTGCGTAAAATACATAGGTCCAACCTTCCAGCAAAAACGATTGTCACTCATCCTTTCGCTTCCCTTGACCTGCAACTTTTGTTTCAGGATCTTGTTCAAACCGACTGGTCCCCACTGTCCTCAGCTACCTCAGCTGACGTGGCCCTCGCCCATTTCAGCTCAAAGTTCCTACAAATTTGGAACTCCCCTGCTCCGCTCCGCAAAACTAGGGTTCGTGGCGCGCACCTACCTTGGGTCTCACCTGTGCTACTGGCCTGCCAATGAGCTTGCGAACTTGCATGGCATCAGACTAAAGCCATCAACTGCACTAGTGACCTCAAACGTTAACATGAACTCAGAAATGGCTGCACTAAAGCCATACGCCTAGCCAAAGCTGAGCATTTCAAGTACAACTTCCAGACTAACACAAACAACACATCCAAATTCTGGAAGGACGTCCAATCCCTCTTCTCGACTTCTTTGAACACTCCACCACCTATCCTCAGGCACAACCATGCTGTCCTTACTGAACCTATGGCCATTGCTGATTGCTTCAATTCCCACTTTGCCACCTCTGCCTCTGTGCTGCTTAGCTCCCTTCCAAGCTCCCCTCTTGCTCTAGTGTCCCCGTCTACCTCCCCTTACATGGGCTCCCCACCTGCTGCTTCCCTTTCTGCCCCTATCTCATCCCCACAATCTGCCCCCCACGTCATCTGTCATCCCTACCCCCCCTCAGTTCTCCTCTCCTGTCTGTCCTGAAGCTAATCTATCAGCTCTCCTGCCACTTGATTCTACCAAAGGCTCCTCAGCTGATGGCCTTGACCCTAGGCTCCTCTCTCTCTCGGCTCCTGCCATTGCCTATCCTCTATCCCTGATACTAAATCTCTCCTTTGAGTCTGCCACCATTCCCTCTGCTTGGAAACATGCTGTAGTCCTCCCCCTCCCAAAGGGGGGAGACTCTACCTCTCCTGGGAACTATTGACCTATCTATCTCCTTCCTACCTTAGCCAAACTCCAAGAACACATAGCGCTCAACCAACTTTCCTTGTTCCTCTCTGACTATGCTTTTTTCACACCTTTCCAGTTTGGCTTCAGGAAAGCCCACTCCACCACCACTTCTCTGTTGAGGCTAACTGAAACCATCTCCTCAGGCTCTTGACAAAGGGAACATTACCTCAGCTATCTTTGTCGACTTGGCCAAAGCCTTCGACACTGTCTCTCACCTCCTCCTCCTGCACAGCTTATCAGCAGCTAGTCTCTCCCCTACTGCTACAGGCTGGTTCAGCGCCTACCTGTCCAGCAGGTCGCAATCAGTTAGATTAGCTGATGTTATCTCACCCCCCACCTATTACCACTGGAGTCCCCCAGGGTTCAGTTCTAGGCCCCATCCTGTTCTCCATCTTTTAAATGAGCTCCCCCAGGTTTGCTCATCATCTAGCATCCACATGTATGCTGACAATACAGTGCTGTTTACCTCTGGTAAATCAGTCTCTGATGTCACTGGCAGGCTTCAGTCTGACTTCACCAAGGTCCAGCTCTGGTTTAACTCACATCAACTATTTCTAAATGCCAAGAAGACAGTCTCCATTCCCTTCAGCATGAGGCAGAGACTTGCTTGACTAAGCCATCTCCCCTCCTTTCACACCCTTGATGGGACTGCTCTTGAGGACATCTCCTAATTCAGGTATCTTGGCATTTGGCTGGATAGATACCTCAACTTCTCTGTTCATATAGATGCCATTCTGAAAAAATGAAGGCCTAAGCTCGGTGCCCTCTACAGAAACCACAGCTGCTTCCCTCTTGCCACCAGGCGTGAGCTGGTACAGAAGATGATCTTGCCCATTTTCGACTACTACAACATAGTCTATGGTGCTGCCCCACAGTCCCACCTATCCAGACTGGACTCTCTCTACAACTCCTTCTGTCATTTCGTTCTTAATGTCCCCCCTCCTAGCCCATCATTGTGATCTTTACCGCTCCCTCAACCTCCTTCCCCCCCTCAATTGGTGCACTTTACACAGCACTAATTTCATTTCTAAATTCTGTTTTGGTTCGCTCCCCTCATACATCTCCTCCTCTCTTGGTACCCCTTCCCCCTCCATCTATTCCCTGAGATACCATGTTGACACTGGCACCCTTTCAATCCCTGGCAGAACCACATCTTCTGGCCAGAAAGCCTTTTTGTATCACCTGCCTAAACTGTGGTATTCTCTGCCTCCCCAAATCCACTTCTCCTCCTCCCTTTTTTCTCTTACCTCTGCACTACACAACTATCTCACTCCTTCCTGCACCTGCTTCTGATCCCCTCCCTACCTAACTCCTTCCTCACCTTCTCTCCTGCCCCCTTACCTCATGCACTTACCCTACCCCTCATGGTCTAGCACTTAACCTCGAGACATGCTCACCTATGTTTCCACCCAGGATACTGCAACTGATGTGGTGTCCCTCCCACATAATACTGTTGCACTCCTAGACCCATGTCTCAGCATTGTTCTTAATTATTCATATGTATTATATATTGTATACCTGCAACATCTAGGCTCCTCATGCATTGTAAAAGGATGCCTCACACATGGATGTACTTTTTACTTGTTCCATATTCCTTGACCATGTTTGAATGTATGTATTTATTATATTGTATTTTATTGTACCTCTTATTTGCTGCATTTAATCGCATCTCTGTATTGCTGTATGATTTGTCAATGCTACTACTGTACATCCCCCCCCTCCCCCTTCCCCAGGACGTACCGTGAGACGAGCATTAAGTTGCTCAGTGTTTCTTTCCTGGTGAAACAATTCAATAAATAAATAAAAACAACTACCCCATATTATTTGGAACACTAAACTATTCAAACGAACTTCACACTGAGTGGGGGAGGGGGTAAATAGCACTAAGAAAGGCCAACAGAGAAAATAAAAAGGTTTTGCCTAGCAGAACCTTCTTCTTCTTAGTCTGTTGCCACAATTTCCATTTCTGTACCTTATCATCACAGTGTTGCATAGTCAACTCCCAATTACAGTAAATAATCTCCCCTTGTCAGAAAAGCAATCCTAATACAGAGATGTCCTCGCTCGATATCTGAAAACCTTCTATACTCTACAGGAAAGTAGTAGTATCACTAATCTCGTAATCCCTACTTTATGAATTATTAATAACAACCCCTGTGGTGGTCAGAATGCTATTGATAAGGTGCACAGCTTTAGCCAGCATTGCCTCATCTGATAAGAGTAGCAGATATCATCTGCATAAGCTATTACCTTCTGCACAGGACTCCCCTGTTACAAGTACATATTCTGAATCTCGTGATTCTGTTGAGGCAGGTGTAAATGTGGGTCTGTACAAAAAAATGATGGTATAGGGCTCATAGGGTAACCCTGTCTGATACCTCTATTTATGTGAATAGTGAGGCCCACAAACCCATTAATTAATGGCTTAGTAGCTGCAATGCAATATAATAACATAATCCATTGTATAAATAATTCTGGTAGGCCATATTTGAACAAAATTTTATGCAGGTAAATATAAGCTATTTTATCAAATGCCTGCTCCTGATCAAAACTAATTATCGCTACATTCATTCTATTCCTATCCCCCAGCACTACTATTTCTTGAATGAGGAGTAGATTATCCTGGATGTGTTTCCCTCTAATGGAACAAGTTTGACCCGGGTCAATCAGACTGGGTGTAATGTTCACTAGCCTATTGGTCAGAATTTTCATAAGAATTTTCATGTCTGTATTCATCATGCTTAGTGGTCTCCAGTTATTAAGCTCATGCCTGTCTTGTTCTTTATAGAGTAATATCTGAATTGAAAGCCCCAGCTGTGGTTCTGTGTCACCTGTCTGTAGCGTGGTATTAAAAACCTGCTCCAAAACAAGTGCAACTTCTATCTATTTAGACTTATAAAATTCTGTGAGTAGTCCATCCGGACCCAGAGTCATGTTATTATTGAGGGAGAGAATAACCTCCTTAATCTCCTGAACCATGATGGGGGCCATCATACGAGTGGCCTTATCATGTGTTACCTTTAGGGTGTCCAAATCTACAAGAAGCTGATCAAGGGCTTCTTCATCCAAACCCAGGTCTTACCATCTCCCCTATTAGTGACTTTTGTATTGTGGGATGTATGTACTGCATCCATATACATTTGTTCATGTCGAGCTTTGCAGCTCTCAAAATTGTTTCCTACCCCGTCTTCCCTGGTGTAGCTATTCAATGTTAATAGAGAAGCGAAGTTGCTCTATCATATTGTAATAGTTCTATTTCTGTTTTTAGGGCATGGATCTGAGATTCTAAACCTTTATATCCTTCATAGCTTCTGTTAAGTACCCTATAATACCGGGCCCGAAGTGCTAAATATTTCTTATAAGTTACCATAGACTGGGATTTTGCAGCTTGCTGGAAGAATTTCCTAATGGCATTCTTCGTCTCAACCCACCACCTACTGCAATTGTCCTCTAGGCACATCAAGGATTCTCATGCCCATATGAGTCCTTCTAAGAGTAAAATAGTGTCCTGGTCTGTTAGTTGGGTCTGATAGAGTTTCCAGAAACCCCTTCCCATGCTATGAGCTTCATTTCTGCTAACATTAATGCATACCATTGGACGGTCTGAGGTCTCAATGGGTATCATTTGCACAGAGTGTATTGTCAGTGTTTTGGAAATAAACAAATAATCAATCCTGGTGGTAATTTGTGGTCTATAGAACATATATCCCATTGTGTTGTGAATTGCTCTGTAGGCATCCACCAGGTCACTGTCCAGTAATACTTTCATGAGGGCATGAGAATCACAATATGTTTTCCCCCTCTTCCCATCAGTTGTTACCGCACAGTTAAAATTTCCAGCCCATATTACTTGTCTGGTAGTCATTAAATACCTTTTTATTGAGTTAAACAAGTCAACTCTATCTTTTTTAGTTTGTGGAGCATACATGGTGATGACTCTCCACACCATGGAATTATAGGTAAAATCCAGAAGCAAAGCCCGTCCTGGTACTGTATCCACCAACTTAATAACTGTGTAGCTACAACCTGAAAAAAGAATCCCCACCCTGTCACAATGGTCAGACCCTATTGAATAATATGATGGGCCCCATACCCACACCCTGTTTGCCGCTGTTACTGCTGAGGTGGTATGCAGCTTTGTGACCTGTAAAAGGCAAATGTCTAAATTAAGATCTTTTAGTAATGAAAAAAGTAGTTTTTTCCTATTGTTATAAATACTGTTGACATTAAGCGTGGAGATGTTCAGGGTAAATGGGGAATGCATGAATGAATGTCAAATAGGTACTGTCATAAACAAAAATACCCTCATCCACAATCATCAGTTTTATTCAAACAGGAACTCCTCAGAGTCCTACATCCCAGTTTTCCTTTTTGGTTGTTGTGTCACTCCCTTAACCTGGAATGATGTGGGCTCTTCCTCTTAGTCTGTTGTAGCCCCTTGCTGTGAGGATACAGTGGTAGAATGTTCAGACTCAGAGTCCTGCTCCGGCTCCGATTGTTGCAATGGTCCAAATTTATTGTGTGTAACCACAGATTTAGAAAGTTTAGCTGCAGGTAATGGTTTCCTATTCAGAGGCTGTTTCCTCATCACCATTTTAAAGGCCATGGGGGTGGCATGACTCTCTCCTCGTCCATCTCCTGCTCAAGTTCCTGTGCCAAGTCTTAGTCAGGGTTTGGGATTTACTCACCCAAAGGTTGTTCCTGAGTCTGCTGGAGTTGGGGGGGGCACCTTTGTCTTGCATAACCACAGCCACTTCAGAGGGTTGGGGAGGGTAAGCAGTATTATCTAGGTCTTGCTCAGGTGGATCTAGGGTGGGAGAAGCATTGGGCAGGACCTGAACCTGTTTCCTTGCTGCAATGCTTGTTTTTTTGGGCATTCATAAGAATAGTGTCCTGTTCCGGTCTATCCTTTCTATTGTGGGTGGCCCATGGACAAGAAACATAAGCCTGACCTGTTTCCTCACAGAGGTTGCATTTAACCTCATTCATGCATTGTGAGCTGTGGTGGCTGTATTATAGGCATAAGTTACATTTGATGTGATCACATGCATTACTAAAGTACATAAGAGAACTGCACTTAAAGCAGGTCTGTGGCTGTCCAGGATAGAAGCAATGCCACCTGTCCCTCCCCAAAAATAATGAACTAGGCAGATGTTCATGCCATAAGGGGTCATTCTTAACTTTACATGATATTTCCAGCCCCCTGTCCAAAGATGTTCCTTATCAAGAACAAGGTGGGGTTGCTCCAACACATCACATTTTTGACCCAACCAATGTGTAATATCGTGAACATTAACCCCCTCATTACAAAACAGTATGGTAATGTTTTTGATTGTGGGTTTCATTAATGGTATAGCTTTAAATGGCAACCATAGTTCAGAATATTTTCTTTTTTTATAAGTGCTCCAAAATCTGTCAAGGCCCATCGGGGTTTGAAAACTAACATCGAGGCTGTGGTAACCCTTAGTATGTATAAGTGCATAGATTTCATTTGTAAAGAATCTCATTGATTCTTTAACGAAGTATGTTCCCCACATAGATGCAATCTGGTAGTATGTCCAAGCCCCCTTGATAATGGAGCCTCACTGCAATTTTCCTTTGTGCTGGTAAAACAGTACAGGCTATCCTCCCCTGTTGTCAAAATCCAGCCCATACCCATAAAGATCACCTTCCAGCATTCTCCCCTGGACTTGTTCATGTTCCACCCTCTCTCCCCACATAGGATCAGCTGCCCCCATTGCCCGGGATGGTTGTGGGGGGGAATCAAATGTTACATCCTCCGAGCTGAGATTTAAATCTATATTTTCATGGTCAGTAATTTCAGGGGAAAGTGACCTGGGCTGTACACCCAAACTTGAACCAGGCAGTGTGCCCATAATTGGAATACCCATACCATCTGCTATCCACACTCCTTCTTTTTTTTTAATTTATTATACTTTTTTGTCATGGGGGGGTGCCGACATCCACTTTGGTCACAGACCTCTGACTCCCACCTCCCATCGGCAGCTCTGGTGCTCCCCATGGAACCCCAGTTTACCCCCCAGAGGGCAGGGTCAGGCACCCACTCCCGGCTATGGGTGCTGCAAATCCAATATCTAATGGGGGAGTGAGCTTAGGGAGGCTAATTGAATCCAGAAGTAAGGCTTCATAGAGGCATCCTCCTGCGGAATGTTTTTTCCCCGTGTGTGTGCAGGGGCGGGGACGTGCAATGATGATCAGCGTCTGCCCCACCCCTGAGAAATATACTGCATCGGTGTGGTGCGGAAACCCCAGCCTCCACCGGATGCCACTGTTGCACCATTCACGGTGCCACCCTTCCCCCCAGAGAAGGACAGCTGTCTGAGGGATGCTCAATCCTTCTCCCCGTTGGTTTTCCAGCGACCCGGTCCTTTTCCGAACCCGGGTCACCAGTGTCACAAGTGGAAATCCAACCGCTCTGCCGGTGGGCCAGCCCTCCACACTCCTTCTTTATTCCTCATCCAGCCTACACCGGACAAAGCTTTGGACACAGTCCCTGGCATGTGTCCAGAAGATGCCACTGTAGGGCCTGTGTCTTCTCTTCTACCATAACGGAGCTGAGGGGGCCACATTGTGTCTATAGTCACTGAAAGTGTGGTAGCCAAGTCAATTTCACTTACTGCATCCTGCAGTTGCCCTTGTACCTCAGAGGTCCTGACCATAGAACTTTCTTCTGTCACTGCAGTTGGTCGCAGTTGTGCTTCCAACTGCTTTGATGCTACTGTGTCATCTGTAGCCTGTGGCTTGACAGGCGCTGTCAAATCCTGTGCTGTAATACTGCTCTCATTAGGTGCTGCATCTGCACTGGGATACTGCTTCACTCTAGTTGGGCTCGTTAAAGCCTGTAGCACCCTTTGTCATTGCTTCTGGGATAATTGTTCCAAAAAGACAGTTTTTAAACTAAAATCCTCCAAATCGTCCATATCTTCCATTTCCAGGTGGCAACTAGGTAGTGTAGTCTCCTGCTGAGGGGCACTGCTTCTCAGCTCTCCAATCTCAGTTGCTGGACCTGCGGAGTGGAGATCAGATCCCCCAAAGGTGCACTAGCCACATCCATCCTTTTCAGAGGCTCCGCCATTGTGACCGTTCAACCGGCCAAATGTTTCCCCAGTGGTGAGTAGGGGAATTTTTTATTAGACAAAAAATAATTGTATAGTCAAATCAATAATACATTTCTCAATACATAAACATCTGTCCAATGTACAAGATCATAACAAAAGCTGATTTTCTATTTACGGTCATATTTATAATACCATATGACAGAATAATGTTTTGGGGAAAAAAATGAAACAAACTTAAATGGTGTACATAAATTCATCACCTTCACCCTGAACCAAACCTTTTAACCCTTCAGTCCTTGAATTGATAAACTATTAATCCAAGATCCACCCACAATTCTTCCTATATCTTTTGTGTATAACCCTTGAGAGCTTGGATTCTTCAGTGTGTTATGTAGCTTGCAATTGTGTTTGAATTTGACCCAAAACCTGTTCTGCAGTATAAGATTTCCCCTGCAGCAAAAATGCACATTGTTCTTGCCATAAGTAAAATCCACAGAAAGCAAATATGAGTCTTAATGTGCTAGGATGATATGAGGCTAGGTTATAATTAAAGACACCATACACTAAAATTTCATAGGATATGGGAATAAGATGCTTGTCTTTTCATTTGTGCAGTAATAGGGTCCATACGGATGCATTGAATGGACATTCTATGAAAAAATGATACATTGTCTCCAGGGTTCCAGGACAAGTGTTTCTGGGACATATTCTCTTCTCCATGGTTTTGTGTTTGTGGTTGTCCCAAATGCCAAGGCACCCATGGCATGATAGCCATGTGACATCTCATAGTTTCAAGGGAACTGTATGGTCAGTGAGCTGCTGAAACACTAAGTTGGGGTCTATACTATTTCCTTGTGGGTCCTTAATCAAGGGGATCTCATAAAAGTTATTATCTAATATATAATGATATATCTGTTTTCATGTTGATGTGAGTAACTTATCTGAGGAAATATGCCATTGGAGAATTTTGAAAAATGCCGGGATCATATACAGTAAAGGGACATATTTCCTAAAGTTTCTAGGGAGCTCACAAGGCTCTTGAATCCATACCAGAAGTAAAGGGGTAGTTAGATGTTTAACTATGGAATACCAAAATAGTGGAGAGGCCTGTAAAATATGCAATATGCCATGTGAAAAAAATAAAGTATGAAAAAAAAACTATGGGATTTATCATCCTCACTCCCCCAAAACAATAGTCAATGTAGGTATATTGCCTTTTGACAGGGTTTAACCTGCTTCCCCAAAATCCATGGAAGAACACATTGTAGACGTTGGCTTATAGTGCTAAAGGCAATGGGTATATTGAGGCTACATATAAGAACTGAGGCAGAATGAGAGTTTTTATTAGGAATACTCTTTTCCTTATGGAGATGGATCTGCCTTTCCAGGACATTATTATCCTATTTGCTCTTTCAATAGCCAGCATCCAATTATGGGAAGACTCATCATTACTACCAAAAAAGAACCCCATATTTTAGTAGAACCAGTAGCCACAGGTATCCCGGCGTACAGTCCAGCTTGTGCAGGTGCTGACTTGGATGGCATATATTGCACAGAACTTTTGTTATAGTTTAGCTTCAACCCAGATTGATTTTCAAAAGTAGTAATGATTGCTGTCAGATCAGAATCTTTAACAGAGGGGGTGGTACAAATGCATAAATTGTCTGCGTAGGCTGTAATGGCTAATAGTGGTGCACTGTTGGTAAGAGTATGCATGGAATTCTGGGGTGCTGTAAAATCTTCTGCAGCAGGAGATCTATTTGAAATGCATACAGTATGGGGCTTAAAGGACAGCCTTGACATACCCCTCTTTGCACTAAAAAGGGTGACCCAGGGGAGTTATTTATATGAAGGGTGATCTAGGCAATGTGGTATAGTAATTTAATCCACCAAATAAATGCTTGTGGAATATGGAAATGCTGCAGAACCCGGATTACATAGTTATGATTAATCCAGTCAAATGCTTTCTCTTGATCTAGAGAAATTAGCATTGTACGATTAGCTGTAGAGGAAGTATATACAATGTCTCTTAATAAGGATAGGTTTTGTTTAATAGATCTAAGTGGGACTGCACATGTTTGGGACTCAATAAGAAGGAGAGGAGCCAATGCCAGTATTCTATTCAGCAAAATGGAAGCTAGGATTTTATAGTCAACATTGAGTAGGCTAAGTGGTCTCCAGTTTTATATGTCTGACCTATCTCATTTTTAAATAATAAAATCATGATAGCATCAGAAAAATGCTTGGGAAGTTAATGTGAGAGCAATAGATTATTGAATACTATCGTCAGAACAGGAGAAACTATCTCTATATAATGCTGGTAGAACTCAGTTGTGAGGCCATCCTGTCCTGGGGAGGTACATTTCTTCAGACGAGAAATAGCCTGTTTAGTTTCTGACACTGAAATAGAAGCAATAAGGGAAGATACTTGTTCCAGGGAGATGTTTGATATGGGGATGTCTGTAAGAAGGTCAAAAGGTCCCTTAGTAGGTGACACTTCTCCAAACATATGCTCCAAATAATTTCTATGCTACTTTTTTTATATAATGTAGTGTAGTATAATAAATATTCGTGTCTGGATCCACTAAACTCTCTATGTGGGTAGCTACCACTCTGTCTGAGCATCCCTTAAATAAATACAAGAAGAGTTTAGAGTTCTGAGTGCCACTCTGTGCCTCTATTTTTAAAGACATGGCTCTATAATATTGGTGGGACTCCATTTGAGTTTTGACCTCTTTAATGGCCTGAGCATTATCAACCTGATTTTCGTATGCAGAGGAAATAAGTTCTTGTAACTTTTGTCTTAGTTTGGAGTAAGTAAGGTATGCAGATAGAGTTTTAGACCTAGCCTTACTCTGAAAGAATTTCTTTAGGTCCAATTTTGTGTCCTCCCACCAACTTAGGGGAGAGGGATAGGCATCCAGAACAGTGCACCAGGCCCTTAAAAGTTCTAAACATGCTGCAGCTATACCAGGGTCTGCAAATAAGGTATTACTTAATTTTCATCTGGAGACAGGGATATAAGGCAGTGGTCCCCCTGAGGAGAGCAGGTTAAGGAAACTGCCATATGGTCCGAGGTCTCGTAGGGATAATTGTCCCATGAGATACAGTAATACTGTTAGATAAAAACAGAAAGTAAATTCTCGTGTCATATGTGCCCCTATTATATGTCTTTTTTTTTCCTTTTGGATGTATTGCACTCATTCAATCTTTCATTTTAACAGTAGCTGAAATTTTATTAAGAGTAGCAGAGTCCCCAAACATTTTTTTGTAGTACCCCCTCTATCACTCAGAGATAATCCACAGTTTAAATCTTCTCCCAAGATTACTTGCCTGGAGGGGTGCAGAAATGGTTGGATTAAGTGAAAAAGCTCTGACCTGGCAGCAATACTCTGGGGGGCACATACATTAATAATTCTTAATTTTAGCTTTCTAAAGAGTCAGTCAAGAGGCAGAGCCTGCCCAGGGAGAATTTCCAGCACTTTAGTTATCTGAACATGTTATTCAGGAAAAATAATCCCTAACCCATCGCATAAATCCTCCCCATGTGCCCAAAATGAGGGACCCCTTGACCATTTCATTTTAGCTTGTGTGATTTCATGCCTTGTTTTCATTCTGGTATCCTGTAGATGTCATAAGGCAAGTCTGCTAAAAATTGTGTGGTGGTAAGTTGCTTGCAGAAGGACTTCATACTGCATACATTTAAAGTGAAACACTTTATTTTAATGGCAGTATGCATAAGGGGTAAGGCAGAGAAGAGTGAATGAAAATAAGAAAAATCACCTTTTTGGAGGGAGTCTCTTCTCAGCACTGAGAGTTTTATCCTGCTCTTCTAGGGGGACCTCCATTTCAGAACAGGACACCCTGGAGGAGTCAGAGTCTTCTTCCTCTTCCTCTTTAGTATCCCCCCATTGTTTATGCTTTTTTGCAAGAGCCTGGAATTTGTTTCTGGTTAGGATTGTCTTCCTGGGGTGCGAGCATTAGATTTCCTTTTCCCTTCCCTCTGCTAGAGCTCTTCACCAGAGTAAATTCCTGGGCTGGGGGTTGCATATGGCCATGATCTGAAACAACATCTTCTATTATGAGGGTTGAGTCATTGCCAGTGGGGAGATCATTTTGTTCTGTTTCCATAACTGCTACAGAGGAGGACGGGGGGGGGGTAAACCCACAGGTTCAGAAGCTAAGGTGCCCTCTCTGGCCCAAGACAAAGCACCTGGCCCAGATGGTTTTACCACTAATTTTTACAAATCCTGTAAGGACCAATTGGCTCATATTATCTTAGATAACTATAATCATGTTTTTACGAATGTTTTTTCTGATTCCTCTCTCACGGCAGCAACTATAGCAACTTAAATTTGTCAAGGACTCCCTACTTGTCTCCAACTACAGGCCAATATCTCTTATTAATGTTGATATGAAAATTTTGGCTAAAGTGTTGGCATGTAGGTTGGGACTTGTGTGAGACTCCCTCATTGCTAGAGAACAAGTCAGTTTTGTTCATGGTAGACTGTCGGCTGACCACCTTAGGAAGCTGTCCTATCTCTTTTCGGTATCCAGGGACTCCTCTGCACCTGCAGCCTTGGTGTCTCTGGATGCCAGAAAGGCCTTAGACTGGATTTCATGGGGCTACTTATTTACCCTACTTCCCAAATATTGTATTCCCTGAGCATTTATTCAATGGATCAGGGTGCTGTATTCTTTCCTGACAGCCCGAATCCTGTGTAATGGAATATTATCATCGCCATGTGCCTTTCACCAGGGCACCAGGCAGGGCTGTCCACTCTCTCCCTATTTATTCAATCTTTTCTTGGAACCTCTCATTCACAAAATTAATCTCTCCCCTCAGGTTTCGGGCATCCCAATTGGCTGAACAGAATACAAGCTCTCTGTCTATGCAGATGATATTTTGTTACATATCTCTTCCCCTGCCACATCCCTGCCTGCTGCCCTTCAGATTATCTCTCAATTTGGTGCTCTTTCTAACTACAAGTTAAATCTTACTAAAATGGAAATTATGCCTCTGAACAATGTTACCTTCCAAGCTGATACTGCGCACCTCAGTCTGATCAGGACGCCAAATAAATTGAAATATTTAAGAATTTATCTTAGTACCTCTTCCTCTAAAATGCATTGTTTTAATTTAGATTCCCTGGTGACCCATCTTAAAGTGGATCTAGATTGTTGGTCCTTACTTCCACTGATATTATGGGGCTGTATGAATATCACAAAAATGAATATTCTCCTTAGACTACTGTGCTGTACCTGCTCCAGATGTTTAACTTGGCCCTTCCCCAATCGTGGTTTAATCAGGTCCACCGACTTCTCTCTTCATTTTTATGACAAGGTAGGACAGCATGCAGAGCATTATTTAAGCTTATGTGCACTAAATAGGATGGAGGATTGCAGGCTTCTAACTTTTTCTTGAATTACTTGGCCCTCCACCTCATTTGGCTTTCCTACTGGGTGGGAACACCAGGAGGTGACTCCACTAGGCAGTATATTCCACAGTTGGTGGACATTGAACATTCTCTGTGTTTGGGTAATGGTTTGAATATTAACTCCCTACCTTATTTCCCAAGGAAGAAACTTCCTCCATCCCTATGAGATTCCCCTCTGGAAGCGTCCCTATGGGTTCACTTGCAACTCTGCTCTTTTTTTAAAGGCTGTCCATATAAAGACATATCCCAACCATTGTTTGGGAAGCCTAATTTCCATACAGCTGAACAGCTTCTCTGAGATACATTTTGGCCCTGCATGGGGGTGTGATCGGTTGACAATCTTACCTTCAATCAAAAGCTGTTATCCTTCCAAGATGCCCGTATCAAATATCACTGGCCCACCTCCTTATGCTTTAGATATTTCCAACTTTCACATATGCTTCTGCAACATTTTGGCAGTGGTCCATTGCTTAGTCCATTAAGTACCTTAATTCTCCCTCTCATTCGTCAGGCTTCTGTCTCACATAAAATTTCATATTACTATCGGATGCTACAAGATTTCCTGGCTACCAATGAGGGGCCAAGAGTTTATTGCTGGGACCACTCCTTTCCACCATCTGATACTCCCAGGAACTGGACCACTATCTGGAAACACCTTTATAAATTTATCAAGTGAGACAAATACCACTTTATGCAGTTTAATATTATTCACAACCTGTACTATACCCCTGTTTGTCTGCACAGAATAGGTAAACTCCCAGATGACCTGTGTTCCAGGTGTGATAAAGATCCTGGCAATTTACTCCATATTTTATGGTCCTGTGAAAGAGTGGCCCCTTTTTGGAACTCTATTCGAACCCATCTAGATCCCCTCTTGGGACTGACTAATGCTTTCCTCCCTGAAATATGCATTTTGGGGGACTACACTAATGTCTTGGCTGGGAATCAGAAACCACATATGGCCTTAATTTCCATATGTGCAAAGAAAGTTATCTTGTGCCATTGGCTTGATAAAGGGATACCTCAATATCTTGAGTGGCATAAGGAGGATCAACGATAGGAATCCGACAAAAAGTTTGTCAAATGCCCCATCAGTGACACCAGCAAGTCGACCGAATTCTGTAGTTGGCTGCTGGTTCACTTTGTATTTACTTGTTTTCATCAGGGGGCTTCACCCCCCGAACCCCCCACATGGGGGTCTGTGCCCCCAACCCCCCACTTAAGGATTCTCAACTCCAGTTGGAGCTGATTGGGGGGGTGCAGGACCCCCGACAGACAACGCCAAGTTCCAGTGGGTATCCTACAGTGGCTTGGTGCTGTAGTCACTGTGGGGGACCTTGCTGGCGAAATGTCACTGTCGGGGGGGTAACCAGCACAAGGAGATATTATTTGCCCTGCAAGCTGAGCACCTTATTGCCAGTATGGCCGGCTGATTTTCACATTACCAAAATATTTGGGAACCCCTCCATGATCTACTGACAACCTAAATATTCCTATTAAAATACAGGTGCCTCCTTTCCCTGTCAGTTCAGATCATTCCAACTTGTGCTACTCTCCTGGGTATCCTCCAGTGGAGGGATGGGAGGGTAGTTTGGGGGTAGTAGTGGGGGGAGAGAATGTAAGATTTTATCCAAATCATACACCATTTGGTTTATTCTTGTCCCTGTTATTGATCACTAGTGTAACCATATTCTACTAACTTTTTGGGAATATTGTTCCTTCTTTTGGTGTGCTAAATAAAGCTTAGTCAACATGAAAAAAAAAAGAAGCCAAGGTGCCAGGTGTCTCTTTGTCTTGCTGGGCTGAAGGGGTTACTGTTAGGGATGCTATCTCTTCTCTGTGCTTGAGGGCCTGTGTCTGAGAGTCCGAGATGAGAGTCACTTGGTCCTGTGGGGGCCTATCTAACCTGTTATGGTCAGCCCATGGGCATTGCTGATACGTATGGGCTTTTTCATCACACAGATAGCAGAGTAGGGGGTTAGGGCAGCCAAAACTAACATGTCCATAGGCCAAGCATAAAGTGCAAAGGAATTTGTTGCAAGAGTAACTAGGGTGAGTCCAAGACCCACAGCTTGTGGCAAGTTTGGGGCTGCCCTGGGTAGAAACACATGCCCTTATCCCTCTCAATGTAAAAACTACTGGGGAGATGTACAATGCCACTCTCATTCTGAAACAGTTGGACCTTAATTTTCCAGCCCCAGTCCACACAAAATCATCATCCAAAATAGGTTGGGGGGTACGTAGAATCTCACACCTCTGGCACAGCCAGTACTGCACATCAGTAATGCTTACCCCATCCCTCCTAAACAACAGTGTAATAAATTTTACAGCAGGTTTTGTAAGAGGAATAAGAAGAAAAGAAGCCCATAAAGGAGAGGTTTTCATTAGCTCATACTTTGCCCAAAATTATTCCAATGTTGTCACAATTTTGAAACTAATATCGTAGGTTAGTTCCCCATGTACATGAATAAATGCAAACAGTTCAGATGGGCTGATACCTAACATGTCTTTCAGCATATTGTGGAGAACTGTTTTTCTGGTTGGAGCATTGGACACATCTCCTAAATACTTCAACCTTACAGCATTACATTGCTGAGCAGGCTGTCCTACAGCTGTAAACAAGTCACTTAATTTAAATAGTTTGTGTGTGTTCCCTCTACCTGTTTGCAGGAACGAGTCTCTCCATGTAGGTTCAGAAGGCAGTTCATCTTCAGAGGAAGAAGATTCCAATTGTGTACTGTTGAGGCCCATGGAAAGTAAATCCTGAGACTGTAAATGTCCTTTGGCCATTGTAAGATGGTCCTGAGCACTCCCGGGAGCCATAGAAGGTTGTTGTGAGGAAGCTGCTGTTGGGTGAGAAGTTTGGCTAGGTGGTTGAGCTGCAGAGATTATCTCTGTGACTCTGACTGATCCTGGAGAGGACCAGAGATCTTTTTTGCTAGGTCTCTGCCATCCAGCTGCTTTTAGTGCAGCTGCAGGGGACCGAGCGGTGGAGAAGTCATGCAGATTCCTGCTTGTCTGCCTAAGGTTCAAAGATGCAGGTCATTGAGAAGTCCCATCAGGAAAGTTTGCCTCAGCAATACAAGGCAAGTAAATATTTTCAGCAGAGTGTCTTGCAGCAGCAGCAGGATAAGTTGCTTTTTGTATGTCAACATTTAAGGCATTTTTCTCTTGTACCAGTTGTTTCATAAACTCTTTATGCATATTGAATACTTGTCTTAAGCTGTCTTGTGAAACATCAGGTGAAGATACAGGAACTGAATTAAAGTCAGTACCTTGTACATCTTTTTTTTTTTTTTTTTTAGTTGTTTAACCAGAAGTAGCACTCTAAGTGGAAAACTTTTTTACAGGTGCGACCTGGGAGCACAGGGAAGTTAAGTGACTTGCTCAGTGTCACACAGTATGCAAGTGGAAGCTGTGGGATTCAAACCCAGGTCTGGTCTGCTGAATGTCACCAGATTTGCAGCTCAGAGCCTTAAACCACTGCGCTATACTGCCTTGTACACTGTCCTGATTAAGAGGAGCCATTGGGGGGGGTTACAGTTGTCTTCTGCATTAAAAGTAGTATTTCCAACATCGGATTCCATTCCATTAGGTCTTGCTGAGTTCAGCAGGTTAGTAGCAGCCCTGCTAGATCCTCTTTCCACCTCACATCCACCATCTTGGATGTCAGCCATCTTGGCAAATGGCTGACAACGGCTCCCATACCTGTTAGTAGGGGAATTTTTTATTGGAGAAAGCTTCAAAAACAAAACAATGGAAAATACAGAGAAACAAAACAGAAAAACCAACTCATATAATTACAACCATGAAAAGAGAGAAAACAAAATGCACCAGGTACCTGTGAGTAGGGGAATTTTTTATTTAAATAACAAAACAAATCAATAAAAAACAGTGTTGCCTCACACAAAAGAAAAGTACAAATCATAACAAAAGCAAATAAGTATTACAATCATACATATCGAAAGGGTTTGTCTAATACAGAAGTGAAACTCAAATCTAATCCCATGACAAAAGGGACCCCCCCCCCCACAAAAAAGTAGGGGAAATTTTTATCCACAAAATAAAGGAAATAAAATACATACTTAATAGTGTTACTGCACACAAAATCATAAAATCATAAGACAAACTTAAAATAAACAAAAAATAAGCATGTCATCAAGCACACAATACAAACTTTCATTTATAAAATCCCAAAACGGAAAAGCTGAAACCTCCCCCCCCACTAAAAGAGTAGGGGAAAATTTTGTTTTTTCAAGGAACGAAAAGCAAAGTAATACAAAAAACAGTAGTACCTCGCAAAAAGGAAGAAAAAAAATTATAAATCATAACAAAATAAATAAGTAGTACAGTCATACATCAGAAATGGCTGTCTAATACAGAAATACTAACTGGAAACAAATGCACACCATAAAACTACAGAATGGAGATCAGACAAAATTATAGAAATTGTTATGAAACAGAAATGAAAACAGTATTATATACAAAAAAAGACCAATATCCTATTCTTATTTAAAAAAATTATAGAAAGAAAATAATTAACTATCAGGTACAAAGAAAGTATCATGTTCACCCAGTATCCAGCCAAGACATATGTCTCCACCATAATTTATAAAGACCAGGGGAGGCTGTATTGTGCTCATAGTCTCTCCATCTAAAAATCTCTTTCTGAACCATCAAAAACACATAAGCACTAGACAACACCTGCTGTCTTAAAGTTAATGCACAGCGGGCTTGCCATAATTGAAACTTGACATGTCCCATAATTAACAATAACGTCCCAGAGTCAAACTGGATCCATGCAGCTGGTAGAATGTTCCTAACTCACGCATCCGGATCCTCCCTCTGAAAAGGCCCAGAGACCCAATATTTATGAAAAGAAGTCCAAAATCCAACCACGTAGGGACAATCTATAAACAAATGCTGCATAGTCTCAACCACCCCACTACACGTATCAATTCTAGGACACATTCGTTCCACTACACCCTTATGCTTCATGTTCCCTTTTAACCCCAATTTTTGGTGGGTGCAAAGCCATATAAAATCCCACATAAATGTTGAAATTCGGGGACAATGAAGAAAACTTGTCATAATTTGTATATTAGCTGAGGGAAGTATCATAAACCAGGGTTCCTCATGGAACCAGGTTAGCAACAGCCAGTCATATACCATTTTCTGAGTGCCAGTAGTCAGATAGCGATAAGGCAATTCCCAGAGTTTGAGTTTACCCACCACATCCTTCCAACAATTAGCTAAAAAGAAAATTTTCACCTGTTTAGAAAGGGAGCATGAAGAGGCCCACTGTGTTATTAGGGATCCAAACTCATCCATAACCCACGAGCACCATAATCTAACCTCATTATGAGCCAATGGGACAATATTGTGAAAAAGAAAGGTAACATGAAAAAAATTATTGGATTAATCATTCCCAAGCCTCCTGGGTGATAGGTAAATAGGTAATCCTCTTTACTAGGGTTTAGGCGACTTCCAAAGACACTGGAAAAACACACTGTACACTGAAGTTTCCAGTATTTTGGGATAGGAAATACTGCCACAAAAATTGAAACAATGGTAACAGATGTGATTTTATCATATATATCCTTTTACGTTTAGACATACGCCAAGAATTCCATTTTGTTACCAAACCTTGTGCAGT
Organism: Neoceratodus forsteri; assembly: GCA_016271365.2. Lineage (NCBI taxonomy): Eukaryota > Metazoa > Chordata > Ceratodontiformes > Ceratodontidae > Neoceratodus > Neoceratodus forsteri. The sequence continues at coordinate 43,405,748 of CM028137.1, forward strand.
ATGAATTTTCTCTTCCCAATTATAAAACTGGGGATCAGGACTACCAAAAAAAATACCCAAAATTCGAATATAGGAGGTCACTACTGGAAAATGTCATATTGAACTCCATACTGTACCCTCACAACCAATGGATAAAATACTACTTTTCTGGTAGTTGATTACAGAACCAGTTACTTCTGAAAACACTCTCAACTCATCTTGAGCCAAAAAGGCTGATGCTTTGTCTGCCAATATTAAACACAAATCATCTGCATAAGTAATAGTTTTAATCTGTAAATCTGTACTACTCATGGAGAGACCCATTATATCGTCCTGTTTATTCAGTCTGTATAATAATGGGTCCAGAGACAACAAATAAAGGAGAGGACTTAGAGGACAACCCTGCCTCACCCCTCTATTGACTAAAATCTTATCTCCTATCCATCCATTCATACTAGGAAATAAACAAATGTGTTTATAGCATATTTGCAACCATAAAATAAACTTATCTGGGAACCCATATTTAGAAAAAACTGCCCACATATAGGTATATTCAACCCTATCAAAAGCTTTAGGTTGATATATACTAACTAAATATCCTAATAATTCCTGAGTAGTGCCTTTATGCAGAATTTCTCTAATAAGAATCAGGGCATCCTGTATCTTACGTGAGGGTACCCCACTAAACTGTGTGGGGTGAATTATATCATTTAACGTATTCACCAATCTATTCCCTAATACCTTCATCAAGATTTTACTATCAGTATTTAACAAAGTGATTGGTCTCCAGTTTTTTAAATCTTCTTTATTTCCATCCTTGAATAAGAGAACTAAAACTCCTTCATACATACTGGGTGGTAAAACTCCTGTACTAAGAGCATCATTTAACACTACCGCAAGTTCATCCCCTAGTACTTCCCATATTACTTTATAAATGGCATGTGATATGTCATCAGACCCTGGGGACGTTCCTTTAGAAAGGGTCCAAATAACTTGCTTAAGTTCTGCAGCAGTGATAGGAGAAACTAAATTTCGACCACACTCCTCAGAAATATGAGGGAGGTCACATCCCTTCAACCAGTCTGATATTGCAGCCTTTGACAAATCAGTACTTGTAAAATTTTGGAAAAATACCTCCCAATTTCATTCAGTATAGCTGGGTTGTCTGTGACCTTCATACCATTAGGGAGCTGCAAGGCCTCCATAATTCTCTGTTCCCGAACCTGAGCCAGGGTGTCAAAAGGAATGGTATCAGACTTTTTTCCAAAAACCCGGTACCATTGCTGTTTGATCACCCCCTGCATCAGTTCTTTTTGGAAAACTGATAATTTATTTTTAACAATCTTAATAGCACCCAAATCACCTTTACCCTCTTCATAGTATTGGGCCACCAAAATCCGAAGCTGTGCTCTAAGTTGCCACAAAGTATGTTTTTTAAAAGAACCATTAAGCCTCCCCACTGACTGGAAATAAGAACGAAAATCATGTTTCGAATCTTCCCACCACTGATTTTTATCCTCATAAAGGAAAAACACAGACTTCCTAGCTTTCATAATATATTGAAACCCTACCTGTACCATGGGTAAATCTAACAAGGAAATATTTAACTTCCAGAACCCTGGACCCCGCCTTTGTTCAGGTAGATTTCCTACTATCAAATCTAACATACGATGATCAGAAGTTGCCACATCACTAACTACGGCTTTACGAATGCTAAAACCAGCAGAAATAAAGAAATAATCAATCTGCGATGTGCGAGGGCCACAAGCATATGTGTGGGAAGCTCCTATATTACCAGACCCAAACACATCAATGAGACCTACTTAAGAAATGAGTTTCAACAAACAAGAGACATCACAATATTGTTTTTTCCCAAATATATAACTTCCACTCTGAGGAAAGCGTAATTAAAATCCTCCAAAACAACCGGCATACTAGTAAACAAAAAAGGTTGTATGGTGCGAAAAAGCCTTACCCTTTCATATTTTAATTGGGGTGCATATATGTTTATTAACCTCATAGGTAAATTTTTCCAAACAAAATCTAACATGAGAACCCTCCCTTCCAAAATTTCTAAATGCCTAATTATTTTTACCAGAGAAAAAAAACAAATCCCTACCCCTGAACACTGTTCAGACCCCTGTGACCAGTAGCTATCCCCCCACAACCAACCCACAGAGGCCGCCTTAAAAAGACCTGGAGAATGCAGATGGACGTCTTGAAAAAATATACAATCTAAATCAGATTGCAAAAAAAGCCCATATGTAGCCAGGCTTTTAAATTCGGACTGGATACTATTTACATTTAAAGATGTGATGTGAAACTGATAATGAAGATCAATCATAAGTCAAAAAAGTGAAAAAGAAGACACCTCACTTTATTTTGCTAGAGACCCAGGTAATCCTACCACTAGTTTTAGGCCCGGAGGTACCAACCCGCGGTCCACCTGGATCCAATAAATCCTCTCCCAAGAGCAGACTTCCTGCCACTTCAGTATGTTCTGTCTCCTGATCTGAAGAAACATCTCAATACCTCATAAGTAGTCGTCTCTTCCAAAGGTTCAGATGTTTTTTCAAACCCTTTGGCCTAACACCTTCCCTCTTGGACTAACCACAACAAAATCTTGAGAACTAGGTAAAGGATCTGACGAAATAATGGTCCCCCCCAACTTTTCCTGTGCAGCGGACTGTGCTAAAACACCCTCTGTTTCAACAACCAAAATGGGGGGGGGTCCACATTCAGGTATCTGCTACATATGTCTTGTATCAGGAGGTTGAGGCCCAGAAAACACAGTGGGGGTAATAGCCTCTTTAATATAATAATCCTGAACTCCAAAATCAGCATTTTCTGTGTTCCTGGCTGCCCAAGGACAATCAGTAAACACATGACCCACCTCCTCACAAAGGTTACATTTGGGGTCTTGAAAACAATGTGCACTAACATGGCCTAATTCCCCACAATACGTACATTTCAATACCTCACATGTAGTACTAATGTGTCTTGTGGATCCACATTTAAAGCACATCCTAGGCTGCCCAGGATAAAACAGAAACCCCTTATCCCGACCTATGAAAAAACAATTAGGCAAATGAATAACATCCTGCTCCGTTTGGTGTAATTTAATCCTAAACTTCCAACCCCCAGTCCAAAAACCTTCATCATCCAAAATTGGGGAAGGATTTCCTTGAATAGTACATCGTTTTTCTAACCAGTATACCACATCAGTTATATTAACCCCCTCATTGCGAAAAAGAACAGTAATTACCCTAAAAGGTTGTTTAGTCAAGGGTATCACCAGAAAATCTACCCATAAAGGGTTAGTTTTTAAATTTGAAAATCTACAGCAGAATTTCTCCAGCAAAGCTGGACTACGAAAACTAACATCAAAAGTACTTTCTCCTGGTGCATGGATTAAGGCATAAACCTCTGAAGGGGAAAACCCCATGGACTGTTTAAGCAAGATTTTCCCCACATGAAAACGATCAGGTGTCGACTCCTTCTGTCCCACATATCGCAACCTTACTGCATTCCTACGTTTCACCAAATCGATAGTTTTATGGAAGTGGCTTGCATAAGTTGGGGGAAGGGTCTGCAACAGACACCTCCGGTTCCCCTGGTGAAACAGTCCTCTGATCAGATTGTGAAGAATCCAAAGTTAACCCCAACCCCTGTTGTTTTTCTGAAACTCCAGAGGCAACAGTACCTGAAACAGCAAATGCCCCTCCTGAATCCATCATAGGAGAGGAAGGCAATGGATTTGTTGATCCTACCGGTAAACAACCCGGGTCTGGCTGCCAGACTCCTTGTACAGGGGACATCCATCCGGCTGAGAGGAGCGCTTTTCCGCGACCAGCCGGCGCCATCACCCTCGCCCAGTCGCATTGTGGGGCCTTTCTTCCTGGTCTGAAAGTGGATTACCATGCTCTACAGTCGCCAACACCTTCAAAGGACCCAAAGAGTTGTCCGATAGCGGAGAAACCGCTGAACTGCTTTTACGGTCGCATCTCGCTGTGCTAGCGAATCATCCATCTGCTGTTTAATCCGAACCAATTCCTCTTCTAAACACTGTTTTTTTTGGTGTAAATCAAGTATGTCTCCTGACTCTATATTAGAAATGGTATCGCAGGCGATAAGCTGGCCACTCCTCGGGTGCTCCCCAGCCACCACGTCTACAGAGACAGATACTTCAGTTGCAATATCCATTCCAAGCAGCTCCACTGATTCTTCAACCACCAGCCTCACTCTTCCAGTCTCCTCCTCCGCCATCTTGGTCCCACCAGAAAATGGGTCCCCCCTGCTCACAGGAAGCAGGAAGTAGGGGAATTTCCCCGGTGTCCTGGCAAAATTTCCCTCCATTCACTAAAAATACCACCAACAGCTTAATCGGATTCAAAGTCAGTTGGCATTCATCTGTATCCCTCTCCCCCGGGTCATGCCTGAAAAGAGGCAGAATTTGTTTAGTGCATTTACCTGGTCAGCAAAAACTAAATAAATAAATAACGCCTTTCACAATTTGATTTCTACTCTTACCACAATAGTACAATTTCCATGTTTTTTCCTCCAGATAGTGAAGATCCTGCCATCAATCATATAAGGGATTAGTACGACTTGCTCAATTGTACCATGATTTGGAATTCCACACTTTCCCAGAAATCCAATCAGAATATCATATTCCTAGATCTTATTTCTATTGGTACCTACAAATACAGACCTTCCTCAAAAATCCTTCAGTAACATTTTGGATACTAGAACCCTTATCTGAATCGTTACCATTTTAGCTCATACTCATTACTGTATTCCAGTTATACACCAACTAACTGGTATACTAAAGCTCATATAAATCTTACAGACCTGAACTGGACTCTCATGTATCAGAAAACCCACAAAGCTGTTTTCATGGCTGTCTGGAAATAATTCAGATAGAAAATAATTCCTAGATATTTTTGCACACCAAAGTTCCATGTCATTATAATTAGTAGCCCATGACATGGGCATCGGCGATTGAGCACTTGCAATAATGGTGACTCAATTCTGGCACATGTCAAAGGGGCTACTGATGAGGAAGGGCAACCGGATGGGGGAGGTGGGTGCATATATTGACAGGACATCATTATATGTATATGTGTGCAGGGGCGGAGTGAGTGTGATGGAGGGGAGGGAGGGTTGGCCTGGCATAGTTAGGTTGGGGTAGTCGAGCTGGCCCCATAAGCATGGTGCATGGTTGGCAGCCCAAAGCTGCGAGGGTTCCTGGTTTGGGTGAGGGTGTGCTTACATTTTTGTGTGCCCGGCCACCAATTTTTTGTTCTCCAGATTTTCCACCCCCAACATGCCCCCCTCCTGGAGTTAAAAATCCTTTAGTAGGGGGTGCATGGGAAGCAGCCTCCTGCATGAACATTCAAAATCTAAGTCCCTGGTGTCTTTTCATGTGTGCTGTGGGTGTACATCGCTGAAACAGGTTTTCGCTGATGTACACTCACCCTGCTGCCGATCATGATTGTGCCTTTGCACTTATGACATAAATCCTTATAATCCCATACTGTATGTCTTTGTGCTGTCAAAAAATGGTCATCACACACTTACTACACCTTGTGGTCCTGTCCTAAACAGGCAGGGTTTTGTGAAGATATCTTTTCAAGTATTAAAACCATATTTTCCTTGAACATAGATTTGGAAATGAAAAATGTGGTTTTGGGACTACTGTAGTACCAAAGGGTAAAAAGAGTAGACTGGAAAAGATACTGTACAATATGAATATAGCTAGTGCATGTAAATATATCATTGTTAAATGACTTAAACCTCATTCCTCTTCCAAATCTGCATGGATTGCAAAATGTAAAGAAATTCAAAGTATGGCATTAATAACAGTAGAGATGGGTAAAAGTCGTCAAGCTTCCTTCCGCAAATTAATTTGTGAATTTCACACAATTCATGAAATTGATGCACTGCATGGTTCATTAACTGCACTTTTATTTGTAATTAAATAAGCTTTATTGAACTTTTTAACAGGACGAAGTGTGAATTTTTTACTGTAAAGTTCAGAATTTTACCACAAAGCGCTGAATTTCGCTCTTGAAATTCCACACTTTGAGGTACAGTTCCTCACTTTGTGGCAAAAACTTTGCAATTCAGGTGAAGTCTAAGTTTTCCAGACTTGGGGAGACTTTGCAAAGCTGTGTGAATTGGTGAATTGGTGAATTTTGTTAGTTTGCGAAAACTTCACCAACGCAGTTTTGCTCCACCACATCTCGAAATAAGAGCCCGGTTACATCATAAAACAGAAATGTTGAAGTATGTGGCTCTCCTTTATGAACTCTATAGACAAAGAGAAGAGTATTCCTGTTCTGGATCAGCTAGAAGAACTGACATATAAAAAAAAACTACATTATCAACTACAAGCAACAACATTTTTAGACCCAGTGATACCAACTTGGTCAACCCAATTTTAGAACTCTTTTCTGTTCTCTTTCTTACATCCTTTTTTATACAGTCAGATTATTTTCAAGCTTTAGAGTGTACACTTGAATAACCAGTCTCACTGCAGTGGGCTGGGGCACTCCTTTTGATCCCAGTGGAAACATGAACCATGTTGAAGCCTCTTTTTGTCTCTGTGCAAAGATTGTGTTATCCCTTTCTTTGATGCCATTTTCTACAATTGTCTCTTAGTGTTCTTGAACTGTGGGGACCAGGTATTCAGTGACAATGGAATTTGATGTTCATTCATTCTGCGCTGTATAACTAATGTTTGATTGCATCTGTAGAAAGCTCAAGCATTTCTGCACCACATGTCTGTTATAGAGTTATGCCGTGCATCGTCTGGCCCCTGCTGGGGACTTAACATAAAGAAAGTTTAAAAAAAAATTCTGTGACCTAATAAGAAGAATGATGATGTTTACTGAATAATGAATGCTTGACTGATTTGAACACATTATGAAGTCCTTATTTGCTTTAGATCTTTAGCTCCCAGAGCCTCAAGTAACAAAGTAGGATTGTGCCTCATTTGCCTAGCACAAGAGGTCCATTCCTATCAATATGGCTATTAGCTTGGATGCAGCATGGTCATACGGTACAGAGAGTTAAGTCAAATACAGGGTATTCCTTTATATCAATACATCCACACATTTGCAGAATAGAAGTCAGGGGATTTTAAGTTTTAACTAATAAGATTTGTATGGTTTTCCTTTATGAAAACCTGCAGGGATGTCTGGGAGGATTTTACACTATTTTATATAAGTACAGTTCCTATTATATTTAATATTTTGCCTATGCTTCTTTTCTCTGCTTTGTTAAAAGAATTTACATATGAAAGGATCTTTGTAATTTGGAACTCATCTGCTTTTGCTGCTTATTTTCTCACTGGTTTGCAAAAATTACCACCACTCCACTGTGGAGTCAAAGCAGTGCTAAGTCAACATATTCAAAGCAACACAGAGATACGGAGCACCTGTACCCAAAGAAACTGAACATGGCATTTTACACAGCAAGATCCCATCTCACCATTACTGCCACTCAATTCATTTATTTCAAACATAAAAAATGAGCATCGTAAAAAAGATGCACACTTAGCTGACTAGGAGCAAAACCATTGTCTGATAGACTGGGACTGATGTTTTGCCCCTGCCAAGAGGGCCTTCCTCTGCCTAAAGTGCATTAGTTGACATTAATAATTTTACAAAGTTTAAAAATGAACCGGACAAGGTCTTCTTCGATAAGGATGGATAATCAGCATTCATGATGGGCCTAGTGCCTACTGCTGCCTTTACACACCAAGTAATCTCAAGTATTACCCCTTATTTACTCATATCACCATGTCAAAACTTGCTGATAACTAATCAAAGTGCTCAGTGAAATTTACAAATGGACACAAAATCCTATTAAAACAGGTTATTAAAATGCTAGACTAATACCAGAAGCTAAAGTATGTCCATGTGAATACATTACATAGGTTTACTGGTAGTATTTCAAATTAATGGATTTAGCTTGGTAAACATTTTGCGTAATTATTGCTTTCTGTTTTTATAATTATAAGTTTATTGAAAGTTTAATACATGCATTTCAACATATCAACTTCAAACACATGTAAAAGGATTGTCTTAACAACATAAAAAATAAGTATTGAAATATTCCAGTCATAGAAATTGTATTAAACTTCTAAACATAACTACTAAAATTTATTTAGGCTAAACAATAGTAAGGAATCAGAACCTTTCTGATAGTGTTAAATGATTTAAGATTGAAGGTGTAAGGAAAACAAAGAGGCAAGAATGAGTGACAAAGGGAGTGAGGAGAGAAAAGAGGAAAGGAAAAGAAAAAAGAAAAGAATGAAAAACAAACGTGTGACACTAAGATGATAAAGTGTATGAGCCATAAACATACCTCAGAAAGAAGAAAACACAACAGATGCCCTCAGAATCCTGGTAGTGCAGCTTGCTGTAGTCTTAAATTAAATGAGGAAGCATATCACTTATGCTGAAGAATTTCCATAATGCTACACAAGTTACCCAATTTTTTGCTGAAACCCCATGAATTACTTCTCGTTCTGTGAAACAGTTTATTTCCAAATAAATTAGCTGTAAGTTTTCTGATAGACATTCTAGGCTCTATTCTGGAAGGGGGGCTTGGCTCGGTGCAAGCTGCGGCAAACAGCAGCTTGTGCCAATGCCAGGTGCACCAGGGACCCTGCACCAGATTCTGATACAGGAGGTGTCCCGGCACCTAGGTACCAAAACCTGTGGCGAGCACCCTGGTGCGCCAAACACATGGTGCACTAGAGGGGTTTGCCACAGGCTCCCTTTGGCTGGGGCAAGCACTGCCCCAATCCACCAACATGGGCAACACCCTTATACATGCATTCTTCACAGCCCTGGTGAACTAGGGGCCCCCTCCCCAAACCCCAATCCTGACATATTGTATTATGTGTAAATCCACCCACTTCCCTGGTGGTATAGTGGCCCCCTAAATGAACCCTGATATCCCTGATATGATACGTAGATATGCAGCCCATATAATTTATAATCCAGTGGTTCCCCTCCCCAAACCCCTGCTGTCCCCTGTAGGATACTAATGACCTGAGCCCTGATCATTTGTGATTCAGTGTTCTGCCCTCACTAAACCCCTATGTTCCCCATGTTAATGCACATACCCCAATTCCTGATCATTGATGATCAGGTGACCCCCCATCCACCCCAGCAGGTAGTGCCTACTGGAGAATGTGCCTTAATAAGGGGAAAATTGGGGTTCAGAGAGGGGGAACACCAAATCACCAATGATCGGGGCTTGGTAATATTATCATAACAGGGACATCTGGGTTAGGGGAAGGGAGACCACTGATTCACCAATGATATAGGTAGCATAACTTCATGTCATACTGGGGACATTGGGGTTCAGGAGGACACTGAATCACCAATGATATGGACTGCCTATCTTAATTTCATATCAAGACAATGGGGAGTGGGGACCACGACATAATGCAGCAAGCAGGCTACTCTCCCAGAGGGTATTTCTAAGGACCATTAGACTAGCCCTGGCTGGTCTAAGGGTCCTTAGAAATTCATCCTTTGGGCAAGTTTCCTGAATCCCATTTTAGGGGATGTGGCAGCTTGCGCCTGCCACATTCCCCTTGTACCAGCTTGCAGCCCATTTCTAGGTGCAGAGGTGGCACATGGACAGTTTGGGGAAGGCTGCCTTTGAGAATAGCTATGCTGGCTGATTTTGGTGCAAGGTGTCACTTGCACCATTACTGTTCAGCTCAGGCACCTTGCACCAGCACCAGGTCTTTGATAATACAGCCCTTTCTATCTAGGGTGGTCTGTCCTCCACCCATATTCTTAAAATGTAATTCTTTGCAGCCACTGAAATAAGGGCAATTGAAAATTTGGCATCCATTCTTGCCAATGGGTTATCCCCAAAAGTATCCAGAATGCACCTTTCCATATTCATATTAGAATATATGAGATCATTGGCTTTAAAGGTATTTTGTATCTTTTCCCAGAGGTCATTAATGTTTATGTATGACTAGAACAAATAAATTAAGGTACCATTTGCTAAGTTACATTTAAGGCATTTATTATCATTCTATAATCCCATTTTTTAAATTTTACTTGGAGTATAATATAGGATTTTTGTCAGTTTTAATTGCATAGTTCTAAGTTTCACCCCTGAATATGCTTTAAAACCAAAGTTCCAAATGCAGTCTCATTTCCAACTAAAGGTATTTTTATTTAAAGCCATGGCCAACCATGTCATTTTCAAGTTCATCGTGGAGCACAGGTGCAGACAAACTCATTGACATGAGATGTGCTATACACGGGTGTGAGGGGGGTGCACCCAATGGAAAGCTCCATAACAAATGGCAGGCCAATGGGTCAGAAGGTTGGAGAAGATTCAGTTTCTGTTGTTTGGGTGGAGTTGGCCAATGTTTCAAAGGAGAGACCTGTACCAATAGTGGTGCAGCTCTGTTCTTTGATGTGTAAAGCCTTGCATTACATTGACTTTCTGGTTGCACGCTCACACTGCTGTAGCGCTTACAGTGTGAACGCGCTGAGCCTGCCCACTTCTCCTGTCTTCCTTGTGTTCCCGTTTTAGCCCCGCCACCAGCAAACCACTCCCTCCCACTTCCTCCCACTGCTGCTATCCTCCCCACACTCATGTTCTGTTGGAGGCCCCCCGCCAGCAAATCACTCCCACCCACTTCCTCCCACTGCTGGTACCCTTCCCACACCTGTGTTCTGTTGGAGCCCCCCATGCTCCCACCAGCAAATCACTCCCTCTCACTTCCTCCCACTGCTGCTGTCTGCCCCACACCTGCATTCTGTTCAAGCCCCCCACACACACACACACACAAACACAGCAAATCCCTCCCTCTCCCTCCCACCACTCCTGTCCTCCTCACACCCTGCATTCCCCATCCCCCAGACACTGGGGAGCTCACTCCCAGTGTACAGAAACGCTCACATCCTTTCCCTATATAAAAATAAGAAAAGCATCCCCAGTGTCTTATTTCTATCAACCTGAAAAAAAAACATCCATCGTTGTCTCCCTGTCCCCCTTCCCCTCCCCATCCCGACACTCCCACTGTGCACCCACCTCCCCACACCCTCTCCCTTCCCCATACTTACCTCCGGAGTTCAGGAGAAATGATCTTCTGTGGACTGGGACACGTCTGCACTCTTCAAAGCCGACCGGCAAAGTGAAGATTTCAAGGTAAGCCATATACAGTAATGGGAATCAATGGTGAGATTTTCAACTTAAGTAGATATCTCAGCCAGTTTTAGGAATTTTGATCCCAAATTTTCAACATGGGGTTCTTCGGACCCCACTTCCTGAACACTGTCACTGTAATTCTGCTACTCAGTCTCAAAAGGTGATTTTGAGGTTGCTGTGCAAAACACCTTTCTGGACCAATTAATGAAATGACAGTGCCACTGGTCATGAGGTGGGGTCCCAAAAAGCCTATGTTGCAAATCTAGTGAAAAAATTCCAAAAACTGACTGTGTTATGACTGTGCATTGCGCATTTTCTATGCACGCTCCAGACTTCACCAGTTTTTAATATTTTCACTCCAAATTTTCAACATTGCCATTATTTCACACCTCCTTATGAATGGTATAGCTGTCATTTTTCACATACTGCCTGAAAAGTGTTTTCGCACCAATTGTGCAGAATGGCACAGTCCCTGTGCAAAATCCACTTTCAGGATAGAGTAACAAAATCACAGGGCCACTGATAATGAGGGTAGGTCCAAAAAGACCATGTTGAAAATTTGGTGAAAATATTACAAACAATGACCGCGTTATGGGCATGTGTTGCACAGTTTCTATGCAGGCTCGTAACTTTGCCAATTTCTCATATTTTCACCCGCGATTTTCAGCATTGTCATTTTTTCACACCTCCTCATGAACAGTGCAACTGTCATTTTTCACATCCTGCCTGAAATGTGTCTTAGCACCTGTGGTGCTGAATAATGCAGCCACTGTGCAAAATCACCTTTTGGGATTGAGTAACAAAATGATATTGCCACTGTTCATGAAGTGGTGACCCAAAATGGTCATGTAGAACATTTGGAGTGAAAGTACCAACAAACATCTGGGGCAGTAGGGATTCCAAGTGTAACACCCCCTTAACCCTGTAGAGACTGACAGGTGTCGGGTGTGTGCCTTGAGGTTGTCGGACATAATGTCACACCATTCCACCCCCACTCTGAAGCCAGTGACAGGAATCAGGGTGTGCCTTGGAGTCCTTAGCCCAAAGTTCACCCCATCCTCCTATACCGCACCCATTTCAACTTATTTAATTATGGAATGGAGTGAGTGTGAGGGCCAAAGACCTCAAGGCACACCATGATGCCTGTCAGTGTCTGCAGGGTTGGGGTGGAATGGCATGAACCTTACAGCCGATGACCCAAAGGGACACCCGCAATGCCTGTCAGTCTTTGCAGGGTGGGGGTGGGGCATTAGGGCTAGAAACCTTAATGTGTCATTAAAAAAGTGAATCAGGGAGGGTCGTTTGATGTCACCTACAGTACCTTGATTTCAGCAAAGCCTTCAACAACATCCAGCATAGAAGGCTGATTAACAAGATGACAGTCTGGCAATGGTGCACAAGCTGATAAACTGGGTTAGAAACTGACTGATGGACAGGAGGTAGAGGGTGATGGTAATAGGATCCAGTCCTGGGAGAGAGGGTGGCCAGTGGGGTACCTCAAGGATAAGTCCTGGAACCAGACCTGTTCAATGTCTTCATTACAGAAGGGCTAAAAGCAAAGGTCTGTCTACCTTTTTGCAGATGACACCAACATCTGTAACAGAATGAATACTCCAGAAGGGGAGGAGAAAATGAGCAGGGACATGGAGAGGCTTAAAAAATGGCCTAAGGAGTGGCAACTAAGGTTCAATGCAAAGAAGCCTAAATAATGGACCTGAGAGGAGGGAAACTTGTGGAGAGTTACAGGATGGAGTAGAGATGATGATGATCACCAGGGAAGAAAGAGACCTAGGAGTTATCTGTTCTGATGACCAAAAGGTGTCAAAGCAGAGCACAAATGTTGCAAGGATGGCCAGTGGCATGTTGGATACATAGGCAGAGGTATCACTAGCAAAAGGCATGAGGTGGCGATGCCATTGTATAATGCATTAGTGTGGCCTCACCTACAATACTGTGTACAAACCTGGAGGCCGCAAATGCGCGAGGCCATTGACAGGGTGGAGGCAGCCCACAGAAAGGCAACCAAGATGGTACATGGCTTGCAACACAGAACATATTAGGAGAGATTAAAAGGACCTCAATATGTACTTATTGGTGGAAAGGAGTAAACGGGGGAACATGACAGATACGTTCAAGTATCTCAAGGGCATAAACAAGGTGCAGAGGTGGACCTTTTTCAATACATCAAATGTTCGACATTGACAAATGCTTGTTGTTTATCCCCCCAAAAAACGAAAACCATCCATTATTGTCTGCAGTGTAACCCCCTCTTCCCTAAACAGTATACAGACACTGGGAGTGCCCAATCCCCCAGTGTCCTCATCTGTCCGTCCATTGTTGTGTGCTGTGTAATCCCCCCCAAACAGTATGCAGACACGGGGTGCCCAATCCCTCAGTGTGTTATCTGTCTGTCCATTGTTGTTTGCTGTGTAACCCCCCCAAACAATATACAGACACTGGGGTTGCCCAATCCCCCAGTGTCCTCATCTGTTCAGCAAACTCCCTGAAAAAATGAAAACTGTCCCTCATCATTTTTTCCCATGTGAGAAAGAAAGCCGTCCAACTTTGCCCATTCTGAGGTTACCCAACCCCCCTACTCTTCCACTCAGGACCCACCACCTCACACCCCAAATACCCCATACTTACCCACCGGAGGTCCGTCGCTGTAATCTACCTTGGACTGCAGGCACGTCTCCGCTCTTCAAAGCCCAGCTGTGAACTGAGGTAAGCACTTTGATGTATTTCAAAAGGGTTTTCAGCTTAGTGGCATAACTTGCATATTTTTAAATATATTTGCCCCAAATTTTCAAAATATGTTTTTTGGGACCCCACCTCACAAACAACTTCACTAAAGGTGTGACCCTGAGCAAGTCACTTGACTTCCTTGTGCTCTCAGGTCGCACCTGCAAACAAGCTTTCAGCTTAGTGTGTCTCTCCTGGTAAAAAAAAAGAATACATTAAAACAAGCAATTTCAGACCCCCCCAAGACACCAGTGTACTTGACGAACATTCAGCATTGACAAATGCTTGTTTTCATCTGCTCCACCTCTGATAGAATTTGTCAGGAAGATATACTGTATATAGCACTAACTTTTGTTATTTTTATGTATAATATTCAGAAAGGTACTTGTGTTTGGTGAAGTGTTAAAGAGGTTATGCTCATCACTGCCCATTGTTATGCTGTTTTATTGTATCATAAAATAATTTCCATTTGGGTTTATATTAAATTTGTTCTGTATAAAATGGAATTCAATACAAGTATGACCATCCACAACGTCCTCTAGTTTTTTTTGACAACTTTCCTTTCCCAGATTTCATTAGTAACCAGTGTCCCTTCAATTTTCATGTTTTCACCAGCTAGGTCATTTAGTAGATTTAGCTTGACTAAAATTGAGTGCTTTACTAAGTTGTAAAATAAAACACATAGAATCTGAAATAATTTAATTACCTAAGGGTCTATGTAACTTTGCAAAGAAAAGGGATGACATATTTATATTGGAGGCTCTTGCCACATATCTTTCCATCCTAAGCAAGTATTTCACATAATTACTTGGTATCAAGTCCATACAAACATACGAAGGTGCCAGCAGAGCAGACTTACCGGTCTATCAAAGTCTGCTTGATTGTGCAGCTAGCTCCCTAGCAGGCAGCTGCCCCTTCCCCAACCCTCTTAACCTCCCATTGTTGTCCTTCTCGTGCACCCTTACCCACCTCTGTACCCTGTCCCAAGCATTCTTAAAGCCAGACACATTTTTTCATGATATCACCCCTTCTGGTAGTACGTTCCATCTCAATACTACTCTCTCTCTGTGAAGTAATGCCTCCGAATCTCACTCCCGAATCTGTCCCCCATTCTCAGCCCATGCCCCCTAGTCTCCCTCCCGCTTGTTAGTTTCAACACTCCTCCACCCCCCCTTGTTGACACCCTTCAAGTACTTCAATGTCTCGATCATGTCCTCCTCCCACCTCTCTTCCAGTGCATACATATTCAGTTCCTTTAGCCTCATCTCATAATCCGTTACCTCCATCCCCTGAAACATCCTCATCACCCTTCGCTGCACTCCTTCAAGCAGCTTTACGGCCTCCAGAATTGCACACAGTACTCCAAGTGAGGCCTAACCAGCACCCTGCAGAGGGGCAAAATCACCCCCCTGTGCCTGGATGTGAATCCGCGTGCTATGCACCATAGCATCCTGTTTGCTTACGCCGCCACCCTCCTGCATTGGGCAGTATTGTTCATGCTTGCTGTTTTCAATACTCACAGGTCCTTTTCCTCCTCAGTGCTCCCCAGCTTTATCCCCCCCGGCCAGTATTCTCTCCTTGGGTTCCTTGCCCCAAAATACAACACCTTGCATTTTTTTGCATTGAACCCCAGCTGCCACTTCTCTGACCATTCCTCCAACTTTGTCAAGCCCCTCTGTAGTTGCACCCATCCCTCTTCATTGCCTTCTCCCGTACCCATTTTGGTGTCATCGATGAACAGGCTAATCCTGTTCACCACCCCCTGCGCAATGTATGAAATGAATAACCTGAACAGCACTGAGCCCTGCGGCACCCTGCTCATCACAGATCTAGGCTCTGAGACTCCCCACAACCACCACCCTCTGTAGCCTACCCCTTAGCCAGTTTGAGATCCAACATGCCATCTTTGTCCCCACTCCCACCCCGGATAACTTCACCCTTTGTGTCCCATGGGTCACTGAATCGAAGGCCTTGCTGAAATCCAAGTACAGCACATATACAGCATGGTCCCCATGCAACTCCCTCGTCACCCAGTCATAGTAATGTATAAGGACAGTATAGCACATCCACAGCATGGCCCCCATCCAACTCCCATATCACCCAGTCATAGTACTGTATAGAATTGGTCTGGCAGGATCTCTCTGAATTGAATCCATGCTGCCTCCCATCCTGCAGGTTGTTGCCCTCCAGAAATGCCACCAGTATGTCCTTTAGTATTGTCTCCATGAGCTTTCCCACTATGGACGTCAGACTGACTGGCCTATAGTTCCCTGGCTCGTCCCTTGGACCGCTTTTATGTAACGGTACTACATGGGCCATACTTCAGTCCTGAGGCACCTCCCCTGTTTCCAGAGAGGTGCTGTACAGGTCTGCCAGTGGTTCCGCTAGAACCTCTGCCATCTCCCGGAGCACACTGGGATGGATACCATCTGGACCTAGCACTTTATTCACCTTCAACACCCTTGCCCTTCCAAGACTCTGCTACCATCTATCCTATTGCCCATTAACTCACAACCCCATCCCCCTCCCCCCAACCAGGGTGGTAATGGACCCCCCTCCTCCCTTGTGAACACTGAGAAGTACTCATTCAGTGCTTCTACTTGTTCCTTCCCCTTTTCTACCCACTCCTTCCCCCTTTTTATCCTCACTATACTGTCCCTGCACTTCCTTTTCTCCAAGACGTATCTAAAAAAGTCTTTCTCCCCTCCTTTAATTCCCTGCGCTAATCTGAGTTCCCTAGTGGCTTTCACACAGTTTCATGTGATAACAGCCACTACACTACAGCAAACATCAAAACACCAATTCCTGAATGTCAAAGACATAAACAGCGATGCTACATTACAGCCAAAGTACAGAAACAGCATTTTCATAATACATCTTTAATGTGGGGGGCTGTACCCCCACACCCCCATGAGGGGCTACGCTTCCCGAACCCCGCTATTTCTACTATTCTAACACCATGCTGCAATTTGATAGCCACAAATGCAGAATATGTGCTGTAGCTCAAAAGGTGCAGTCACTGTACTTTGCCAGTCGCTCATGTTGTAGTCGCTCAAACTGAGTTGCCCAAATTGATTAGCCCAAGTTATGTGAGATCCTTTCACACCCCTTATCCTCTTGGTCACTTCCTTGGACCATTTGGTGTACTCCTTCCTTTCCTTTCCTCCCCCCTTCCTCATCCTTCTGAACCTCCAGTATGCCACTCTTTTTGCTCTCACCCTCTCTATCATCTCCCCGTTCAGCCAGCATGGTCTCTTTGCCCTATTCTTCTTACTCTGTAGCCTGGTGCATATTTACATTGCCTCTGTGATTCTTTGCTTTATTATGTCCCACTTCTGCACTGTCACCATCTCCCGCTTTATTCTTTCGAGTCTCCCCTTCAGCAATTCTCCCATTTTCCAGAAGTCTGTCTTCCTGAAATCCATCACCTGTGTTGTGGTCCCCTCCGGCTCCCTGCTCATTGTGATGTTAAACCACACCGTTTGATGATTTGCTGTCAGCTAACGGATCCTCCACTCTTATGTCCCTCACTGTCTCACTGTTAGATAGTACCAGGTCCAGCATGTTCCCCAGTCTTCTGGGTTCAGCAACCAGCTGTGTCAGTAACCCCTCCTGGAATGCATCCAAGAGGACCCTCGCCCTAGCACTGGAGGTGACTGGCACAGTCCAGTCCCTCCCTTGGCAGGCTGAAATCCCCTACTATGACAGTGTAGCACAGTGGTTTAAAGCTCTGAGCTGCAAATCTGGTGATATCCAGCAGACCAGACCTGGGTTTGAATCTCACAGCTTCCACTAGCATACTGTATGACCAGAGGTCAACCCTAACTTTTTTTTTGCATTAGCCAGCCGGACAAGTTGATTAAAATTTGCACTAGCCCACAGATGGTTGCACTAGCCCACAATAATAATGTTAAAATTTGGTTATACAGGAAAAATGCAAGTCAAGAAATAACGATTATTGCATATTTATCCTGCTCCTACATTGCTTCCTGCCTCAGCAAAAAAAAAAGACTGCAATACAATCACATGCAGTGTGTACCCCCACTATTTTACCATGTGCCCCTTGCTTCCACTTTCTTCACCCCCTCCCCACCAAACCAGAGGATACCATAATAGCAAATATTCAATCAAGCAGTTCTAGCTGTGCACACACAATAACCATCATCATCATGCACCACTCCACAGTCCCACCCTGACCGGCAGGGCAAAGTACAGAGTCAAGCAGAGAAAGACACTCTCATCCCCCACCCTGTGATAAACCAAACCTGTACTTCTGGAAGTTTTCTTACACTGCGAAGTGGGCAAGGGGCAGTTCTTGGATTTCTTTGGAGAGAGTTAAACACAGGAGGCTAGAGAGGTAAGAATCTTTGACATATCTGTCTATATATATATATACATATATATAAATATATACACACCAGGCACAGAAGTATTGATTTAAAGCAGCAGTGCAATAATCAGGTGAAAATTTTGACCTATACTTTTTTATGCTATTTTAGATTGCCCCGTACCTCCTGACTTGTATGATACTCTTCTGCCCACAGTTTGAGTCTGCTTTAGTCCTTTTCGTCATGCTTGAAATAATAAAAGGAGTGGTCCTTTTAATATGACTCGGAACAGGTCTTCATCAGTATTCTCAGCTGTTTTGTCCATCAGTTGTTTAAAAATCACTTGTGTTGTGACTAAAATAATGCATTATGCAATAGGCAGTGCTACCTGACCTTATGGAACAATAGGTGTTCAAACACAGTTGAGAATACTGATGAAAACTTGGTCTGAGCCATATTAAAAGGAGCGCTCCTTTTGTTATTTCAAACATGAAAAAAGTACTACAGCAGACTCACATTGTGGAAAGAAGGGTTTCATACAAGTCAGGACTCAGGAGGTAAGCAGCAGTGTGAAATAGCATTAAAAAGAATAGGTGGCCGGCCCACCGGTGCAGCGGTAGGGCTACTGCTCACGGCGCCAATGACCCGGGTTTGGGAACCGACTCAGACAGATGGAGGATCGGCCTGGGGGGAGGGGGATTGAGCACCCAAGGCTGCTCTCCTCCTCCAGGGTGGGTGGGTTGCATGTCCCTGCTGTTCTACCCCCACCTGGGTGACCACAGGTGGAGGTGCAGTAGGACAGCAAGTAGAAGGAAGGGGGGACGTCAGCCAGGAGCTGGAGCGCTTGCACGTCCAGACGTGCATTGCTCCATGACTTCCCTAGTGTGCTGATGTCCTGTGGGAGGGCCAGAGAAAGCAGGAAAAAAACCTGCAGTGCTCCCTGTAGACAGAGCTTCAGGGCCCCGATCCCATGTCCCTGCCAGTACCGGCGACAGATCCCTGATGAAATCACAGATGCTCGAGGTGGAGGAAAGGGGACCCCGCCTCGTACCCACCTGGGGGTTAAACCAAGGCTTCATGGGGGGATAGACTGCACTGGCAATTGGGTAGACAAGCAGAGACGTACAAGGCCATGGGAGTCTCCTGAAGGTAAGGAGGCACTGCAGTGAGAAGAAGGAGGCATAAAGAGAGACTAAACAAAAAAAAGAATTGGTACAATTTTTCACTCGATTCTTGCACTGCTACATAGATACATAGACAGTGTGGGCAGATAAGGGCCTATGGCCCATCCAGTCTGCCCATTTGAGCTTGTAAGTTCAGTTTGTTTTCCTAGAAGTCTGTTGCCCCTTACCCCTGACCTCCAGAATTCCTTTATGTCTATCCCATGCATTCTTAAATCCCGTGATTGTTTCATCCCCCACCACTTCCTCTGGCAGGGTGTTCCACTTGTCCACCACCCGTTCTGTGAAGAAATTCTTTCTCATGTTTCCTCTGAATCGTCCTCCCTCCAACTTCATCCTATGCCCTCTTGTCCTGTAAGATCTTTTTTGCTTAAAAATAGTGTTTTCCTGCACCCTGTTCCTCCCTGTAAGATACTTGTATGTCTCTATCATATCCCCTCTCTCCCTCCTCTCCTCCAGGGAGTACATGTTCAGTTCCTTCAACCGGTCTTCATAGGACTTGTGATGCAATCCATGCACCATCTTTGTTGCCCTCCTCTGAACCTTCTCTACCCTGTCTATGTCCTTACGTAGGTATGGTCTCCAGAACTGTACACTGTACTCCAGGTGGGGCCTCACTAGTGTCTTGTATAGCGGAATTATGACCTCCCTTTACTGCTGGTGATGCCCTGCCTATACATCCCAGCATCCTATTTGCTTTACCTGCTGCCTTGTCACACTGTTTCCTCACCTTGAGGTCATCAGAGATGACAACCCCAAGATCCCTTTCCTGCTTGGTGCATGCTATGTCCTCACCCCCAACTGATATATTGTGCCAGGGTTTTGTGCCCATATGCATTATCTTGCACTTCTTTGCATTGAATTTCAACTGCCAAACCCTGACCATTCTTCAAGTTTCTGCAGGTCGCTTCTCATTCTGTCTACACCTCTGGTGTGTCTACTCTGTTACAGAGCTTTTGTGTCATCAGCTTAACAGTGAAATTCTGCCTTCTAGGTCCCAAGCAATGTCACTGATGAAGATGTTGAATAGGACCGGTCCCAGCACTGATCCCTGTGGTACCTCACTGGTCACTCTTCCCTCTGTGGAGTGACAGCCATTTACCACCACCTCTGTGTCCTGCCACCCAGCCAGTTACCTACCTACCACACTACTGTCCTGCCCACACCCATATTCCCCAGTTTGTGTAATAGTCTTCTATGTGGCACAGTGTCAAAGGCCTTGCTGAAGTCCAGATAGGGCATGTCCACTGTCCTCCCCTGAACCACCTCCCTAGTCACCCAGTCAAAAAATTCAATGAGGTTGGTCTGACATGACCTCCCCCTGGTGAAACCATGCTGCCTTGGGTCCTGTAGTCCATTGACAACCAGATGTTCCACCAATCTCTCCTTCAGTAGTGCTTACATGATCTTCCCCACTACCGAGGTGAGGCTGACTGGACTGTAGTTCCCTGCTTCCTCTTTGTTCCCACTTTTGTATAAGGGGACTACATCTGCTGTCCTCCAGTCTTTGGTACTCTCCTGTTTCCAGTGATCGGCTAAACAGGATAGCCAGAGGTTCAGCCATCATCCTCTTAGTTCTTAAGGACCCTGGGTGCACCCCATCTGGCCCCATTGCTTTATCAACTCTTATTACTTCCAGTTCCTTCAGGACCCTTTCTCGTGTAAAGGGACTTGTGTCCATTTCTGCACCATTCTCACCCCTTGTACTCCCTTCAGACCCATTACCCTCCTCTTCCTCAGTAAAGACTGAGCAGAAATACGTGTTCAATATGTTCAAAATGCTAATGCTAATGTATTCTGCAAATGTATGGTATGACTGGATGTCCATAACTACAGTATATAGGCTACAATCCTGTCCATAATAAGGAAAGACTTTCTGCATCACATACATCCACTGTAAGTTTCATTCCACATGGTGCTGAATCTTGCAATTACAGGATGCCTTTGGACTTGATTTAGATCACCATTCAATACTGTTCAAGAGATACCTGCCATAAGCAGAGATAGAAGCATATTTTACTGTGTGGTATAGTAGTAAACAGAACATTAAACACACTGGAAAATACCATGAATTATTTCAGCAAGGAGCAAAAATGTGGCTATCTAAAATATTAAACAGATCCTTTTACTGCTCTTATTTAAAATTATGTTATTATTATTAATGTAATATTTTTTCTCCAAGATGCGATTACCAAGAGCATGAAATACTAAAGGACAATTTCACTTAATATGAAGGACCATTGTATTAACTTCTTTCCCTAATGTGCTCACCAGTCTGCCTCTTAAAAGTTTGAATTGTGTGGCCAACATAGTATGCTTCACATTGGCTAACCAGCAGGTACATAACCCTTATAAACCTCATATTATTACATATTATGAATTGATTTGTATAAATCCCCTCTTGACTTCTTGGACGTGGCATCAAATGCACTTGCATAATGAACTCACAAAATTTGCACCACCAACACTAATGATTTCCGAGAGTTAATTTTGGCAACTCAATGGCTTTAGCACATCAGCTTTATGCACACTGCTCACTACTGAGTCTTTTATATACTTAGACTTGATGTTAAACAGAAATCTGCAGTGGGAAGGCATGCATTTAAGCAGAATGTGGAAGATCACATGCTAACAAGTTTCTGCATTGAAAAGGAGGTGATTTTGGAAGAACTGTGAGCCAGCATGAGACAAGATGGATCACTAGGACTCAGACTTGAATCTCACAATGCCTGGATTATTTGTTTGAGATGGCTCACTTGATCTGAGTTTTCAGTTAATTCAATTATCCATTATATTAAGTAGAATTTCCCTTTTATAGTCTATACTCTAATTCATTACATATTTAAGAAAAAATAAATAATATAGCAATAATAAATAAAATTAAAGTAATAAATTCAGAGCAGTAGAATGGTCTGTTTAACATTTTTCTTATCCGCATTTGTGTTTCTTGCTGAAATAATTCATGGTATGTCACAGTGTGTAGACTATTCTTTTTGCTACTGTGCTGCACTGTAAAATGCGCTTCTGTGTCTGCTTACGGCAGGTATCTACCGAGTTGCTTTGAATGGTGGTCTAAATCAAGGACAAAGTCATCTGGTAAATGCAAGATAGATCACCATGCGGAATGAAACTTACAGTGCATGTATTTGTGGCAGGAAGTCTTTCCTGATTATGGATGCAATTGCAGGCTATATAGCTATGGTCATTAAACAGTTCTATGTCATAAGGGTGATACAAAAGGCAATCTCTTCATTACTGAGAGTATACATCACCGAAATTCAATCTCAGCAATGTACACCCCTGGCAGAAAACAAAACAGTAGAAAGGACTCCAATTTTTAATGTCATGCATGGAGCTGCACCCCCACACCCCTACTTAAGGATTTTCAACTCCAGGGGGGTGCAGGTTGTAGGAGTGTGCAAAATTGTAAAAAATAAAAAAACACTACTTGGGCAGGGTGCAACAAAACATACCTGAGGCCGGACCCGAAATCAGCATCCTGGCCACCCCAGCCCAGCATGCACCCACCATGCCATGGAGCCAGCATGGCAGCTCACCGCGGCACCACCCTTCACAAACCCTCCCTCCCCTCACTCAGTGTGCTTGCTCCCCCCCATGCACGTGTACATATAGCGACATCCAGTCACCATTCGGGAACCCACCCCATCTGGTTTCCTTCTCTACTCCCTTGCCCTGTCGACATGTGCCGCATGTTGGTCAACGTTTTGGTAGCTGCCCACTTGCAAATAGCGCATGTTATAGGATACCTCATTAAACTGTACCCTACATTTGTAGATGACAATTATGCAAAATGATTACAAAGCTAAATTCATTAGTTTAATGAGCCACCAGCAAACCTATACATTACATACACTGTCATACATTAGTTTTGAGTATTAGTTTAACATTTTAATAACATGATTATAATTAGAGCTTGTTAGTGCATCTGTAAATTTGATTCAGCACCATGATTAGATTTGAGCACTATATCATGTGTGTTATGCCTTTGTAAGGGATGATGTCAACTAATGCATTTTCTTTTCTAGCTAGTTACTGACATTGTAATACAAGAATTAAAAGGATCAACACAATGATAATAATAGGGATGTAGTTATTAGCACCATGTCAGGAACTTTATCTGTCTTGAGCTTAGTAAACTCATGTACTGCTATCCAAAGAGGACATACACTGTTGAAAAGGTGAAGATTACCTGAGTTCTGGAATGCAGAGGATTGCCTCCAGATTGAAGTCCAAGTCAGGGGCACATAGGTGCCACAAGAAGGAAAAAGAAAGTCTACTGTGCAATGAGTAATGGTGTGCAGGTAGCAGAGACACCAGCAAAGTTATAAACCCATTCATCAGTGTCCAGGTGTTAGTGAAATATATGTGCTGAGAGAGAGAGACAGAGAGAGACAGAGAGAGAGACAGAGAGACAGAGAGAGACAGAGAGAGAGAACAGTTTTACTAAGAACAAAGACTCACAAGAGAATTGGTGGGCCAATGACACACTCAACTAAACTTCAAGTTTGAGTACTGTTATGCTGAACCTTGACAAATTTCTTCATATTATTAATTATTTTGTGTTTTGACATACAACTTGGTTAGAACAGGGTAATGGACTCAAGATTTTTGCTAAGATTTATGTGAAGTTTTCTATTTTGATTTATTGTTCTGTAAAAAGCTCTAAGGTGGCTGCCTGTGTCAGTAAGTGTGGTATGCTGTGTTGTTTATCAGGTGAACTGACATATTGCAGCTTATAGCATACTGTAAGGGTAACAGGACTGTTGTGCAATTATGAGAAAAAACATGATAACCCTTGACACAGAGACCACTTGTATAATAATGAATAATTAATAACATTTTTCAGATTCAACATTGAGTTATACCAGTACCTTCTTGCAATGGTTTTTGCCATCAAAGAGCTGAATCAAAATCCTCATATACTGCCAAACCTTACACTGGGATTTAAAATGTTTGACTCGTGCTATTCAGAAAGTAGAGCACTTGGTGGATTGTCTTGGATAGTATCAGGAGGAGAGAGGGATGTTCCCAATTACAGATGTCGTTCCCATCCACTGTTATCTGGCTTTGTTGGAGATTGCCAGGCAGTTACCACCCTTCCCATGGCTAGAGTCTTAGGAATTTATGGATATGCACAGGTATGAAACGTAATGGTGTTGTGAATGCCATTTACATTAGAAAATGCTATTGTATTCTGATTTGTAAGTGAAATTTGCCATATTACATAAGAGTGGCACACATTCCCTACACAGAATTGGTCAATTGGGGTGGCCAGTGTATATCTCAACAAAGGTGGGAACTAGACATATAAAATCTGGTATTATCTATGAGCATCATTTTTGACTGAACATCAAACATTGATGAAATTCAGTTATTACTGATTGTTTAGTTAGTGCATTAGCTGGTTAGTCAGTTAATTAGTTAGTTAGTTCCTAATTAATGTAGGTCTCATAAAAGATTCCAGACTGTCAGCAATGGAGACTGAAGTTCTTTGTGCATTTATGTGATAGGTACAGCATGCATAGTCACAGTGCAGGCTAACCTACAGTATACAGCCCCACTAATCTCACTGAGCTTTGTCATGGAGGGACCATCTCACAGGTGAGGAGGTATCTCAGATCCTTTATGCACAGCCACAGTGCAGACAAACCTATACTGTCCCACTGATCACCCTGAACCTTGTCACAGAAGGACCATGTCACAGGTGAGGGGGTATCTCAAATGCTCTGTACACAGTCACTGTGCAATCCAACCTTTGCTGCCAAACTGAATGCACTACACTTGGTTACAGAGTGACCACCTTGTAGCTGAGGGGATATTTCAGGTGCTTTATATACAGGCAGGGTAAACTATACTGCAGGGCACATCACACTGAACTTTGTCATGGAGTGACCACCTCGCAGATAAGGAAGTAGCTCAGATACTGTATACACAGAGACAGTGTAGGTTAAAATCTACTGCCCCACTGATCACACTGAACTTTGTCAGACAAGGACCACCTTGCAGGTGAGGGGGTATCTCAGAAGCTTTATGCATTGTCATAGTGCACTGTAACCTATACTGTTCCTCCCTGATCACACTGAACTTTGTCAGGGAGGGATCATCTGTCCAGAGAGGGGTATCTCATATGCTTTATACACAGTCACAGTGCAGGATAACCTATACTGCCCCACAATTTCATGCATGTTTGTCACAGAGGGAACACCTCACTAGTGAGGGGTTTTCTCAGATGCTGTATGCAGTCAAGGTGCAGGCTGATCTCTACTGCCTCATGGATTGCATACAACTTTGTCACGGAGAAACCACCTCTCAGGTGAAGGGGCATCTCTGATGCTTTATGCACAGTCACAGTGCAAGCAAACTGATACTGCCCCAACTGTCTTTTGGATGAAATGTTAAACCGAGGTCCCATCTGCCTGTTCTGGTGGTTGTTCAGGTGGACATTAAAGATCCCGTGGTACTTCTCAATAAGAGCAGGGGCATTTTTATTAAAACAATTTAATATAAAAGATAAAGACAAAAACCATAATGGAAAATCCAAATACATAAAATAAAATAAACAATGAAATATAAAATACAGTATGATACATCACATGCCCCCTCAACAGAAAACTTCCCACCACCCCCAAAATATGTACAGAGATATGCAAACATCCATTACTTCTCCTCATGTCAATATAAGTTAGAATTCAAAATATCAAACAAAAAGAAACTCCAGGTAACCACTTTGCTTATTAAGTTAAACAGGCAGTATTTGTGTTAAACTTTTCCAAAGCTAATCTGCTGTACCCTTAGAACCCCCAGCCACGTCCTTTTGATATACCTCCCGACATGCCATTTCACAGAGCTTACCCACAACAATATATGCCATATGTTGCTATTGTAAAACATATTTACTTCTTGCTCATTGCCTACCATAAATAAAACTTTAAGCATGCAAAAACTACCCTCCAAAGTTCCAGCATTATATCTGGCTAATTGTCCCTCAAAGTGCCCCAAAATCAGTTGTTTGTACATCATCCATTCAAACCAAGGCAATCGCCATAGTCTAGCAAGAAAATTCCATAAATTAGAACAGACACATTCAAATAGAAAATGCATGAATGTTTCCTCCCTAGCTTGATGTTCCAGATATGGACAATGCCTATCTACAACTGTCTTATGTTTTAAGTTGCCTTTAACATTCAAATGCCCATACGTACATATCTATTAGTTATCCCACATTCGCACTTTGATTCTATGATTTTGTAGCTGTGCTAAGGCCCATTTCTGAGCGCCTTGTGCACAGAATTTAAATTCGGGCTCTACCAGACCTATTTGTCCTAAAATTATGTAATATAACTGTTTCCGAGTATGAGTCAGTAAGTGAGACTTAGAAATCTTCCAAATATGTAGTTTTGTAAAGCTGTGTTTCCACCAATCTGGTACTTGTAATTTAGGAATTATTTTTAAAGGGACTTTCTGCCAAGTTTCTAAAAAGATTCATAATGTCTCATGCGTCCACACCGTCTCTACTTCTTCCTGCTACAAACCTTTCTTAACATTCCCATCCCAAAACATAGTACGAAAAAATACTACCAGATTAATCATTCCTACCCCACAATTTTTATTGTTAAATATGTATAAGAATGCATTACCAGATTCAACTGACTCCCCCATAGAAGTTTGAAAAATGAACTATACATTTGCGTTTCTAAAGTCCCTGGTAGTGGGAACAACCATCCCACATACAATAAATCAAATTGGGTCCCGAGCTGAAGCTGCTCTAACATGGATTCGGCCCTTACGCACTTTCAGAACACCTTCCTCACTGCCTGGGACAGACACACCCCCCTGTGCTGGGCTAGAGTCCGCGGGTCTCACCTACCCTGGATATCCCCTGAGCTGATAGCTTGCCAATAAGCTCGTGACAAGACCTGGCATAACTACAAAGCCACGCTCCTCCCAAGCAACTTTATCACCTACCGCATGCTCCGTAACAAGTGCACAAAGGCCATCTGCTTAGCTAGGGCTGAATATTTCAACAACACCCTAAATGCAAATCTTGGGAGACCTTCGAAATTCTGGAAGGTCATTAACTCCCTTTTCTCCCCCCAAACAGCAAGCCCCCCACCTCTCCTCCTCGCCCAAGGGACTCTCCTCTCTGACCCCTGAAGGTAGCCTCAAGTTTAATTCCTATTTCACTACTTAGCGCCTTGACCCTCCTCGATTCCCTACCTCCTGCTACTACACCCACCCCTTACATCTATAACCACACGGCCCCCAGTCATTTAGCCCCCACCAGCTGGTAGGAACCCCTTTCCTTCAGACCCCATCTCCCCAATGAAACCCTAGATGCCCCTTCACTCCTGAACCCTCCAAAGGCAAATCCCTAGATGGTCTCGATAACAAACTCCTCTTCCTATCTGCCCCCACCATTGCTACTCCCCTCACCACCCTACTAAATCTATCTTTCACCGAGTCTCTCCCCTCTGAATGGAAGCATGCCACTGTCCTACCGCTTCCTAAAGGTGGCGACCCTTCCTCCACTACTAACTACCATCCCATCTCCCTCCTCCCCGCCCTCTCCAAACTCCAGGAACACCTAGTGCTATCCCAGCTCTCCCACTTTCTCTCAGAAATTTACTTCTTCACCCCATTTCAGTCCGGATTCCAAAAACACCACTCTACCACCTCCTCCCTACTAAGACTCACAGACTCCATCCTCACTGGGATGGATAAAGGGCTAATCACTGCCACTATTTTCACTGACCTAGCTAAAGCTTTCGACACGGTATCCCATTCTCTTCTACTATCCAGCCTATCAGGGGCAGGGTTAGCAGTGTCCGCCACAAACTGGTTCAGTGCCTACCTACTAAATAGAACCCAATCCACTAAAATAACAGACCACACCTCCCCTCCTCTCCCCATCACCACCGGCATTCCCCAAGGCTCAGTTCTTGGCCCCATCCTCTTCTCCATCCTTCTAAATGATCTACTGAATTCTTGCTCCTCTACTGTGATCCACATGTATGCAGATGACATGGTCCTCTTTACCTCCAGCCGGACACACGAAGAACTCACTTCCAAACTTCAAACTGACTTCAACAAAATCCAACACTGATTCAATACCAATCAACTCTCCCTAAATGCCAAGAAAACTGTCTCTATGTCTTTCGGCAATAGACAGCATTTATCCAAGCTCAACCCCCCTTCGATCTTCCATACCCTAAACAACACCATCCTTGATGAAGTGCCCTCCTTCAGGTATCTAGGGGTTTGGCTCAATTGTCACCTCTCCTTTTCCACACACATGGATGCCATCATCTCAAAACTGCACCCGAAACTTGGCGCCCTCTACAGGAACCGCACTAGTCTCCTGCTACCTGTCAGACGTGACGTAGTCCTGAAAATGATTCTACCCACCTTCGACTACTGTGATGTCGTCTACAGCTCCGCCTCAAAGACCACCCTAGCCAAACTTGACCCCCTCTTTAATGCATTCTGCCGATTTGTCCTCGATGTTCCCCACGCTCACATCACTGCTAGCTCTACCGTTCACTGGCCCTGCCATCCCTGAGTAACCGGCGCCTAATTCATAGTGTTAAATTTACTTCCAACTTCTGGCTCTGCTCCCTCCCGCCCTACCTTGAATCCTCCCTATCTTCCCCACCTGCCCCCGCCTACGCCCTCAGGTCCACTGACACTAGGCTATTAGTCATCCCCCACCGAAGGACCACCGCTGGCCAATCGGCCTTCTCTTACCTCTTCCCTAAACTCTGGAATGACCTGTCGGCCCAGATCCACCATTCTTCATCAAAACGCTCCCTATCCTCTGCCCTCACTAACTTCCTTGCTCCAAATTGCAACTACCACTGACCCCCCCTTGATAGCTTCTCTTCCCCGTCGCCCTTTAGCGCCTGACCAGCGGCTTGGCCATTGCCTAATTGTCTGGCTTATATACTGCCCTACTCACTCCACTCTCACTTTTACTCACTCTTCTCTCTTATAACATCCCCCTTCTCTCCGTCCTTCCTAATTAACCTACGCTCTTCAGCCCTACTCACAGCTACTAACTCCACTCTCCTCCCCTCCCACCTCACCTAAACCTCCCCCTATACACCAAATGTTTACTAGTCCACCCCTCCCCTACCCCCCAACTTCACTCTCCAATTCCTACTGTCAACTGTGCATCTCGCTGCAGCTCATGTCCTACTACTGGCACACAAGTTCTGATACTGGCACCCTAGTTCTGTTACTGGCACTTATGTAATTCATGTATTGCCTCATTGTGTACCCATGATATGTTTACCCTGTCCCTGATGATCATGTTCTGTACTGCTCTTGCTTGATATGTACCCATGATATGTATGCCATGTCCTTAATGATTATGTTCTGTACTGTTCTCCTTATGCAACAAGTTCAAATGTAATCCCTCCCAACTGTATGTTATCTGTATTGCTCTGCTGCTAATCTCAACTATTGTATGTATACCTGCCTCCTCTGTAACCCCTTCCCCCAGGTCGTAGCGGGAGACAAGCATCTTTTTGCTCAGTGTGCCTTTCCTGGTGAAACATTTTTAATAAATAAATAAATAAAATAAAAATGGGATTAAAAATTGTTTAATTAAAAAAAAAACATTTTTGCTTTGACATTACCCATTTTTTCCAAATTTCAACCCTCCATTCACATTGACTTAATGCCCATTTCCAGTTAAACTCTCCCATATCTCCTTCACCAAAATAGAGGCCTAAGATTTTTATAGGTTCCTTTTGTATCTTAATCCCTGCTAACTCCCTAGCTTGAGGATGGTCCCCCCAGTACCATTCCAGTGCTTTTGGCCATGTTCAACCTTGCAGCTGAAAATCTGGAGAATGTCTCTAATTGTGTCAAAGCCAGCTGTACACTCACTTCATCGTGCAAGAAAAGACAGATGTCATCAGCATATGCTGAATCTATGAGACAGTATAGTGCAGTGGGTTAAGGCTCTGAGCTGCAGATCTAGAGACCTGGGTTTGAATCCCATAGCCGCCTAGATGCATACTGGGTGATCCTGAGCAAGTCACTTAACTTCCTTGTGCTCCCAGGTCGCATCTGGAAACAAGCTTTGGCTTAGTGTGCTACTCCTGGTTAAACAACATTCCCCTTTCCCTATTTCCACCCATTGGAAATGCCATACCTTTAATCTCATTAATTTGAGTTAAATGTCAAATGTAGGGATCTAAATAAAGAGTATACAATAAGTGCTAAGGGGGTATACCTGTCGCACACCCACTTTAACTGAAATCCTCTGATTTTGGGAGTTGCCTACTAAAGGCGCTACAGTGGCACTACCCTACACAGTATGAATAGTTTACTATTACTGATGGGATCTAATAATGATGAATAAGCATTAATAGAAAATTATGTGACACTCGGACAAAGGCCTTGCTTTGGTTGAGAGAAATCAGTCATTCTATCCAGATTTTTAATACTCATAACAATCTCATATGACTCTCAAATTAACCTGGATTTGTTTTCTCTGGTACCCCACATGTTTGTGTCAGGTGTAAGAGTGTTGCTAGATTCTTTGAAAGTCTCTTATTAAGCAATTTTGCCAACATTTTCCAATCTATTCATGATACAGATCAGTCTCCAATTTTGTATCATATTTCTATTTCCTATTTTGAAAAGAAATTTCAATAAACCCACTGAGAAACTATCCGAGATCTTCTATTGTGTTGAGATTTCCAAAAATACAGTCAATAACATATATACTAGTTCCCCCTGAAAAAGGTGATAGAATTCAGCTAGTAAACCATCCCAAAGAGGGGACACATTTTTTCCCAAGTTTCTTAATAGCTTCCCTTATTTTTTTTTAGAGATCTGAGTCTCCATTCTCAGTGTCTCTGTATCTAACATGTCAATCTGAATAGGTCTGAGATGGTCTAGAACAACCTGCTCGTCTTCCTCTACCTGAGTATACAAGGATCACATATAATCTTTGATGATACGAGTAATATCTTTGGGATCCAGTTTCAATGTACCATCTGTATCCATTAATTCAGTTATGTGTGTATTATCAACTCTTTCTTTACAGGCTGCACAGGGGTCACCTGTAGGTGTCTTCCCAAAGCTATAAGCTAATTCTGCTGTCAAAGTTCCCGCCCTGTATACTGATATAATTTCATTTGTTTTTTTAAGTGCAATGTTTGCTGTGAACAATCTTCCGTGGATGTATTGACCAGGGAATAAATATACTGTAATTGTTGGTGCAAAGATAAATAATTTAGAAATGTTATATTTTGTGTATGAATCCCATATTTTTTAAACCAGTCTTGAAACCCCTGTTTTGTATCCTCCCACCATTCCCCTGTTGCATTATAAAGACATAATACTGTTTTCCGAGCTATAAAGCATTCTTTGATACTTTTCTGAACATATGTATCCTTCAAAACTGCAGTATTCAAATACCATCTACCCTGTCTGATTTCTGACCCCAGGGAAAATTCAACTGTCAACTGCAATAAGGAATGGTCTGAGAATTCAAAAGGAGTTGTAATGATTCCTAGTGGTTTAACATTGGTGGAAAGAAACCAGAAATCAGTCCTGGTTGGCAGCCGACCTCTAGTATAAGTATTTTCAGGTGTTTTGTTCAGCATGTCATATACATCCATCAAACCAGCTACCTTCAAACATTGTGAAAGAGCATGAGCATCACAATACACTTTTTTCCTATCGTATTTCTATAATCAACGTCTATGGAACAGTTAAAATCACCACCATAAATAACTGCCTGGAAGTTGCTAAAAATGATTGCAGTGTTCAAAATAAGTCCACCTGTTCTGCCTTAGCCTGAGAGGTATAAATTGTAATTGATCTGCATTGACGTCCTTTGATAGCCACATCTAATATCAACAGACTACCTGGTATGGTATGACATCTATCAATTTTTGTAATTTAAACGGTACCCTACTAAATAGGATTCTTACGCCGTTTGCCCTATCAAGTTCAAATGACCAGTAAGGTGGACCCTAGACCCAGGAGTTCTTTCATTGAGTCAAAGTTGTAGCTGTTGACATCCAGATTTCCTGGACAAATATAATATCCAAATGAAGCTGTTTACACACTGCAAAAGTTGCTTTTCATTTTGCCCCATTGTGTGTGCTACACACATTTAGTGTGGCAAGGTTTAACTGTTCCACTTATTATGGGTTGTGAGTATAGTGCAGTGACCGAAAAGCTTAGCCTGTTTCTTCCTCCACATGCTTTTTCTTTTTCTTATTTTTCCTGCTGTTTGTTTCACTGGCCATGATTTAGAGGAACTGTCAGACTCTAGTTCCTCAGATTCTGCCTCTCCCCATTCTGATTTATCAGTGAGGATCGTAAATCTGTTTTTCACTGGAATAGTCCCAGCTAAAGGTGATTTCAAACATTCACTCCACCTTGGCAGTGGTGGTTTCCACTCTGATTCTGGAGATGCTACCAGGGGTGGGGGAGGCACGACCTTCTCCACTCTTTGTTTAACTGGAGCACTGTTCCTTTGTTTCTCTAGTGAAGTAACAGTTTCCCTAGGAGTTATCTCAGCTGTTGGATCTGCCACAATATCTGAATCCATGTTTTCATCTTGTTGTTCCATTGCAGGCTCCAGACCTTTGTCAGGGGTGCCATGGGTTTCTGTAGGTTGGGTTGAAGTTTGTCTTGATGACGTCTGGCCATCAGGTTTTTCCATGCTGGCAGTTGGTTCCTCCATCTCGGGGGGGGGGGCACTTCCCTTCTGATCATTTCTGTGCTCATCAGATTAGTGAATCTTGGTTTACCCTTTTGTTTCTGTTGTGCACCACCCATGGACATTTATAAAAATATGACCTTGTCCATCACAAAGATTACAGTGTGCCACATTGCGGCAAGCAGTGCTGATATGGTCAACTCTCCACAGAGGATACATTTAAGCTTATCACAAGAACTGGCCAGGTGAGATCGGTCTCCACATTTATGACAGGCTTTCAGCTATCCAGCATAAAACCAGATGTCTCTCTCTTTTCCAGTAAAGTAACTATTAGGCAGGTGAATCAGTCCAGTATCAGTCTGGCAGAGTTTCACTTGGAAATGCCACCCTCCTGTCCAAAAGAACTCTGAATCAATAATCAGTTCAGGTGCAGTCAGTACTTCACACTGTTTTTGCAGCCAATGATGTATGTCTCCACCATGAATACTTTCCGTCCTGAACATGATGGTTATACGCTTGACCACTGGCCATGTTAAAGGGATTACAAAAAACGGTGTCCATAAGGGGGAAAACTTCTTTTGATTATATTTCACCCAAAATCTATCAAGCCCATAAGCAGAAGTAAAACTTATATCGAAATTGTCTTCTCCTGGGGGGCGTGGCTGAGCCTTCAACCAAGATGGCAGCATAGATTCCTTGTTCTTTGTCTATGGGCTTACATCCTGAGACATCCTGCATCTAGGGGTCTGCCTTTTTCATCTGGAGGCACAAGAACTAGAAGTGGGACTTACCTGCTACATTCTGCAGTCCTTATTTTCTTCTTTTATAGGAGGCACAGCAATTCCAGGAGCCCTCCTCTTGCTTCAAGGCCTACAGACTGGCGTCTTCCTATCCAGTCCCAGCTGATCCTGCAAAGATGGAACAAATGTTTACTCAGCTGATGGCACAGAGGACCCAAATGATGCTAGCTCTAAATAATAACACTCAGACTCTACAGGCTATTGAGACATGGATGTTTCACACGGAGAGGCATTTCAAGGCCCACAACTCAGCCTTGCAAGATCTTACTGCTACCACTCAGAAACAAGCCCACCTTTCACATCTCCTTCAGGATAAGGTGGACAACTTGGAAAATCGTGGCCACTGCAATATCTTGTGGTCCATCAGTTTCCCCGAGGGGGCTGAGCAAGGGGATACAATTTACTTTCTCCAAGACACCCTGCCTCACATTCTTGGCCTACCCGCAACTGTCCTGCATATTGAGCAGGCCCATTGCAAGCTTGCCCTGCCACCTAAACCAGGGGAGTGCCTGCATCCTATTTTGGCTCACTTCTTCGACTTTAGACAGAAAGAGATGGTCACCGCTGCAGCCATGGACAGATGCTTCATCATCTGGAACAGCAACACCATCTGCATCTTTCAGGACTATTCTCGGGAATTAACCGAGTGGAGTAAGGTACACATGGATTGTCATAAAATCCTCCATGCCCACCGCATTTCCTTCTCCCTCTGATACCCAGCAACCATGAGGGTGATCATTAATGGGGCTCCTACCTTCTTCTCTACCTCTGACAGCCTCATGGACTATCTCCATAGACAGTTCCCTAAGGACTTCCAGAACTCCGAGCTATTTAGTGTGTCCCGTGGCTCTTCTGCTATCCCAAGCCACATGGAAGAATCGCCCAGCTCTCTGCCACAATCACCCAGGCCTTAGATCCATTGCTTGGAAGCCTCCCTTCCTCCTCAGAGCAGAAAGCGTCACACTCCACAGCGGCACAAGAGAAGGCAGCACCCAAATTTCAGGCAAATAGAGGAGATGGCCCCAGAGGTTGAGGAAGGAGACCTGCACCAGCACTAATCTCCTAACAAATTTGCCCCTCTGCTGACCCTACTAGATGGCACTCCTCAGGAGGAAAATCTCATGGCCCCTTGCTTACCTCATGCTGACCCAAAATCCTGGGCCATAGTAGTAGCAGCAGATACGCTGCAGGCCTCCCCTGGAAAACAGTCTCCAGCTCCTACTAGTCCTTCCCGGCAGCAGACACAGACCTCCAAGATGCCAATCCACTCACCTTCCTTGCAGATCACAGAGACTCCACCCTGAATGCACAGCTAAGTAAACTGGTTTACCTCTTTTTCTTTTTCTGTCAGCTGGATTAAGGACAGGGGATGGGGACTCACCTGCTTGTAAAGTTCTCTCCCCGGATTGCTGTGGGCTGCTCGCTCAGGCCTGATCCGACTCTCTGGGCCGATTAGTTTTAACATGTGATATTACAACGGGTACCTTCAGCATTGTTTTTTCTGGCCTGTCTATAATAGGCCGTGGACAATGTGGACAATGTGGGACTAGTGTCACTTCAACCCAGTGGCAAAATATTTTGAATTGTACTGTGCCTCAAACGGGCCCTTCAGGGCTCCTTGTATATTATGTCTTTTTCTTTTATTGTGTATTTGATCTTTGCCTTTGTTGTACAACCTTAGGGGCTATGGACTTGAATCGACAGCTCCATATAGCCTCAGGTGATGTTTATAATTACCCGTGTCCTCCCCACAAGGGACTGAATGCTTGGACCTCGCTCCTCCTGTTTCTTGCTATGAGTGATTCCTCCCCCCTCCTTTCCAGGCCCAGGGCACCTTTGGGGCCTTATGCCCCAACCCCAAGTCACCCCCATAGTGCTCTGGACTGGATGTGCATAGGGGCAGGAATGTTGCCCCTGTTCCCCCCCCCCACTTCTCTTTCATGGATCCTGCAATAAGGGTCATAGCTAAGCCCAACAATGCAAGAGGGGTCCCTTATACCTTCAGGCATAATATCAGAGTTTCACAACCCCTTATGGTGGTGCTGGAAAGACCCCCCCTACAACTACCATACTGGATATGGGGATCACCCCCTTTTTTACTCCATATATTTCTACACCCCACAGGAGGAAGAAGCAATGCTGCTGCACTCTGAGTACTCAAAGATGAGTTATCTGCAGTGATTTACCTGTCTTCTCCCTACACCCATCCCATGAGAGGGAGATGGATGGCCTTGGCAGCTAGCCTGCTGATCTAATTGTCCTCCTCCGCCTATAGAAGTGTTACAGTATGTTATGGTTACTGTAAATAGTTGGATGATGTTTCGGGCCATTTGCCTGACTATTTTCTATGTTTATTGTGGTGACTGGGTATATATTTGTTATACGTCTGCTCTGGGCACTACATGACTTGTCTATACTGAGTGGCTGGGTTTTATCGGGAGTCTTCTGTGGGAAGGGCCAGCTGCATCTTCAGCCTCTGCACTTGGAAAAACCATAATGTTATCCTGCACTGTTCTATCTCTCTGGGATCATGGGTGACTTCCATGCACACACCTGGAACATACAGGGTCTGAATACCCCAGTAAAATGTAAACAGGTGTTATCTCATCTGAAGAGGCTGAGGACCACACTGGCCTTTCTACAGGAAACTAAACTTACAAAACAGGATCACGCTAAGCTGGCTAGAGACTGGGTGGGGCAGATAGTCTCCTCGTCCTCCTCTAAAAATAGAGGAGTTGCTATCCTTCTCCATAAGTCTCTTGCTTGGTCTCCCATTCAGGTTCAAACGGATCCCCAAGGTAGGTGGGTACTAGCATTGTTGAAAACCCCAGAGGGCCCCTTACTTCTAGGCTGTATCTATGCCCTGAACAAAGATGACCCCTCCTTCTTCCATTCACTAGCCGACCCCACACCCACTATCCTAGGAGGAGATTTCAATCTTGTTTTAGTGCCCCAGCTGGAGTGTAGTGCCCACACCTTTGTACAACGCCCTAAGGCCCACCTTGCTTTATAACAATTGATGACAGAAGCTGGCCTAATGGACATTTGGAGAACATTCCACCCAAGGGTGAGTGATTATTCCTTCACTTCAGTGGTGCATGGGTCCCACAGTCAGCTGGACTTCTGGCTGGTGTCTGCTGATATCTGCCAGAATACAGTTGATTCAGTGATCCTACCTAAGGTCATATCGGACCATGCTCCAGTACACCTACACATTCTATGGGGCTTGCTCCCTCCTAAACCTGCCGCCTGGAAGCTAGATCCCCTCCTCCTTAAAGACCCTCAATTTGTACAATGGGTAATGTTAGAGACTGCCTTATTCTTAGCAGAAAACCCTCTTCAGGATACCTCCCCTGGCATCAGGTAGGAGGCTTTTAAAGCCACCCTGCACAGGGCTATTATTGGGTTTGCATCCAAGTGCCGGAAGAAGCTGAAGCACCTTCTGGCCTCCTTGGAGGCAAGGCTAAAAATTCTAGAAGCTCAGGCTAAACAGACCTCTCACTTGGAACCAGACTCTACACTGAACAAAGAAATGCTCTCAGTTCATATTGAGATTAATGACCTGATGACCTGCAAGGCAAAAGTAACAATTCTGAGGTTGTGCCATCATTACTGGGTGGGGGGGGAGCTGGTAAACTTCTGGCCTACCGACTGTGTAAACAGCAGGTGGAGTGCCACATTTCCAGTCTAAGGGACCAGACTGGCTCAACCCGAACTAACCCTAAGATCACTAATGCAGTTATGAAGCAGTTTTATTCAAAGCTTTACTGCTCCACCAAAACCCAGACTGCTGGGACAGTGGAGCCCTTTCTTGCTTCTCAAACTCCCCATCCTTCAACCATCTCAAGCTGCAAAACTGGGCTTGCCTAGTATGCCTGATGAGGTTGCAGCTGCTATTAAGGCCCTCAACTCAGGTAAGACCCCTGGAGGGGATGGTTTTCCAGTTGAACTCTGGCACATTCTTGCTCCTTAAATCACCCTTCTTCTCTCCCAAGATTATAATGAGGTTCTGGGCAATGGCATCTTCCCCCCCTCTCTTTAAGAAGCAATCATCACCGTTTTCCCAAAAAAAGGAAAAGACCCTACACTCCCCTCAAGTTACCGTCCAATTTCACTAATCAATATGGACAATAAAATGTTTGTCAGGATCCTGGCCACTAGGCTTAGCCCGCTTCTTCCCTCCCTTATCCACCCCTCACAGGTGGGTTTTGTGCCAGGGCACCTCAGCTCAGACCACATTAGGTCACTGGTCAATATCATCTACCATGCTAAAGCTCTCCCCACCCCAATGGCAGCTGTAGCTGTCAACTTCGCGAAAGCCTTTGACTCCCTAGAATGGGATTTCCTAGAGACGGTGCTGCACAGATTTGGCTTTGGGTCCCTTTTTTGGAAATGGATGCTGGCATTGTATTAACAACCCATGGCCAGAATTCAGACCAATGCAGTGATCTCCAGTCCTTTTCAGTTAGGCAGAGGCACTTGGCAGGGCTGCCCCTTATCTCTTCTTCTGTTTATTTTGGCAGTTGAGCCACTGGCAGCTGCTATTAGACAACATCCTGGCATCCAAGGGATCTCCATTGGGGCACATGCATACTCCACGCTTATGTATGCAGACGATCTACTGGTACCAGTAGAAGCTGTCACGGTTGCCCTTCCAGCACTCCTTACTCTCCTAGCAGACTTTGCGAAAAACTCTGGCCTGAAGATGAATAAATCCAAAACTGAGTTGCTCCCTCTTAACTCTAAATGCACTCAAAATAGAGTCTCTCCCCTAGGGCTTAAATGGGCCTCAGGCTCCTTAGTATATGTCAGTATTCATATCTCCCCTGACCTCTGTATAAACTAGGATCTCAATGAGTCCATTAATTGCTGACCTCAGAATGAAGTTAGACAGGTGGAAGATGCTTCACCTAAGTCTAGCAGGTAAAATAGCAGCCCTCAAAATGATTTCGGCTCCCAAACTTCTCTATCCTCTTTCACATATTCCACTGCCCCCCCCCCATAAAATGGTTCCACATCATAGACAGTGTCGTGGGGAACTTCATTTGGAAAAAAAAAAAAACAGTATAACGGGCAAACTACACTCACACTGGAGGGCTGGTGGCTGGGGCCTTCTGTGGTTCAAAGGATACGCATGGGCTTATTCCTTAGCACAGTCCCTAAAATGGTTCACCACCCTGTCTCCCAAATCTCCACAAGGGCTCCATATGGAAAAGGCCATTGCTCAGGTACATAGCTTTCCTCTTCTGATATATAACCCCTTATCTAAACCTTTATGGGCCCATCGCACCATTGCACCAGTGATCCAGATTTAGAACAAAGTACACATCAGGATTCAAGCTAACCCCGCGCTTCTTCCCTACACTCCTGTCTTCAACAACAAGCATATACTGGTGGGCAATAAGCCCATCTACTGGCTGCAGTGGGAGTGCATTGGCATTAAGGTTCTAGCAGATGTCTTGGACGAGACTGGGCTGGGGATGCAACCCTTCTAAGACCTTGCAAAGGTAAAGGGTCTGGGCAAAAATGACTTGTGGAGATACCTGCAACTATGCAGCGCTCTGGCTGAGTTCCTTAAACTAAGTCCACCCAACACGGCCGCCCCCTCAGAAGCTATCCACCTGGCTTAAGCTCCCCAAGGGCCAAGCCAGTAAAATGTATGCTGATATTTGAGAGAGCATTCCCTCACAATCTCAGGCTTCTATACTAAAGTGGAAGAAAGCACTGAAACTGAGGATAGATTATACTCAATGGGGCCTTTGCTGGAAATTGGCATACTCGAGCTATCCAGATGCACGCAGCAGACTTATTCAGAATAAACTTCTGCACCACTGGTACAGAACACCAGATGTGCTGTATAAAGCT
This sequence comes from Neoceratodus forsteri, assembly GCA_016271365.2. Taxonomy (NCBI): domain Eukaryota; kingdom Metazoa; phylum Chordata; order Ceratodontiformes; family Ceratodontidae; genus Neoceratodus; species Neoceratodus forsteri. The sequence goes on from CM028137.1 coordinate 43,445,550, forward strand.
AAGCTTCTGAATAGCGACCTTTGTTGGAGGTGACAAGCCCAAATAGGGGACCTATATCATATTCTCTGCTAATGCTCTCTACTGGTTCCCTTCTGGCAGGCAGTGAATCAACTCACCACAAAAATCCTAGGCCTGGCGACCCAGCTAGACCCCCTTGTGTGGATCCTGGGCCTACCCCCTCACGGAACTCACCTTAAGGCCTAGCAACTCTGCTGTCCAGCCCTTCTAGGTATTTCAGCCAAATGCCTTATCCTCTGCCAGTGGAGGTCAATTGAAGTCCCCTGTATCCTAGAACTTCAACATGCTCTTATGTTGCTGGCCTCACTCAACTGCTTATCACATGTTACAGCCAATAAACTTGCAGTATACACTGCTTGTTGGGGCCCCCTTTCTGTCTTATTTGAAACCTAGGATGGGGATAGGATGAGCTTTCACCTGTGGCCACTGTTTTGGTCTCCTTCCTTGATTCTCCCGGTATGATGGTTCCTGAGATAAGCTCGGATTAGTCAGCCATGCAATGTGAAATAACTTATACAACTCTATAATGCATTAGTGCTAAAATGGTAGCATTAAACAGTTACTCAGTCTTGTTTTCTCTTTTGTTAGTTCTTTTGCATCATTACAGAGCAGAGAGTTTAGGGGGTGCCCCCCCCTTGCCCCTTCTCTAGTCCTCTTATTATGTTCCCTACATGTAAGCTGCATGCTGTAAGTTTAGGGATATTGTGTTGTAAGATCCTTCTCTGCTAATGCTGTTTGCCTTTTCTGTCTGTCTGTGATGTATGTTTGTATGAGGGAAAAATCAACAAAACTATTAACTGAAAAAAAAGAAATTGTCTTCTCCTGATATATGCAGGAGTGGATGAAAATTCGCAGGAGCAAAAGACAAAGATTCCTTAATCAGCTTTCTGCCATCATATTCCCTATCAGGATGGAGTTCTAGGCCCCCTTTATATCAAATCTGAACAGCATGTCTTCTTGGTGATGGGGTAGATCTATCAAAGAGATCTGAATACTGTGGAGCTTGTCATTTATTGTTTTGTCTGTCATGTCCAAAGAAAACATCCTTATTCTGTTCCTCTTTCTCCTTGTTTTGCCTGCTTGAATTGAAAAAAACAAAACTAGATATAATAAAAGTGAATTAAGGAATTGGTGTACTACTGTATTACATAATACTACTATGTGCATTAATTGTTAATTGTTAGTGTCTTAGGTATGTTATTGTGTAATGTGACTGATTGTTCTATATTAATTTTTTTTCCTATTTATTGTCGTATTGTGATTGTTGTAAATTATATGTGGTTTTTAGTGTTTTGATGTTATGTCCTTTTGATGTGGAACTTCATTTTATTTTTTTATGTGATATGGAACTTCATTGAAAACGAGCTTTGCTCAATTGAATGTATCCTTTTATTCGTTGCAAATAAAAAATGATTTACTACTACTACTGAATTTTGTCTTCCCCCCCGGGGCAGGTCCCAATGTCTCTATTCCTGACTGCTTTTCTTTAACTTTTTCAGTAGGTATTCCCATCTGTGGCTGCAGGATAGTTTCTCCTTCTATCATATCTGCCTCCGTTTGCTTCAGTCCCTCACTCATAGAAGTTGACGGCAGATAAGGACCGCAAGGCCCATCCAGTCTGCCCATTTCTTTTTCTACCTTATAAATGTGCCATCGGCCTTTGCTCTGTCAGTGACCTATCTATTCATAGTCATTTGTATTGCTCCCTTATGCCTATCCCATGCCTGTTTGAAGCCCTGCACTGTATTCATAGCCACCACTTCTTGTGGTAAGCCATTCCATGCATCTACCACCCTTTCTGTGAAAAGAATTTCCTCACATTCCCCTTAATCGGCCTCCTCTAATCTCATGCTGTGTCCTCTTGTCCTGCTATTTTTCTTATATTTAAACATGTTAGACTCTTTTCACCTTGTTTATGCCCTTAAGGTGTTTAAATGTCTCGATCATATCACCTCTCTCCCTCCTTTGCTCAAGGGTATACATATTGAGCTCCGTTAATCTGTCCTCATATGTCTTCTGATGCAGTCCCTGCACCATTTGGTTGCCCTTCTGGACTGCCTCAATTTGGATTAATGTCCTATGAGAGGGGTGTGGCCTCCAATACACTGCATGAGTACTCCAGATGGGGGCTAACCAATGTCTTGTACAGAGGATTATTCTCCTCTTACGACTTGTGATACCCCTACTAATACACCCTAACACCCCCTAGCCTTACCTACTGCTTTAGAGGTCTGCTTGGATGATTTTAGGTCATCAGTGATGATGATGCCCAAGTCTCTTTCTTCCTTTGTGACTGCTAGCAACTCCTCCCAGCCTATAAGTGGCTTCAGGTTTCTCTTCCTATGTGCATGATTTTGCATTCTTTGCATTAAATCCAGTTGCCACTCTTCTGACCATTCTGCTAGTTTATCCAGATCTCTTCTCATTCTGCCCACCCCATCTGGATCATCTACTCTGTTGCAGATCTTGGTGTCATCTGCAAACAGACAAGCCTTACCCTCTAGTCCATCTGCGAGGTCACTAATGAAGATGTTGAATAGGACTGGCCCCAGGACTGATCCTGAGGTACCCCACTTGTGACTTGTATCTCTTCTGACTGTATACCATTTACCACCACTCTCTGTTTTCTGCCAGTCAACCAGTTTGCCACCCAGTTGACCAACTTCAGACCCACCCCGAGCCTACCTAGCTTATTTATCAATCTTCTATGTGAACAGTGTCAAAAGCTTTGCTGAAGTCAAGGTGGCGACATCAACTGCCCCCCTTGGTCCACCACTCTGGTTACCCAGTCAAGAAATCTATGAGATTAGTTTGACAGGACCTTCCTTTGTAAACCCATGCTGTCTTGGATCCTGTGCCCTATGGTTCCAGGTGTTGCACTATCCTTTCCTTAAGGTGCCTCCATAATCTTGCCCACTACTGAGGTGAAGACTGAGCCGGTCTGTAGTTCCTGCCTCCTCCTGCTACCACTCTTGTGAGTGGGATCACATGAGCCCTTCTCCAGTCTTCTGGGACCTCTCCTGTGCTCAGAGACTCACTAAACAATTCTGCTAATGGCTCTGCTAGTTCCTCCTTTAGCTCCTTTAGTACCCTGGGATGTAGCCATCAGGTCCCATTGCCTTATCCACCCTGAGCTTAGCAAGCTCTTGTAGGACCCTTTCTTTTGTGAAGGAGTAGTGCTCACCTCCCTCCCCGTGTCCATGATGCTGAGCTGTGGGCCCTGCCCACCTTCTCTTCAGTAAATACTGAGCAAAAGTATCTATTTAGGATAGATGCCTTTACAGGGTCCTCCTCCTCACATGCTCCCTTTTCTCCATTAAGCTTAGCAATACCCTCTGGACTTTCTCCTTTCACTAATGTATCTATAGAAAGTCTTGTCACCTTCTTTACTGTTTGTGCTAGTGTTTCCTCAGTTTGGGACTTTGCCTGCCTTACTGCCTTACCTGCTTCCCTTAAGGGCAGTTTGGTATGCCTCCCTATCTTCATCCCGCTGTGTTCCCTTATATTTTCTGAAGGCCAGCCTTTTGGCTCTGACCTTTTCTGCTACTGTATTTGAGAACCAAAGTGGTTTCCTTCTTCTTGCACTTCCTTTTCTGTCTAACACAATGGGATGTTGCTTCAAGTATTGTATCCTTAATGCTTGCCCACTTTGCCTGTACCTTCTCACCTGTGTTTCTTTTTGCCAGGGCTAGCTTAACTCTGTTGGCCATCTTATCAAAGTCAGCTCCTCTGAAGTCCCATATTTTTGCCTTGGAATGGGATGATTTAGATGTAGTAGCCAAATTGAACCATACCATGTGATGGTCACTGGCCAGGTGACCTTCTACCTGGAGATCTGTGATCCCTTCTTTGTTAGTCAGTACTAGATCTAGGATAGCCCTGTCTCTTGTGGGTTGCTGTACCAGTTGTTTGAGGCCCTCCCCTGCAGGGAATCCACTATGAGTCTAGTTCTGGCAGATGTTCCTGCTGGTATTGACCAATCTGTATCTGGCATGTTGAAGTCTCCCATTATCAGAACCTCCCTTTAGCTGTCATGTTTTGTATATCTTCTAACAGTAATGTGTCTATGTCCTTCCTCTGGTCTGGGCCTATAGACAACCCCAGTTCTTATGGCTGTCCCATTTCCTGTTTCCAAGGTGACCCACAGTTCTTCTGGCTCCTTATGTGTATTCTGAATTTCTGTAGCTTTGATATTTTCATTAACATACAGGGCCACTCCTCCCCCCCTTTTTGCACCTCAGTCTCTTCTGAACAATACATAGCCAGGTACTGAAGTCTCCCAAGTGTGATTACTGGTAAACCACGTCTCACTAATTGCTACTATGTCCAGTTTAGCCTCTGACATTATTGCCTGCAGGTCTGGTATCTTATTTCCCAGTGTTACTCTGTGTTCATCACTCTGTGTCCCACAGTTTGCGAGGTCAGCACCCATCTTTGAAACATTATTTTTGTCTATGCCCCTATCCATTTTGTTAGAAGCACCATCATCAATTTTAGAGTTATTCCCCATTGTAGTGCTAAAGTTTGCAGCCTGCAGGTGAAAATGCCCCACTGCCGGTACTACAGTCTCATGTAACGGTCTATGATGTATAATTTTGGCAGACTCGTCCTGACCCAATGGACTGTTATTTGCATTATCCTCGCCACTCACTGTCTGGGATCCCATTGAAAAAAACATCAAAAGCTGGATCTGGGATCCACTTACTGGCAGCATCCATCATCCAGCCAACATTCCTGAGTGTGCATTCTGGCGACCAGTCCCTTTCAGGTACAGTAATAGTAGAAACGTCTCCTGATGTAGTAGCCTGATTATCCTTGTCTGCATATTTCTGAGCACTGCCACTCCAGCCTTTGAATGCTGCTTTCATTAAGGCAATATCTTTTATTTTAAATAAATATCAAACTTCTTTTTCTTTGCGTCTTTTAACTGCTGTTGCCTCCTACATATCCCATTCAAATGGGTAGTCTTCTGCATATTACAAGCCACTGATTCCATTTGGGCAATCCTGCTCCTGTGCTGAATGAAATTCTTCAGCAGTCAGCTCCATATCTGAATCAATCAATGCAAGGCTACCTTCCTTGCTTGCTTCACTGTGCAGTTCCTCACTGCCCATCTCACTTCCTTGGGTGACATTAATAGAAACACCACCATGAATTGGGATGTTCTCCTGGGTTCCAGCAGCTGGGGGATGACTCCCCAGCCTGCTCCACAGCATCTTTCTCCTCCTCAACTGACGACTCCATCTTGAAAATGGGGTTAACAGCGCCCCCTCACCAAGAGCAGAAGCATTTCGTTTCTATTGAAATCATGCAAAGTAAAACATTTCAAAAAACAGGTGAAAGCAACAGAAAGGATCAGTCTATATATATATATATATATATATATATATATATATGGAGAAATAAAAAAACACACTCTATCAAAAAACCAGGAAATCATAATGCAGTATAAATCAGAATGTACTGATAAGCCTCTTGCATACTCCTAAATAAAGCACTATAAAAGATGTACCATATAAGACCCAAGAAAAGAAAAAAAAAACATGTACATCAAGAGGGAAGTAATAGGATTGCCCCTGTAACTCAAGTAATGGAAACATCTGAGCCTGTGATCCAGGGCAGATTTCTTCATAACCGAAGTCCAATTCTTATGTCTAGCTTCAGGCTGGTAAATCTGGTTCAACTTAGATGTGTTTTTTGCAACAGTTCTACATAAGAGGTATCTTTATGTTGTAAGATGTACCAACATCTTGAGTTCCATATAAACCATTTTATAACTGTGAATATCACATTCAGGGTGGACCTATCCTATTTCCCAATGAAATATCAAAGTCCCATAAAACAGTATTTCAACAGTGGCTTTTGCAAACAGGCGACCTCCCATTGTGTTGCTATGAATGTCCAAAAATCAAAAATATAACTACAGGAAAAGAATAAATGGGTCATGGTTTCTTGCTGTTGGTGACACAAAGGTGTGGAACCCAGACACTCTGGCAGGTGTTTATGGTTTTGATTTGCTTTAACATTAAGCTTATTGAGACAGCAAAGCCAGTGAACATCCCACATCTTGTCAGGTATTCTGTGATTGTTTAGGAATTCTAGAAGTGAGAGGAGAAAAGCTACGGGGTAAGTAGGGAAGGTTAATAGTTCAGAAAAATGTTCTCTAAGTATTTATTTGAACAAAGATTTTCTGGCCATGGTAGAGACCATGTGACTAGAAATGTGCCAGCTTCTGAGTTTGACAAACACATTTCAGAGGTATGTAGAGCCAATATGGGTGTGTTTCACTATACGAAGGGTGTCACTACACCATTGTGGACACCAAGTGATACAAGACAGATTATATAAGGACAGTCAGGCTTTTCTGACATTAGACAAAAGAGGTTGCAAGTTAGGCACTATATAAATACAATAGAAAAAAAAAGAGGGTTCACCATACTCAACCCTCCTTGCTTCACTGGGAGGTAGAGAATGTTTCTCTTCGGGGGCGGGGGGTAACCTGCTCCCTCAAACTGCCTGAAAAAATATGCTGTACAGTGTAGTTTTGAAAGACTTTGGAGGAGGGAAAAGGTAGCCAATGTATAAGAAGATGGGTAATAAGAATGTTTTAATTAAGTGAATCCTCTTACATTTACTCATTTGCCAATTATTTCAATTTTGCACCATTTTTTGGCCTCGTTCTGTCTTGGGATTGGGAATCCAATTAAGAGTCTCAAGGTCTCCTGAACCAAAAAGTATCCCCAAATTGTAATAGGATCCCTCATAAGGGTTATCCCTGAAATAGTTGCCAGAGGATTGTCTGGTTGACCTAGTTGTCTATGAATACACTTTTGCAAATTAAGTGCGGCACCAGATATCAAACAGAATGGATGACAGATATTCATAGCCTGTCTTACCGAGGGTGTATCTTTTACAATAATTGTGATGTCATCTGCATAAGCTAGTGCTGTGTGGGGAACATTATAAAAGTCCACTTGTATATGCGATAGTACTGGGGAGGAGTTTAATGCCCTGAGCAAGAGGTCAATACTAAAAATATAAAGTAAAGGGCTGAGTGGACAGCCTTGCTGAATCCCCCTCTTTACAGGAATCATAGGGCCTAGCCAGCCATTTACTTGTGGAGTGACAGTGGCTATATTACGTAGGTTTTCAATCCATGTTTTGAACATCTCCCAGATGCCATAGTGATGTAAAACGGTCCATAAATATTGATGATTGACAGCATCAAAAGCTTGTTTTTGATCTAAAGAAAGGAGAAATCCTTCCAAGCCTAACCTGTTGTCCCTTTCTATGAGTTCCCGCAGTTAAATAAGATGACCCACCATTTTTATCTCTGGTATGGAACAGGACTGAGCTGCAGAAATGAGGTGTATTGCAGCCTGTAGTAATCTCATAATAAGTATTTTGGTCAGAATGTTAAAATCAATATTCAAGAGGCTGATAGGCCTCCAGTAAGTCAAAATATGTTTGTCCCCCTTTTTAAACAAGTAAATCAACATGCCTCTTAACGTGTTTAATGAGATGGAATTATGTCTTAACATGTAAGTAAAGGTGGATGTCAATTCTGCAGAAATGACAGTACCAAGAATTTTGTACAATTCAGGGGTAAGCCCATCCATACCAGGAGCCTTATTATCATGCACGGATCTAATGACTATTTCAACTTCTAAATGGGAACAAGCCCTAGTGAGTTCCTTCAGAATGTAAGGGGGACATGTTGGCAGCAAGGATGTAGAACACAAATCTGGAAGTGTGTCAGACTGGCACTGTGACCTTTGGAATAATGATGTAGTATACTGGGAGACAATTTTAAGTAGATTATCTTTATCTGAATAAAGTTTACTATACTGATCTAGTAAATGTGCCATGTGTTTTTTTTTTCTAATCCTATCTTTACAGTGTAAAACAAGCATTTGTCAATGCCGAATGTTTGCTTGCTGGCATTGGCATTGGTAGTGTAGGAGTTACCGAGCTGCATAATAGGAATGGCAGTGAAGTACTGAACTAAAGCCAACCCCACCAGCAGCCTGCAGAGACTGACAGGCATTGGGGTGTGCCTTTGGGTCATAAGGCATAACGGCCACGCCATTTCACCAACCCTACCCTGCAGACACCGACAAGTGTCATGGTGTGCCTTGGGGTCTTTGGCCCTTATAAGCACCCCATTCCATCAGGAAATATGGTGATATGGGTGCAGTATAGGAGAATGGGATGAACTTTGGGGCCAAAGAGTCCAAGGTACACCTTGATGCCTCTCAGTGGCTCCAAGTTGTGGGTAGGGGTGGAATGGTATGAGCATTGCAGGTGACAATCCCAAATCACAGCCCTGATGCCTGTCATTCTCTACAGGGTGGGGTATTATGGTTGGAAACCCTAATGCCTCAAGCATTCATTGGTATTTTCACTCCAAATATTCAACATGTTTTTTTGTGACCCCCACCTCATGAACAGTGGCAATATCAGTTTGTTAGCCGAAAGCTGCTTTTGCACAGCGACTACGGCATTTGTCACCACAGATGCAAAAACACATTCTGAATAGGATGTAAAAAATGACAGCTGTACTGTTCATGGGGAGGTGTAAAAAATGGCAATGTTGAAAATCTGCAGTGAAAATATTAAAAAAACTGATGAAGTCACGAGCGTATGTAGAAACTGTGCAACGCACACCCGTAATGTAATTAGTTTGGGGATTTTTTACAGCAGATTGTCAACACAGGCATTTTGGAACCTCCGATCATGAATAGTGTCACTGTGGTTTTCTTTATCTGTCCCGAACAATGATTTCCCACAGTGACCATGCATTTCTGTGCTGAAAGTGTGAAAACACATTTCAGCCATGTTGTGAAAAATGACAGCTGTACTGTTCATAAGGAAGTGTGGAAAAATGCCACTGGTGAAAATCTGGACTGAAAATATTACAAATTCATGAACTTATGAGGGTGCATGGAAACTGCGCAATGCTCACTCGTAACACAGTTATTTTATGAACTTTTGTCATCAAATTTTCAACATAGACATTTTAAGAACTATGCTCATGACCAGTGTCACTGTGATTTTCCTAATCTGTCCCAAACATTGCTTTCACACACCGACAGCACCATTGCGTGCTACATGTGCGGAAACACATTTTGGGTGAGATGTGAAAAATGGCAGCTGTACAGCTCATAAGGAAGTGTGGTAAAATGGCAATGTTGAAAATCTGGTGTGCAAATATTAAAAATTTGCAAACTTGCGATTGTGAGTAGGAACTGCGCAACATGTGCTCCTAAAACAGTAATTCTTGGGAATTTTTTCACCAAATTTTCAACATAACCATTTTAAGACCTCTGCTCATGAACAGTGTCACTGTGATTTTCTTAATCTGTCCCAAACATTGATTGTGCACACCAACTGTGCCATTGTGCACTATATGCACGGAAACACATTTTGGGTGACGTGAAAAATTACAGCTGTACTGCTCATAAGGAGGTGTGGTAAAATGGCAATGTTGAAAATCTGGAGTGCAAATATTTAAAATTTGAGAACTTACGAGCGTGTGTAGGAACTGCGCAACGCACGCTCGTGAAACAGTCATTTTTAAGAATTTTTTCAAGAAATTTTCAACATAGCCATTTTAAGACCTCTGCTCATGAACAGTGTCACAGGATTTTCTTAATGTGTCCCATACATTGATTTCACACACCGACTGCTCCATTGTGTGCTACATGCACGGAAACACATTTTGGGTGAGATGTGAAAAATGACAGTTGTACTGCTCATAAGGAGGTGTGGTAAAATGGCAATGTTGAAAATCCGGAGTGCAAATATTAAAAATTCATGAACTTACGAGTGTGCATAGGAACTGCGCAATGCATGCTTGTAAAACAGTCATTTTTAGGAATTTTTTCACCAAATTTACAACATAGGCTTTTTGAGAGCCCACCTTATGAACTCTGGCACTGTCGTTTTGTTAATCAGTCTCAAAAGGTGAATTCATGCAGTGACCGCAAAATCACCCTTAAGGCCTGATTAACACGACAGTGACAGAATTCATGATGAGGGGTCCCAAAAACCCCATGTTGAAAATTTGGTGCCAAAATTCCAATAAATGCCTGAGATATGCAGCAAAGTTGAAAAAACCTTATTTATTACATTATACAGCTTACCGGCATTTCCACAGTTCACGGTCGGCTTTGAAGAGTGCAGACGTGTTCCCGGTCCACCGAAGATCATCATGCCAGACTCGGAGGTAAGTATGGGGTGAGGTGGGGTGTGGGGAGGCAGAGTGCACAGAGGGTGGGCGCGGTGGGCAGGGAGACCACCGAGGAAACATTTTTGTTTACAGGTTTTGTTTTATTTTAGGAAGATGATGTGGGACGTTTGCCACGCTGGGGTGAGCTCACGCGTGGCAGCTGGAAACTCTGTTTGGGGGCCTGGAGCCGACCGGGGATTGGGCATCCCCATCGGCCATACAGTGTGTGCGTGGGGCAGGGAGCGCATGAGCACGCAATGTGCATGCTTGCATGTGTGTGTGTGTGTGGGGGGGGAGCACTACTCACTGAAGGGGAGCTCTCCCTTTCAACTGTACGGCACTGCATTTTAGATCATCGCACTATGTTTCTTGCACATGCATGCAAACAAACATAAAAAGACAAAGCACCTCTGCCCTTCCCTGAGTGCAGAAATTCTGCTCTTTTCGTAAACTTTCCTGCTGTCTTAAATGGAAAGTCTGCATGTCATGTTTCAGGAACTGAATTTGAGCAGTAAAGATATGGGTTGTAGTCTGGGCCAAGGTTTGTAATTTTTGCAACTGTTATCTGTAACATACGAATTGAAGGTAGGCCTTGGTTTTACAAGATTTACTTTCTATTTTTAAAAAAATGTCTTACATCTGTTTTCAAATTCTCCCACCAGAGGGCAGAATTGTCATTCATGACTATGACTGATTTTTTTAGTAATAAAAAAATATTGGATACTTTGAAGTACCTCAGGATTAGCTAGTAAAGAGGAGTTAAATTTCCAGTAGCCTGGACACTGTGTGTGAAGAAGTGAGGGTCCGATCTGTAAGGTAAGAAGTTTGTGGTCAGAGAATTCTACCTCTTCTACAGATGTGGAAGAAATATGCAGGGATGGAGAAATAAAGAAGAAATCTATCCTCATAGCCAGAATTCCCTTTTGAAATGTGGGGGCAGGTGTACTGTGTAGGAACAGTTATGCATCTTTCAAATTAGAGTTTGAAATGATAGTTTTCAAAGCAGACATATAACAAAAAAATTGTTGTAGTTTTAGTATGTTATGCCATCCAGACCACAGTTAAAGTCACCCCCTGATATAACAAAGTGAGAAGGCAATAAGTAGGATTGTACAGCATGGAATAATGCAATTATTTTAGTTTTTGTTTGTGGAGCATACACATTTACAAGTCTGTTGTACTTATTTGAGATTTTAGTGTCAAGAATCAAAGCCCTACCTGACACTATGTCAACCAGTTTAACTACATGTACTTGGATGTGTGATATAAAAAGAATACCTACCTCTGAGCAGGTATCTGGACCTATGGACCAGTAGGATGGGCCAGCATACCAGGTTTTATTGATCGTATGCAATTCAGTAATAGTATGAAGTCTGGTGTCCTGTAGAAATAAGACATCAAAAGAGCTAGATAGTAGGTAGGACATAACTAGTTGTCTCTTCCTACAGCTCTTCATACTATTAACATTAATAGTCCCTATAGCCAACGATGTTTGTGCCATTAGGTTAGTGGAAACAGAGGGAGGCAAAACTTGGCTAACCTACTTCAGGGGGGTTTCTTGTTCATTTTTCTAGATTTCCTCTGCTGTTACCCAGATCTTTTTGTGGTTGGGAATTCATCTCTTGATCAAAGAGGGAGTCAACCTGTGAGTACCAAAGTGAGGAGTCCTCTGAATCAGCATTGGAGACTTCTGAGTTGTTCTGAAAGGCATCAAATTGATTAAGCAAAGGTAGTTCAGAAGTTTTGGAGATTTTTGAAACAGGTTGGTCTTGAGCCTACTTCTGGTAATCATTTTACTTTTTCTAGAGTCCTGCTGAGGAGGAGGTGGGGGAGGCATGGTGGTGGGATCAGTGGATGTAGATTCTGTAGCAACAGTATGGGGTGAATCTTGTTCCATAACCGCTACAGGGAATGGGGATTCCATTGTAGGTGGTGCAGAAGAAATAATGACAGTGGGCAGTGGGTCCTGTACTGGTGGGGCCCATAACAGTCGGGACAACTGGAGAAGGCCTAGTAAAAGTTGCTCTCTGTGCAATGGCAATCAGTAACCTCTGTTCAGAATCATCAGAGGGGTCAGCTTGATTGTGAGCAGCCCAGGAACAACTCTGGTATGTGTGGCCAAGACTATCACAGAGGTTGCATTTTGGCTCATTTAGACAATGGCCGCTAGTATGCCCTAATTCTTGACACAGAGTGCATTTCACCTGATCACAAATACTGCTGAGGTGTGCTGTCTACCCACACTTGCAGCAGGCCTTAGGTCGTCCTGCATAGAAAAGCACACCCCTGTCTCTACCAAGAAAAAAACAGTTAGGAAGATGACTTAAACCCACATCAGTAGAACAAAGCATAACTTTTACCCTCCAACCCCCAGTCCAAATATGTTCTGTGTCAAATATAGCCTCAGGTGCTCCTAGTACAGTGCACCTCTGTTTTAACCAATATGTCAGGTCAGTGACACTGACCCCTCACTGCAAAACAGAATAGTTATAGTTTTATAAACAGGTTTAGTAAAAGGAATAGCATCAAATGATGCCCATAAGGGGATTTGTTTTAGATTATGAATATGTGTCCAAAACCTTTGAAGTCCAGCATTCAAATTAAAACTAATATCAAATGTGGTTTCACCAGACACATGAATCAGAGCATGGATTTCATTGGCAAAAAACTTCATTGAGTCTTTAAGCAGAGTTTTTGCTACAAAGACATGGTCAGGGAGTGTGTCCATTCCTCCTTAGTAGAGAAACCTGACAGCTGTGTGTCTTTTTGCAGGACAAATAGGTTGGTGAAACAAAGATGCACAAGGTCTAGAGGAGGTTCTTTTAAGTTGATTAAAAGGTGCTTCTGGGGGCCCCGCTGGTGCAGCTGTTTGCCTTATATTAATAAGGATAGATGGAGGTGAAATTTCCATAATGGCTGTTACCATAGGAGGACTATTAGGCAGAGAAATGCCATTTCTAAGAGGAACTAGGGGATCCTCAATTAGTTGGAGTTCCAAAGGCAAATTAAGTGGAGAATCAGTAATATCAGCAGAATTTGTTTGAGCAGATTCAGGGTGCAAGACAGGCTCCACAACATTTAAAGCAGAAGTACTAGGCAAGTCAGTAATAACAGACTTTCTAGTAGGAGAGGCAATAATTGGTGTGGGACCAGAGATCCACTTACAAGAGGTAGTCTGCACCCAACCTGTGCCTTTCAATGCTGAGTCCACGGTCCAAGAGTCATTTTGTGAGTTGCAATCTGGGAAGCGTCATAGACCAGACAAATTTTCTGTTAAAGCCATTCCTGGCATTTGCCCGGTAAGTCCTAAAGCAGGGTCTGCTGTCAAAGGAGAGTTAGAAACCATGAGTGGTGTGTTGTTTGAAACAGGCTGTTCTTTCACCTGGATGCCTTTTGCCATGTCAGCAGCAATTCCTGGGGTAGCAGCAGCTGTTGACAGTTGCCGTGCGGAATCGGAGACAGTATTTCCAGCACTTGTCCTTGATCCAGATAGTGCTTGTGCAAGCTCCTTTTTCCTGTGTTCAAAACGGGTCTCCTCATTGTGCAGCAGCACCTGCAGTTGAAATATCGAAAGTTGGTCTTGCTGTATATTTTCTGTCAGAGGCACAGATCCAGTGGTTTCCACTGAGGTATGAACAGTTAAGGGCATCTGGTTTCCTTCTTGTCTGAAAAACAGACTTTTTCCAATAAATTCTGGTTCATCAAAAATAGATTGGTCTCAGGCAAAGGCAAGGCAGGGGAGGATACCCTCTCCCCAGCCTCCTGAACGTCCATGTGACAGGGCTATTGCCTGTCACATACTAATGTACCATTTCTTTTCAAGGTTGCAACCATCTTTCTTTCTTTCCTTCTTCTGGAGCTGTCCCTTTATTTCCCCGATGAGGAGGCAGGCCACCTTCTTATCAGTCAACCCCCCCCATCTTCTACTATATTCTTTTCCATTCCTTTTATGTTCTCTTTCTTCAAAATGATACATTGGTACATTGTTCTCATTATTTCAACCCCCCCCCCTTATTGGAATATTTGTAAGTCTCTCTCTGAAAGAGAAAAAGATTTATATTATGTAACTTCTGTCAGATGAACGTTTTTTATCTGTGCAGTATAAGGGAGTAAACCTCCTTAGTTGAGACAGGATAATGTATGGGTTTATCTCCTTTCCTTTGTGGCATAATGCCCCTGGATGTCTAGTCCCTAGAAGAAAATGGAGTTACTCCAGTTTGTATTCAGCCCCTGCGAGTAGCTTTACCTTTTGTTCACTACTGCTCGAACGCTCGTTAAAGCAGCACGACTGTGCGATCGTGCTCACGTTCGTGCTGCTTTAATAAGATTTCAGAATCCCAAAAAGTTATGTAAGAAAGTCATTCTGTTTAGTATTTACTGTGGTTGTAGCCTGAAATCACATTCTGCAGCCTTTTTGGAGAGAGCAGTTAGCTCTCTGAAGCTCGTTGCAGTCAGTGGTAAAACATTAAGCCACCAGCTTAGAAAACAACAAGCTGATGACTTAGTTACAAATAAGCAACAATTGCACTCTTCTCTTGTCTTTTGAGCTTTGCTGTTTTCTGTGTCTGAATTTAAAACCCAAAGGGTTCCAGTGGATAAGGAAGGTATTTGACCTAGGCAAGTAGTACCATTGGGTTTACCCCTAGTACAGAGCAATGACTCTGACATCTAAACTTCAAAAAAGTTACTAAACACACCCTTTTTATTTTAATAACTTTCATAAGAAGTCCTGTCAACAAAAATGAAACCACACTCATTCTTTGCCTTTTCAGATTCAGTTGATAATAAAATATCAGTCTTTACCTTAATTTTAGAATTTAAAGCCAAACTCAATTTTGGTTCTGGGGTTTAGTCTTGAGGAGTGTTTCAGCTGCTAATGTCTGGACTATAGGGGACTGGCAGTCCCTTGTGGGATCTTTTTATTCTATTCAAATTAAGAGATGGTTATGAAAGAAAGTGAATCAAGAACTTAGGATGTTTATTGTTAATTATTATGATAAAGGAAATTATAGTCACTGTGATATATTTTATTATGAACAAATCTGTGTTTCTCTCTGATTCTAAAAAGTTTATGTTTGTAAAATTGTGGAACTTAATCACATGATCAGGTGGGAGGGTATAAATAACCTCTCCTAAGCTACCTTAGATTAGATTAAGTCAGTAACTTCTGATCAGTGGTGGAGGAAGGTTCCACAGTTTTGAGTGCAGACCATTTATGTATTTTTCTTTTGTTTCCTTTTGAAAAACTGTGATTTTTGCTAACAAGCTGGTTCAAGATGAAGTGAATACTGAAGAAGGCGCCAGACATAAGAGAGTTGTATTTTTTTAAATAAAATTCCCACTTAACCAGGTGGGTTGCACCTTACTGGAGTTTTTGTCCATCTTTAATAATCCCACACCATTACAGTCCATCTGATCCTTCAGCTCCACCGAGGCAGCCATCTTGGCCAAGAGCCAGGATGACAAATAATTCCCTACTGGCAGAGTAGGGGAAGTTTTGTATTGTGAAAATATTGAAAAATACTAGGGGGTAGTAATGTCTGTAAATCTCTATAAAATATTTGGAGGAGTAACTAATATAAGGTTTACCTTCAGACTTAATCCAGTGGTAGGGGACGTGTGTCTTTACAAAATGCAGACTTACTAAGTGATCTTATGAATATTTACCTATATTAAACAAAATCTAATTGGTATGTAAAAATGTTTAACTTTGGGACTAATCCAGTGATATCTAAGGACATACAAGAATGGGACCCAAGCCCGACAACCTATGTTAACCTACAATCCCAAAAGCTATTAGGATTTGTAAATTCCTTTTTTTGTCTTTGTTTTTTTTTCTCTGTTTTCCCATCTAACCCTCCCCCCCCTTTTTTTCCCTATTTTATGCACCCACAACAGTGTTTCCATAGAGAATCTATATTCTGACTATGGTTCTGTTTTTTATTCAAGTCATAACTGTGTTTAACTTGTCCCAAAATGATTCTGACAAGCTCATGCTGATGAATATGCTGTTTTTGTAACACTCAATAGCACCTGGCTTGACAAATGTGGTATTTTAAGACCCCACAAATCAGTCTAAGTGTACTAACATTATATGTTTTCCAGGTACCAAGATATATGCCTAAAATTAATATGTCATATGTCATCGTTAAAAATGCCTGATCCTGAATCATGAAAACTAATAAATTCCAAAAAGTAACAATAAAGGGACAGTCAAAAAAAAAGATGCTCCTGTGTTTCTAGAATCATGTTACATGTGTCTCTGAGGCAATACCTCTCTTACAGTTTATGTTTGTGGTTGTTTCTAACCCCCATTCTCCCATGGCATGCCAACCATGTAGTGTCCCACAGAAACATGGGAATTATAGGATCCATTAACTGTTTTGTTGTAACCAGATCCCCCTGTGGTGTGCCCATTGGAAAGGAGAAGGGTTCTGTAAAATGATCTAAAACAATTTATTGATACAAAAGCTGTCTCGAGAGGGTCTTAAAATAAGTTATAGTGAGTTTTCAGTTCCTGACTTTTTGCAGTGCATGACACATGTAGGCCAGAATAGCCATATTATGTAATTTAAAAGTCCATTTATCTAAGGACTAAATTGTCAAAATCTTTCCAAGCCATTCTTGTCCCCAGATCACCCAATTCTGGGTCCCATTCCTGAGGCCAGGTACTAAATTCCCATACCAGAAGATGGAGTGAAAAAATGCCAATGGATGTATCATACCTATCTCTTCCTGTGGAATGGATCTATATGTTATATACTGTTTAATCAGATTTAAACGGCTCTCCCAGATAATTCTAAAGAAAATATTGTAAAGTCTGGAGTCCAGTGTGTTAGGCTGAGGAAATATGGAACCTACGAATAATAAAACTGGGATTATAAAAGTTTTAATTAGATAGACCGTTTTGAGTTTAGTAATCTGTAAGCCTTGCCATACCCTTATTCGTGTATCACTTAATGCCAGTTTTATTTCCCAGTTAACTTTCTCCATATCTTTAGGATCAAACTTGATTCCTAGTATAACAGCTTCCTGGGTTAGAGGCACCCTAAAGATCTGATCTATTAGCATTATATGTCCAACCACCAAAGCCTGATTTTTATGAAAATTTATCCTGGCACCTGTTGCCTCTGAGTATGCTACCAATGTATTATACGCTATATCACCTTGCAGTTGGGAGTTTAAAATAGACAGAGATCATCTGTGTAAGCCATGACTGTGAGGAGTAAGGTATAAGGGGAAAGACTCATGCCTCCAATGTGCCTAGAGTGTTCAATATGTTTCACCAAAACATCAATATAGAAGATGTACAACAGGGGGCTCAAAGGGCACCCCTGTCTCACCCGTCACCTAAGCTGAATCCATTGGCCAATTGTACCACTCAAAAGAAGGTGAAAATGTGCGGAACTATATAATAAGTGTAACCATGATATAAACTGCTGAGGAATGCCATAAAAGGCTAAGATCTGAAACACAATATTATGGGATATGTGATTTAAAGCTTTTTCTTGATCCAGGGTAACCATGTACTCATGTAAGATCCCCACGTGCCCTCTTGCAAATACTTCTCATAAACATATCAGATTATCTTTTAAAGTGCATCCTGGGATTGCACAATTTTGATGTGGTGAGATAACCGATTTAGCTATACCACCAAGATGGTTACATAATACAATAGAGAGCAATTTAAGATCTACATTTAATAATGAGATGGGCCTCCAGTTATTGACATCCAGCCTATCCTCTTTTTTATGCAACAAGATCAAAAGGGCTTTCACCATCGGATCTGGAATATCCAAATTACATAGGATGTCATTAAATGCTTCAACCAATAATGTAATAAGGGTATCCTGAAATGTTTTATAGAATTTCGGACTCAACCCATCTGGTCGTGGAGCAGTGTTTCATTTTGATGTTTGCATAGCAGCACAAATTTCATAATCTGAAATCGGGTCTATTAACCTAGAAGTTTCTGTTTGATGAAAATTAGGGGCAGCAAGATCAGCCAGAAACTGTCCTGATGTATCCTTTGTCAGTATCGGGGTCCCAAAAGAGGAGTGTAGATGTGTGTAAATTATTTCCATGTGTGTAAATTATTTCCATTATACTGATAAAATCAGACTGTACCACACCTGTGTTATCTTTAACCGCCTCCCATGCCTTCTTTCTAACCCATGATTGACAATCCTTAAAAAATGTCTAAAGATGCTTTAATGCCTTGTGTTCCTGCAGATTGCTCTTCTGCAAAGATTTTGCCTTAGAATATAAATAAGTTTTCGTTTCTTAATTTATAGCTTGAATCTGTGTAGAGTGATCAATATGGTCAGTATTTTGTACAGTGATGAGTTGGTAAAGATGCTTTCTGAGTTTCAAATATTGGAAATAAGCAGATTTCCCTTTCTGCTTCCCCCAATTTTGAAATAACTGGTGAATGAGTACTTTTGTTTCCATCCACCAGTCGCTAACAGAATCATACCAGGCCACAAGTGTGGCTCTGGCCAAAAGATGTTCCTTTGCTTTATATAGTATATCAGGGTCTGTCAATAAGGTATTGTTAAGGTGCCAATAACCAGGCCCTATATTATTTCTATGCAATTGGCCCAAAGCTACTTCTAAACTAAAGTGATCCAAAGCAGCCAAAGAAGTAGTTTCAACAGACAAAATGGACCAGTGCTTGGAGACAAAAATGGTAATCATTCTCAAGGACAAGGAAGCCCTATGATATGTGTTTCCCCTGGTGATATGGAAAAACCTAAATGTATCCCTTAACTCTACTGTGCTTAGGATTTATTTCAACATGTTAGTGTCACAATACAGTTTTGATGTGATCCCAGTCTTGTCTTTTAGGTCCAGTGGACAATTGAAGTCACCCCCTAAAATGAGTTTTCGATGTATATGTAATATGGCTGGAGCCATTGAAATAACTGTACCCTAGCTTCTTTGGGTTGCGGAGCATACACTACCCCAACACATAAATCTTGTGGCTGATAAGTGATGTTGATGAATAAAGCTCTTCCCGGGTCAATTTCTATAATCTTGGAGAGTTGTATAAAGCCTCTAAAAAGTATACCCACACCAGAGTAAGCTTCCTTCCCTAAAGACCATATGGATAAACCCCAAACCCAAGCAATTTTTGTTTGCTAAATATCAGCCTCTGGATGAAGCCTAGTGTCTTGTAAAAGTCAAATGTCTGTTTGTGCATCTTGTAAAACCTGGAAAGTGATGCATTTGCATTTGTAATTTTTTTATACTACCCATATATAAAGAATGACTAGTGCTACAATCCTCAGCAGAGTTATGCATTCAGGAATAAGGGGAAAAAAGGGTCGAGAGGGGTACTCAAGATGTTTTATTTCCTTGTCCGTTTCCTCACTCTAGGCCTGTCCCCTACTTCTCCTTCCATATCTGAGGTTTCTTTTTGAGACGAGACTAATGAAGAGGCCTCTGAGTCCTTGTCATCCTCCTCAGCTGAAGGTATTAATGCAGCATATTTATTCAGATCCATGGCAAAATCTGTTTGAGGGAGTTTTGATTTGGGAATATTCCTGTCAGACCATTTCTTTCCTTTCAGCAGTTGGAATCCTTCCTCTGACGGGGGTGGGAAGGTAGGAAAGGCATCTCCAAAGGCTGGCTTGATGCAGCAGAGGGCCTTGCCTGTTCTTCTGCAGTTTCAGAAGTGTCCTGTTGAGCATTAGTGTTCCCATCATAAGTTAGAACGTGTAGAATGGACTGTAAGGGTTTCCTCTGTGTCTTCCTGATAGATATCAGGCTGAGCTACTGGCACATCTTGCTCTTTCTCTGAGCCCAAGTATAGTTGTTGTCCAGATTGTTTTTCCTGTGCTACTTGTACAATAGTGTGCTGATCCTAGAAAGAAGCCTTACTGTGAACTGCCATGGGGCATTGAAGGAACAAATGACCATGATCCACACATAAATTACATTTTGGTGGGTTTTGACATTAGTTCCCAGGATGTCCCATCTGCTGGCAAAAATTGCATATCAAGGCCTCACATGCGTTACTTAGGTGAGAAAAAGATCCACATCTGTGGCATGTCTTGGGCTGAGCAGGATAGAAACAGAATCCTCTGTCTAACCCCAAATAGAAGCAGCTAGGAAGGTGCAACGGGCCCTCCTCTGCCATTCGTAACTTTACTTTAATTTTCCAACCCCTTGTTCATGTATTTTCACTGTCAATAATTGGAGCTGGTCTATCCATAACATCAGCTCATTGTTAGACCCAATATAGAATGTCTGACACATGCACATTTTCGTTTTAAAAAAGAATGGTAATGAATTTGACAGATGGTCTTGTTAAGGGGATAGCCATTAAAGGCACCCACACCGGAGCTTGTTTTAGATAAGAAAACTTAGCCCAAAATGTTTCGAGCTGAACCAGTGTATTAAAGATAATGTCAAAAATGGTATCTCCAGATATATAGATTAATGCAAAAATGTCCATTGCCTGAAATTGCATGGATTCTTTCAGGAGTTTTCATGCCATGTAAACACTATCGTTTGGTAGTTCAGGGCCTCCTTTGTATTTTATTCGGACAGCATTCCTTCTGGAGCTTGGTTTCCCTAAATTTGCAAATAAATTGGGCATCCTTCTTCTGGGATTATGCTGTGGTTGAGGGGGAAAGGGGAGAGAAGGATTCAGGTTAGACTCCTGACCAGATGCTCCTGTAGCCCCTGAATCATCAGCTGTCATCTGATGTTCCATGGAATTTGCCCATGAAACAGAGGGAGCATCTTGGCTATCCCTAGTGACAGCACTTTGCAATGCAGGCCTAGGTAACCCAGGTCTACTAATCACTTCTGCTATAACAGACCTTGTTTCAGTATTGGCCCTTTCTTCCTCAGTAGGTACACTTATATTAGCAGTATGTACAGGTGAAAGAATGTCAGAAGAGGTATCAATACCTTGTGGTGGAGTGTCCGAGGCATTTGACATGTCTGCATCTACTTGCTGTGTAGTGTCCTCTCTGAGTTTCGGCCCGTCACCCTGGGACACATCCAGTTGAGTTTTATCCGTCGTTTCACTGCTGCACTCCTTAGAACAAGCCGAGCTTGGTTGTGAAGCCAATGCCATAATCTGAGCTGCCGTTGGTGTGTCTCCTGGGAGCCAATGCTTACCATCAGCAGCGAGTGAACAACCCACTGCAGCAAGAGCTCTTTCAGGAGACCACATACTTATGTGTTCTTTCTGGACCACGTCTGCTGTTTCCTCAGCTGAGGAACTATCCAATATAATGCCTGGTTCCTTGTCCACACTCCCGTGTTTACTCTCTTCAGAGTTTAAAATCATGTCAAGCAGCCTACTTGTACCAGCTGCATCATTCTTAGGGGAATGCATCCCAGAAATAACCTTTTCCGCATCCTTTGATACTGGTCTCAAGAATCCCTGTGCAGGTAAATTTTCTCCATCTTCTAAATCGCTAATTATCGCAGTTACATCCATCAGTAAAGGTATCGAATATCTGCTTCTGCCACCAGAATATCCATAGAGCTGCAAAACATATCCTCTTCTGCAGTGGGGAGTTGTTCTTCCCAACTACCTCCTCCTTCACAATTCATCTCCACACTGTCGGCCATACTCCTGACCGGAGCGACACAGCGACCCCTTCCACAGAGTAGGGGAATGTATTATTAAAGATACACCACAAATTATAACATTCAGAACATTTACATATACGACTATCCATCATGGAAAACAGGGTTACATAATATTGTTTTTAAGCCTAGACTACTTACATACTGTACATTTCATACCATCTATAATATTTGTATAAGAGAATAAAAAAAATCTACTCCCATCTAGAGTTCATCCAATTTTGTCTTTCAAGAAAGGCACAGTTTTCCACCTAGTACACCACACATCTGTCAATAAGAGTTTCCTTTCTGATTCATACTGTATTCTTATTTCATTTTCCATGTTTTGAAATAATTGCATTGGACTTCTATCCACATGTTGCAATACACATTTGCACATATTCTTCCACATTATAAACTTAATACAAGTTAATATCATTCTGAATACCACTATATTAAATTGTTTCATATGAATTGGAAACCCTCAGGTTAACTCTTCATAAGAAAATAAAGGCCAGTAATTATTGTTCCATTTTTGTGCTAGTATGTTCCAGAAGTCTTGAACTTAGGGACAATATATAAAAAATGTTCCATTGTCTCCTCCACCGCTATACATGATTTCCTAGGACAATATCTTCCCATTTGTGTTTTATGCTTAGCGTTTCCTCTAACATTTAACCTCCCATGACAACTTAATCACTCCACATCCCACATTCTGTGTGGAATTAGTTTATCTTGTAGTGTTTGCAACACCTTTCCATGATACTTATCAGGAATTCCTTTAAACACTGGGGCTTCATAAAAGCTTTGGGTCTGTATCATATTATATATTTGTTTCCTAGATTTCTGATCAATATTTTCCCTAGATATTTTCCATTGTTTTAGTTTTGTAATAACTGGTTTGATATATTCTGGACCTACTTTAAATCCTGGTTTTAACTGATCCTGACTTATCCATGTTGTAAATAAGGGAACTAACCATCTAGATGCAAACAACATCTATAATGCAGTATTTGGTCGTATAGGCTCTAGTAAATTGTTATAAAAATAGATACAATAAAAAAATACAACAGGATTAAGTAAGTTCACTCCACCTTGCTGTATAGGAAGATATAATACATTTTGCTTAATGGGATTTAATCTACACCCCCAAATTGCTTGGAAAACCAGACTTAATACTACGGCTTCTAATGAAGTCAGAATGGGGTACACCATACTTAGATAAGTAAATATAGGTATTAGAAAAGTTTTTACTATCATCACTTTCTTTTTTTTTGTCTGTTGTCATGACTTCTAGATCTTTATCATATTTGTAGCCAATTCTATTTTTTCTTTCCAATTCAATATCCCATTATCTCCCCTTCCAAAATTAATACCCGATATCTTTACAGGGTTTTCAGTCCCAGTAATATTTTGAAGAGATACTATTTTTTCTGTTGTTGTGCTTGAGGAATATAGTACACTCTTCCCTTTATTCATATTAATTCCCGTAATTTTAGAAAAAGTTTCCATTACTTTTATGGCTTCTCCAGATTACCAGTCCTTTAAAAATAGGCACATGTCATCTGCGCATGCTGAAGTTTTAACCTCCAATGCACTATTCTTTGGTCTTATACCTCTGATCTGGTCATTTACATTTATCATTTTTAACAGAGGGTCTATACAAAATATGTATAAAAATGGACTCATGGGACATCCTTGTCTCATGCCCTTTTTAATAGACACATAGGATCCTAAGGTTCCATTTATTAAAGGAATTACAGTTGCTTCCCTATAAAGTGCCTCTATCCATTTACAAAAAATCTCTGGATCCCATATGTATGTAGTACCTGATTCATAAATTTATGGGATACTCTGTCGAAGGCCTTTTCTTGGTCCAATGATAGAATATAACCCTGTACTTCTTCCTCTTTCCCTTGTTCTACTAACTCCCTGATGAGCAATAGATTGTCCTTTATTGAACGTCCATTTACTGAACATGTTTGTGACATTGTTATGATATATGGGACAACTTTTGACAGCCTTAAGGCTAATATTTTCATGAATAGTTTAAAATCAGTATTAACGAGGCTCAAGGGTTTCCAATTCCGAAAATCAGATAGATAATTTTTTTTATAAATTAAAATTTGAACTGCTATGTTCACATGGAAGTTAAGTTTGTTATGCAGTACAATCCAATTGAAAACTTCTACCAGGATGTCTATCAGGGGCTCTTGGAATCTTTTATAAAATTCTGTTGTTAGGCCATCTAGGCCTGGTGCAATATCTGTTTTTAAACTTTGTATAGCTTGTTCCACTTCAGTTTTACTGATAGGTTGTATTATGTTTTGCAAAATATCCTGTGGGATTACTTTATTCTATATTTTTTCTATATAGCATCTCATATTAATTTCTTCCAATAGGGGATCTTTATACATTTCAGATAAGTAAGAGTGGACTTCCCTTAATATTTCCGAAGTTGAAAAAACTTCCCTTCCATTTGGGAATTTCACAGATGTTATTAATCTATCCTGTACTCTTTCATTACAGCACTGAAAGTAATCTCCTAATCCCAATTTCCCAGTTGTACAAATCCTATGTTCTACCAGCATAGTTGTTTTCCTTGAGTATTGTATATTTTCTATCTCTCTCTTAATATTTTGGACTTGAGAAGTTAAATTGATATTCTGAGTATTTATAGCTGAATAGAGTTTAGCTAGTTGATTTCTTAAATTAAGATATTTTATATATTGATTTGTATTCCTTTTTTAGCTAAATACTTCAATAGTTTTTGTAGCTCTCTTTTTGTTTCTACGCACCAGACATTTAAATCTTCATCTAGTCCTGCTATTGGCATGTGTGCTTGTAAAAGGGTTTTTATCTGGGCTATAATTTTTCCTTCCTGCAATAATGAAACATTCAATTTCCAGTATCCCTTACCATAAGGAATTCTATCATTTAACCCAAACACTGCACACAACATTACATGGTCTGATATTTCACTTGGCCTAGTTAGAGCTTCATGTATTTTTATATGTTTAGAAACAAAAAGAAAGTCTATTCATGTGGACAGTTGCCCTTTAAAGAAAGTAAATCCATCTTCTTTGTGTACAGGCCTATACGAATCCTACATACCCACTGTTTGGATTATAGACTTCAAGCAATTAGTATCACAAAAATATTTCACTGTACTTGCTCCTCGATCACTACGTGTTATCACACAATTAAAATCCCCCTCCCCCCAATGACATGTTTTGTTGTAAATAGATATGGTTTTACTGTATTAAACATTTCCACTCTTTCTTTTTTTGTGGTCAGGGCATAAAGGTTAATTATTCTCCATGTTGTAGTATCATAAAGGAAATCCCATAAAAGGGCTCTTACAGGCACAATATCTATCACCTTGGTCACTCTAAAGTCACTCTCCTTAAATAAAATGCCTAGGCCATCACATGTGTCAATCCCAAATGAGAAATACTGTAGGAAGGTCCCCAGCACCACCATTTTGTGCTTGTTGTATTACTGTAGATGTATTCAGTCTGGTATCTTGTAATAAGCATATGTCATACTCCTTATCCTTCATAAAGTGACTAACCTCCTAAGAGCATTTTTCCACTATTTGTGTTTAGAGTAGCTACCATAAAAATAGGGCTTTTGTTAACTTGTGAGTTCATTGTTTTTCTTTACCCCTTAGGGGACTGTTATCTCACCAACTGTTTATTATTTGATCCAAGCATAGTACGATGCACAGTCTCCATTTCATGTATTGTTGGTTTTATATAACTCAATAAAGATGTTAAATTTCAAAAAAAAAAAAAATAGGGCTTTTGGTCATGTTAGTATTTTATCCCAGATCTCCCAAACGTGTACTGCTCCCAGTTTGAACCCCCTGCCTTCTACTTCTGATATATGTCTAATTCTCCCCTCCACTTCACCGTCAGAGTTTGAGGATGGTATTGGCTGTGATGAAGTCTCAGACTCTCCTCCCTGCTCAGGCTTCTGTGTATCGACTGAAATAATTTCAGATTTGTTGCTGACTGCAATACTCTGCTCTGGTGAAGATGCTTTTGCTATTTTAGACTTTGGTCTTCTTTGACGCACAGGTCTTTTTTTTGTAACTGTCAGCATGTCTGGTGGGGACATAGTTTTCATTTCCTCTGTAGCTTGCCTATTGGGGGTGGGCTCAGTTTTGTCACTATCCTGTACTCTAGCCACTGTTTGTGATGTGAGCTTTTTATTCCTTGGTTCTGTGGTGTTGTCTGTCTTTCTATCATTGTGGTAGTAATGGTTTCCTGGCTTTGGTTTTGTTTTGGACCTGTGTGAGTTGTAGTTCCTTCTGCCGCTGTCTGAGCCTGAGATTCTTTTTCCTTATTTGTATGTGCTGCCATATTCTTCTTTTGTGCTTCTGATAAGATATTATCTTGATCAGGGTGGTCAAATCTATTATGTGTGGCCATGAGCAAGCTCGGTATGCATGGCCTAGTTCTTCACATAGGTTACATTTAACTTCTTCCTGACATTCTGATCTAGAGTGTCCTAACGAGAGGCATAGGTAACATTTTATAAGGTCACATACTTGTCTCAGATGTGTAAAAGAGTCACATTTAAAGCAAATTCTAGGTTGACCTGCATAGAAACAGTGTCCCCTCTCCCTACCTAAATACAAACTGTTGGGGAGATGGACTGGACCTATGTTCGTATTTCTGAGTTGCACCATATATTTCCAACCACCCGTCTAAATGTGTTCATCATCAAATATTGGCGGGGGGCACCCTATCACCTCATACTTTTGTTGTAGCCAGTGTGTAATATCATGCACTGCTATTGTTTCATTTCAAAATAAAATTGTGATGTTTTTCAAATAAGGCTTTGTTAAAGGTATAGCCTGAAATGGAAGCCATAATTCTGTATATATCTTTTTCTCATATTGTGCCCAAAATCTATTCAAATTCTGTGCGGTTTTAAAACTCACATCAAAAAGACTGTCTCCAGCTATGTGTTTGAGGGCATAAATTTTGTTAGAGAAAAACCTCAGTGACTCTTTAATTAAGCATTTTCCTACATAAATCCTGTCTGGATGCAGTTCTAAACCTCCTACATATTGCCATCTAACTGCATTACGTCTCTGTGTTGGTGAAGGTTGTGTTAAAAATAAAGTATTTTTTCCTGAAGTTTTCCCAATTCGATTTGGCTTTCTCGTGAGAGTGATGGTCTTGTTCTTGTGGTGAATTTTCTATGCCCATTTGGTCACCCCCAGGTTGGTCGAATAATATTTTGTTCCTCATTTCCTGAATCACTACTTGAAACTACTGGGATTTTTGGTAAATTCTGTGGTACTGGATGCGAATGTTGTACATCAGATCACAAGTCTAAATCAGAATCCATTATGGAATTTGTAACGTGCATGTCTTCTATTTTATTTTCCTTGTGTCCCACAGATTCAGAGTCTAAGCCAGGTATGGGGCTATGTTGAGGATCAGGTACCTAATTTCCCATCTCTAACTGCTTCCAGCCTGCAGTTTTTAGGGAAAATGCAATTTCTTGTGGGCTTTTACATATTACTGTACCACATAGCTTCTGTTTTGTACTTAGAGGAATGCATTACTGATATCTACTTGAGAGATGTGTGATACTTTTCCCATTGTTCTCATTGAGGTTTGGTAAACCTTTGTTGTGCTGACTCCTGTCTCGAAATGAGTGTTCCATTTCATGTTTTGTTTGTCCCCCTACAGTTGGGAACTCTGAGTCAGCATTCAGCTGATCCTTTGATGCATCTGTGTCATAGTTTAGCTTGTCAGTTTCCACCCCCCCATTGTCAAAGTCTCAGACAATTATTAACATTCGACTGCTTCTGTTCTGAGACCTCTTGCTCAGGTATTGATGTAGGATTTATTTGAGTAGGATTGTCCACAATTTCAACATCTAGGCACATAGTTCTGGTTTGACCTTGCATTCCCAAGTGATGCCCTACTGCTGCTACCGGAGGCTTTTGCTTTGAAGAACCGCATGGCTCTAGGCACTCAGTTTTATTATCAATGTCACTGCTAGCCTCTACTGAATGAGCATTGTTCAGAATGTTGTCTTCTGACAAAGTAGTATCTCTTGTAACTATGTCTTTCATTTTGTCAGTCTGTTTTGAATCTTTGACATTTTTAGCATTTAACTGAGCATTTAGTAAGCACCTTGGCTTCACATTAGGCCATATTTGCGCATATAGTTTTTGATCCAAAATAATGCTAGTTTCCACTTTCTGTAGTATTACATACCCTTCTATTGATATTTCCTCCTGTCCTTGTTGTGGAACATCTATATCCAAAAGTCCTTCTTGGTTTATATCCAACTGTTGTTCAGTAACCTCCATCTCTGTATTATCAGTACTATCTCTCAATTCTTGTTGAATCATGGCTAATTCAGTAACTTCCAAACTGTTTAAAGACCTCTCCTGTGGCTCTTCTCCTTCTAGAACTGTTGCCTCCTTCATGGCCACATCAGCACTTCCTCTTCCTGTGTCCAGCTGCAAACTGGGTCTCTCCATCCCACCTACAGGAAGTGATATCACCCCTGCAGGCAGAGTAGGGGAATTTGTATTCAAGAAACCAAAAACAAATCATTACAAAGAACATATACCTTAATCTTCGTCCATACAAAAGTATTTCCAAATTCATCTTAATTACATTCTTATCTGACCATTGTATTTTCCCATAATTTTTCCACATAACCTTCAAATATAACACATTTATTTTGATATATTATGTCAATTTAATCCTGAATTTTAAATAGTAAATCCTGTAAGGTGCATACTTTGTTTTACAAAACTTTCTGACACCTAACTTGCCAGATACACTATTTAATAATAGACAGAATCACATAAACTGTGTTTATTAAAATTTTCCCACTCTTCTGTTAGCTGCCCTTACACTAGAATATTGTAATCCATGTTCCTAAACATCCTCATCCCCAAACAGAAGCCAAATTATCCCAAAAACTTTGAATAAGTGTACATTCAAAAAAAAGATGTTCCATGCTTTCTTCCTGTAAACCACACATAGTTTCTAAACACACTCTCACCTCTTTACTTTTATGCTTGTGATTTCCTCTTACATTAAGCTTGACTACATAGCCATACCATCTCTCTCATTTTCTTTGGAGTTATTTTTTTCTAAAGTAATTTCTAAAATTATGCTTATATCAATACCTTCATTCACCTCAAAAACATGATTATTCATAAAAATTTGTTACCACTATTTCTTTATACACCTGCTTTCTAATTTTCCTAAGAACTAAATCTGTTTGTATACTCCACATCATCATCATGTATTTTCTACATACTTCCATATACTGAGGTATTATTGATTCCCCCTTTATATTTTCTTTAATCCGTATATTCATCACTACTATGTCCACATATTTTTGAGCAAATAGCCCCCATGTACCCCCTTCCCATTTCATAAATGAAACCAAATTAGCATAAATAAAATTATTTATGAAAAAGACTACTGGTTGCACCATATTTAAACCTCCCTCCTTAACTGGTCTATACGTATACCCCCTTTTTACCGGATTCAACCTAGAACCCCATAATAACTGAAAGAACACACCCAAAATTTTAGACTACATTTTTAATGGTACTGGAAAAATATAAGAAATATATAAAAATATAAGGATGATAAATGTTTTAATAAGTATATTCTTTTTCTTGAGTCATAGACCGTTTTCCACTTCTCTGTTTTCCCTCTTGCTATTTGAAATTTTGTTTCCCAATATCTTTCTGCTGCCTCTTCACCCCAAAAACTAATCCCAAGAATTTCTATTTGTTCTTGAAATATTCTCAGGCTACCTTTTTGCTCACAACTTACTTCTCCTATAGGATAAATCTTACTTTTCTCCAGATTTATTTTAATCCCAGTATATTCATAATATCCTGCCAAGAATCCCAACATTTTCTCCCCGATTCTTGTTTTTGTACTAGAATAACACTATTACCTGCATATGCACAAGTTTTTCATAATTGATTTCCCCTCCCATGATATGCACCTAATTTCCTTATTATTTTCTATACACCTTAATGTTGGGTCAACACATAATACATATAGAAGCAGACTCAATGGACAGCCCTGCCTCCGCCCATTTTTAATGTACATTGGGATTCCCAAATGCCCATTCACCATGGGACACACTTGAGCTTCAGTATATAATGTTTGTATTAATCCAACCAACTGATCCAGAATTCCATATCCTTTTAGAACATCCCACATATATTTATGAGTAACAGAATCAAAGGCTGTCTCCTGATTTATTAAGTTCAGGTACCCCAGTAATTCTTTTCTTTGTCTGGCATTCAAAATCTCCCTAATATATATCTGATTTTGTCTTACATTCCTTCTGGGAATCAAACATGTATGATTAATTTCTCAGCAAAATTGAAAAATCTTTTATTTATAATTTTGCCAAAACAGTGTAGTCTGATGTCAATAAAGTGATTGGTCTCTAATTTTTAATATTTGATTTATCCCCTTTTTTATGCAAAAAAAAAAACTGTTACTCCTTGTCTCATGCTTTCTGTTAACTTACTCCCCTCAAATATCTCATTAAACTGTAAAGTTAACATTTTATCTATTTTATCTATATATTTCCTATAAAAGGCATTTTATATCCTATCAATTCCAGGGGCTGTATTTGGAGTTAAGGAGTGAATTGCCTCTCTGACTTCTGGTACTGTAATTTTCTGTTTTAAAATTTGTTTCCACCTTGTCTAACTGTGACAATTTTGCTTTTCTTATTATACCCTTCTTTTCCTTCCCTTCCAGTTACTGATATTTTCTTCTCATTTGTTCTTGCACTATGTATTTAATCTTGCTTATATCTGACTGTCTATGCCCTTCCATATCTATTAGTTCATTCATAACTCTGTTCTCTACTCTATTTTTATTACTATCAAATGGGTTAGTATGATACTTTTTCCCTTGAGTCCCACTCTTCTGCTCCATATATAATGTTTTTAATCTATTATATTGAAGCTCCTTCATTTTCTCTTTAATCTGTTCAATACCTTCACTCTCATTGGTTTTGTATAATACTTGAAATGTCATTAATTTATATAATTTCACCCTTAAGCCTAAATATTCCTCATAATTTGATCTTTCCTTTTTCTGTGATTCCTCTATTAAAAGTTGTTTTATATCATATTTTGTGTCCTCCCACCACTCATTATATGAATCTTTTAATTCTTTAACTGAATTTCTAGCCTCAAATAAATCTAGAATTTTCATGTTGCATTCCTCATTCTCTAACCTTGCTAAATTTAATCTCCAAAACCCTTTCCCAAAGTTAGGCTGTCCTCCTAAATTAATGACCATTTTTTATCCCCAGATGGTCCAAGGTTTCTATAGGAATAACTTTTATCTCATCAATTTTAATATATTTAGAAACTAACCACAAATATACCCTTGTAGATACACCTCCTCTGAAATATGTATGCTCCACTCTCTTCCCCCTCAGCACATATGCATCTTCCAACCTCCCTTTTTTCATGATTTCTCTAAGACAATTGGTGTCTAAAAAGACTTTCCCCATTTTTGTCCCCCAATCTTCCTTACCCAACCCTCAATTAAAATCCCCCAAAATACCATTTTTGAGGTATGAATGTAAGGTTCTGCTAGTTTCATTAACCTACTTCTACCTGCCTTAGTTTGAGAAGCTGCCTCAGGCGAACTCCACATCCTAGGCGATGTAAACCACAACTGGCTTGCACCCGCTTGCATGAAAATACGTAGTAGTGTCAAAGCCCTCAACCTTTCCCAACTAATTGATCAGCCCACGCGTCTAAACCCCGCAACAAGTAACCACTCCCTCCTGGACTGGGCTCTCACCTCACCCCTCACAGAATAATCTTGGGGCATCCTTCCAGACTCCTGAGCGATCACCACATGATCTATATATCTAGGAAAGTGCACAGACCTACAAACCACCTCCCTCCTAGGCAGATCCTTATGAGAGCTTACAAATCTCTCTGCCTCCAATCACTCTTAAATGATATAGCGCTTGCTGACTGGTCCTTTATCAATCTAGCACCCTCAATCAACCACGTCTTTGATAAGTTCAGTAAGCAACTCCTTACCATATGGCACTATCATGCCCCAATAAGGAAAAAAGAGTTAGGGCTTACCACCTCCCCTGGATATCTGCCGATATAATTAGCAAATGCATAGCTAGGGATCAGGCCTGGAAAAGTCACAGGAGACTACAATCCCCCACATCTCTGCAACATTACTGGACCCTCTGAAACAATTGCACCAAAGCCATAAGACAGGCAAAAAAACACTATTTCCATGATGCCCTCACCAAAAATCTTAATCATCCCTCCAAATTCTGGAAAACCGTCAAAACCCTGTTCTCTCCGCTGGCCCAACCCCCCACCCCTACCCTAAACCTTCAGGGCAATATCTTATCAACCCCTAGTGAAGTTGCATCAGCTTTCAACTCCTTTTTCGACTAGTGCCAAATCTCTCATAGACAACCAGCAACCTTGCACAGCCACCAACAACCACCGTGCCATTCCCCCAACATCCTCATGCACACCCACGCTCTCTGCCACATCCCTGACATCCTCAAGCATGCCCACTTTCTCCTTCCGGCCGGTCTCCCCAGCAGAAGTTCTTTCTGCATTATGCTCCCTTGACCCTAACAAAGGCAAGTGCCCGCAAGGCCTGGACACCAAACTCCTCTTCCTATCAGCCCCTGCGATAGCCTCCCCCCTAGCTGACCTACTAAACTGCTCTTTCACCATGGCAAAAATTCCAGCCACCTGGAAGGAAGCTGTAATCATCCCCCTACCTAAAGGGGGCGACCTATCTGAGCCGGGCAACTACCGCCCTATCTCTCTCCTACCGACACTGGCCAAGCTGCAAGAGCAGCTCGTACTCTCCTAACTAACACAATTCCTCGACTCCACCTCTTTCTTCACTCCATTCCAGTCGGGTTTTCGCAAAAATCACTCCACTGTCACAGCTCTGCTAAGGCTCACTAACGATATCTCTTTGGGCATGGACAAGGGCCTTGTCACCTCTGCTATTTTTATTGACTTGGCCAAAGCCTTTGACACTGTGTCCCACTCTAATCTTCTCTCAAAACTGCAACAAGCAGGCCTCTCCCTGCCCGCCTTGAACTGGTTCCAAGCCTATCTGTCAGGCAGAATGCAGGCTGTAAAAATTGGTCCCCACGTCTCATCCCCACTCCCAGTGAACATGGGGGTACCCCAGGGCTCGGTCCTGGGCCCCCTGCTCTTCTCTATTTTCTTAAATGATCTGCCACCAGTCTGCACCAACTCAGCTTTGCAAATGTACGTGGATGACACAGTGCTGTACACCTCTGGCCCCTCTACCACTGACACAATGCTATCTCTCCAATGTGATTTCGATGCCATACAAACTTGGCTCAGGTCCAACCAGCTGGTCCTAAATGCCAAGAAAACTGTCTTCATAACCTTCAGCACCCATCCCAAGCTATCCCAGCTGGCTGCCCCCCCCTGTCTTCCACACCCTGGATGGCTCCAACCTTGACTCCTGAACCTCATTCCAATACCTCGGGGTTTGGCTCAATCAACACCTTGATTTCCATGCCCACATCGAATCTCTACAGAAAAAAATCCACCCTAAATTAGGTGCACTGTACCGACACAAAGGTTCCCTTTCCACCTCTATTAGGAGGGAGCTAGTCCTCAAAATGATCCTTCCCATTTTTGACTACGGCGACGTGGTCAACAGCGCTGCCCCTCCATCTACCCTGGCCAGACTGGACCCCCTCTATCATTCGTTCTGTCGTTACGCCTTGACTGCCCTCCCTCCACCCATCACTGTGACCTATACAGAGCCCTCTCCTTCCCATCTTTAGAATCTCAGCGTAAACTACACTGTACTAATCTTATTTACAAATACTGGTCGTATACCCTCCCCCTGTACCTCAGATGTGCTCTATCAACCCAACCACCCCCTGTCTACCCCCTCAGAGCTTCTGATCCTAAACAACTCCATGTACCCTTCATGCGCACCTCTAAGGGCCAAATGGCCTTTATGCATCGACTGCCAAAACTATGGAATGAGCTACCTGCAGACATCAGGCTCTCACACTCCCACTGGGCCCTCAAACCACGACTGAGGTCCCACTACTCTGTTGTATGTAACTGCCACCCGCAGATTTAGCTTACATATATAATAAGGTCTTATACCTGCTGCCGGGTGTCTAACCACACTGTGTACTGTGATTACTGCTAACTACTCCAGACCTATGTAACACTACTGTACTGTGACTTTACTGTATCTATTCTTTGACCTATGTAACCCCAGGTCGCATCTGGAAACGAGCGGGCCCCGCTCAGAATGCTTATCTGGTAAATCTCTTAAATAAATAAATAAATAAATAAATAAATAAATAAATAAATAAATTATTGTCCTAATTTCTGTTTGTTTTATCGTGACATCCAAAATGAATATCCTACCTGGAACTAAATCTATAATCTTCCTAACTTTAACTTCTTCAGTTGAAAACCCAATCCCCACCCCTGAACAACTTTCTTCCCCTATAGACCATATCGATGCACCCCACCTCCAATCCTTGTGTGCCTGGTTTACCTCTTCCAAGGTATGTAATCTAGTATTCTGCATAATAACTACCTCCGCTCTTAAACCATTCAAGATTTAAAACTTTAACTGCCTTTTTTTAAAGTGCTTAATACTATTAACATTGACAGAAAGTCATGTTAACTGATGCATAATACCTAAATAACAGAAAAAAGAAAAACTAAAAAATAACATATTATTAACCTATGCCCTTGGTTTTTTTCCTTTTCTTTGACACTTGTATGTCTGCAGTATTCCCACTTTCTGAATCTCTGTTTGAGACCTCAAAGTCTGAAGTTAAAGATTCTTCTTCATCAGTTGCCCAGTCTTTATCCTGTATTGCAGCAAATCTATTAGATCAAACAATCCCTTCTCTGTCTTTTTCCACTGTTTTGCCCCTCTAGTGTACAGTGTCTCCCCCTTCTGGATCTTGTTATAATAGTAAAGTCTGTTTCTGTTTTTCCCTTTTTTAATTTCTTCCTCTTCTGTTTCCAGCCTTGTTTTTTTTTTTGAGCTACTGCTGTCTTTGGTTGTGGCTGCTCTCCCCAAGGCCTGCTCTTCTTGATTTTCATTCAAGAGAATAGTGGGAAGGAGGAGGGGACACTTATGTTAAGTTCTTCATTAACACCACCGCTATTGATTTCTAGAGGTTCTGCATTTCTTGCTTAATAAATTATTTTGTCCTCCTTCCCTTTTTCCTTTTGAGCTTTTGCTAATACCACATCCTCCTCGGCCATCTCATTTTGATCTGAGCTATTATGTGCTGCCCAGGGACAATTTAAATAATCTTCTTTACATAGGCTGCACCTGGGTTTATTTTTACATTCAGAGCCTTGATGTCCTAGAGACCCACAGAATCGACATTTTAATTAATCACAGGCATTACTTAGATGGCTCTTGTCCCAACACTTATAGCAAGCCTTAGGTTGGCCTGTGTAGAAAACAACTCCACGATCTCTCCCCAGGAAAACGCAGTTTGCCAAATGCTGAACTTCACCCTCTGTTTTGTTTTAACATAACTTTATACATCAATTCCCCTGTCCATAAACACGCATCATCCAAAATCAGCTCTGGGAAGCCATAAACCACACATCTTTGTTGTACCCAGAAAGAAATATCAGATACATTCACCCCCTCATTTCTGAATAGTATTGTTACAATCCAAAATGCAGGCTTTGCCAGAGGAATTGCATAGCAATTAGACCATCGTGGTGTTCTTGTAATCTGATGAAACAGTTTCCAAAACCTGTCTAGGCCTTCAGGA
Organism: Neoceratodus forsteri; assembly: GCA_016271365.2. Lineage (NCBI taxonomy): Eukaryota > Metazoa > Chordata > Ceratodontiformes > Ceratodontidae > Neoceratodus > Neoceratodus forsteri. Next base: position 43,481,245 of record CM028137.1, read on the forward strand.
TGTTTGAAGCTAATATTATACTCGAGGCTTCCTGGAACGTGAATTAATGAGTATATTTCATACGGGTAAAATTTCATGCAATTTTTCAAAAGTTCTCTGCCAGTGTATAATCTGTCTGGGGCCTCAGAAGGGGAACCTGTATATCTTAACCTGATTGTGTTTCTTCTTTTTGCTTGCTGTGGGCTGTGATTTCCAGGAAATAACCTCTCTCTGGTATTCCCCATCCCAGGCATTCTCTTTCTGGTTTTTCTCTTTATCATTTAGATTTTCATTTTGAACTATATCTTGTTCTAATTCCATAGAGGAGTCCTCACCAGTATTGTCTTCATTTATTTGTTCTGACTCAGGGGTTTCTGCACCATTTTTTTCCATTTTGTCCTTAGTATTTTCTCCTGAAGGGTGTACATGCTCTTCAGGAGAAACAGGCCTGTTTGGGTTCCAACCCTTCCCACCTGCTGATCTTCTCCAACCTGCTTTAATCAGAGCATCAGTCACTCATTCAGGTGTATCTTTATACTCATGAAGGTTCATATTCAGTACTTCTTCTGACTGTAAATCATTTGTTGCAATACCCTCTTCTTTTTTATTTTTACATACATCTTCCTTTTTATTTTGAAATTTTCCTTGTCCCCCTGCCCATCTTAGGCCTAGTCTTTTTTGACTTTCTTTTGCCATTCCTTTCAGGGCACTATCAAGGTTAACATCTCTTCTACTAGCAGACCGTGTCTTAGAAGGGCCTGGTTCTGAGCATGCCGCCTCTGCCACATCATCGCTACACAGCTGATTTTGACAGACTTTTTTCTCTTCTCTCGTTCCCTTGCCTTTGCCTGCGGTATGCATTTTTTTACCCACTATCCCAGCCGATCTCTTTTTAACAGCTTTAAAACCCACAGTATTCAATTTACTGTTGTTCTGCTCTGAGATCACATCATCCAAGAGAACTTCACATACAACCTCCTCATGTGCTGCAATGACCTTTTCTCCTTCCAACAATTCCTTTTTACTTTCCATCATGACTGCTTCTCCTATGCTTGTCTCCTTTAGGATTAAGGCTGGGGTGGAGACCTGCTCCCCAGTCTCCTGTATGTCCTCACTCATGCAGAAACACCGAACATCAAACAAAGACACTGCCACATAAGCACTTCCTCCTCCTCTGCTGTCCGGCTCCAAACTGAGCTCCTCCACTCTACAGGAAGTCAAGCCCCCTGCTGGTAGAGCAGGGGAATTTCCCTGGTGTCTTGGCTGAATTCTCCCATTCACTAAAAATACCACCAACAGCTTAATATGATTCAGTATGTCAGTTTACATCTGTACAAACATTCCCCTTCCCTTGCCCCTGGGTCACACCTGGAAATGACCTGTGGCTCAGTGTGCCTCTCTTGGTCACAAACTTTCAAATAAATAAAAATGATCACACTGATGTTTGTCACAGAGGGACCACCTCACAGGTGAGGGGGTATCTCAGATGCTTTATACACAGTCAAGGTGTAGGCTGACCTATACTGCTCTACAGGTCACATTGAAATTTGTCAGAGAGGGACCACATCATAAGTGTGGGGCATCTCAGATGATTTATGAACAGCCAGAGTGCAGACTAACTTATGCTGCCCCACTGATCACAATGAACTTTGTCATGGAGTGACCACCTTGCAGGACAGGGTGTATCTCACATGCTTTATGCACAGTCTCAATGCAGGCTAACCTATTCTGCCCCACTGATCCACTGAATTTTGTCACAGAGGGGGCATCTCAGATGAGATGATTTATGAACAGTTGGAGTGCAGGCTAACTTATGCTTCCCCACTGATCATATCAAACTTTGTCATAGAGTGACTCACTCAAAGGTGAGAGGGTATCTCACATGCTTTATGCACAGTCTCAATGCAGGCTAATCTGTTTTGCCCCACTGATCATCACACTGAACTTTGTAAGGGAGGGAACACCTCCAGGAGATAGGGTACCTCAGAATGCTGTATGCAAATTTGCAGTGCAGGCTGACCTATACTGCCCCATTGATCATGACACTGAACATTTTAACAGAGCGATCACCTCATAGGTGACTGGGTGTCTCAGGTGCTTTATGCACAGTCACAGTGCAGGCTGACCTATACTTCCCCACTCATCATCACACTGATCACTGTAACAGAGGGACCACCTCATAGGTGACCGAGTATATCATACCCTTCACCCATTCAGTCCCTGGCCTCTCATAAGAACAACAAGAAATAACATTGTAAATCTGGTATGTCACGCATCATTACAGCTAAATGTTAAAAATGTTGCTAAATTCTGTTACACCATTCAGATGCTGCTGTGTTCAAAAATACCATGCTAGGTAACTTGATGCTGCCTTCAGTTTTAATCACTTTTTTATGGAACTGAAGCATAAACTAGAATGGGCTGAAAACAGAGTGATCTTTGAAGATTATGGAACTAGGTATTGATGATGATACATGCCAAAACTGTACACCATTTAAGACTGGCTAATTGGGACAACAGATGAAGTTAAGTGCTGTCCAGTGTGCAGCAGTATAATTAGCGAAGCCTCCACATACAAGCTTTACGTAGATTGTATGCATGCCAAGACATATAGATTAGATTGGAGTTCTACCTGCACAATCAGACAAAAGTGTATAATTTAGAAACATAGTAACAGAATTTGCCAGCAGATAAGGACAGCTTGGCCCTCCTAGTGTGCCCAGTATATCCCTGCCTATAGTATCACTGCAGATCCTACTTGATCTCCAGCCCATCCACCCTTCTTCCCTTTCTTTAAAATATCCTTATGCCTACACATGAATTCTTGAACCCAACCATTGGTTTGCTACCCCACCACCTCTACTGGAAGTCTGTTTCAGGAATCCACCACATTTTCTATGAAGAAATATTTCCTCACATCTCTTCTGAATCTACTTTTTGTCATATTTCCATGTCAATAAGCACTTTTTCTGAAGAATACTCTCCTCATGTACTTTGTTCAGTCCCATGAGGTATATAAAGGTCTCTATCATATCCCCCTCTCTCTTCTCTTCTCTTCTAGGATGTACATACTCAGGTCCTTTAATCTCTCCTCATAGGGCTTCTGGTGCAGATGCAGCATAATTTTAGTTGCTGTCCTCTGGACTGCTTCCAGCCTGTCTATGTCCTTTCTGAGATGTGGTCTCCAAAACTTGGCAGAGTACTCTAGGTGGGATCTTACCAGTGTTTATTCAAAGGCAACACCACATCCCTCTTTCTGCTCATGATATCCCTCCCTACACAGCCCAGTATCCAGCTTGCCCTACTAACAGCTGCCACACTGCCTGGCCATCCTTAGTTTATCTGATATGTTCACTTTCAGATCTCTTTCCTGCTTGGTGATCATCAGTACCACCTCCCCATTTTGTTCTCTGCCCCTTCATTTCTGTGCCCCAAGTTCATTATTTTCCTCTTTCTCTTTTTAAAAACCAGCTCCATACCTTTGAATGCTCTTCACATTTTCTCAGGTTGCTGCTCATCCCCGGAGTATAGTATCCATCCTATTATAGTTTGGTGTCACTGGCAAAGAGGCAGACCATCCCATCCAACTCTTCTGGAATGTAAGTTATATGACATTAATGTAGACCGGTCCCAGCACTGATCCCTGAGGCCCCCCCCAGTCACTTTCACTGACTCTGAGTGAACGCCCTTTAAGACCAACCTCAGCCACCTATCCCTTAAGCAATTTCTTACACAGTTGGCCACCTTTGGACCAACTCTTCAGCTACCCAGTTTGCTTTCTAGTCACCTGTGTGGAACAGTGTCCAATGCCTTACTGAAATCTAGGTAGGCTACGTCGACCATTCCACCCTGATCTAGTTCCTTGGTCATCCAGTCAAAGAACTATATCAGGTTCATTTGACATGACTTCCACCCCATGAATAAATGCCACCTTGGGTCTTGTAACCCTTTGAATTCAAGATATTCCACAATACATTCCTTCAGCAGTTATTCCCATTAACTTTCCCAACACCAAAGTGAGGCTTACTGGCCTATAATTGCTAGCCTCTTCCCTGCTACCACTTTTGTAAACTAGGACTACATCTGCCCTCATCCAGTCCTTCAGAACCACTCCTATTTCCAAAAAGCTGTCAAACAGGGCCATCAGATGTGCAGTGAGTACCATCTCGAGCTCCCTCAATACCCATGCATGAACCCCTCTAGCCCCACTGATTTGTCCACATTAAGATTTGTGAGTCCTTTTCAGATTCTCTCATCCAAAAATGAACCTCCACCTCTCTGGCCTAATGCACCTCTTACATTTGTGTGACCTCTCCCTGTCAATTTCCTCTGTGAATACTGAACTAAAGTATTTGTTCAAGATGTCTGCCTTTTCCTTTTCCCCTTTTTACAGTCCCCCCTTCCTTTTTAACCTTATAATACCACCCTTGGTCAACCTTTTTTCCCTTACATACCTACAACATTTCTTGCCCCTCTTTATTACTGCCTTGGCTATTCTGAATTCAGTTTGCATCTTTGCACTCTTTACTGCTCTACCTGCTTCCATCTGTTCCCTCTGATACACCTCTTTATCCTCCTCCCTCTGAGTCTGTTTGTACCTTCTGAATGCTACCATCTTGTCTTTCATCTTTTCCACCACCTCTATCGAGAACCAAATCAATCCATGTTTCCTGTTTTGCTCCCTTGCTTGACATAGAGGTTTGTTGCCTTCATTATGGCTCTTGTTAGTTTCCTCTACTGTTCCTCCACTCCATCCTGCTCATTATCCCCCTGCCCAGTCATCCCTGAGGCATTCACCCATCTTTTTAGAATCTGCCCTCCAGAAGTCCAGAACCCTCACCTTTGTGTGATTCGACTCCACAGCCTTCAGTATATTGAACCTCACTATATGGTGAATCACTTGTCCCCTGGTGGCCCCCACCTTGACTTTTGCAACACTGTCCATGTTGGTATCGGGTCCAGTATTGCCCCATCACAAATGGGCTCATTTACTAGTTTTCTGAACAAGGCTTCTTGTAGAGAGTCCAAGATTTTCCTGCTTCAAGTTGAAGCTGCAGCTGGGATGCTCCAATCTACATCTGGCAGACTGAACTCTCCCACCAACAGTACTTCTCTCTTTTTTGCCATCTTAACAGTGGCTTCCATCAGTACCCTGTCTAACTCTTCCCTCTGTGCTGGAGGTCTGTTTATCTCATCAGTGTGAATAAAGGCATCATTGCCCATCTTTAAGTTGACCCATATTACCTCTACCCTATATTCCCTGTATCTCTGTTGCTTTAACACTCTCCCTCGCATGAAGTACCACACCTCCTCCTTTCCTTCCCACCCTGTAAATCCTGAAGACAGTATAGCCTAGGATGGCTATGTCCCTCTAATGGTTTTCCATGCACAATAACTTAGTAATGGCCACAATATCCAGGTCAGCCTCTGTTATTGTGGCTTCTAGGTCTACAATCTTATTTCATAGACTTATTTCCAAGACTTCTAGCATTGACACACATGGCCTTCCAGGCTTTGTTTCCACTCTGTTTGTTACCCCCTTTTTTCTTTTTGCTTTACTCCGTAGTGCCCTCTCTTTTTAATACACCTGCTCCTATCTTCATTAATTTCTTCCACCCTGTGTCCTGCATTAATTTGCATCCTGGGGGATTCTGTTTCCTTTGGGTTCTTCCAACCCTCTTCATCAGCCATAAGGAAAGGGGTTCTGTTTCTGTTAGCTCTTCTGCCACTACCCTCAGCTAGTTTAAATGTTCATCAAAGGTGACATTTAAACCATCCACTGAGGAATGTGGTTCCCCTCCCTCAAATGGATTCAGGACATCATCCCTGAATAGAACCACATCCTCCAACATGTGTCCACGGTCACCAGTGTAGCTGCACCCCTCCTAACTGCACCATTCCTTCAGCCATGAGTTGCATCTCCTGGTGTAGAGATTCCTCTCCTTGTCCCTGTCTTAGACAGGGAGCTCTTCAGCAAAAGCCACTGAGTATGCTACCTGTTTAAGACCCCTTCCCAGCTCCTGAAATTCCCCCGAAGTATCCCAACCCCATCCCTTACCAGGTCATTAGTCCTCAGGTGGCTGAAGACATCTAGTTCTGCTTCCTGTCCTACTGCTGTAACAATCCTGAGGATCCGCTTCCAATCCCTCCAGGCCATGGTGCCCCATAGTCACCTAATCTCCCACTACCTTCCCTTTCCTTTTCTCAGATCTATCTCTCTCACAATTGAGCCCCCAACAGAAGTCGCTTCCTCCTCCTGTGAGGTCCTCCTCCACCTTCTTTTGGTCTACTCCCATATCAACCCTGGCCTTACTCAGGTGCCTCTTCCTGGCAGTTCTGCCTTGCCAGAGAAGCATAGGAATTGCATAGATGTACCGGTTGAGGAATGTGCCTTTCACCCACCACCCCTCTTCCTGAACCCACTATAAACCAGCCATTCCTCCACTTTGGCATCCTTCAAGGCAATAGTGGCAAATTTGGTGGCCCCTTAGTGAAAGTAGAGGTCACCCAAGTTACAGTCAACTCAGTCTGAAGTCTAGTGAACTCTTCCCTTAACCCAGGGAGCTGTGTGCAGATGGGGCAGCATCACAGTCTCCAGAAGATCACTCTGAAAGCTATTGTCCCACAGCCGCTACACTGCATAACTCCCAGCATTACCAATGTCAATGCTCCCTATGTTACTGTGAACTACTTACCCCTGATAGAGTGTTTCTAGCTCTCCATTTTGTCTGTAAATTGCTAGTTGTGATCTCTCATACCTGTTAAAATCTCTTTAAACTCCTACCCTAGATAGAGTTTTGCTCCAATTCCTATTTTTGGCCTATCTTTTACCTTCCTTTCTTCACAGCAATGACTGTTAAACAGTAACGAGCATGTGCCTTTTCTTAATCAACTGGTAGAGTCTCCTGCTTCCTTGCTTCTTCCTGCTGATGCCTAAGATACTAGTCACCTTTTCCACTCCTTCGCTGTTCCACTCCTACTGATGTTTAAGATGCCAGTTACCTGTTCCACAGTTTTGCTGATCCACTCCTGCTGATGTCTGAGATACCAGTCAGCGTTTCCACTCCTTCACTGTTCTACTTCTGCTGACTCCTAAGATGCCAGTCATCTGTTCCACTCCTTCACTGTTCCACTCCTGCTGACTCCTAAGATCCAGTCACCTGTTCCACCCCTTCGCTGTTCCACTCCAGCAGACTCTTAAGATGACAGACACCTGTTCCACTCTTTAGCTGTTCCCTTCCTGCTGACTCCAAAGATGCCAGTCACCTGTTTCATTCCTTCATGGTTCAACTCCTGCCCTTGCCTGAGTTGCCAGTCACCTGTTCCACTCCTTTGCTGTTCCACTCCTGCTGACTTCTAAGATGCCAGTCACCAGTTCAACTCCTCTGTTCCATCCCTACCAACGCCTAAGATGCCAGTCAACTGTACGACTCCTTCGCTGTTCCACTCATGCGGACTTCTAAGGTGCCATTCACCTGTTCCACTCCTTTGCTGTTCCACTCCTTCTGATTCCTAAGATGCCAGTTACCTGTTCAAATCCTTCATAGTTCCACTCCTGCTGAGTCCTAACATGCCAGTCACCTGTTCCATGCCTTCGCTGTTCCACTCCTGTGGATGCCTAAGGTGCCAGTCACCTGTTCTTCTCCTTTGCTCTTTCATTCCTGCTGATTCCTAAGATGCCAGTCAACCATTCCACTCCTTCATTGTTACACTCCTGTCAACACCATAGATACTATTCACCTGTTCCACTTCTTAACTGTTCCACTCCTGCTGACTCCCAAGATGCCAGTCACCTGTTCCAAGCCTTCACTGTTTCACTCCTGCTGACTACTAAGATGCCAGTCATCTGTTCAATTCATTCGCTCTTCCACTTCTGCCGATGCCTAAGGTGCTAGTCATCTGTTCCACTCCTTTGCTGTTCCACTTCTGCCATTGCCTGAGATGCCAGTCACCTGTTCCATGCCTTTGCTGTTCCATTCCTGCAGACTCCTAAGATACCAGTCCCCTGTTCCACTCCTTTGCTGTTCCACTCCTGCCATTGAGATGCCAGTCACCTGTTCCACTCCTTTACTGTTTCACTCCTGCTGATTCCAATGATGCCAGTCACCTGTTCCTTTCCTTCACTGTTCAACTCCTGCCCACACCTGAGATGCCAGTCACCTGTTCCACTGCTTCACTATTCCACTCCTACTGCCTTCTAAGAGGCCAGTCACTGGTTTCACTCCTTCACTGTTCCATCCCTACCAATGCCTAATATGCCAGTCACCTGTACTACTCCTTCCCTGTTCCACTCATGAAGACTTCTAAGGTGCCATTCACCTGTTCCACTCCTTTGCTGTCCCACTTCTGCTGACTCCTAAAATGCCAGTCACCTGTTCCACTCCTTCATTGTTCAACTCCTGTAAATGCCTCACATGTCAGTCACTGGTTCCACTCCTTCACTGTTCCACTACTGCTGACTCCTAAGATGCCAGTCACCTATCCCACTCCTTTGCAGTTCCACTCCTGCTGACTCCTAAGATGCCAGTCACCTGTTCCACTCCTTCACTGTTATATCCCTACCAATGCCTAAGATGCCAGTCACCTGTTACATGTTTTTGCTGTTCCACACATGTGGACTTCTAAAGTGCCAGTCACCTGTTCCATTTCTTCACTGTTCAACTCCTGCTGACTCTTGAGATGCCAGTCACTTGTTCCACTCCTTCACTGTTCTGTTTTTGCTGACTCCTAAGATGCCAGTCATCAGTTCCACTCCTTCGCTGTTCCACTCCTGCTGACTGCTAAGATACCAGTCACCTGTTTCACCCCTTAGTTGGTCCACTCCTGCAGATGCCTATGATGCCAGTCACCTGTTCTGCTCCTTTGGTGTTCCACTCCTTCTGATTCCTAAGATGCCAGTCATTTGTTCAGATCCTTCACTGTTCTACTCCTGCTGAGTCCTAGCATGCCAGTCAGTTGTTCCATGCCTTTGCTGTTCCACTCTTGAGATTGCATAACGTGCCTGTCATCTGTTCCACTCCTTCACTGTTTTACTCCTGTGGATGCAAAGGTGCCAGTCATCTGTTCCACACCTTCGCTGTTACACTCCTGCTGATTCCTAAGATGACAGTTACCTGTTCCACTCCTTCGCTGTTCTACTCCTCTGGATGCCTAAGATGCCAGTCACCTTTTCCACTCTTTTGCTGTTTCACCCATTCTGATGGCAAAAGATGCCAGTCACCCATTCCATGCCTTCGCTGTTCCACTGCTGCAGACTCCTAAGATGCCAGTCACCTGTTCCACTCCTTCGCTGTTTCACCCATGCTGACAGCAAAGATGCCAGTTACCAGTTCCACACCTTCACTTTTCCACTCCTACTGACTCCTAAGATGCCAGTCACCTGTTCCACATCTTCATTGTTCCACTCCTGCTGACTCCTAAGATGCTAGTCACCTGTTCCACTCTTTTGCTCTCCCACTCCTGCTGACTCTTAAGATGCCAATCATCCATTCCACCACCTCTCTCTGTTACACTCTTTCCAATGCCTGAGATGTCAGTCACCTATTCCACTCCTTTGCTGTTCCACTCCTGCCATCAGTTGAGATGTCAATGACCTGTTCTACTCCTTCACTGTTCCACTCCTTCTGATGCTTAAGATGCCAGTCACCTGTTCCATGCCTTCACTGTTCCTCTCTTGCTGACTCCTAAGATGCTAGTCACCTGTTCCACTCCTTTCTTGTTCTACTCCTGCTGATGCCTAAGATGCCTGTCACCTGTCCCATGCCTTCGCTGTTCCACTCCTGCTGACTCCTAAGATGCCAGTTGCCTGTTCCATTGCTTTGCTGTTCTACTCCTGCTGACTCCTAAGATGCCAATCACCTGTTCCACTGCTTTGCTGTTCTACTCCTCCTGATGCTTAAGGTGCCAGTTACCTGTTTCACTCCTTAACTGTTCCACTCCTTCCAATACCTAACATGCCAGTCACCTTTTCCACACCTTTGCTGTTTTACTCCTGCTGACTCCAATGATGCCAGTCACCTGTTCCACACCTTCACTGTTCCACTCCTGCTGACTCCAAAGATCCCAGTCACCTGTTCCATTGCTTCATTGTTCTACTCCTGCCTATTCCTGAACACTATGCCCAATGTTTTATACATATATGTAATTGTGGCTGGTGAGCTTAGTTCAATATATAGCCATTCCTTACATCTACAGTTTATATGTCCTGGACAGATGAGTTGGGTCATGGAGGGGGAACTAAGACTTCCTCACAGGTGTGAGTGCCACTTCAAGCATGTGTTGTGGTGAGGAGACACTGTAGGCTCCTTGGTGGTTAAATGAAGACACCCTGGAAGGAGAGGCAGGAGTTGTATTCAGAGGTCCAATGAAGCAAGGACTTCATTCAGCAGAAAGGATGGCAATGGTCACAGAGACAGACATTCATCAATAACAGTAAAGATACACAAGGCAATATATATCTGTGCAAGGAAAAATTGAATAAATAACCAATAAATAAAGCTAAACGGTGCAGCTTGACTAGCATTAGCCACTCTTACTCTACTGTAGCTGTGATTACCTATGGTACCATACTACCTGGTCAATCAGTGTTAGCCTGCATCTTTACATGTAAAAACTTGTTATTTTCAAAGCTTTAGTACAACATAAGAATCAAGTCACTTAAAGTCTATGTCAGGATGTAAAAGGAACTTCACAGAGAACTAAGGCCTGAACAGGGCACCAGTTCCAAGAAAGGGCACTGGTTGCTACCATGAAAATGATACTTTGGTGAGGAGTCTCAGGCAGGTCATTGAGACTTAGGAGAGTAAAGAGGCTACAGGTTATTTTTCAAAGGCCTCCTGTCTTGGGCTGCCAGGACAAGAGAAAACAATGTTGCAAATGAGGAAAGACTTTTTAGCACAAACCTTTTCTTGAGCTTCCAAGACAAAATGAATAGAAGACATGGAGCTTGAAACAGATTCTTCATCACATACCCTTCCTTGGGCTGCTGGGATAAGAAGAACTTCTGTAGTAAAGGAGAATAACTTCTGTAGCACAGAAGTTGGTCTTCAGATCATGGTTCAGGTTACTGAGTTTCTGATGAGAGTCCTGGATACAAGTCTTCAGATGTCTACCTGTTTGCTTTCCTGATGAGCCATGATCTTCTCCTTTGGCCTCAGCTGCATCCCCACCCTCTCCAACCTCCCCTCCCCAGCTCTGATCACAGCCATCCTACCTCCTGCCTAAGCTGACCAAGCTGCCTACACACTGGACATCCCCCTACTCTCTACCAGGTCCATGAGAAGATGGCTGCCACACACCAAAGCTATCAAATAACTACCAGGTCCAGTCTGGCACCTCTGACCTGCAGTATATGTATTTCAGTTAAGTGTTATCATTGCACAGTGTACCTATTTTTGCAATTTTCTGTACCTTTGTATTGGCAGCTGCTATTCTCTCTTAATTGTAACCATTTGAAAGTGCCTGTTCGCAATGCATGCACCTTATTGTAACTATTGTGTCAAACTGTTACTATTGTATTTGATGTCTCTGTATTCAATAACATGGAAGCATTGTAAAGTAGTCTTTGACTCAAAGGAATGTTTTCCGATACCTTCAATAAATAAATAAAACACCCATTGCATCTTATCAACTTCCCTGTCTTCCCCTGTATTCTCTTCTACTCATCCATTCTCTGCATTATGCTTCCCCCTGGGCTGCTGCCTGCTCCAGTTCCATGGTCCCAACATCCTCCCTGGATTCCCTTAGTTTCTCCTGCTTGCACTTCAGCCAACAATAGCTTACGTGTCACTCGGCCATGTACACCACCTATCCCTTTTATGAGATGTGGTCTCCTTCCTATGTGCTCTGTAGATAGCCCAGTCCCTGTGGAAGAAGTCTTTATTTCTTTACCTCCTGGTGCCCCCTCTCACCCAATTCTCTGCCCAGCATTACCTGAGGCCAAGGTCTTCCCTGCTGACACCCTACAGACATCACTTAATCAGCCTCCACATTCCTGCTTCATGTCACTCATGCTTCGGGGTCACTCAGGCAAGGTGGGCTTATACTGCAAAAGATGTACACTGGGCATTGTATCTATTTACATTTGTCTTGTACAATGCCTTCTGTATAATCCCTACTCAGTAAATGTTGTGCTAAGTCCTCTGACCTCTCCTGATACACTTGGTCAGAGGAGCAGTTTCATTTTAGTCTCATAAATTTGTGAGGGGGGGATGTTATTTACAGTACGAAAAGCAAAAATGTCACGGTGCTCACCACAGAACTCAAAAAATAAAGAACTGTAGGCAAAGGAATTGTGCAAGACAAAACGCCTTTACTTATTGCAGCAAAACTTGTGAAACAGCCCACAACTCAGCAAGATCTTATGTTTCATCCAGATTTGGGCTTTTTCAAATTTCACAAGTTTTGCTGCAATAAGCAAAGGTGTTTGGTTTTACACAGTTCCATTGCCTACAGTTCTTTATTTTCTGAGATCTGTGGTGAGTGCAGTGACTTTTTTGCTTTTCAGTGTGTGAGTAGCCACAGAGCACCCTATACCCGTGTGCGGCTCTGTCTGTGTTCTGTTATTTACAGTACTTTTATAAAATAAGCTCAAGAGGTCACAGTCAGAGAAATTCACAACTATATTTTTTATCACTGACTACTATGCCAATAGCTACATAATCAGATAGTACTTGGAAAAATGTTGATATGTTGCAAACAGAATAATCTCTACAGGGGTTAGTAGATGCACCACCTAGAATAATTTACAGAAGGCACCCCACCCTAAGAGATCAGCTTGTACATAGCTTTTTACCCAATGACACTAATTCTGTCAGAACATGGATGCCTGAAAATCCAAAGGGCACTTTTTGTGTGGTGCAGGTGCATTTTCTGTCTGCATATAGAAAAAACAAAAACATTTGGATCTGTCAACAACCTTAAACTTTTCAGATAGGGCAATTGAACAACTGCAGTACCACATGAATAGTATATCTAGCTACAGGCAGTTGTTTGGCATTTTACATAGGTAAGACTAAATGAATGTCGAAAATACATGGGGGGGGGACATCTAGGTGCCATTAGAAATATGAATGCACTATTCACACATCTGCAGAGGGTATCAAATACAGGCACACATGTGTTATAGGAAAAACAAAAACATTTGGATCTGTCGACAACCTTAAACTTTTCAGATAGGGCAATTGATCAACTGCAGTACCACATGAATAGTATATCTAGCTACAGGCAGTTGTTTGGCATTTTACATAGGTAAGACTAAACGAATGTTGAAAATACATGGGGGGACATCTAGGTGCCATTAGAAATATGAATGCACTATTCACACATCTGCAGAAGGTATCAAATACAGGCACACATGTGTTCAAGTTTAGGAGCTTTGACAAGGTCTCTTTGGCACCAAGGGATGGAGATTTGGACTCCAAGATAAAAGAGTGAGAAGCTTTTGGGATTTATACCCTTGGGAGTATTAAGTACCCAGGTTTAAAAAAAAATGGAATAGACTTATCAGTCTTTTTGAAAAATAGTTTGGTTGCTTCAATCAATCAATACTTCATCTGACCCCTGCCTTAGTGTACACTTCTCCCATATTTCAGGATAATTAGAATGATGTATTTATTACTAGGAGTGTATTCCTATATTTGATTATAAGCACAATGTAAGAATATTTATTCATTTGTAATATATGGATAATGAAAATAATACCCCCAAAATACATACAAAAATCCCTTGTAATACAGTACATCGTCCCTAACTCAATAATACCATCGATGGAATTCAATAATACTATAGTTGAGATCTCATAATACTATCGATGGATGATCTCAACGATAGTATTATTGCAAACTGACAACAGCGCAAGCGCCACCGGACAGCTCGAGCAGCTCTCATTGACCGTGAGCCGGCTTTTACTGTAACTGTCACATACAGTAAAAGCCGACTAAACATTCACATCGTGGTAACACTGTGAGACAAAAATGTCACTTTCAAAGGAAGAAAACCTATCAGAAGAAAGAAAACACTTTATAAAAGAGTAAAAAAACATAAATACTGTAAAAAAAACTGCTTTTGACCTACGGCTGCTTCAAAACCACCTAACCAAAATAGCTGAGTGCAGAGAAATACAGTCAATACCCATGGAAGAACTAGACAGTATACTAGCAGATTTCCTATTAAAATTAAAAAACAAGATGGAACAGAGTATGAGCCCAGCACCATACGGGGAATCCTAGGCAGCATTGTTCGTTACCTGTGTAAAAAAAAATTACCCTGAATCAATATTTCAAAGCATCTCAGCAGTTTTCAAAGAAACACTGAAAATCCTAACTGCTAAACAAAAATATTTAAAAAAACTAGGAATGGGCAACAGACCGAGGCAAGCACAAGCCTTAACAAACAGTGACATAACTTTGCTTTACAGCAGTGGAACTTTAGGCTTGACTTCCCCAACTAGCCTTCTACATATGTTATTTTTTAACATAGGCCTCCACTTTGCTTTAAGAACCAATGAGCAGTACCAGCTAAGATGGGGTGACACAGTCCCAGGAACAAACAGTGAAGGAAAAGAGTACCTAGAATATCACGAACAGCAAACGAAAACTTGCACAGGCACAGACCTAAGAGATATTCAACCTGTCCCACCAAGACTGTATAAAAATGAAGGTTGTCCAGAACGAGATGCACTCACTGCCTATCATCTATATGCATCTAAAAGACCCACAGACATGAACACACCTGATGCACCTTTTTAACTAACTTGTAATATACGGCTAAAGACAACAAGCTTCTGGTACAGATGTATAACCATTGGTGAAAATAAAATACATTCCATCATGAAACTCCTCCAGCAGTCGGCTGGACTACCACCAGATAAGAGAATCACAAATCATTCCACTTGCAAAACTGCGATCCAAATGCTTATTGATTCAAACGTCCCTCCAACTGATGTAGCACAAGTATCCAGCCACAAAAACATCCAAAGCATAAATACAGTACCTTATCTGAGGCAAAACAAATGAAAATATGCTCCCTGCTCTCCAGCTATCGAGACTCTGCTACCACACTGAAAGAAACCAAAATATCTACACTGACTATTTCCTCTGCTGCGTAACCAACTTCCTCCCTAATGCAACTTTCGCAACAAGAAGCAACACTCACACAGCAGCCACCCAGAAAAAGTGCTCAGTTTTCTACCACTACTGGAAATATCTTCTGATCGCACTGCAACTTCTTTGGCAATGTAGTAATAAGTATTCAAAAATCCTCTCAGGCAGCCAAAAAAAGACGCTACGTAATGTACTCAGACTCCGAGTCTGACTAGCTCTCCACACCAACTGTCTCTCGTTCCAGATGAAAAAAAAAGTTACGACTGTTTCTGTTTGCAGTTTCTTTAACACTGCTCGGTTTTGCTTGTTCAACTTTTAAAAAAGTGTCCATGTTGCTGCAATTATTGGCTTATTCCATAAGAAAATTAGCCTCACCACCAACCTAACCAAACATTCCTGACTCTATGGCAAAGGTAAGAAACTACAATTTCCTTGCATCCATATATTACAAAAAATAACAAATACATTCTGGTGTTACAAGGCAGTAATTCATCTTGAGGATCTGGGGGCACTTAAAACCTCTCGAGCTTAAGCTCTCGAGGTTTACTGTGCCCCAGATCTCTACTGCTGCTGCTCTTTCCAGAATGTATCTAATATTCTATTTGTATTTATCTATGAATTAAATAAAGACATAGATGTAAATAAATATGTTTGCAATGGATATGATATGCAAAGCAATTTTTAGCAATACATTGGAACCTGTCCTACCATCTGCCCTTCTGCCAAACAGATCTCTCTCTCTCTTTCTCTCTGGGACACCCTGCAGTTGGGGCTCAACCCCCCCACCCCATCTCTCCAGCACTTCTATGCGCTAACCCCTCGTGTTGCTGACCACTAACAAGCTCCCTGTTGGGCACAGTTATTTAGTCTGTCTCTGTATGAATCTGACTATGTTTACTTATTCCAATTTTAGTTTTGGCTGTATTTTTTACATTCCTTTGTTGAAAGACCAAATGTATCTAAATGTTCTCATTCTATTTCTGTTGCCTTGTTTGTCTCAATCCTCTGTATGGTCACCTACTTGCTCTAAATGTACTACTGTGGAACCTATGTAAAGAGCCCTGAGCTCAAATGGTTAATCTGAGAGCAGAAATAAATAAATACAAATAAATAAATAAATAAATATTGATTAGAGCAACTGCACTCATGTGGTGCAAAAAAATCCTTTCCTACTGGATTTCAAAATTCTGTACCTCATACTGTATTTATGAGACACTGCAATATTTTTCTACCATTGGCAGTTAAGTAACAGCTTGCCATCATTTTTAAATTTAGATATTTGGTATATTCACAATTTGATGTTTGATTATAGGGTTCACAAAGCTGTCATATTACTTAAGTGTATACCCTCTCCCATGTTGGAGTAAAAATGGGGGACTAACAACTGCTTTCTTACTTATAAACATATTTATTAGCAATGAAGTAAAGCAGGAAATAAAAGATAATGAAAATATGATTTGACTCATGCACCCTTTATGATACTGATAAGGAAGTGTGTTTTACAGTATATTTAGGCAGGGATGTACTGTCCCATTGACTACATTCTCAGTATCCATTTAGGTGCATCAGCCTCTTTAAACTTTTAGTTTAAATTGTTACACCTGGTTGGCAATTACTACTCCTTGATGACACTTTTCAGTGAAACTGGTCGGAGGTGTGGGCTGCTTATCTGTTCCTGGTGAGGTACACTTGTCTTATGAATGGTTTTAATAAATTTGATGTTTGCAACTTTATTTGTGACTATTGACTTTTTCATACTTGGTAGTGGTAGTGCTCTGGCTGTGTTGCCTTCATATAACTCTAAATAGTGTAATTCCCAAAGAGGAGGCCTTGCTCGAGACAAAAAAGAACCCCTCACTAGGTGAAGGGACCTGACCTAGCTATGTGCCACCAGTAACAAACTCCTACCACAAACTGAGAATGTTTTCTGGGGTGAAACCCACCCCCAGTGGTGAGGATGACTATGAAACTTGAATTGACAATGTTATCCTATGTTACAAGAGTGGCAATGCAGTGAAGGAGAAATGAGAAAAAAACTAACAAAGTTTGAAAGGCCCCGCCTTGGATGCCATTTAGTCCTTGCGGGCCACAGATCCTGAGGCTCGTGTTGAGGACTATATTGTCACTTTGGATAGCACATTTGTCAGCACTGAATCTTGTGAAGACTTGCTGTGGAAATTTAGGGCCACCTGGCAGCAATGAGGAGAATCCCTTTCTGCATACCTACAGTGTTTGGAATGAGCCTTACAAAAAGTTTACCACATTCTGCAGACTTAAACATAGTACGACTGTAACAGGTGTTAAGGGCTACTAAATGTTTGGAATTGCAGTTGTTAAAACTGAGTTTGAAAGAAAGATTGGGTGATCCACCCACCCTCTGAGTCCTCCTAAGAGAAGTGAGTGAGGTAGAGGAGTGGGGCGCACAATGGGGACTTTATCCTGCCACTGTAGCTGTCACTCAGATTGTTGAAAGAACCCCCTCTGCTGAGATTCATAAACTGAAAAAGCTGCTTAAAGAATATAAGGAGGTATTTGACAAGGACACCACTGTATTCTGCAAAAGTCAGGATACCCAACAGAGCCAGCCTGCCTTGATAGCTCCGTCAAATCTCTTCATGATGGGCATGGGAGTCCAGGCCCAGATGCCATCCATGGCCCCAAACCTTGAGGCTTGCCTTAGTGAACTTTACCACATAGTAAATGAGTTAAAAAACCATAGCCTGCCACTTCAGATGGAACTAGAGCCAAGACCAGTTGTTGCCCAAGCTCCTGCCCCAGTCTCTCATGTGTATGCCAGAATACCCAATAACCGAGGCCCACAGAACCCTGCTGATGTCTCGTTCCAAGGCAAACAGAACTGAAAAGGCATTTATTGTTACAAGCGTGGAAAAGATGGTCATGTCAGGAGGGAGTGTTGATCACGATAGGACCCAGCCAAGATGAGAGACAGACTGCTTTAAGAGAAGCATCAGAAGCAGGGAAACTTCAGTGGGACCCAGTATGGAGTGCACTGGGGCCCTGGCTAAACAAAGCTTCACTACATGTGTAACAAAATCTTCAGTATCAGTACCCAAAACCACATTTCTTTACCTCAATAAACTTGTAGGACCCTCTACTGAGACCACAGTCACCACTGTGGGTGTGCCTGCCAGAGCAGTATTGGTTAGTGGTTTCCAGGTAACAATTATCTTTAAGAACTGGTACGACCAGCACATGTTACACCACAAGTTGTTGCCTTTTGAATGCCTCAATGTTTTGGGGCTCCTTGACAAGTCTTACCCATATTTGAGGTACATCAAGGTGTGGATGACTTTTCCTTCTGGTGTAACTGGAGTAGGGGATCTGGTTGAAATTTTGGCCCTAGTCTGTCCGGAATCTGGAATATTTGATGGGATACCCATTATAAGTGGCTTAAATTCTCACATGTTTGGTCACTTGGCACAACTCTGCCAAGAGCAACAAGCTCTACAAAGAGGGTGCAAAAGGCAGATTTAGGCAAAACCTGAAGTTCAAGATGACCCTGTGGGTATTGTGTGGTGTTATGACAGTAAGGAACTTGTGCTCCCCCCTAACGTGGAGTGCAACATCAGCGGTGTGGTGCACCTAAAGGAGGATGTAAAGAATCAAATTTTGATGCTTGTTGCCTCAGACAAACATGGAATGCCAGCTGGTTTACTGGTCAAGCCCAATGTACTGCCAGTCAGGGCCCATGCCTTTGCCAAAAGGATTTCTATTCAAGTGAAAAATGTAACTGATAAAGACACTGTGATCAGGAGGGGATGTATTCTGACCCATGTCTACTGTGCAGACACAGTTGTACAGCTGAACCCCACCATAGATGGCGCACACCCTAGCATTGATCCAGAACTATTTGACTTTGGCAGTTCACCCATTCCGGAACAGTGGAGGACCCATGTCAAGAGAAAGATTTCTGAGAGAACTAAAGTGTTTTCCTTTCATGACTGGGATGTAGGATGTGTAATGGGTGAAGAGCACCGCATTACGCTTACTTACAAATGTCCATTCCATGAAACATCCCTCAGGTTGGCACCCACAGACATAGATGGTGTCAGTAAAGGCATTTACAAGAATTGTTGGCTGCTAGTATCATCCAGGAGTCTCGTAGCTCCTATGCCTCACCAATTGTCGCAGTGTGGAAAAAGAATGGCTCAGTACCCATGTATGTAGACTACCGAACATGCAATAAACAAACAATTCCAGACCAATACACCATGCCCAGTATACAAGATGCCTTGGACTGTTTAAATGGAAGAGGTAGTTTTCTGTACTTGACCTTAGAAGCGGCTACTACCGAATACCCATGGCCCCTGAAGACAGAGAGAAAGACAGCTTTCCTATGCCTGTTGGGGTTCTATGCATTTCTACAGATGCCCCAAGGGATATCTGGGGCACCAGTTGCCTTTCAGTGGCTCATGGAAAGGGCTGAAAGCAACATGAATCTGTTTGAAAGTCTGGTTTATTTGGACAATGTTATCATATTTGGCAAGACCCTTGAAGAGCATGAGATGAGGCTGTTGAAAGTTCTGGACTGTTTAGAGGAGCTTGGTTTAAAAATGTCAATTGACAAATGCCAGTTTTTTCAAATGCCTGTTAAATAGATGGGGCACATAGTATCCACTGAGGGCATCCAGACAGACCCAAACAAAACTGAAGCTTTGACTACCTAGCCCAAGTCCACCAACCTTAAAAAACTACAATGTTTCCTGGGGTTCTGCAGATACTACCATTGTTTTGTCAAGGATTACTCAATGGTAATCAGGTCTCTGCTGAATTTGACTCAAGGCTACCCACCTGCTCACAAGAACAAAAGCAAAAAAGTTTCTCCAAAGACCACTGAGTGCAAGCAATACTTCATGCCTGCTGAGCCTTTTGGACAGAGGTGGAATACAGAGTGTGACAAGACCTTTCAGAAGAACATCTGCTGCTTATCACACGCTCCTGTACTGGCTTATGATGATCTTCAGAAACTATATGTTCTTCACACAGACCCCAGTTTCAGTTGTCTCAGATCAGTGGTCTTGGGGCAGTCCTTTACCAAAGCTACCCTGAGAAACTACGCCCGGTCGCTTTTGCCAGCAGAAGCCTGAATAATGCTGAATGACGATACCCAGTGCATAAATTAGAATTTCTAGCTCTCAAGTGGGCTGTAGTAGACCAATTTCATGATTATCTTTATGGGGCTCACATTACCATATGAACAGACAACAACCAGTTAACTTATGTTCAAACTTCAGCAAAGCTTGATGCAGCTGGACATAGGTGGCTGCCAGTCTTGTCCACCTATGACTACTGTGTTGAATACAGGCCGGGTTTAAAGCACACAGATGCTGATGCACTATCCCGATGCACAACAATGGTCAATACTGACAAACAAGACTGGGCCTGCAACCCTGAACAGACTATAAAGGCCTTCTGTAAGAAATTTGATGCAGATGAATAGCCTGCTCCAGACAATGCCCCTCATCTAGTGGACAGTCTTGGTGCCCCAGGTACTTGTATTCCTACTGCTTACTGCAATCTTACTGTTCTGGATTTGGAATTCATGCCATAGTTAACTCCTCAGGGTCTGCAGAAAGAACAAAACTTACACTCCATCATCAAAGATATTGTCAGCAGGCTGCAAAAAGGTGGTGACACCAGCCAAATAGTCACAAGTGATCCAATTACAAAACTGCTGTTGCGAGAGTGGCCAAAGCTAAAGTTCAAAGATAACCTGTTATACTTAGAAATCCAAGTCCCACATTGGTGCCTCTGCAAGCAATTAGTCCTACATTCCAAGTTTAAAAGAGTGGTTCTCCAAGCGCTACACAATGACATGGGGCACTTAGGTAGTGAGCGCACTTTGGACCTGGCTTGTGCCCATTTTTTCTGGCCAAGAATGGGGAGTGAAGTAGAGCAGTACTGCAAGACATGTAGCTGTTGCATGCAAAGAAAAGCTTTGCCTCAGAGGGATGCCCTTCTAGTCAACATTGTGACAAGTACCCCAATGGAACTAGTTTGCATAGACTTTCTAAGCCTTGAACTAGATTCCAAAAATATTGCCATCATCTCCGTAGTCACAGATCACTCACTCATTATGCTCAAGCATACCCTGCACAGGATCAAAAAGCCTCCACGGTTGCCAAGATCCTAGTGGAAAAGATGTTTTTGCATTGTGGGGCACCCCAATGTATACATTTGGATCAAGGCTGGGACTTCCAATGTCACTTAATAAAGGAACTACTGTCACTATGGGGGATCCGCAAGTCCCATATGACCGCCTATCACCCACAAGGTGACTCCCAGCCAGAGAGGTTCAACCAGACACTCCTTGGCATGTTGGCAATGCTGGATTGAAAAAAAAAGTAGCTGGAGTCAAAAAGTAAGCACTTTAGTCCATGCCTACAACTGAACAAAAATGGTGCTACAGGGTTTTCTCCTTACAGCTTAATGTTTGGGTGAGAAGCCAGATTACCTATGGATCTGTGTTTCGGGGTATCCACCTATGGGGTCAGACTGGAATCTTACCTCCAGTATGTACAAAAGCTAAAGGACCAGTTAAATTCTTTCTGTAGGTTGGCAGCTGAGGCTGCAGACAAGCGAAACAAGGCCAAAAAGGACCAGCATGACAAGAGAGTTAAAGCTCAAGAATTGCTGCCCGGAGACAGAGTGTTGTTAAGAAACCTAGGCAACCCTGGGAAACACAAGATTTTCGATAAATGGGGCAGTACCCCCTTCGTGGTGGTCAAGAAACTACAGGATATGTAGTTTATAAAATTTGTCCTGAAGGAGAGACAAGCGGGTGCCGCACTTTCCTCCACAACCACTTATTGACTATCAGACAGATGGACATTGTTCCAAATGGAGGAGTGTTAGAACCCCTTAAATATCCAGTGATATGATCTGCTGTGTGCAGACAAAAAACCTTTGAAAGGGCCAAACTCTCTGTAACAGTCCCTGCAATTTCAAATGAACAAACTGAACAGAGTGAATGTGGCACTGAATCAGAATGAAGTGTTGTGTAGTACCCACCATACTACTACCCCACCCCTGAACTTGCTCAACTGTTTGAAGGAACTTCTAGAGTAAGAGAAGAAGTGCCCAGCATGCCAGGTACATATTAAACCTGAGAAAGCAGCACCAGTACAACACCCGAAATCTATCACAGAGCTTCCTGCCCAAAATATTGAGCCAGTAGAACCTGAACCCACACCTGGGATGGTACCCACAGATAATGGCTCTGAATGTGAATGGGTAACAGAACAAAGAGATGGAGAGTCTGTAGAGTCTGAAATGTTAGAGTCTGGACAAACAGCAGTTAAAAATCCATTAGAAACACCAAAAGAAACAGTTCAAGAATCATAGAAAGCTGTGGAACACACTTTTCCTGAGGCTGCGTCATTGCTGGACAATGAACCGAGAGTAGCTAACCCGTATGCCAGAGAAAACTGCAAGTGCCATTACACCATTGGGAGCCAGGAGCCAGCACAGCCCAGCAAGAATGCCACTATACACAGATGCAGCAAATGGCAACCTATGTATTCCATGCTCACAGGTGAGTGTGGATATCCCCAGCTGCCATGGCTCATGATCATGACTCCCCTCCAGCACCTATAGAGCAAGCCAGAGGAATGATATATTGAGGCACCCACCTCCACATAGTCTGTGATAGGACCATTGGCCTCCTGAAGATGTGCTTCTGTTTGTCTGGACTGATCTGGGGGCTTGGCAATACACCCCAAGTATCGCCTTCAAGATCTTCCTCACATTCTGTATTTTGCACATGTCCATAGCTCGATGGCTTCCCCAACCAGAAGTGGAGGCTGTGCAGGATGATGATGAAGGAGCAGAGGACATACTGGACAACACACCTGCCCAGGGAACCACATGAGCAAGAACTGCACCAGCTAGACCGCATGCCAGGGCAGACCTGATCCTTAGCCACTTCAACTGATAGAACAGCAACATCAGCAGAGTGGCACTGGCAGTGCTGAGAGACATTGCTACAGCAATGTACACACTGGCCCCAGGATAATGGCATGACAGAGTGACCATATGTCATGCTATGGAGGAAGTCAGGCTGCCTGGTTCAGCCCACAGGTGATGGCAGAACTGTTGCAGGCATTGTGCCCATTATCTATATGTGGCAGCAGGTGGTGTATGAACACAGACTTGGTGGCACCATATCCAGTGGGGCATGACAGATGGCTTGAGGTGAATGGAGACAGGTCTAGCATGGGAACTGGCAGGCTGAGGACCAAGTAAGGTATGGCGACATGCCACAATGGTACATCCCCTAAGTGTTACACATGTCGTGCCTTGTAAACACCCTAGCTGGTTAACGCTGGCATGCTGGGGGTCCTTGTAAAATGGGAGGAAGTGTGGAACCTGGGAACCAGCAGGCTGTGGGCAAAGAATAGTATGGGGACATGCTACAATTGTACACCCCTAGGTGTTACACATGGCACACCATGTAGTGTAGACACACTAGCTAAAGAATGCTGGAATGCAGGGGGGGCCTTGTGAAATGGGAGGTGGTATAGAATATCAGAGAGCATGAAACAAGAGGATAGCATGCATGCTGTCATGGCTGTCATGCTGGTCTAGGAAACGTCTGTTGTCCTAGACAGTCCATGGCCACCCCACTCCAGACAGCCATGGCAGGTGATCCACCCCAACCCACATGGAGAGCCCTGCAACACAGCCTGTCCCACCTCCTTGTGAGACTAGTGGGCCACCCTGTACAGGGCAACCCCCGGGATGTCACACACCAGAGGCACTGTATGCCACAGGGATGCGTGGTCAATGGTATAGTGGCAATAATCTTGGCATCAAGGGGTTGTGCAGCCCACCAAGGACTGTGTAGGCAACACAACATTGGGATTACAGAATGGTGGTGTGCTACAATGATGCACATAGATGAGTGTTGCAGATCCCTGCAGGAGAGGTGGGCACCTGTGGAAGTATGTGTTGTGACAGAACTGTGGGGTAGGGTAGTAACATGGGGTGAACAGTTAGCCAGGGAGGTTGATGCACAGAGGGATGTGGTCTGTGCATGATAGGGCAACATGGATAATGGTGCACAGATGACCCATTGGCCATTGCATAGTGGCAGGCTGTGCAGTGTAGGATGCCACTGCATGAGACATGGGCAGAAGGAGGGGGTGCAGGACAGAGCAGGGTGGCTGGTGGACCAGAAGTGCAGTCTACAGCACAGACAGGTGCACATGTGACATATGTCACCTGGGCAGCTGAAAATGCTGGAACTGCAGCTAAAAAGGTACACAGGGAGACCTGACGGCTTGGATCACCACCAGCTGACATCACACTGCCTTTTATGGGCCAATGTTTTTTGCCCTCCTTCTTATATTGTGGTACCTTGTTTGCAGTTCTCAGATGGAGCATTTCACAAGACCTACACCATTCACTCTGGTTACTATCCATTCAAGCCACGTTCTCTTCAGTCCCTGAGCTCCCCGTCCCCTCCTTGGGACTGCAGGAGGTCCACTTTGGCATCCACCTCTTCAAAGGGGATGTCTGTCTCCTCATCAGTAAAGCTTTTCTTGTGCAGTCTGCCAGCCTTTTCTTGTGGCATGCGTTCCTCACTCTGCTCTGCTATCACTTGCACTAAATTTATTCTGATGCAAGTTGTATAATCCCCCCCGATGTATTGCCTTTTATGATGCATGTCATGATATGCATAATTTCTGGAAAAATCAACACAACTTACAAATCTTCCAGAACCAGACACGTGATATTTACCACAACTGGATTTGATGCAGCCTGTCTGTCTGACGCACCTTGCATCAGTCTAAGCCCTCTGAAAATCAAGCCCACTGTATGTAGATGCTATGAATAGAATATGTATTGCTGAAATACTGGGACTCGTCCTTTTTCAATGGTGGAACAGATCCAGAAGCAAATGGTCTGACACCTTTTATTGCACCAACACAGATGTTACAAAAAGAAAACAATGCATAAGTTTTGGACCAACCAAGTCCTTCCTTGGAGACTTGTGCCAATTGTTTAGAGAATCACATTCTATTAACACCCAGATCATGCATAAAAAAAAAAAAAAAGAATTCTCATTGGTTTACAATACCTATTTTTTAAAAAAAAATGCATATTTAAATGGAAACAACCAGATTATAGTAGTTTGCTGCTGCTGCTGAGAAACCTTCCAAGGTCAAATGTTAAAAGAAGTAGATGAGATGAACACTCAAGCAGACAGCCCCACTAACTGAAATTATGAATTAATGAGTGTGTTATGTGAATACATTCTTAATTAAACACAAGACCTTTAGATTTACTATCCACAAAAGTACATGTTAAAATTTGATAGTATTGTATGATAAAAAAACATACAGTAGAATCCCGTTTATCTGAATCACTTGGGGGACATCTGATCGGTTCATATAAATGGGAGTTTGGATGAACAGGATCGCTGCAAAAAACCCACAGCCACTGCAGAAACGGATGACAATAAAAGTGCTTTTTTTTGTAAAGCACAAATACAGTACAGTATTCATACAATATTAAAACACAGGAGGAGAAAATCGGAGCACTAATGTGGCAGTAATCAAGCAATAAATTTCAATATCGGTGCTAAATCACAGTAAAGTGCTTGTGGTACGTTAAAGGCAACTGCAGTAAGTAAAGTACATAAGTTTAAAATCAGTGTAAACTCACATTAAAGTGCGGTCAGTTTGCTACACTAAACACCCTCACAGTAAAGTGCTTTTAGTGTATTAAAGGTAACTGCAGTAAGTAAAGTGCATACGTTTAAAATCGGTGCAAAATCACACTAAAGTGAGGTCGTTTGCTACACTGAACAGGGTAACAGTAAAGTGCTTTTAGTGTATAAAATGTGACTGCTGTAAGTGAAGTGCATAAGGTACACAGCTAAAAAGTGCTCATTTATTATTGCCATGACATTACAAACAGTTGGCTCACTACACTGAACATGGTTTGCTACAGGTACGTTACTGTTATGCTAGTTACTGGGAGCAAAAAAGTCTGTGACAGTTTTCTTTTTCATCCCACTCAATCTTCTTTTACTTGCCCATGTATCCAGGTTTTGGATTAGCATTAGTTCAACTGCGCTAGTGTCTGGATGTCTCTCCAGGTAAAGCAGGCTTCTCTCTCTAAGCAGGACGTTGCTTCAGTATGAGTGATGGGAGGCTCCAGGATCTTTGATTCGTCCCCTGGATCATCGTCCTCATCTTTGGATTCATTGTCAGTAATGTCGCTTTTGACCATGCTCACTGTCCCATCTTCACCAAGAAACATAGAAACATAGAATTTGATGGTAGATAAGGACCGCTTGACCCATCCAGTCTGCCCATTTCCCTACCTAATGGATAAGCTGCAGATCCTATTTAACCAACAGCCTACTTCTTCCTACCCCCACCCCCTAGAATTTCCATGACTGTCCCATGCATTCTTGAATTCCACCACAGTTTTTGACTCCACAACCTCTGTGAAAAAATACATCCTTACATAACCTCTGAGCTGCCCCTCCTCTATCTTCAAATTGTGCACCCTTGTTCTTGCTCACCTCTTTTTCTGAAAGATGCTACCCTCTTGGACTTTGCTGATTCCCTTGAGGTACTTGAAAGTTTCTATCATGTCTCCCCTCTCCCTCCTTTCCTTGAAGCTATACTTATTAAGTTCCTTAAGTATCTCTTCATAAGTCTTCCGGTGCAGACCCTGAGCCATTTTAGTTGCCCTCCTCTGGACTGCCTTCATCTTGTTTATGTCTTTACGGAGACTGGGTCTCCAGAACTGCACGCAGTACTCCAGATGAGGTCTCACCAGTTGTCTGTACAGAAGGATAACAACTTCCAGTTTTCTACCGGTGATGCCTCTCATTACGCATCCCAGTATCCCCCCAGCCTTCCTTACTGCCCTCTCACATTGCTTGCTCACCTTTAGATTATCTGATATGACTACCCCCAGGTCCCTTTCCATTTTTGTTGTTATTAGTATCTCACCCCCCATTGTGTACTCTTCCCCTGGGTTTTTGTTTCCCAGGTGCATTGCCTTGCACTTCTTAGCATTGAATCTAAGCTGCCAGACATTTGACCATTCCTCCAACCTTGCCAAGTCCCTTCTCATCCTTTGCACCCTACCTTGTGTATCAACTCCTGTTGCAGATATTTGTGTCATCTGCAAAGAGACATACTTTTCCTTCCAATCCCTCTGCAATGTCGCTTATAAAGACATTGAAGGACTAATCTTAATGCTGAACCCTGTGGTACCCCACCAGTAACTTCCTCTCTTCAAGGTGGACTCTGACTGATTACTATTACCCTCTGTGTTCTGTTCTTTGACCCAGGCTACCTTCTTGGGACCCACTCCCCAGGCTGGCTAACTTGTATACTAATCTTTTGTGTGGAACTGTGTCAAATGCCTTTACTACACAGTCTAGGTAGGCCATGTCCACAGCCCCTCCCTAATCTACTACTTTGGTCTCCCAGTCAAAGAAATCTATTAGATTCATCTGACATGACCTTTCTGCTGTGAATCCATGCTGCCTTGGGTCCTGTGCCCCTCTGGCCTCTAGGTACTCAACAATTCTTTCCTTCAGAAGTGATTCCATCATTTTCCCTATAACTGAGGTTAAACTAACATGTCTGTAGTTTTCTGCTTCTGCCCTGCTCCCACTTTTGTGAAGTGGAATCACATCTGCCCTCCTCCAGTTCTCAGGTACCACCCCATCCTCCCATGATTTGTTAAACAGGGTAGTCAGTGGTGTCACTAGTTCTACATAGTTCTTTTAGAATTCTGGGATGAATCCCATCAGGCCCCATTGCTTTGTCCACCTTCAGTTTTAAGAGTTCTTTCAGAACCCTTTCTTCTGTAAATGGGCTGCTATCAACTCCTGTATCCAGAGTGTTTCTATTGTTTGGTTTAGGTACCTCCCCCTCTTCATTTGTGAATACTGTGCAAAAATATTTGTTTAGTATATCTGCCTTTTCACAGTCACCCTCTGCCCACCTCCCTCCCCTTTATTAAGCCTCCCTACCCCTCCCTTGGTCTTCCTTCGCTCCCTGATGTACCTATAAAAGGTTTTATCCCCCTTCTTAACTGAGTTGGCTCTTTTCCTAGGTTTGGGCCTTTGCTTTTCTGACTGCCTTCCCAGCTTCCTTTGTCTTTAACTGATATAATTATCTGTCCTGCTCCTTCTGTGATTCCTTTACTTCCTGAATACTTTCTTCTCTTGAACCTTCCCTGCACCTCCTTTGAGAACCATAGTGGTTTCTTACATCATTTTGTTTGTTTATTTGCTTCACATAAAGGCTTGTTGCCTCTGTGATGGCAGTTTTGATTATTCCCATTGTTCTTCCACCTCCTTCCTGCCCATTTGCTAGTGCATTCCTAGGCACTCACCCATTTGCAAAGTCAGCCCTCCTAAAATTCCAGTACTTTTGCCTTTGTATGGCTTAACTCTACTGCT
The DNA here is from genome assembly GCA_016271365.2 of Neoceratodus forsteri. Taxonomy (NCBI): domain Eukaryota; kingdom Metazoa; phylum Chordata; order Ceratodontiformes; family Ceratodontidae; genus Neoceratodus; species Neoceratodus forsteri. The sequence continues at coordinate 43,509,784 of CM028137.1, forward strand.
GTGTTTATCATGAACCATACTGTTCGATGGTCGCTAGTTCCCAGATGGCTAAGCACTTCTACATCTGTGATCCTCTCTCCATCTCCATTTGAGAGTACCAGGTCTAAGATTGCTCCCTCTCGAGTGGGTTCCAATACTAGTTGTCTAAGGCGTGCCCCCTGTAGGGCATCTAGAATAACCCCACTCTTAGAAGTGGCTGCTACAACTGCACTCCAGTTAACAACTGGCATATTCAGATCCCCCATCAGCTATATCTCCCCCTTTTCAGCCATTCTAAATATACTTTCTATCATTTCCTTGTCCATTTCCTCCCCCTGATAGGGGGGTCTGTATACAACCCCTGTGCGGATTGTGGTGCCATTGCCTCTTTCCAAATTGACCCACAGTGCTTCCTCTCCTCCCTGTTTACCCTTTTGTTCTGTTGCTTTGATTCCTTCCTTTATGTAGAGAGCTATTCCTCCTCCTCTTTTACCCTTTCTGTCCCACCTGTAGATAGTGTATCCTGGTATGTTTACATCCCAGTCATGGTTCTGTTTGTACCATGTTTCTGTGACTGCCTCGATATCCAGATGTTCCTCCTCCATCAAGGCAACTAATTCAGGAAGCTTGTCACCCAGACTACGGGCATTGGTACTCATTGCTCTCCATTTTTTGATGGCCTTACCTCTTGTAGCAACATCCCCACTGACCTTTCTACCTTGGTCTTTTCCTCATTTAATACCCTGTTTTGTAGGGGGAGGCTGGGAATTCCCTGCTGCTTATCAGTGCCTCCCCCCTTGACTAGTTTAAAAGCTTGCCAATGAAGCACTTAAACTGATTGCCCAGAAGACTTGTTCCCTTCCTGGACAGATGCAAACCATCCTGCCAGTATATGCTGGTATCCCACCTGGTGGAAACCCAGTCCCCAATGAAGCCAAACCCCTGTGCTCCACACGATTTTTTCAACCATTCATTGAATTGTATGGTGCGAAGTACCCTCGCCTCACCATTGCTATAGACAGGCTGCACCTCTGAGAAGGATACTGTGTATGCTACTTGTCTTAGGCCCCTCCCCAACTCCACAAAGTCCTCCTGTACTGCTCTAATCTCATGTTGAGCCAAGTCATTTATCCCTAGATGGACAATGACATCCAGCACTGTCTCCCGTGCAGCTGTTCCTGTGATCCCAAGGATGTGCTTCCTGTCCCTCCAAGCCATGGTGCCAGGCATGCACCTTACTTCAGTTTTCCCTGCTCCCCCCAGTTCTATCTCCCTAATAATTGAGTTCCCTACCAGGAGCTGCTTCCTCTCCCTGTGGTGTCCTCTGCCTCCTTCCTGTGGGCCTCCCTTGTGACAGTTGTCTGCAACCTCTTTAGTCTCCTCTGCGAGTTCATCCCTAGGGGAACTATGCTCCCCCAAAATGGTGTATGGGTTGTGGAGTGGTACAACTGACTGGGTGTACCTCTGTTCCACCACCCTCACTCTCACCCTCCCTGAGCCCACTGTGGTCCAACTGCTGCACTTTCTTGGCACTCTCTGAGGCAGTGGTGGTTGCACTAGTGCTCCTTGGTGGAAGAGATTCCCTTACTACTGTCCAGTGTGGCCTGAAGATGGGCAATCTCCTCCCTCAGGGCAGAGAGTTGCCTGCAAATAGGGCAGCAGCTGAGCCTCCAGAAAGACTCCCGGAAGACTGCAGCCCCACAGCCAGTACATTGCACTACTCCCCACATGTCTGTCTATCTTCCTGGTTGTCCTGTGCAAGGTTTTTTTTTTATCTTGTCTTTTTCTCTCTCTCCTTCCAGTTATTGTTTTGTCATGCCCTTCCTCAGTCTGGTCACATAATATCCACTCCTCCAATTTGCCAATTTGCTTGCAGAGACTGAGATCCCAGGACGAGCAGCTGCAATTGAGCACAGCTCCTCTTGTTCGTGCTCTGAATCATTGGCTCCCACAGGCTTTTCAGAAATCTGCCCTTCATTATGGAATAAAATCCCTGATTTACCCCAGGATTTCTGGATTGTATTGAGTCGCACAGACTACCACGCATCTGCCAACATGTAACAAACATCTTTTAAGGTGAGACGTTTAATGATAGCACTGAGTGGAAGCAGATGATTCTCTTCAGACAGTACAGCTTGGAGAAGATTTTTCCTGTAGTTCATTTTTTCAATCTCCAGGATACCCTAATCACAGGGCTGGATTTTAGACATTGTGTTTGGTGGTAAGAATGGACAATGAATGGAACTGTTCCTTGTTTTAACAGGAGGGATTTCGGGGTGGGTTGGGGAGTTATCAAGAAGGAGGACATCACGAATGGGAAGTCTCAATGAATTGAGGTGCTGCTTTACAGAGGGGACAAAATTGTCATGGAACCATGTCTTAAAAACAAAGGAGTCCATCCAGCTGTTGTTTTGACTGGTGTAATGAACCAGGAGTGTGCCCATACTGACATGTTTAAAGCACCTCAGCTCTCTGAATTTTCCTATCATAAGGGGCTGTAGCTCATGACTGCCACTAGCATTAGTGCAGCCAAGGACAGTGATATGCTCCTTTTGTTTTTTAAAACCAGGAGCATCTTTCTCTCCACCATGAGCAAGGGTCTTATCTGGCAAATATCGCCAGAAAAAAAATGTCTGATCAGCATTATACACTTGGTCAGCAGTGAGACCATCATGGACTATAATGTCATTAATTTTTTTTCTTTTTTATGAAAGGAGCAATGCCCTCTTCTGCTGTACTCAGCCTCTCTCTCCACACAGTTTCAGTTGACGGATTTCGTGTGTTTTTTTGAACCTATCCAGCCAACAATCACTTGCTGTAAAGGGAGCTGTGTGACTCAATTTCTTATGAAACTGTAGTGTGTTTTCTTTAAGCAGGGGTACCAATATTGGCGTTCCCTGTTCCCTCTCCTGCCTAAACCACACGTAGATAGCCACATACTTCTCATCAGCACATGTCCGCATATTCTTTCTACCGTTACCTCCAGAAGCAGACTCCATTGTGCAGGCAAAGTCTCTCAGTTTTTGCTTTGCCTCTTTAATGACAAAACTGGTGGATTTTCCAACACCAAATTCAGCTGCCGGTGACACAGCTATCTTGCAATTTTTGAGATGCTCCACAATCTGGAGCTTCTGTTCAATGGTAAGCACAGTTTGCTTTCATTTGGATATCCTCAGCAGTACAGTGCCTGCCAATGTCAGGCAGCAACACTTCAGGCTATGAACAGAACTTTTATAACACCTCTGTACACCTGTTAAGTGTTTCCAATTAACCCCTGGCATCACAGTTCAAGTGTCAACTGCACTGTAAGTGTTTTCCTATTCAGGTGCTAAACTATCATGATGTGAGAAAAGCAAAAGGTAACAGACAGTACTTAAAGTGCAGGGGACATGACATCAGTCCATTAGATAGGGAATTCCGGATAATGGGGGTTCAGATAAATGGGATTGTACTGTACAATAGAAATTTTCTATATATGAAAATATGAGGGTATAAAGAAAATGTCCCTAGTGTGAACAACTGTTTCACACATTCATGCAGTATTGAACCTATCTGGAGACATTTTCTAAACTATACTCTCAACCAGTTAACAAATTCCATAAACATTAAGACCTAAAATTCTGTAACAATATTTTTACAAGATAATATCAATTGTCAGTATTAGTGACAAATAAAAAAAACAAATCCCCCAAGGACTCCCTAGAAAATGAGTTCATGCATCTTAAAATGTTCAGAATTCAATAATGTGTCAGTATATAATCAAATTACTATATGTACTGTAACATTCTTAATAATCTGAATAAAAACCCAATGGAATTACCCCCCCCCCCGGGAAAAGATAACTAGTAGAAAGAAGTGTATGTTCACTATGTATGTGAACTAAGAGTTCTAACACACTGTAGCATAATTATGACAAGTACCTGAATATAAGCCTATCTCAATATAACCACAACCCCAACACCCCAACATTATTTCCCCACCCCACCCCCACACACACAACTCCCTTCCTACAAAAAACAACACGCCATCCTTCTACCTGAGCATACACACAAATGTTATCTCACCCCCACACAACCCCCTCACACAAGACAACCCAACATCCCCCTACCCCCACACACACGTTTATTTGGTGAGAAACCAACATGTTGATAACCACTTAAAAATGACTCTATGAAAATTAAAACAAAAAACAACAACACACTGAAGTCCTGTTAAATGTCCATCCTATGAAGTAAAGGTCTGTGTAAGTTTAGGTAGGGTAATGTGTCAAAGAAACACAAATCAAGGTTCATGTCATTTGGCACCATAGCTTGAACTTGTAGCATGAGAGGTTGTTGAATACTGGGTTTTTAATTTTTGAAAGAAGGCTTTGATGCAAGGAGTCTGCACCAAAAGGGTATGATGAAGTGAAATCTTGCATCAACGTTTGTGGCTATCTCAATATTCAAATGCTGGCTGCATCAAAATTGGGGAGATCTGCAGGAAATTGCTCCTGCACCACCATTGTGGCAAAAGCACCCTTGCACCAGGTTGCAAGGGTGGTTGAACTACAGCGGGGCTGCACCATCTCCTTGTCTGCAAGTCTAGAAACCATGCAACGGCTGCAAGAGTGGGCTGACCTTACACCAGCCTCAGTGTGGTCTAAGGGGCTTGTGCCACTGCCTGGCAGGGTGGTCATTGGCGGGACCTGGAAAGTGGGGACCGGGGGCCGCTGGAGCATTGGGGGTGCCATAGGGTAAGATGTGGGCATGGGGCACTGTGTGGGAATGGAGGAGGCAAATTGTGGAGTTGACAAATGGAGTAGTAGGCAAGCACACAGGCTAAGCAGGGAGTTGGCATGGTAGCACCATCATCACATGGACCCCAGATGGAAGCAGCCCTAGCACCTGCCACATGGGACCCCCAGCAGCTCGCAATGTAGTTGGGTATCCACAGGCTGCCATGCAGAGGGGCTGTGTACCAGGAAACTGTTGTGGTGCATGGAGCATGTACTGTATGTGTCCACTGTATGTACCCTGCCACTTGCACCTATTGCCACCAAGCCCATGTAGAGGATGGTGGTTCCTGTGGGGCAGGTGCATGGCTACTTCCACCTTGGGTCTATGTGATGATGGTGTTGCCATGTCTAACTCTTCTACCTGGTTCAAGCGGTGGTCTGTTACTGCATTTGGCACCTCTACCAGGTGCCTCTTTCACTCCCTGTCAGTGCCCCCATGCCTCTGTTATACCATATTGCACCCTGACTGCTCTAGTGGCCCTGGTCCCTAATTTCCAGCCAGATTACCCCCCCCACTTCCGCAGCTTGTCTAGGATTATGCCGGATGGGGGATGATGGATCCCTCTGTTAAACCTCGCAGATGTCATATGTTTGCCACAACCCTGCAGCTGCAGCAACTGTCAGCTCTTTGGTGTAGGGACCCCATTTTTGTAAAATTGGGCACAGGGTCTCTGATGCACCCCAATTCTGCTGCAGCCCTAGAGCACTACAAACTTCTGCAATCTAAGGGCAATTTGAAAATCAAACTCATTGTCTTTTACATTTGCATATCTATTGTCAAAGTACAACATTTTAAATAATTCAAAGAGATAAAAACATCAACAGCAACACTGATATGCTTTAAAACACATCGACATGTAATAAAACACAGCAACGTTACTCTGGAGGATGATATTTTACGTGCTGGTAGTTCCTGTCTCTGCACTGTTGGATAGCTGATCTCCTTTCCTTTCCAACAGTGTCAAGCACTCTAGTACAAACTTCAAACATGTCTGATTGGTACTATATGTTGTCCTCTAAAGTTGCACATGTTTTGTTAAAGTGTTTTAATTAGCTGCTGTACTTAAAACACATCAGTTTTCTTTGGGGGGCAAAAGCAGAACAGTTATGGATAGGAATCAAATTCAACTGTGCAAAAAGTTTATTTGCTCACATAGTAAAAATAACCCATACAGAAACATTGTCAGGCTTGACCAGCAAAAAGCCTCAGAGCTTGGAAAGGGTAGCCCACCCTGAAGCACTGAGGCTGTTTGCTGGTCAGGTCTGATGATGTTTATGTGTGGGTGGCTTTAACTGTGTGAGTAAGTACACATTCTGCACAGTTGGATTTCATCCCTTTGCACAGCTGTTCTGCTTTGTCCCCGTATACTTTGCTTTGTGCATTGCTGCAAGGGATTAGAGATGCAGTGAATTTAAATTTACCTTGTCACTCCACTATGTGGAGTGGCCAATGCAAAAGGCTCACTTCGCCTTCTGATTATTACTTCGCGTTGTCATTCTTTCTTAATGTGAAGTAAGGCGAAGTGACAATAATATTGGAAACCCTTCACACACAGAGTTACCAGAATTACAGTGCATCCCCAAAATGCTCATGTCTTGTGTCCAGAAAACTCCCCAGTACTGACGGTGATGAAGTGAAATGCGAGCACAGGAAATGCAAAGTCTCCCAGAATTAATGGCACACTCAGATGTCATGCATGCAGATATCACACACAGTCACCAAAATGAATGTGCATCCCCAAAATGCTACTGTATTGTGTCCATAAAATTCCCCAGAGCTGATGAAGTGAAATGAGACCTTAACAAGAAATGCGAATTCTCCCAGAATTAATGGCGCACTCAGTCATGTGTGCAGTGGTCACATGCAGTCACCAGAATTAATGTGCATCCCTAAAATGCTACTGTCTTGTGTCCAGAAAATTCCCCAGTGCTGATGAAGTGAAATGAGAGGGTAACAAAAAATGCAAAGCCTCCCAGAATTAATGGTGTACTGCAAATGCACAGACAGATTAAGATTGTGCTGCACACTCAAGAGATGCAGACGCAAAGGCACAACAACACCTAACCAGTGCTCACAAGTCACAAATCCAAATCTGGAAAAGAATACCTTTTGCCAGTTGGGGGTACTGCATGGCAGTAACAGTCCACTACCAGTAAAGATACCACAAAGCAGTATAAAAAATTCATGCAGGTGCAGTGGATAGCAGGTTCACACTGCTGCAATTACTCTGTGGCACAATAAAAGGTGTCTGATTTAATGGCATGCATCGCACACACACTACAAGTAACGCGTAGCAAATTGAAAACCTTTAGAAACATAGAAACATAGAAGCTGATGGCAGATAAGGACAGTAAGGCCCATCCAGTCTGCCCATTTCTTTTTCTACCTTATAAATGTGCCATCGGCCTTTGCTCTGTCAGTGGCCTATCTATTCATACTCATCTGTATTGCTCCCTTATGCCTATCCCATGCCTGTTTGAAGCCATGCACTATATTCATAGCCACCACTTCCTGAGGTAGGCTGTTCCATGCATCCACCACCCTTTCTGTGAAAAAGAATTTCCTCACATTCCCCCTTAATTGGCCTCCCTCTAATCTCATGCTGTGTCTTCTTGTCCTGATATTTTTCTTATACTGAAACATGTTAGACTCTTTCACCTTGTTAATGTCGTTAAGGTGTTTGAATGTTTTGATCATATCACCTCTCTCCTTCCTTTGCTCTAGGGTATACATATTGAGCTCCATTAATCTGTCCTCATATGTCTTCTGATGCAGTCCCTGCACCATTTTGGTTTCCCTTCTTTGGACTGCCTCAATTTGGTTAATGTCCTTGTGAAGGTGTGGCCTCCAGTACTGCACGCAGTACTCCAGATGGGGTCTAACCAGTGTCTTGTAAAGAGGGATTATTACCTCCCTCTTATGTTGTGATACGCCTACTAATATACCCTAACATCCCCCTAGCCTTACCTACTGCTTTAGAGGTCTGCTTGGATGATTTCAGGTCATCGGTGATGATGACGCCCAACTCTCTTTCTTCCTTTGTGACTGCCAGCAACTCCCCTCCCAGCCTATAGGTGGCTTCAGGGTTTCTCTTCCCTATGTGTATGATCTTGCACTTCTTTGCATTAAATCCCAGTTGCCACTCTTCTGACCATTTTGCTAGTTTATCCAGATCTCTTTTCATTCTGCCCACCCCATCTGGATCATCTACTCTGTTGCAGATCTTGGTGTCATCTGCAAACAGACAAGCCTTACCCTTCAGTCCATCTGCAATGTCACCAATGAAGATATTGAAGAGGACTGACCCCAGGACTGATCCCTGAGGTACCCCACTTGTGACTTGCATCTCTTCTGACTGTATACCATTTACCACCACTCTCTGTTTTCTGCTCGTCAACCAGTTTGCCACCCAGTTGACCAACTTCTGACCCACCCCGAGCCTATCCAGCTTATTTATCAATCTTCTATGTGGAACAGTGTCAAAAGCTTTGCTGAAGTCAAGGTTGGCGACATCAACAGCTCCCCCTTGGTCCACCACTCTGGTTACCCAGTCAAAGAAATCTATGAGATTAGTTTGACAGCACCTTCCTTTTGTAAACCCATGCTGTCGTGAATCCTGTGCCACTATGGATTCCAGGTGTTGCACTATCCTTTCCTTAAGGAGTGCCTCCATAATCTTGCCCACTACTGAGGTAAGACTGACTGGTCTGTAGTTTTCTGCCTCCTCCCTGCTACCACTCTTGTGGAGCAGGATCACATGAGCCCTTCTCCAGTCTTCTGGGACCTCTCCTGTGCTCAGAGACTCACTAAACAGTTCTGCTAATGTCTCTGCTAGTTCCACCCTTAGCTTCTTAAGTACCCTGGGATGTATGCCATCAGGTCCCATTGCCTTGTCCACCCTGAGCTTAGCGAGCTCTTGTAGGACCCTTTCTTTTGTGAAGGGAGTAGTGCTCACCTCCATCCCCCCGTGTCCATGGTGCCGAGCTGTGGGCCTTGCCCTACCTTCTCTTCAGTAAATACTGAGCAAAAGTATCTATTTAGGATAGATGCTTTTACAGGGTCCTCCTCCTCACATGCCCCCTTTTCTCCTTTGAGCTTAGCAATACCCCCTCTGGAATTTCTCCTTTCACTAATGCATCTATAGAAAGTCTTGTCACCTTCTTTTACTGTTCGTGCTAGTGTTTCCTCAGTTTGGGACTTCGCCTTCCTTACTGCCGTCCCTGTTTCCCTTAGGGCAGTTTGGCATGCCTCCCTATCTTCATCCCGCTGTGTTCCCTTATATTTCCTGAAGGCCAGCCTTTTGGCTCTGACCTTTTCTGCTACTGTATTTGAGAACCATAGTGGTTTCCTTCTTCTTTTTGCACTTCCTTTTCTGTCTAACACAATGGGATGTTGCTTCAAGTATTGCATCCTTAATGCTTGCCCACTTAGTAATATAACCAAATGTTTTAAACAAACAGAAATTATACAGTGCTGCACCACAGCAATCAGCAAAAAAAGTCAAGAATTACTAAAAGTATTACTGTGTGTATAACACAGTTATACAAGAAAAATATAACCAAAACAGAAAGACTGCCTTTTTCTCCCAGTTTAATCTACCACACCACAGCCCTCCCCCAAAGCATTCTTCACGGTACACAGATTGACTGTTTTAAATTAACATTCAAAATCCACACACAAACAATAAACACTCGATGATATGAGCACAGGAGGGTTTCCTACAATCGATGTACCAAATTATGAGCAAAAAAAAATAGCTCAAAAAAGCTTTTTTAACAGCTTTTAGAGGATTTGAATTGCACATCTCTGAGAGGAAACTGTCTCCATCTTCCACTACACACACACTACACATAACTGAGGCTGTGCAGAACAATCTAGAGCCCATGTGACCTGCAATCCCATGAAGCACTGCAAAATTCACCTTTGGAGCTCAAAAACAAGGCGAAGTGAGGCGAAGTACTGTATTTCTTCGAATTAAAACCGCCCTCTATTAATAGCCGCCCTTGAACATAAGCTGCGGCTGTTTTCACAATATTGAATTAAAAGCCACACTCTATTACTGACCGCATTCTGAAACATACCTATGAATGAATGATGCCACAGGCAAAGGTGTTTACAAAGTCTGTCAGTTATGACAGAATTGGCGTCTCAGTGCAATCGCGCCTAGATGAGATGTGAGAGAGAGAGAGAGAGAGAAAGCATTTGCGCTGTATCTGTCTCTGACATGTCTCAGTTCCTGGCCTTGTCCTGTATCAGTGGAGAGGGAATTGGGACAAGGAGGTGACAGAGTGAGAAAAAGAGAGCCAGCGAAAGAGACAGAAAACGAGGTGAAATAGAAACCCAGTGACGGTGGCAGTGAGTGGATAGTGTTGGCAAGTACGGGTCCTGAGCGAAATAATGCGGTCCAGTAAATTGTGTGTGTGTGTGTGTCTCTCTCTCTCTCTCTCTCTGTCTGTGTCACTGGGGGTCTCTCTCAGTCTATCTAGTAGTGTTGGGCAGTAGCGGTCGTGTCAAAGTGCAGCAGCATGAGAGAGAGAGAGACAGCAGTAGCGTGCGGCCTGGTGCTTTGTGTGTGTGTCTCTCTCTCTCTCTCTCTCTCTCACTCTGTGTAGCAGTGTGTGTGCCCCCCTCAGATCCTCAAAGTGCAACAGCATGAGACAGAGAGAGAGAGAGAGAGACAGACAGAGACAGAGACAGAGACAGAGACAGAGATAAGAGAGTGTAGCGTGAGAGGAAGCCTGTCATCAAAAAGGTGATTTCCTTTTCTCTGTCTGTGTTTGTCTCTGTAATGGGGTCACAGTAAGTGGGAGCAGGATGTGCAGCACACAAGAGAGTTACGTCATCATAGTTTGAAATAGATTAGTGCCGTATTTCTGTGTTATGTGTTACAAGCCGCCCTATATTAATAGCTGCCCTCGATCAGTAGCCGCATGATAAAACTGGCACTATGCAATATAAGCCGCGGCTTTAAATAGAAGAAATATGCTACATTGATTTCAATGTACCTCGCCTTAAAATTGGTGGAGAAGTGGTTTGGAAAGGCAGAATAATGTGAAGTCATTGCTCTCAATGGACTTCGCATTCCCCATTATAACACGAAGTACTCCGCTTGCATTGCGGAATACTTCAAGGATTCCGTGATACTCCGCTAATCACTTTTATGGGAGGAATTTCAGCCACTCTACCACCACTACAAGGGATCTGCTTTTTCATGTGAGCCCAGGGTTTGTTGTTTTTCCAATGTCTTCACAGAGCCTGACAGGGAACAGTCATATCCATCTGACACAAAAATATTAGTTAAAAATTAAGTTCCTAGCTGTAAGAAGTGAAAAGATAGCCCTCTTCAAAGACATTGGGCCCAGTTTTACAAGCACTCCTATGCATATCGCAAGTTGCAACATCGGAGCGGTGCAGTTGCACCAGGGACCCTGAGCCTGATTCTCTATAGGGCAGGGTCCTGCCAACTAAGTCCTGTGGCTTACATCAATCCCCACAGTGTACCAAAAGGAGGGCGCATCTGGTCGTGTTGCCACAAGCCTGTGGCACTGTCCACATGAGGTATGTAAGTGCCCCCCCAGCTGTGATTATCATGAACATATTAGTCCCCCCTACACAGCCCCAATTCCTGATAATATTGCAGCCCCGATCCATGGTAATAATAGTAATATTCCCCCTTGCAGCCCCGCTCCTCTGTAAAGTTAATACAATGCCCCCTCCTAGCCCCAATGCCCAAACCCCAACCATTCAGGTCGATGATGTCCTTTGAAAAGTAGTCCTGGTGTCTAGTGGCCCCCACCTGGCAGTGCCAGACCTCCCAGCAACCCCCCCCACCTTACCCAGCTGGCGACTGGCACAGTCCACCTCTCACTACCGTGGCCAGCCGCTGACTTAGCTGTGCATGAGCACATACTGTAAATAGTATGCACTCAGTGAATGACATCAGCGCAAATGCTGCCGGAAACCCCCTTGTGCCCTGTCACAGGGGGTTTATGTTGCAAATGGTGGCATAAGTCCACTTTGGCACAAGCAGCCTATAACATGTCGTGGGCTGCTTTGCAGAATCGTTCTTGTTGTAACTAATGGTGCCAAGTGCTACTTGTGCCATTCTCATTGGAGCAAGTCACTTTTTGCCCTGTGTAACTTTAATAGAATCAGCCCCATTATCGTTATAAAGGGCTTACCTTGGATCTGTTAGGGCTAGGAACTTAATTAAAAAAAAAAGAAGCAAGCTTGGAGTCAGTTTGTTATGATTGTAATGCTGTAGACATGTTTAAGCACATCAACACTGCCGTCAAAGAGTTTAAGATGAATCAGTGCATATTTTTTAGATTTTTAATATTACACTGTACCCATACAGGATTAAGGTCACCAGGTATCTGGCTCATTTTCAGGAATCTCTGCTTCTTGTCATGTATCTCCCCTCTATTTTCAGAGATGCACCTCTGGCCCTTACTGGAAATCAAACCAGTTACCCTGAGTTCTGATTAAAAAAATGCTAACCAACTACTGTATCTAAAAGGACATTTTTAACTACCAGGGAGGATATGTAACATCTCTACTTTATACCTGCTACCCCATAAACCTCCACTAGATGGCTGTATTACTTTGAACAGTTCTTCAAGGCTTTCACCATTTGACGTCTGTATTTATTTTGACTACTCTTCAGTGCTTTTACCATGAGATGGAAGTGCTTTGCACTGACTGCATTTGTTCTCATACACATCACTCATTTTGACTAAAATTCTGTTAAATGTTCAGCCATTTTAGGACTCTGTGTGATAAACAAGAACTTGTCCATGAGAGTAAGTTAAACAACAACCAGTCATGGTGTTACAAGTAGGGCATATGCCATCCACTACAAACTATGGAACAGATGTACTCTCAGGGACCATAACCCTGCATCCAAACAAAATGTCCTTTGTGATAACTTGTCTCTCAACTGCTACCCCCTCAGCTCTTCAGGTTCCCCAGCTCCTCTCTATCCTATCCCTGAACCATATCACTTCTTCCTATCTTTTTCCTTCTTACACAATATTCTCCCCCCGTGCCTGCCTCTGTTCGCAATCTTTCCAGCTTTGCCTCTCTGATCCTAGTAGGCACTGTCTGAGACTCTTCTAGGACATATGCCCTGTATCCTTGTTCACTAAATCCACATCTCTGCTCACACCTCTTACACATTCTGCTATGTTCCTCCTTCTGTCAGCCCGGTCCCTGTCTGTCTCACCTCCCCTTCTCTCAACTCTGTTGTTTCTGTCCTCCTCTACCAACTCCATTTCTACTGACTCTCCCCCCCACTCAGCACCCCATCATGAATCTGCCAGTACTCTCCTCCCTTATTCCTCACTTTCTAATCTACTTCTCTCCCCCACTCTTTCCGTCCCTCTCACATCATCCCAATGTTGACTGTTCACCCCCCTAATCCAAACTTCCCAATCTCCCGCTTTTGCAAGCCTGAACTCCTCTAGCAACTCCCTTTCTATTGACTCTCCCCTCTTTCAGCAGCCCCCATAATGCATCTGCCAGTACCCCTCCCTCATCCCTCACTCCCTAATTCACTCCTCTCACCCTCTACACCCCCTCCACCATCACCCAAGTGTTAGCTGTTCACCTCCCTCATCCAGACTTCCCAGCTTCCTGTTCCTGCAATCTTGAACTCCTCTATCAACTACCCCCCCCAGCTCTTATCCTTTTCTTCTCCTACCCCTAAGCTGAAGTCTCCTAAATTTAGGCATTATTTCCTTCTCCCTTTCCATTTCCTTATCCTCTCTGCAGACATCCACCCCAATCCCGTTCCACCTTGACTTTCCTAAAGGAATTAAAGCCTGCCACTTCAGTGCCAGACGCCTTCTCTCCAAGATCGCTTCTCTCCAATTCTGGGTCACATAATCCTCCCCTGACCTCCTATGCATTACCAAGACCTGGCTCTCATCACGTACTCCTGACTTCCAAGTGTCCTTCCCAAACTACTGACTATTTTGTCAAGACTCTGCTAAACGTGGAGGTGGTATGACATTCTATGCTTGTTTGGATCTACCTTGTCATGCAACCTTCAACAAATCTTGTCCCTCCTCCCATGAAGTTCTCGCAGTCACCCTAAACTTCCCATCCTCCCTCCCTCTCTCCATTGTCATGCTATATGCCTCCCCAAAATTGTCACTAACTCATAGTAGAAATCCTGCCTTGTCACTAATGCAGCATCTACAGAGCAACTCATCCTAGGTGATTTCAACTTAAACTAGATCGCACACTTCTTTAAGCATCTCACTGGGCAAATGGAATCCCTAAACCTAACTTAAGTAATTCAGGAGCCTACCCATCCTAATCCTATCACTCTGATGCATTCCCTCCTTGACTGGATTCTCTCCACCCATCCTCATTGGATCGTTGCTGCTGGCACACTACCTAACATCTTCAGTGATCACCTAATAATAATAATACTAAACTTTATTTATAGGGTACCTTTCAAATACCAAGGCACCTAACAAGCTTAAAATCACCAAAACAAGCATCTCAACAACATATATATGCTAAATCATTAACAATATCAAACAGCTACTCACCAAATGCTTGGTGCCATAAAAAGGTTTTCAGCGCTTGCTTAAAATCCACCATGGTTGTGCACTCCCTTAACCGACGGGGTAGAGAATTCCACAGGGTAGGGGCAGCATGCTTAAAAGCTCTAGCCCCAGAAGATTTCAAACACACCCTTGGAATCTCCAGCAACCCCTCTTCAGCTGAGAGGAGCAACTGCTCAGGACAGTAAGGAACCAGGAGCTCTTTCAGGTAGTCCGGGCCCTGTCCGTGTAGGGCTTTAAAGGTCAGAAGACCAACCTTAAAGGTGATCTGCCACTGAACTAGCAGCCAGTGTAGTCCACGTAGAACCGGGGAAATATGACAGGACCAAGCTGACCCTATCAGAAGCCGGGCCGCTGCATTCAGCACTAGCTGCAGGTGACGGATTTCCACCCCTGGTAGCCCTAGTTACAGGGAATTGCAATAATCTAAGCACAAGGACACAAAGGCATGGATCAAAGTGGGAAGGTCACCGGATGGAACAACGTGCTTAATCCTGGTGATATTCCTTAGATGGTAAAAGGAAGATTTCATGACAGCCGACACCTGAGAATGTAGGGTCAGCCTTTCCTCAAATGCTACCCCCAGGTTTCGCACCTGTTCAGAGGTCGGGAGAGATACGCCCCCAAGAAAAAGTCTGGAGGGTGAACCCACCCCCAACTCCACTATCTGTTGACCCAGATTGACAACCAGCACATCAGTCTTACCCGAGTTCAACCTCAACCAACTTAAATCCATCTACTCCTGGATTTCTGTGAGACAGCTATTAAAGACCGAGAGAGCTCCCTCCTGGTCGGGTGCAAAAGAAAGGCAGAGCTGGGTTTCATCAGCATAGCAGTGAAACCTCAGCTCATACCTTCTTACAATGTCTCTGAGGGGCAGCATATACACCATGAAGAACATGGGGGAGATCACCGACCCCTGAGGAACCCCACATGACAGAGAAACTGGGTCTGAGGAATAAACCCCAGACATCACTCTCTGCATTCTTCCAGTGAGGAATGATGTAAACCACCTAAGGACTGTACCAGCCAGTCCACAGATGAACCTCACATGGTTGAGCAAAACCCCATGGTCCACAGTGTCAAACACTGATGAGAGATCTAGAAGAACCAAGATGGAATAGCTCTTTTGATCTCTGGCCATCAGAAGATCATTGGGCACCTGAACCAGCACTGTCTCGGTACTATGCCTCTTTCGAAATCCAGACTGAAGGGGCTCATAGATGTCATGGATGGTCAAATGGTTCTCCAGCTGTACAGCCACAACTTTCTCAAGCACCTTCCCTAAAAAGGGGAGGTTAGAGATTGGTCTGTAGTTTGCAAGGCAGTCTGGGTCTAAAGAAGCTTTCTTCAAGAGTGGTGTCACCACCACCTCTTTCAGGGAGCTAGGAAACTCACCCGTTTCCAAGGAGCACCAGACTATCTGAGCTAGGACTGGACTGATGGAATCGAGACAACCCGAAATCAGGGAAGTAGGTCCTGGGTCCAAACTACGGCATGTAGGGTGCACACTCTGGATGATCTGCATGACATCCATGAATGCCAGCCGGTCAAAGGTACTCCAGGAAAACTGAGGTGTAGTGGCCTCACGCTGATCAAAAGTAATGCCCATAGAGATTGCTGGTTGGAGTCCCACCCTGATGTCAGCCACCTTATTCACAAAGAATTGAGCAAGTTCATCGCACTCAACTTGTGAAAAAGCTTTCCAAACTTCTGCATCTGCAAACTTCACTCTCCCACACACCCACTATCTACAAATGGGTTTGCTCCCACAGGTCCCTTGATCTCAAAGCTCTCAAATATGGATACACTCAATTGACTGGCCCCTAATATACTCAGCATCTAACATTGAATCCACCCTGTCATTTTTCCCTCACCTCCTTTTAGTCATCTGGAACAAACATGCCAAGTACAGGAGGTGAAGAGTTAAACATCACCACCAGCCCTGGATATCAGATGACATCATCCATCTGAGTAGATCTCTGGACATAGTTTGGGCTCATTTCAAAGCCTCAAGTGACCATTCTGATCTCCAGCACTACAGGATCCTAAGAAATACCTTCAGAAAAGCTATTAGGTCAGCCAAAGCTATATAATTCCACTCTCAGCTCTACTAAAATTATAACTCCCATGCCAATTTCTGGTGCATAGTCCATTCTCTTCTCGACCCTCCCACCCTACAATCTGCCCATATGCTTAACATTGATGGCACACCAGTCTCTGACCCAGCCACCATAGTCTCAGAACTTAACTCCTTTTTCAATACCTCTGCACTCCCCCAACTCCTCCCTCCCCATCTCCCCCACCTGCATCTCAAATGACTAAACCATCCCTCCAGTCTCCTACCTCAAAGTTTACAATGTTCTCTTAGCCCTTGATCCCAAAAACTCCAGCCCAGACAATCTAGACCTTTGACTTCTCCGCTTCTCCACACCCAATATCTCACTCTCACTTATCCATCTACTGAACCAAATCTTTCTGCCTTAGTAATGTTCCCCTGGCTTGGAAGATAGCAAATATAATACCCCTACAGGAATCCTTAGTCCTCTCTTGACTTACTGACTTTCTTAACTCCACAGATTTTCTCTCTCCCCTCCAATCATGATTTGATGCTATCACTCAACTATCATCTTCTTGAAGTTGGAACAGGGTATGCTTTGAAATGACTGAGAGCTGCATGGGAGATACTTTATTGGACTAGAAATCTGCAAAAAATCTCACTCTTGCTTAAATATGAGGGGAGGTATTCCTTACTTTACATTCTTACATTGGTATCGCATTGTGTTTAATTGTTTTAGGTTTTAAATCAAGAAGGGGGTTGCAAAACTGATTATCTAACTTCAGAAGGGTTGAAATATTGCATATTTGATTTTCCCTTGTGGGTAACTGGACTGTCTACTAGCATTCTGTGACAGTTTGCATCAAACTATTTTTAAATAATTTACTGGTGGTGGTGGCCAATTAGTTTTCATAGCAAAAGCTGTAGTTTGTGTATTTGAATCCAGAGAGAGCCTCAGGTGGGGGCAATTGTCTTCGCAATTGCTTTCAGAACACACAACACCAGGTTGTATAGGGTCAGGGAGGCTTACCTATGTTGTGCTGAACTGCTTACTTTTTCTCTATTTTTTCCTTTGCTGGGTATTTTCTCTGTTAACTCGTGCAGATTGTCTTGCTGAAAGGAAGGTCAACACTCATCATAGTGGTGGGTCAGAGCTTGTAGTTGATTGTGTCTGGAGAGCACAGCTTAGGCCTAATCCCCCTGCCCCTCACCCCACCTCCCCCTTGGTGTTACTTCCTTTATACCAAGAGTTCTGACATCATTTCCTCTGAGGGCATACAACTGTCATATCCTTACCAGCACAGCACACTGCATTGACAGTAAAAAGTGCACACACTATGTAAACAACAACAAAAAAAAAAAGAAAAAATATTTTACACAGGGTACACTGGAAAGAAGACAGACATGTGGGGAGTAGTGCAATGCACTGGCTGAAGGGAAGCAGTCTTCTGGGAGACTTTCTGGAGGCTGAGATGCTGCCCTGTTTGCAGGCAACTCTCTGCTCTGAGGGAGGAGGTTGCCTGTCTCCAGGCCAAATTGGACAGGAGTACAGGAACCCCCCCCCACACAGGGAGCACCAGGGCCACCACCTCTGCCTCAGAGGTTGCCAAGAAGGAGTAGTGGTTGGACCACAGTGGACTCAGGGAGGGTGAGGGTGATGGAACAGAGGTGCACCCCTTCAGACGTACCACTCCACAATCAATATGCTATTCTGTTGGAGCATAGTTCCCCTATGGAGGCCCACATGGTGGAGACTGAGGTTGCTCTCAACGATCACAAAGGAGGCACACAGGAAGGTGGCACAGAACACAACAGGGAAATGAAGCAGCTCCTGGTGGGGGACTTAATTATCAGGGGGATAGAACTTGGGGGTTGCAAGGGGAAACTGATGCAAGGTGCCTACCTGGCACCATGGCTTGGAGGGACAGGAAGTGGATTCTAAGGATCACAATAGCAGCTGCATGGGAAAGAGTGCTGGATGTCATTGTCCACCTAGGGACAAATGACTTGGCCATGCATGGGATTACAGCAGTGCAAGAGGAGTTTGTGGAGTTGGGGAGGGGCCTTAGACAAGTAGATCATACAGTATCCTTCTCGGAGGTGCTGCCTGTCTATGACATGGGTGAGGCGAGGGTACTTCACACCATGCAATTCCATGAATGGTTGAAAAACTGTTGTAGAGCACAGGGTTTTGGCTTCATTGGGGACTGGGGTTCCACCTGGAGGGATACCCACCTATACTGGCATTATGGTCTGCATCTGTCCGGGAAAGAAACCAGTCTCCTCAGTGATCGGTTTAAATGCTTCATTGGCAGGCACTTAAACTAGCAAAGGGGTGGCAATTGATAAGCAGCAGGGTATTCCCAGCCTCCCCCTACAATGCAGGGTACTAAATGAGGTAAAGACCAAGGTAGAAAGGTCAGTAGGGAGCAGGACTGGGGTAAATGGAGAAAGCAACATCAGTAAGGGCAGGGATGGGGCTACAAGAGGAAAAGCCATCAAAAAATGGAGAGTAATGAGTACCAATGCCTGCAGTCTGGGTAACAAGCTTCCTGAACTAGTGGCCTTGATGAAAGAGGAACATCTGGATATCGTGGCAGTCACAGAAACATGGTACACACAGAACCATGCCTGGGATGTAAACATACCAGGGTACACTGAAGGTGGACAAAGCAATGGGGCCTGATGGGATTCATCCCAGAATTCTAAAAGAACTAAGGGTAGAACTAGTGACACCACTGACTACCCTTTTTAACAAATCATGGGAGGATGGAGTGGTTCCCGAGGACTGGAGGAGGGCAGATGTGATTCCCCTTCACAAAAGTGGGAGCAAGGCAGAAGCAGGAAACTACAGACCTGTTAGTTTAACCTCAGTGATAGGGAAATGATGGAATCACTTCTGAAGGAAAGAATTGTTGAGTATCTAGAGGCCAGAGGGGCACAGGACCCTAGGCAGCATGGATTCACAGTGGGAAGGTCATGCCAGATGAATCTGATAAATTTCTTTGACTGGGTGACCAAAGTAGTAGATCAGGGAGGGGCTGTGGCCATGGCCTACCTTGACTTTAGCAAGGCATTTGACACAGTCCCACACAAAAGATTAATATACAAGACAGCCAGCCTGGGAGTGGGTCCCAAGACGACAGCCTGGGTAAAGAATTGGCTGGAGAATAGGACACAGAGAGTAATAGTAAATGGAGTCCACTCAGAAGAAAGGAAGGTTACTAGTGGGGTACCGCAGGGTTCAGTATTAGGATCAGTCCTCTTCAATGTCTTTATAAGTGACATTGCAGAGGGACTGGAAGGAAAAGTATGTCTCTTTGCAGATGACACAAAGATCTGCAACAGAGTTGATGCACAGGGTGGGGTGGAAAGGATGAGAAGGGACTTGGCAAGGTTAGAGGAATGGTCAAATGTATGGCAGCTTAGATTCAATGCTAAGAAGTGCAAGTTAATGCACCTGGGAAACAAAAACCCAGGGGAAGAGTACACAATGGGGTGAGATACTAACAACAACAAAAATGGAAAGGGACCTGGGGGTAGTCATATCAGATGACCTAAAGGTGGGCAAGTAATGTGAGAGGGCAGCAAGGAGGGTTGGGGGATACTGGGATGCATAGGGAGAGGCATCACCAGTAGAAAACAGGAAGTTATTATCCCTCTGTACAGACAGCTGGTGAGACCCCATCTGGAGTACTGTGTGCAGTTCTGGAGACCCAGTCTCCGCAAAGACATAGACAGGATGGAAGCTGTCCAGAGGAGGGCAACTAATATGGTGCAGGGTCTGCACCGGAAGACATATGAAGAGAGACAAAAGGAGCTTAATATGTATAGCCTCGAGGAAAGGAGGGAGAGGGGGGACATGATAGAAACGTTCAAGTACCTCAAGGGAATCAACAAAGTCCAAGAGGGTAGCATCTTTCAAAAAAAGAGGTGTGCAAGAACAAGAGGGCACAATTTGAAGATGGGGCAGCTCAGAGGTAATTTAAGGAAGTATTTTTTCACAGAGAGGGTTGTGGATGCATGGAACAGCCTTCCGGAGGAGGTTGTGGAGTCAAAATCAGTGGTGGAATTCAAGCATGCATGGGACAGTCATAAGGCAATTCGGGGGGGGGGTAGGAAGAAGTAGGCTGCTGGTTAACTAGGATCTGCAGCTTATCCAGTAGGTAGGGTAATGGGCAGACTGGGTGGGCCAAGCGGTCCTTATCTGCCATCAAATTCTATGTTTCTATGTTTCTATGTACACTATCTACATCAGGAACAGGAAGGGTAAAAGAGGAGGTGGAGTAGCTCTCTACATAAAGGAAGGAATCAAAGCAACAGAAGAGTAAACAGGGAGGAGAGGAAGCACTGTGGGTCAACTTGGAGACAGACAATGGCAACACAATCCACACAGGGGTTGTATGCAGATCCCCATCTCAGGGGGAGGAAATGGACAAGGGAAATGATAGCAGGTATCCTTAGAATGGCAAAAAAAAGGGGAGATATTGTTGATGGGGTATCTGAATATGCCAGATGTTAACTGGAGTGCATTTTCTGCAGCTATATCAAAGAGCAGGTCATTCTAGATGCCCTGCAGGGGGCATGCCTTAGACAACTACTACTGGAACCCACTTGGGTGGAAACAATCTTAGACCTGGTACTCTCAAATGGAGATGGAGATAGAGAGAGGATCACATATGTAGAAGTGGGCAGTCATCTGGGAACTAGCGACCATCAAACAGTATGGTTCATGATAAACACAGCACTAGAGTCAAGCTATAAAAAGGCAAAGGTCCTGGACTTTAGGAGGGCTGACTTTGCCAAAATGAGTGAATGCCTAAGGAATGCACTAGCGAATGGGCATGAAGGAAAGGTGGAAGAACAATGGGGACTAATCAAAACTGCTATCACTAAGGCAACAAGTCTTTGTGTGAAGCAAATAAACAAAACAAAATGATGTAAAAAGCCACTATGATTCTCAAAGGAGGTGGCAGCAAAGGTTAGGGAGAAAAAGAAAGCATTCAGGAAGTATAAGGAATCACAGAAGGAGCAGGACAGAGAACTGTATGTTAAAGCAGAAGGACGCAAGGAAGGCAGTCAGAACAGCAAAGATAGCCAACTCAGTTAAGAAGGGAATAAAACATTTTATAGGTACATCAGGGAACATAGAAAGACAAAGGGAGGGGTAGTGAGGCTGAATAGAATGGACGGTGGTTGGATAGAGAGGGACAGTGAAAAAGCAGGGATACTGAATGAATATTTCTGCTCAGTAGTCACAAAAGAGGAGGAGGAGGGGGAGATGCCTAATCCAATTAATAGAAGCACTCTGGATGGGGGGTCGATCCAAGTCCTTTCACAGAAGAAAGGATTCTGACAGAACTCCTAAAACTGAAGGTGGACAAAGCAATGCGGCCTGATGGGATTCATTCCAGAATTCTAAAAGAACTAAGGGTAGAACTAGTGACACTACTGACTACCCTCTTTAACAAATCATGGGAGGATGGGGTGGTACCTGAGGACTGAAGGAGGGCAGATGTGATTCCACTTCACAAATGTGGAAGCAGGGTAGAGGCAGGAAACTACAGACCTGTTAGTTTGATCTCAGTGATAGGGAAAATGATGGAATCACTTCTGAAGGAAAGAATTGTTGAGTACCTAGAGGCCAGAGGGGCACAGGACCCAAGGAAGCATGGATTCACAGCAAGAAAAGGTCATGTCAGATGAATCTAATAGATTTCTTTGACTGGGTGACCAAAGTACTGGATCAGGGAGGGGCAGTGGATATGGCCTACCTAGACTGTATCAAGGCATTTGACACAGTCCCACACAAAAGATTAATAAACAAGTTAGCCAGCCTGGGTGTGGGTCCCAAGATGGTAGCCTGGGTAAATAATTGGCTGGAGAACAGGACACAGAGGGTAATAGTAAATGAAGTCCACTCTGAAGAAAGGGGGTTACTAGTGGGGTACCGCAGGGTTCAGTTCTAGGACCTGTCCTCTTCAATGTCTTTATAAGTGACATTGCAGATGGACTGGAAGGAAAAGTATGTCTCTTTGCAGATGACACAAAGATCTGCAACAGGGCTGATACACAAGGTGGGGTGGAAAGGATGAGAAGGGACTTGGCAAGGTAGGAGGAATGGTCAAATGTATGGCAGTTTAGATTCAATGATAAGAAGTGCAAAGTAATGCACCTGGGAAACAAAAACCCAAGGGAAGAGTACACTATGGGGGTGAGATACTAACAAAAACAAAAATGGAAAAAGACCTGGGGGTAGTCATATCAGATGACCTAAAGTTGGGCAAGCAATATGAGAGGGCAGTAAGGAGGGCTGGGGGATACTGGGATGTATAGGAAGAGGCATCACCAGCAGAAAACAGGAAGTTGTCATCCCTCTGTACCGACAGTGGTGAGACCCCATCTGGAGTACTGCAAGCAGTTCTGGAGACCCAAAGTCTGCAAGGACATAGACAGGATGGAGGCAATCCAGAGGACTGCAAATAAAATGGTGCAGGGTCTGCACCAGAAGACATATGAAGAGAGACTTAAGGAGCTTAATATGTATACCCTCTAGGAAAGGAGGGACAGGGGGGACATGACAGAAATGTTCAAGTACCTTAAGGGAATAAACAAAGTCCAAGACGGTAGCATCTTTCATAAAAAGATATGTGCAAGAACAAGGGAGCACAATTTGAAGATAGAAGGGGGACGGCTCAGAGGTAATGAGAGGAAGTATTTTTTCACGGACAGGGTTGTGTATGCATGGAACAGCCTTCCTGTGGAGGTTGTGGTGTCAAAAACAGTGGGGTAATTCAGGAATGCATGGGACAGACATAAGGCAATTCTAGGGGTTGGGGTAGGAGGAAGTAGACTGTTGGTTAACTAGAATCTGCAGCTTATCCATTAGGTAGAGAAATGGGCAGACTGGGTTGGCCAAGAGGTCCTTATCTGCTGTCAATTTCTATGTGTCTATGTTTCTATATCACCTCTCTCTGTCATGTCACAAACTCTATTTTCTCTGGTATCAACAAAGGCCTCCAAAAGGTTGCCATTTTCATAGATCTTGCCAAGGCCTTTCACTCTGTCTCCCACTAAATCTTGCTAAATAAACTTATCTCTACCGGACTCTCTATCTCAGTGGTAAATTGGTTTCAGTCCTATCACTCCTGTTGTTCACAAGTTGTCCGAGTTGGTCATGCCCCCTCTCCCCCCCCATATCCAAGCTGGTGTCCTCCAAGGCTCAGTCCTGGAGCCCATGTTCTTTTCTATTTTTCTGAATGATCTTCCATCAGTCTGTTCTGTTTCAAGCATACAAATATACGCAGATGATACCATTCTCTGCATCCAGCCCTTCTGCATCAGTTGATAAATCCCAGCTCCAGGCTGATATTCACTCAGTCCTACCTTAGTTTCAAGATAATCACCTCAAGGTAAATGTCAAAAAAACTGTTTCAGTGACTTTCGGTTCTCCCCACAAACTAGCCAGTCTCTCCTCCCCGCTCATATTCTCAACCTTGGACAGGGAACAACTAGAAGATGTCCTCCATTATACAGTGCATTCTGCTTGTATGCACACACCCTGGACAATCTGTGTATGTGCATACAAGCAGAATGTGCATACAAATGAAAGTCGCAAAATCAGAGGACCGCAAACTCAGGTACTGTTTAAAAAATCTGCTTAATGATAACAAACAGTAAAAATAACTAAAAATGAGTTACAGCAGCACAGTAATTAATTTTTTAAAGCAGCATTATGCATTTAATCATTAATTTAATATAATTTATACCCTTAAATGCTTCTTTTCATTTTTAAAATAGGCATTCATTTCATTCATAAATCTCCACAAGGCGGATAGTTCTTTTTTGGAAACGCCAGGCTGTTCAGACTTCACAAGGAGTTTAGCTATTTTTTTTTTAAGGCTCAAAACCTTGTATGACACCTTCTCCATTGTGAGTGCAGGGGGATTAACAAGTGAAAGAGCCACAGCCATTATAAAGCTCTGGAAGCCAATTACCACCTCCTCAGGACAAACTAGTCTACTAATGAGCTTGCTAACCTTGTGGGATACAAGCCAAATGTCACCTCAGAACTCAGCAACTTAGAAAAGTCTTTGAAGCCAGGCTAGAATGTGTGCATACAACCGAAAAAACAGTTGCATACATCCAGTCATTTTATGCAGGGAGAGACAGGGAAAAAAATGGGACATCAGCATTATGTGCATACAGCCGAAAATTGCAGTTATCCGAATTGCATACAAGTGGAATGCACTGTAATTACTTTAGTGTCTGGCTTGTTTGCCACCTCAATTTCTTCAAACACATCGAGCACATCCACTCCAAGCTCTTTCCAAGGCTAGGTGCTCTGTATTGCAATAAGGACTCTCTTCCTCAGAATGCTCGTGTCACACTCCTTATTGAAGTGATTTTACACACCTTCAACTATGATGTTATCTATGGTACTGCTGCAGCCTCTGTTCTGGCTAGGCTTGACTCCCTCTTCAATGCCTTCTTTTGCTTTGCTTTGAACACTTCTCCCCACACCCTTCACTGCACTCTGCACTCATCCCTCTCCCTCTCCCTCTCCTAGCTTCACTGCCATTGCACACTGCATTCCTCTCTCTTCATCTCCAAATTCTGGTTTGTTCTCTTCCCTCCTACCTCTCCTCTCTACTCTCCCATGTATCTGAACACTCCTATCCTCTCCAGTTCAGGGACCCAGCTGTATCTCTTAACTATGCCTCTTATCTTGCACCAGCTCTGTCATCTTCCCCTTTAGGCTCCCCTCTCTCTGAAACTCTTTCCCTCTCTCCCTTCATCTCTCCTCCTCCTCCTCCACACCAGTCCTCAAAAGAGCCCTATCAGATCACTCTCTGTTTTCTGGCTCCTGTTCGTGTTAGATCCTGTCCCATTTCTAACATACCTCTTGCTACCTCCATTAAACCCTTTCTCCTCATCTAGCTCAGCCTGTTGTATTGCACTAGTTTACTAAGTTATTTGTCTAATAATCATTACTATGTATCTCACTGATTCGCACTTGTTTACTATGGTATTGGCTTAATAATTATTACTATGTATTATACTGGCTCGGTACCTGTACAAGTGATTTATTTTCCTTGTTGTTGCCTTTACTGTCGTTGCTAAGCCTCATGTATAATGTATTGCTGCCTTATCCCCATTCCCCAGGTCATACCTGGTAATGAGCCTCAGCTCAGTTTTTCTTCTCCTAAAGAAAGAGAGAAAGAGAAAAAGAAAGAGAGAGAGAGAGAGAAAGAAAGAGTTTGAAATGCAATATTTTTGCTGGAATATTGTTATTGAGCCTTGCTAATGTTAGCTGTGATTCTGCAATAACGATCATCCTTTATTAATGTTATGAATTTTTTTCACAAATGCAAATAATTTAGTTTTAAAACATCTTGCTGTTTGAATAGATGTTTTTTTTTTTCTTTTCAGATCAGCCCGTGTTCACTAATTGAAATCCTGAGTGACAAACGTCAATTTCCATCATTTCTACGAACTGCGTCAATTGACAAATTTCAGTACACTGTCCTAACCCGTTTGGTCATGTATTTTGGTTGGACATGGATAGGTGTTATAGCTACAGATAATGAATATGGTCTTGTGGGTAGTCAGAAACTCAAAAAAGATCTTGGTCATCGTGGAGTATGTGTTGCCTTCACAGCAATCATTTCATTGAGTACGTCTAAGATTCAGTTGCTTCAGATCGTTGAAGTAATCAAAAAGTCCACTCCTACTGTTATAGTAATCTATGCAACCAGGACAGAGCCGATACCATTAATGGAGGAGATTGCCAAGCAAAACATTACAGGAAAAGTCTGGCTGGCCACTAACACTTGGATAATCTCCAATGTTTTCTCAAATAAAGAATCATGGAAAACCCTTAATGGCACCTTTGGACTTGCAATCCATAGAGGAGTGATTCCTGGATTCAGTGACTTCCTTCACACACTGAACCCTTCCACATCTCCAGATGACATTTTTATCAGGTCATTTTGGGAGGAAGCATTTGGCTGCTATTGGATTACTGATGATAATCCCCAGGAGTCAAAGGATATCAACAGAGCACGCACTCCTTGCACAGGTGCAGAAAAGATGAAAGATTATGACCTGTCTAACTTTGATCTGTTTGACTTTAGATATGCCTATAATACATATAAAGCAGTATATGCAATTGCACATGGCTTACATGATTTGCTGTCCTGCAAATCCAGCCGTGGGCCTTTTACTAATAAAACGTGTGCAAGCATTGATAATTTTAAGCCATGGCAGGTAAGACTGTTTCCTTTCTTTAGCAAGAGGTATTTTCTCATTACATCAAGGAGCTGCCAGAGATCATACTTCAATATTTGTGCTCATTTCACAAACAGGGCCTATGTAGGATTTGCAACAATATTGAGGCAAACTGTTCTTCCTTCCATGAGTTGGATTTTGCAAAACTGTAATTTCTTAAGGGCATTAACAGGGTACGAGAGTCTAACATGTTTCAATATAAGAAAAATAGCAGGATAAGAGGACACGGCATGAGATTAGAGGGAGGCTGATTAAGGGGTAATGTGGGGAAGTTCTTTTTCACAGAAAGGGTGGTGGATGCATAGAACAACCTACCTCAGAAAGTTGTGAATATGAATACAGTGCAGGGCTTTAAACAGGCATGGGATAGGCATAAGGGAACACTACAGATGAGTATGAATAGATAGGCCATTGACAGAGTACAGGCCTATGGCACATTCATAAGGTAGAAAAATGGCAGACTGGATGGGCCTTGTGGTCCTTATCTGCCATCAACTTCTATGTTTCTGCCTGGTGAAACTAATTCAGTACAATTTACTGCTCTGTCTCCCCCATTCTTCTAGTTGCCACTGGGTGGGGTTTTGATTCCACAGTGCAATTTGTCAGTGTAGAAATTTGAATTCTGCAAATACAATCCATTTTCCACCTTGAGGCATTCTGCAATTTGGAATCCCAGCTTTACAGAATTCTGAGGGAGTTTCCATTCTGTTCTGAGAATTCTGCAGACCAAAATTACTTGAAGAGCAGCCTTCTAGTCTAGCAAGTCACTTCCAACACATTTGGTGGCTTAACTCACCCAAAAGTCAGTGTGCTAAACAGTTTTCTTTATGAAAATCAATATCTTTAGTAAAAATGCTTGTAATATTGCCCCCTGAGACCAGCAGCCAAAATGCCCGACTTCCTCACTTGGAGACATGCCCGTGCACAAGCACATTTTGTGATGTTGGTAAAGGATGAGAGCTGGGGTGTGCTCCATAGACTACAATCGGGCAGTGTTTCACCTTTGTTTTTTTAATACTAACATACTAACATACTATTTGCCAGCAGATTAGGCCTTATGGTCTATCGAGTCTGCTCGAACCTCAGATCCCTAGTTGGGTGCCGAGGCCCCCCCTTGTGTTCCAGAAACCCCTATCATCCATTCCCACCCCCCTGGACCAGGCCATCATCTGATACATCCACTTTCTGTGTCTGTCCCACCCTGTCTTGAAGCCTCCACTGTGGATCTCTGAACCAGCTCGCCAGGCAGTGCATTCCAAGGGTCCACCACCCTCTCGGTGAAAACCTCCTCTCTTTCCCCCTCACCCTTCCACCTTCCAACTTCAAACCATGCCCTCTGGTGATACCTCCCTGCTTTAGTCTAAAGATCCCCTCCATGTTTACCCTATTTATTCCCTTGAGGTACTTGAAGACCTCAATCATGTCCCCCCTGTCTCTCCTGTCCTCCAATGAAAACAGGCAGAGCTCCTCAAGTCTGTCCTCATACATCAAATCCCCTAGCCCTCGTATCATCTTAGTTGCCCTCCTCTGTACTCTCTCCAGGAGCTGTATGTCCCTCTTCAAGTGTGGTCTCCAGTACTGTACACAGTACTCAACGTGTGGTCTAACCAGTCCATTGTACAGCGGCAGAATCACTTCCTTGCTCCTAGAGGTGATCCCCCTTACAATGCATCCCAACATCCTGTTTGCCTTGCCAGCTGCTCTTCTGCACTGCTCAGAGTTATTCATACATGCATCCACCATGACCCCTAGGTCTTTTTCCCCTATTGAGGCCTCCAGCGCCTCCTCTCCCAGGGTGTATCTGTGTTTAGGGTTTCCCCACCCAAGATGCAATACCTTGCACTTGGTGATATTGAAATTTAATTTCCATGTGTGAGCCCAGCTTTCCAGGGTGTCCAGGTCCCCTTGCAGGGCCAACCTCCCCTCATCTCCCTCAACTACTGCTCCCATCTTGGAGTCATCAGTGAAGAGACTCATTCACACCCTATACCCTCCCTGATGTCCGATATGTATGCATTAATGTTTTGGTTCTGAGTTTCACAAATCCCAGCCACTACTCAGCTAACAAGGTCCTTTTTAGTTATTTTGAGATAATTTAAACATTTCCTATTCAAATTTCTCCAGTGTTAGGACTTGGTGACACATCCAGCATGACTATATGTACCATGTTTTAAGTATCAAGCTTCAATGGGAGTTGACTTATAGGTAGCCATTTTTGCCAAAATTTAGATTTCTGAAAATTTAGAATAATATTGACAGTATTCATTGAAATGTTATAAAATATGAAAGGTATGCAGGTTATCAATACATTTCTATATGTAGATAGTTACAGATTTCTAGGTTCAAATGGGACTGAGTTATAGCCTGCCAAACATGTTGCTAAATTTTAAAATTCAGTTATTCCCACTAATTTTAAAACTACATATCCAAATTTTACCAAAGTTGAAACATTTAAACTACTATACCACATGGTCATTTCTGAAAAAGTTCATATTTGCAGCTTTAAATGGCATTAAACTAAAAGTATTCAAACATTCACAACATTTAAAAATTAAATTTTCCAAGAATGTAAACTACAAATGTAAAAACCCTGAAACGTTAAAACTAGAGAATGTAATATTATTAAATTTGGCAGGTTCTTAGTCCTTACAAGGAGACTATGTGTGGCAATTGTATTAATTGCTTGCTACCAGAAATTTCAAAATAACATCTGTACTTAGAGACAAATCCCATAGGTCTTTGTGAAAACTGTTGAATTTCATGAAAAATTTCACAACACCGGAATTTGCTAATTTCACTCAGCCTTTTCTGGGAGATTCTAATTAAAGGGTAGGGGTAAAAGAGGCAGGTATTGTAGGGGAATCAGCAGGTTCAGGAGTTAGATGCACAGTTTCACAAAGAAATGGACAGCTGAACTGGGTAGCACAACAGTGGCAGATCACCAGGTTGGAGCAAGGAAGCACAGAGTATCAGCAATTCCAACCTGAAAGCAGGATACAGTGCAAGATAAAAAAAAATTCTGCACCTTTGCAACAGTGTATTCCTTGTGCTCTGTTGAGCATGTACCTATAATCTTTCCTGTTGGCATTATGCTATCACCCTGTAATGTGCTCAGTTTTCCTTTGTTTTTGTTTACATTTCTGCCACACGCCATGTTGAAAGCAGCAGTACTAGATAGCAGCTGCCATATTTACTGTAGAGCTTCAAAACTGGAAACTGATCACTTCCTGATTATCTAGTACTGCTAAGGATGACACCCAGTAAATTTGTGATTCAGGGAGCCTGATGTGCATGCAAGTCTGGGACTTTCACAGAAAGATATAGTCAGGGGAGACAATGTCTGGGGCAATAGGAAGGAACGAAGAAATCCGACTATTCCAACAGAGTAGGCTAATAGGAAAAGGAGTTGGTGACTCACATTTTAAGGAACTTGTCACTGAAAATAACAAAGAGGATATCAGTGTGATCACTAGTTCTACTGAACCAATCTGCCTATACCAAAAGAGATGGGGCGGGGTAGTCATCTAGAGAGGAACAACAAAACTGCAAAAAGCTCAGATGAGCTTAGCAAATGAAGTAGTGATGCATGCTTTGTTGATGTTAAATTCCGCAAAAAGCTTCTGGAAGCTTTATCTATAGCTACTATAAATATGTGAGAAATTGTTACCAATAATATTTTTTGTTTCTACTGTAAATTTAAAACTGCTAAACATAGAAACATAGAAACATAGAATTTGATGACAGATAAGGATCTCTTGGCCCACCTAGACTGCCCATTTCCCTACCTAATGGATAAGCTGCAGATCCTAGTTAACCAAGAACCTACTTCCTCCTACCCCCCACTAGAATTGCCTTATGTCTGTCCCATGCATTCTTGAATGCCCCACTGTTTTTGAATTACACACATCCACATTTTTGAGTTTTCACAAAAATTTGCAAATTTTATTTTATTTATTTATTTAAAAGCTGATAACTGGGAAAAACACACTGAGCTGAGGCTCATTTATAGGTGTGACCCGGGGCAGGCGGCAAGGGACAAGTAACATACACAATAAAACATTTAAATAATACACATACAGTATGTAGAACAGCATATGTTACACATTTACATAGTAAAGTTTTAAACCCCTGTAACTTAAAAATCTTGAACTAATTTCTCTCCATATTTAGATCTTATGATAAGCACTGTATAGAGGTTATTTGTGGTAATTTACACATGAATAGCTCCAAAGGTTCCTGAGTTATATGCAGATGAAAATGTTCATGAAATTTCCAACACAACATAAAATGACAGATTTTGAGCACTTATGAGATGATGCATTATAGTGTCATGAAATCTGGTGCATTGTTAGAACAGCTACCATCAAGGAAACATGTAGAACTTAAGATATCTGACCCAATTGACGGCTAAGGTATATGCAGATAAAAATAATCATGAAATTTTGTACAAGAAATAAAATGACAGAATTTGAGCACCTATAACTTTTAAACTATCTATCAAAATGTTATGATATTTGACAAGTTTATTATTTATTGAAGAGAATTGGAATTACAATCCTTTGCGTCATAGACTCCTTTGTAAGTTATTGGCTCTCTGCCCAAAGAGCGAACATGCCACATGTCAGAGTTCTATCTTAAATCACAGCTGTTATGACCAAATTACTAAATTGTAAAAAGTCCTGTGAAAGTCCATAAAATTTCATAGAATTTCATGACATTTTGTTGAAATTCTGTAAATTCTGAATTTTCCCATTCCTCACAGCTCTAGTCAGCAATCAATCAATACAGAAATACTAGTACAAATGTGCAAATACCTCACCAGGGTTTTGAGGACAACCCTGTCAACAAATAACAGGACAGCAGACAGCATGGCTTCATATGTGGCAGATCCTGCCAAACCAACCTGGTGAAGTTCTATGACTGGGTAACTAGGCAACTGGACAGGGGCCATGCAGTGGATGTCCTGTATCTGGACTTCAGTAAGGCATTCAACTTAGTGCCGCATGGAAGGCTGGGAAGGAAGTTAGTAGGCACAGGGGCGGGTGCAAAGCTGGTGAGATGGGTAGGAAACTGGCTTCAGGGAAGGAAACAGAGGGTGGTGGTGGGTGGGGAGCTCTCACACCCAAGGGCAGTGACGAGCGGTGTTCCACAGGGCTTGGTGATGGGACCAGTGTTGTTTGGGATATTCATTGCAGACATATCATGAGACATCAAAAGCAAGATCAGTCTGTATGCTGATGATACCAAGGTAGGCACAGTGGTGGATGACCTAGGGGGATGGCAGGGGTTGCAGGATGATCTGGCAAAGCCTGAAACCTGGTCAGACACCTGGCAATTGGGGTTTAATGCCAAAAAGTGCAAGGTGCTGCATTACGGGATGAAGAACCCAAGAAGGAGTTACCAGCTGGGGGGAGTGCAGCTAGCCCAGCTAGAGGAGGAGAAGGATCTGGGTGTGCTCATTACAGGGTCAATGAACAACTCGGCACAATGTAGGAAGGCAGCTGCAAAGGCCAACAAAATGCTGGGTTGTATTGCAAGTGGTATATCCTCGAGGAGGGAGGAGGTGATTCTGCCACTGTATAGGTCATTAGTTAGACCGCGCCTGGAGTATTGCATGCAGTACTGGTGCCCATATCTGAAGAGGGACATTAAGTTACTGGAAGGGGTGCAGCGCAGGGCGACAAAGATGATCAAGGGGCTGGGGGACTTATCATACGAGAGGAGGTTGAAGGAGTTGAACATGTACTCACTGGAGAAGAGGAGGGACAGGGTGACATGATTGAAACCTTTAAATACATGAAAGGAATAAACAAGATGGGTACAGAGGGCTGTTCAAAGTAGGGAGGGAGGGCCACCAGGGGCCATGATATGAGACTGGAGGGAGGAAGGTTCAGGAGGAGATGAGGAGACACTTTACAGAGAGGGTGGTGGCTGGGTGGAATGCTACCTGCAGAAGTGGTATCCAGTAGAACAGTGGACTGCTTCAAAAGGGGATGGGACAGGACAAGGGGGAAGGTTAATGAAGGGGAAGGGTGGAAGGGAAGGGCAGCTGCAGAACAAGGGATGCTAGCTGCACATTCAAGCAGACTTGATAGACCTCTAGACCTTTATCTGCTGGCAAATTTCGTATGTTTGTATGTTCGTAATAACAATCATGTACATATTTACAGGATAAAACAATAAGTGAAAGATATTGGAAGAAATTACAGCAGGATTTGTAAATCTATGACCACACTGATTTCAATATTGGGGGACACTTGCCAGCAGAGGTAGTTGCAAGGGCAGTACTAAATGCAACATAAAAGGGGGTATGAGTCAACAAAGCAGAGGGAAATAGACACGTTGTTCCTGTGCCTAAGAGCAGCAATAGAGAAGGCCTTTGCAGTTTGGGAAAATTCCAAGAGATGACATGAGAATGACCGGAGGCTCCAAATACCAGGTTTGAGTTTGAGATGACCACTATTGTTAAGAACTCTTTCTCCTAGAAGAATTTGTCAACCAGGCTGCCTAGGACACATTCATTGTGGACTTGTGAGAAGAGCCAGCCTAAGGCCTGGTAGAGGGAGCAATGATGAGCTGAATAAGGAGCCAATAAGACAAACCTACAGATTCTGTTACAAGTTGTGTTGAGTCTGGACAGGTGGTAAGATGAGGTTTGTGTATAAATAGGAGAGAAATAATCCAAAAGGGTTAGTAATCTACCCTGGGCTATGAACAGCCACATTTCTGGTATCATAATAATGTTTAGTCAAAAGCTGACAACAAACTTTTGATTTACTCATCTTTATTAACCTGTAATATACCAAAGGATATACTATGGTATCCCTAAACTCAGCATCCTGAGTCTCAGGATACCAACCCCACTGGCCCAAAATCCATGCTCCCGAATCAATTAGATGCCTGAAAATATGATTTCAGGTATCTGATTGAAAAATACAAAAGATAAATTGAGAGGCTTTACCCCCCTGAACCCCACGCCTCCTGTAACTAAAAATAACTAACTCCGAGGGGGAGAGAAACTTGGAGTTCAAAAAAAATTAGATACAGGGAAATAATGTTGCAAAATGATACAGGATGCAGCATGGGATAGAACCTGCACCTCCCAGAGCACGCTGGCTAAGCTGCCAGTGGTTTAGCCCTCAACACTACTGGGGCAGCTTGACCAGCCTCCCAGTTTTTCCACTATTTGAAACCCATCAACAGGGGTAAGGTAGTAAGCAGTTGCATCCACTACCTTACCACTGCAATGTCTGTTGGGTTTTCTTACTGCGGGGATGCTCACTATCTGGATACTGAACCTGTTGAGCGATACTGTCCAAGCAGGTCAGTGTCGGGATAGTGAGTCTCAGCAAACCATAAAGGTACCATACCAAATTCTACAATTGACATACAGCAGTGTTAACCAGGATGCAACACAGTGGTATACTGTTAGGACAGTGAAACCTTTACTGCAATGACCATTAAAGTGACAAATCCGACAGTACTCTGTAATGGTCACACGGGACCGAGGAATGGTCTCATCGGGCCTTTTGCCCTCTTCCCAAAACATCTCTGACCTGGAGTTGATTATATTTAATTCCAGGGGTGCTGGGGTCAGACCCACCCACATGGAGTATTGGGGGGGGGATGCAGCCCTCTGAAAAAACACTTTTCCTGATGGCACAGTGGCTGATCACGATTGACATAGTGCCATCCATGTAAAGGCTTTTGACAGAATTTCTGTAGAAGCGGCTTGGTGGAACTCAACACAGCAATGCTGTAATTTAACTCAAACTACTACAGTACACTTCAGGGAACAGTGTAATTCAAAGGCAATTGAGTCCTGTTGTCATGTAGTATTTGGTGACGTCATTTACTGGAAGTTAATACATTACATTGTGGCTGGGTTCACTGTTAAAAATACTGCAACCCGATTGGTTACCTGGAGTCTTTACATATGATTAAAATCTGCAATATCCAAAGGCTGTGGAAGTGAGACATTTATTTATTTTCTTTTGGTAACCGGGTAGTTAAGCTAGACATACAAAAATGCCTATTTTTAGGGATGACCTGGGAGAGTACAGAGAAAATACAATTACAGTACATACAGAGTAAGCAGAACACAATCAGAACCAAACAATCACCATAGTCAATGAAATATAACAATTAATAAAGAAATCAGGGGGAAGGGTTATACAACATAAGGAGATGTCAACAATAGAACATACTAATGTATGGGGTGCCCTTATTACCACTAAAAAGTGGCAAGATTATTTTCTTATAATCCTATCGTTATGACGTCAGGGGTTGTTAGCACCTCTTGAGTACATCATAGCAATAGGATTATAACCTGAGCTGATCTGTGCATGTGCAAATTTTAAATAGCAGTTCAGAATGAATGGCCATAGTGGTGAAAGCCGGCCCTTAGGGAGAGCAGTGGCAATGGGGAAACAACAAAGTTAGGGCCTGTTTTACTCTCAAACAGGTGCTCACTTGATAATTTTATCCCCATACACTACACTATAAAATATAATGTATGGAGAGTCATCGGTAATCACACTGTAATCACTTCAATAGGTTACCGTGACATGTAAACTTCGACAGTGAAGCTCGAGAGGTTTTACGTTGTTACAGTAACCTCAAGAAGCGAATCCAGTATGGTTACCGATAAATCCCCATACATTATTCTCTTTATAAAATATGCTTAGGGGTAGAAACAGACACTGAGTGAGTGAGTGAGTGAGTGAGTGAGGCAGAGAGCGAGAGAGACTCAGCAGAGGAGAACCCTCTTTAGAGAGAGAGAGAGAGAGAGAGAATGAGAGTAAGAGACAGCAACAAAACAACAACAAAAATCGAAAGAGACCTAGGAGTAATTATATTAGATGACCTAAAGGTGGGCAAGCAATGTGAAAAGGCAGTAAGGAGGGCTGGGGGATACTGGGATGCAAAGAGAGAGGTATCAACAGTAGAAAACAGGAAGTTGTTATCCCTCTGTACAGACAGTTGGTGAGACCCCATCAGGAGTAGTGCGTGCAATTCTGGAGACCCCATCTCGCAAAGATATAAACAGAGTGGAGGCTGTTCTAGAGAGGGCAACCAAAATGGTGCAGGGTCTGCACCAGAAGACATACAAGGAGAGACTAAAGCAGTTTAACATGTATTCCCTTGAGGAGAGGAGGGAGGGAGGGACATGATAGAAACTTTCAAGTATCTCTAGGGAATTAACAAAGTACAAGAGGGTAGCATCTTTCAGAAAAAGATGCGCTGCAAGAACAAGGGGACACAATTGGAAGATAGAGGGGGGTGGCTCAGAGGTAATGTTAGAAAGTATTTTTCACAGACAGGGTTGTGGATGCATGGAACAGCCTTCATGAGGAGGTTGTGGAGTCAAGAACAGTGGGAGAATTCAAGAATGCATGGGACAGACTTAAGGCAATTCTAGTGGGGGGTAGGAGGAAGTAAGCTGTTGATTAACTAGAATCTGCAGTTTATCCATCAGGTAGGGAAATGGGCAGACTAGGTGGGCCAAGCAGTCCTTATTTGCTGTCAAATTCTATGTTTCTATGTCTATTAGTGATGCACAAACTATAAGAGATTAAAACATTATCTAATTTGGGATACATTTTTCAGAGTAAAAGTAATATAATCAAAGGACACACTATTAAACTACAGAGTTATTTGTTGATGCACACTAAAAGTAAATGTTTCTGTATCCAATATATAGTTGATGTTTGAAATTCATTACTTTAGGATTTAGCTAAAAAAACAAAACAATATTACACATTTTAAGGGGTGACTGGAGAAATAGTAACATACACAGTAACATAGTCATTGATGGCAGATAAGGACAACTAGGCCCACCTAGTCTGCCTATATTCCTTGCCTGCATCAGCAGCCCCTGACTATACTTGGTCACTGTATTTTCTCTTTTTCCCACACCTAGGGTACCTTAATGCCTCTCCCATGCATGCTTGAATCCCCCCACTGTGTTAGCTTCCACTATCTCCTGGGGCAGGCTATTCAAAGCATCTACCACCCTTTCTGTGTTGAAAACCTTCCTCACATTTCCCCTTGACCTGCCCCCTCCAATCTCACATCATGCCCCCTTGTTCATGGACAACTCTTGTAATGAAAGATGTCACCCACCTGCACTTTGTTCAAGCCTTTAAGAGACTTGAAGGTCTAATTCATATCCCCCCATTCCTTTCTTTCTTCCAATGTATAAATATTAAGGTATTTTAATATGTCTTCATATGTTTTCTGATGCAAGCCCTGCACCATCTTGGTTGCCCTTCTCTGGATTGCCTCCACCCTGTCTGTATCCTTGCAAAGATGCGGCCTCCAGAACTGAATACCGTACTCCAGATGAGATCTCATAGAAACAGAAATTGTCAGCAGATAAGGACTGCTAGACTCATCTAGTCTGCCCGTAATTCTACACTTGTGTGCAGTTTCTGACCCCTTTGCATGACATTAAACATCACTGTTATTAACACCATATCCAAGCCCAAAGAATATGAATATGTGACCCTCAAAATTCAAATATCCTCAGCAGATGCTATCAACGTCATAGGCTGCTACAGGCCCCCCTTTGGGGGCATAGAGTTTATCTCAACCCTCAAAAGCTTAATTGCCCACATCAATAAGGAGGTCATCCTCTTAGGTGACCTCAAACTTGATTGGCTCTCACCTTAAGCACGTCTACTAAGAGGACTCTGCGACGCATTTGATCTGTCCCAACTGATTATGGAGTTAACCTGGCTAAATACCAAGAACCCCATTAATAGCGTTGTACTGCATGTAAATTATCACAAACCATCCTCATAAAATCCCACATTCAGCCGTATATCACAATAACCTGAATGACCATAATATTGTAATGTGTACCCACACTCTTGAAAAATGCCCCTCTTCCTCCAAATTCATCACTAAACCCAGCTTCCAAAAATTCAACCTGAACAACTACACCTCAGAACTCATGTGTGTAAATTCTGGATCAGCACTCCCTTGACTGGTTCTCCAGTTACCTGACTGACCACACACAGCAGGTGAGGCAGAGGGGGTCCTTGTCAGAAAGTCTTTCCATTAAGGAAGGGGTGCCCCAAGGCTCAATTTTGGGCCCCCTCCTATTCTCTCTATTCATGAATGACCTTAGTAGAAACTGTGGGGACAGTTCTATAATCCAATATGTGCATGATGTGGTGATCTATAGATCTGAAGCCAGCCTGACTGACCTTGCCAGACATCTCCAGGAGGACTTCCTAACAGTGGAGAGATGGCTCCAGGCAAACTTGCTGCTCCTTAACTCCTCTAAAAAAAAACCATATTGTTTGGCTCCAGATCACTCAGCCCTGATATGCGCTCTCTCCTGGCCCTCACCTCCTCACTGGGCTCGGGAATTGAAACAATGATCCAATTTGAATACCTTGGCCTGGTACTAGACCAAAGTTTCTCCATGAAACCCCACATAGATATGCTCACTAAATTAACTCACTAGAAGTTGGGGCTTCTATGTAAGCTTAGACCTCAAATGATACTGGAAACAAGGTTAGCAATAGCCACCTGTATCCTATTCCCCAACCTAACCTATGCTGCTCCTATCTGGTACTCACTCCCAAAACAAGAATTCAACAGGATGCAAATCACCCACTTTGCTACTAAATCCCACTGCAGAAGGCATCAGTGTGATGTGCAAGCCTCCCTATATTGGCCTTCGCTTGAATATAGGCTGCAATACCAACTCCTGTGCCATGCTTACAAACTACTGCACGACCCTCCATCCGAGGGTCTCACCTGACTGCTGAAGTCCAAGGTGTCTGACAGGGTGCTCAGGATCTCCAGTAGAAATTTACTGGAGGTACTCAGGACAAGGACAACTACTGGTAGCAGATCCTTCGCCCACACTGTATCCCTTCTCAAGAATTAGCACCTGCTGCCCTGCAATCAGCCAGGTCCTTGGGCTCCTTGAACACCTGTTACATAGTTGTAAGTGCACCTGATAAAAGGATAGTCTAAGCTATCATCATTACATAATCCTTGTTCAATCTAACTATTCCGATTACCTATAGTGGAGCTCCGTCCCACTCCTAGTGCTTCCAAATGTGTATCTGTCAATGTTATTTATTATCTGTCCTGTACTCAATAACCCCTTAATTAGCATCTTACCGTATGCACTGTGTCCTGTTTAATTTGACTACCTATGAATCTATCTTTGTAATATTTGTGCTTGTTGTACATACAGTTAAATGATTTTATATAACTAACCCCAGGTCGTGCCTGAAAAAGGGATCTCCAGGTCTCAGTGGTCCTACCCAGTTAACAAAATTGAATAAATAAATCTCTGTCTCACCAAATCAGTGGACAAGACCATCTCACATCACAATGATACATTATTACAGCTTGCCAATAAACATGTTCCATTCATTAGAACTAGGGAGTGCAAGTATTCTCATCCCTGGTTCATAGCAGAACTAAAAGCCGCAGTAACTTATCATGACAAGCTATGGGCCCGTGCTAAGTGCACTAAGAGTGAGACCAACTGGCAGGCATTTAGAACAGCCAGGAATTAATGTGTTAAATTAATATGAACTGCCAAATCTAACTGCTATGTGGAATCCCTCAAAAACATCAAAGGCAATTTTGCCAAAATCAGGCAAACAATTGAGACAGTTGAAGGGCAAAATCAGCCCTGGCCATCCCCTCCAAGATAGCCATTTACGGTGTTGAATATGCTGAGCATGACCTCATTCTAGTAAAGCTGAACACCCATTTCACCACCGGTGGTCTAGCTTTCGACTCATCCCCCTATGCTGGACTTTCCAGCCCCATGCCCCACCCTAATCCCCTTGTGCCCTCACTTCCACATCCCCTCCAGCTCCATCCAGTGACCTACAAACAAGTTGAAGACCACCTTAGTTAAACTGACATCAAACAAGCATTTGTCAATGCCAAATGTTGATTGCGTTGGTGTGTTGAGCTCGCTCAATGGCCCTGTGTCAGTGGCTCAGTCTGTTTGTCCCGGTGTTGCAGGCTGCTCTTTTGTACTGGGCTGCTGCCTGCATTGGCACCTTGTTCTGCTGAGGAAGAAATTCACAGCTGTCCCGACAGAGCTCCATTGAGGTGGCTCACTCCCCCTCTCTCACTCACTCATTCTGTTTCTCCTGGCGCTGCAGGCTGCCCTTTTGTACTGGGCTCCTGCCTGTGTTAGTGGCTTTTTCTACCCACAAAAAAATCCATAGCTGCCCCGACAGAGCTCCGTTGAGGTCATACACCCCCCCCCCCCCGCCTCACTCAGTCATTCTGGCTCTCCTGGCACTGCAGGCTGCCCTTTGTACTGGGCTCCCGCCTGTGTTGGTGCCTTTTTCTGCCCACAAAGAAATCTGCAGCAGTCCCCACAAGCTCATGAGCTCGGCCACTCTTCTCTCTCACTCGGCCATTCTGTTCTGCTGCGCTGCAGGCTGCCCTTTCTTACTGGTCTCCTGCCTGCGTTGCTGCCTTCTTATGCCCACAAAGAAATTTGCAGCAGTTACAATATAGCTTTGTTGAGCTCACTCACTCGCTCATTCTGGTTTTCCTGCCACTGCAGGCTGCCCTTTTGTACTGGGCCCCTGCATGCATTGCTGCCTTTTTCTGCCCACAAACAAATCTGCAGCAGTCCCAGCAGAGCCCCATTGAGCTCACTGATTCCCCCTTCCTCACTCTCTCATTTTGTGTCTCCTGGTGCTGCAGGCTGCCCTTTTGTACTTTGCTCCTGCCTGCATTGGCGGCTTTTTCTGGCCAGAAAGAAATATGAAACTGTCCCGACACAGCTCCACTGAGCTCGCTCACTCCCCCTCTGTCAGTCTTGCATTCTGTTTCTGCCGGTGCTGCAAGCTGGCCTTTTGTACTGGGCTCCTGCCTGCATTGCCGCATTTTCTGCCCACAAAGAAATCTTCAGAAGT
Source organism: Neoceratodus forsteri (assembly GCA_016271365.2). Taxonomy (NCBI): domain Eukaryota; kingdom Metazoa; phylum Chordata; order Ceratodontiformes; family Ceratodontidae; genus Neoceratodus; species Neoceratodus forsteri. The sequence goes on from CM028137.1 coordinate 43,550,384, forward strand.
CACACTAGTGCTCTGTTGAGCTCGCTCACTACCGCTCTGTCACTCGCTCATTCTATTTCTCTTGGCGCCGTAGACTGCACTTTTGTATGGGGCTCCTGGTTGTGTTGGCACCTTTGTCTGTCCACAAAGAAATCCAAAGCTGTCCCGAAAGAGCTCCATTGAGGTTGCTCAGTCTCCCTCTCTCAACGCTCATCACTCATTCTGTTTGTCCTGGCGCTGCAAGCTGCCCTTTTGTACGGGGCTCCTGCCTGCATTGGCACCTTTTTCTGCCCACAAAGAAATCCCAGCAGTCCTGATAGAGCTCTGTTGAGCTCACTAAGTCCCCTTGTCTCACTCGCTCGTACTGTTTCTCCCACCGCTGCAGGCTGGCCTTTTGTACTGGGCCCCTGCCTGTATTAACGCCTTTTTCTGCCCACAAAGAAATCCACAGCAGTCCTGACAGCGCTTCGGTGAGTTCGCTCACTATCCCTCCCTCACTTGCTCTCTCGTTCTGTTTCTCCCAGTGCTGCAGGCTGCCCTTTTGTACTGGGCTCTTGTGTCGGGGCCTTTGTCTGAACACAAACAAATCCGCAGCAGTCCCGACAGAGCTCAGTTGAGCTCGGTCACTCACCCCTCTCACTCAGTCGATCTTAATCTGTCCCAAACACTGATTTCCCAGAGTGACCGTGCTATTGTCCGGCAGGAGTGCAAAAACATATTTTAGCCAGAATGTGAAAAATAACAGCTGTAGTGTTCATAAGGAGTTGTGAAAAAATGCCACTGTTGAAAATGTGGTATGACAGCATTACAAATTTGCGAAGTTACAAGGGTGCATGGAAACAGTTCAACGCATGCTTGTAACACAGTCATGTTATGGAGTTTCGTCACCAAATTTTCAACATAGGGATTTTAGAACCCCTGCTCATGTACAGTGCCACTGTCATTTTCTTAACCTGTCCCGAACACTGATTTCCCACAGTGACCACGTTATTCTGCACCGGAACTGTGAAAACACATTTTGGTCAGGATGTGAAAAATGACAGCTGTACTGCTTATAAGGAGGTGTGAAAAAATGGCACTTTTGAAAATGTGGTGTGACAATATTACAAATCTGCGAAGTTACAAGGGTGCGTGGAAAGTGCGCAACACACACTTGCAACACAGTCAATTGATGGGCTATCATCACCAAATTTTCAACATAGGCATTTTAGGACGTCTGCTCATGAACAGTATCATTGTCATTTTCTTAATCTGTCCCGAACAGTGATTTCCCACAGCGACCGCTCTATTTTGTGCCGGAAGTGTGAAAACACATTTCGGCCAGGATGGGAAAAATTACAGCTGTACTATTAATAAGCAGGTCTGGGAAAATAGCAAAGTTGAGAATCTGGAGTGAAAATATTATAAATTCACGAAGTTATGAGCGTGCGTGCCAACTGCGCAATGCACGCTCGTAACACAGTTATTTTATGGAGTATCGTTACCAAATTTTCAACATAGGCATTTTAGGACCTCTACTCATGAACAGTGTCACTGTCATTTTCTTAATCTGTCCTGAACATTGATTTCCCACAGCAACTGCGCTATTCTGTGCTGGAAGTGCGAAAACACATTTCGGGCCAGGATGTGGAGAATAACAGCTATACTGCTCACAAAGAGGTGTGACAAAATGTCAATGTTGAAAATCTGGCATGAAAATATTGTAAATTCGGGAAGTTACGAGTGTATGTAGCAACTGCGCAACGCACGCTTGTAAAACAGTCATTTTTTTGATTTTGTCCACCAAATTTGCAACATAGGCTTTTTGAGAGCCCACCTCATGAACACTGGCACTGTCATTTCGTTAATCGGCCCCAAGGGTGATTCTGTACACTGACCGCGAAACCACCTTTCCGGGCTGATTGACGCCATCACAGTTCAAGAATTCATGAGGAGGGGTCCCAAAAACCCCATGTTGACAATTTGGTGAAAAAATTCCCCAAAATGCCCAAGATATGCACTAAAGTTGAAAAAACCCTATTTATTACATTATACAGCTTACCGGCATTTCTTCAGTACGCGGTTGGCTTTGAAGAGTGCAGAAGTGTTCCCGGTCCACCGAAGATCGTCGTGCCACGCTCCGGAGGTAAGTATGGGGTGAGGGATGTGGGGAGGCAGGGTGCACAGTGGGTGGGTGCGGGTTGCGGGTGGGGGCAGGGCGAGTGCTGAGGGACAGTTTTTCAGACAAAAAATAAAAGACGTTATGGGACCGCCTCTTCTCACAGGATATCTACACGTGGGGTGAGGCTCCCAGCATGCCAGCAGAGGCTTCAGTTTGGGGGCCAGCAGTAGCTACTGGGATTAGCACCCCTCACGGCAGGAACAAAACCGGGGCGGTTTCATTATGCCAACGGGATTGGGCACCCAGTCTGCAAGAACAAATGGGGGTTACAGAATGCCTAATAGGGAGTTGGCTCCGGCCAACAACAAATAGAAACACAGGGGCACCCACAGCCGATGGGGATTAGGCCCCGTCGCAAGTACAACACGGCGGGGAAGGGGGTTATATTGTTTGCGAACACGGTGACAACCCGCTGCCATGTTCACAAACAATATCAGGGGTTTCACATCCCACCCTGCAATGACGGGTCACTCCCTCATTGCAGCAGATGGCTTTTTTTAGAAGGTTGTGGCACACTGGCTGAACTAGTGTCAGCAGCAGCGTGCCACAGTTTTGGGGGATGGGGGACAAACCTCTACAGGCTGTGGGGGCATTGGGCACAACAGTGCCATGCCTCCACAACCTGCTGGTGGAGAAAGCTGACGTAACATGTTTCTTGCACATGTGTGCAATCAACATAAAAAGGGGAGAATCTAATGGTATTTACCCTATCTTCCTCAAAGTAGGCTACGTTTACCTAACTGCACCAATCCTCCACATCTTCAATCTCTCCTTCTCCGCAGTCACTATCCCCTCTTGCCAGAAATCTGCCCATGTCTTACCCCTATTCAAATCAGGTAGCCCCTGCTACCTAAATAATTACAGGCCCAGCTCCATCCTCCCTGCCTTATACAAAATACTTGAAAAACTCATCCATCTCCAGGTTAAAGATCATCTAGAAAAATGTTCTCTCCTCAACCCTGTCCAGTCTGGGTTCAGACAAAAACACAGCACCACTTCTGACCTTGCTAAAGTCACCAACAACTGGCTCACCACGCACAAGTCTTATCAAGTCACTGGTGCCATATTCCTTGACCACAGAAAGGCATTCAACACTGTTTACCACAATTTCATCCTTACTGGTCTCAGTAAAATAGGTGCGGCTAATACCACTCTGCAATGGTTCTTCAGTTACCTCTCAGGCAGGATTCAAAAAATCAAGGTGAGTGATCAGGTATCTGACTTCCTTCCCATTAAACGAGACATTCAGCAAGGCTCCATCTTGGGCCACTTACTGTTCTCCACTTACATCAACTCTCTGGACTCTAATATCATAAGTTCCAAAATACACCTCTTCGTGGACAATACCATCCTATACCCATCGAAGCCAACATTAGCTGAGATACGAGACAAACTCCAGGATGACTTTGCTCAGCTAGAAAGCAATCTCATCAGCTACAAGCTCCTTCTTAACATGAAAAACACCAAGGTAATGTACTTCGTACCGAACAACAACAGACCCTCCCCCCTAAACAGTACAATGCCTGCACCTATCATGACAGCCCTTGGTGAGCTATTAGATGTAGTAGACAAATTCAGATATCTGGGCATATGGCTAGACAGTAAGCTTTCTTTCTGTGTGCACATTGACTGCCTTGCCAACAAGCTAAAAGCAAGGCTAGGCTTTTTCTTTAGGAACAGAGTGCTTTTTCCGCCTGACATCAGATGTAGGCTGGTGCAGGCCACCTTCCTACCATTCCTAGACTATGGGGACATCATTTCTAATTACTCCACTACCTCCTGTCTCCACAAGCTAGATATTCTGTTCCATCGGGCACTTTGTTTTATTACTAACACACCTTTCTGGATGCACCATTGCGATCTGTACAGTGAAGTCGGCTGACAACCCCTTGTCACCAGGCAGTTACTCCACTTGGGTACCTGGTCCCTCAAATGCCTGCTAAACAAAGTACCGGCCTACATCTCCTCTCTTGTCAACATTTCACATTGTTCCTACTTCCTTAGAAACTCCAACTACATCTCTCTTCATCTACTCTGGATGTGCACCTCCCTCAGTATGGGTGCCATTAGCTACGCCATCCCTTCTGTGTGGAATGTTTTCCATTTGACACTCAGGCTCACCAGTATTGTATCACTAAATATCTTCAGATCAATGACCCACAAATACTTCCTCATAGTCTGCCACTGCCATATTATATAGTATTTTATCGCAGGCTTTTTCACTCCGTCTAAATTAATTTCCTTCGCCTTTCGTTGCTCTTTCTGTACTCTTTGAGCCCTCAGCTCTTAGCCTTCACTGCCATACCCATCTGCTTTCTCCATTTAGCTTACATAGCATACCCCTTATCCCTGCCTCCTTCTCATCTGATTATATGCTTGCCTGACTTTACTCCTTTCTGTCTGCTGTTTCAGCCCAATCCTGAAATTCTGATAAGTTCCTCCAACTGGTTCCCGTCTAAATCTGTATCTACTAATTACCAGGTCTTGCTCTGCTTGGACATTTTACCTTACTATATTCTGGCACAATGGTTATTTTAATGTATGTATTATGGTTATGTAATGTATGTAAACCTCTTCAAAATGTGCAATGTATACATTTCATGTACCAACATTTCGTCCATATGCTTACTTACTGCTCTCTGTACATACAGTACAGGGTTCCCCTCATATTGTAGAGAGTTCCCTCTGAATCTGTACCTGCCAAATGCCATACCTTGCTCTGCCTGTTCAAGTTACGTTACTGTATACTTGCACTATGTTTATTGTTATTTTTATGTATATTTGCACTATGTTTATTATTAATTTTATGCATGTAAGCCTCTCAGAAAGTGTATTGTATATGCTACATGTACCAATTTACGTTCGCATGGTTAATGTTCCCTGTACACATTGTATGTTGTCCCTTTTTATGTATCAGGACCTCTTTGTAAATGAGCCTGCTAAACAGAGTATTCCTACAATAAACTTGAACTTGAACCCTACCTGGTCAATGGCCTCCTCCCTCTCCTCCCCGCCTCTAAGGTACCCTAATGCCTGTGCAGGCATGTCTAAATCCTTCTACCATCCTCGTTCCCACCACCTCCTGTGGCAGGCTAATCCATGCATCCACCACCCTCTCTATGAAGAAAAGCTTCTTCACATTGCCCCTCAACTTGCCCCCCTCTAATTTCCTATCATGCCCCTTTGTTCTTGTACTCATCCTGTACTGGAAGATGTCTCTTCCCTGCACCTTGTTTATACCCTTGAGGTACTTGAATGTTTCTATCATGTCACCCCGATCCTTCCTCTCCTTCAATGAGTATACATTGAGGTTCTTTACTCTCTCTCTCTCTCTCTCCTCATATGTTTTCTGGTGCGAGCTCTGCACCATCTTTGTGGTCCTTCTCTGAACCATCTCCACCCTGTTGATGTCCTTCTGAAGGGTGTGACCTCCAGAACTGCATGCAGTACTCCAGGTGAGGCCTTACCAGTGTTCAGTACAATGGCATCACCAGCTCCTGCCTTCTGCTTGTAATGTCTCTGCCTATGCACCCCAGCATTCCACTGGCCTTCCCCACTGTTGTGGTAGTCTGTTTGGACACCTTTAGGTCATCTGAAATGATAACCCCCCCAGGTCCCTTTCTTCCTTGGTGGTAGTCAACCCCCCCTCCCATTCTGTAGCTCTCCCCAAGGTTCCCTCTTCCCAGGTGCATTATTTTGCACTTCTTTGAACTGAACCTTAGTTGCCACAACTCCAACCATTTTTCAAGCTTCCCCAGATCCCTCCTCATTGTCTCCACCCCTTATGGTGTATCCATCCTGTTGCAGATTTTGGTGTCGCCTGCAAACAGGCAGACCTTTCCCTCCAGCCCATCCACAATGTCACTGATGAATACATTGAATAAAACTGGAACCAGGACTGATTCCTGGGGTACCTTGCTGGATATGCCCATCTCCCCAGATTGGATCCCATTTACCACCACCATCTGCCTCTTGTCTGTTAGTCATTTTCTCACTCAGCTAACCACTGTTTGCCCCATGTGCAGACTACCCATTTTGTTAACCAGTATTCTAACTGGGATGGTGTTGAAGACCTTGCTGAAATCGAGGTAGGCAACATCAATGCCGCCCCTCCCCCCGATTTACCACTCTTGTCACCCAGTCAAAGGAATCTATCAGAATCATCTGACATGACCTTCCTGCTGTGAATCCATGTTGTGTTAGATCCTGGGCATCAACGGATTCCAGGTATGTCACTATTTTTTCTTTAAGCAGTGCCTCCGTGATCTTACTTACTACTGAGGTGAGGCTACCAGTCTATAGTTCCCTGCCTCTTTCTTATTACACTTTTGTGAGGAGGAACTACATGTGCTCCCTTCCAGTTATCTGGAACCACCCCTGTGTTGAGTGACTTGGTGAACATGGCTTCCAGAAATGCTGCTAGCTCCCTTTGCAGCTCCCTTAATATCCTCAAATGTATGCCATTTGGCCCCATTGCCTTATCCACCTTTAGTTTTGCAGTCTCCTCCAGGACTCTCCCTTCTGTGAATGGAGATGTGTGCACCCCCCCTTCATGTCTGTTTCTTGGCTGTGGTTGCTGACCCTCCCCCTCCTCAGTGAATACTGAGCAGAAGTATTTGTTCAGTATTTCTGCCTTCTCCAGGTCTCCTTCCTTACACATCCCTGTATCCCTTCTGAGCCTTACAATCCCCATTTCCCTTCTATCACTGATGTACCTAAAGAATGTCTTATCCCCTTTTTTCACTGTCAGTGCTAATCTTTTCTTGGTCTTTGCCTTTGTGCTCCTAGTAGCTTTCCCCGCTTCCTTTAGATTCTTTAGGTACACCTCCATGTCTTCCTACCTTTAAGTTACTTTATATTTTCTGAAACTCTTCCTTTTGGCCCTTACCATATCTGCCACTTCTTTTGAGAACCATAGTGGTTTCCTTCTTTCCTTTCCTTTGCTTATCATCCTAATGCATTGGTTGGTCAACTCCTCTATGGCTCCCCTCAGGTGTCCCCACTGCTCCTCAACCCTCCCTTCTAACTACTTCTTTGCCAGGGCCTCTTTGAGACCCCTCTGCATTTTGTCAAAATCCGCTCCCCTAAAATCTAACACCCTTGTCTTGGTGTGAATTGACTGTATCTCAGTCCCATGTTAAACCACATATGTGGTGGTCGCTGTATCCCAGCTGCCCTTCCACCTGGACATCTTTGATTCTATCCCCATTGGTTAGTACTATGTCCAGAATTGCTCTGTCCCTATTGGTATTGCTCATCAGCTGTCTGAGGCCTGCCCCCTGTATGGAATCCAGAATGTCTCAGCTCCAGGATGAAGCAGCTGCTGGAATGGTCCAATCAACATCTGGGATATTGAAATCCCCTAGCAGTACTACCTCTCTCTTTGTTGTCATTTCTTGAATCTGATCTATTAGATCCCTATCCACTTCCTCCTTCCTCCTCCTTCCCCTGTGCTGGAGGTCTGTAGATCACCCCTGTGCAGATAGCTGTGCCATTGCATGGCTCAAGGGTGACCCACAGTGCTTTGGTCTCCACCTGTCTACCATGCACCTCTGTTGCTTTGATACCTTCATTTACGTACAGGGCCACACCCCCCCCCCGTCTCTCCTGAATAGAGCATAACCTAGAACATGTACATCCTAGTCATGATTGGCGGTGTACCAGGTTTCTGTTATTGCCACTATGTTCAGGTCTGCTTCTATCATCAAGGCCTCCAGGTCTGAGACTTTATTTCCTAGACTTCAAGCATTTGTAACAATGGCCTTCCATGGTTTGCTGCCTGTCCCCCCTCTCCCTCTGTGTTTGCCATCCTGCCTGTTTCCCCCAACCCAATTTCCTTTTTTAATTTGCCTTCCTGCCACTGCCTTTCCCTGTGTATCAGATACTGGGGTCTCTTTCTGTGTCTTATCTTCATGTCCCTTGTGTCTCACCAGCATTATGTATAAGGACATCACCACTTCCCTTTGTCTGCTAGTGATAACCTTCCTATGCACCCTAACATTCCACTGGCCCTCTACACAGTCTTGTTACACTGTTTGGCCACCTTAAGGTCATCTGAGATGATGATCCCTAAATCCCTTTTTTCCCTGGTGACCATGAGCACTCCCCCTCCATCCTGTAGCTCTCCACAGGGTTTCTTCACCATAGGCACATGCTGTTGCACTTCTTTGCATTAAACTTTAATTGCCACACTTTGGACCATTCTTCCAGCCTTCCCAGATCCCTCCTTATTCTTTCGACACCCTCTGTATTGTATACTGTGTGGCAGACCTTGGTGTCATCTGCAAATAGTCAAACTTTCCCTTCCAGCCATTCAGCAATGTCACTGATAAAGACATTAAAAAGGACTGGCCCCAGGACTGACCCTTGAGGCACCCCACTCTTCACCGTCCTTTCCTTGGATTTGATTCCCATTTACTACCACCCAATGCTTCCTGCCCCTCAGCCAGTTTCTCACCCAGTTTTCAACTTTGCAGCCCATCCCCAGGCTACCTAGCTTGTTCCCCAGTCTTCTGTGTGGTACAGTGTTGAAGGCCTTGCTGAAATTGACATAGGCGATATCCACCATTCCTCTCTGATCCACCTTCTTTATGACTCAGTCAAAAAAGTCAATCAGGTTTGTTTGAAGTGACCTTCCTTCTGTGAAGCCATGCTGCCTTGGGTTCTGTACTTCAGAGGTTTGTTTGAAATGGCTGTTCTGCTGTGAAGCCATGCTGCCTTGGATTGTGTACTTCAATGGTTTGATTGACATAACCTTCCTGCTGTGAATCCATGCTGCCTTGGATTCTGTACTTCCCAGGTTTGATTGACATCACCTTCCTGCTGTGAATCCACACTGCCTTGGATTCTATACTTCCATGGTTTCCAGGTGTTCCACTAGATTTCCTTTAGCAGCACCTCCATAACCTTACCCACTACTGAGGTGAGGCTGACCAGTCTATAGTTTCATGCCTCCTCCCTGCTACCACTCTTGTGAAGAGGGAATACATTTGCTCCCTTCCAGTCCTCTGGAATCACCCCTTTATTGAGTGACTCACTAAACAGGACCACCAGCGGTGCTGCCAGCACTGTCTGTAATTCCTTTAATATCCTGGGATGTATATCCTCTGGACCCATCACTTTGTCCACCATCAGTTTTGTGAGTTCTTCTAGGAGTGTCTCTTCTGTAAAAGGACTGGTGTTTACCTCTCTCCCTTATGTTCCTGCTGCCTAGTTGTGGTCACTGTACCTCCACCTCTACCATGAATAACAAACAGAAGTATTCATTCAGTATTGATGCTTTTTCAAGTTCACCCCACACACACACACCCCTTCCTTCCCCTTGAGGCTTACAGTCTCTTCCCTGGCCTTCCTTCTGTAGCTAATGTATCTATAAAATGTCTTGCTCCCCCTTGCCATCTGCACTAATCTCTGCTCTATTTGCACCTTTGCACTCCTTATGGTTTTCCCTGCCACCCTCTGTCTCTTTATGTATACTGCCTTCTCTTCCTTCTTCTGAGCGGGCTTCTGAGTCTTCTTGTATATTCTGAAAGCCCCTTTTTCCTCTCACTTTCTCTGCCACCTCCTTTGTGAACCATAATAGTTTGTTCCTTCATTTTCCCTTGCGGCTCATCCTAATGCACTCATTTGTCACCACCACTATTGGCTTTATTTAGGTGTGCCCACTGTTCCTAAACTCCTCCCCTGAATCCCTTCTCACCAGGGCTTCTTTGATCCCCTTCCCCATCCTAACAAAGTCTGCCTTCTGAGATCCAGGACCCTTGTCTTTGTGTGGCTCTCCTGTGACACTACTGATCCTGAACCACACTGTATGGTGGTCACCGAACCCTAGGTGCCCATCCACCCTGACTTTTTTCATCCTGTCTCCATTGGTCAGCACAAGGTCTAAAATCACCTTGTCCCTGGTAGGCTTCTGAACCAATTGCCTGAGCTCTGTCCTTTGCAAAGATTCTATGATGTCTTGGCTCCTTGGTGAGGCAGTTGCCAGGATGGTCCAGCCCACATTTGCCATGTTAAATCGCCCAGCAGCTGCATCTCCCCCTTTGCTACCATCTCATTTATTTCCTCCATTATTACTCTATCTACCTCATCCCTCTGGGCCAGAAGCCTGTAGATCACTCAAGTGCAAATTGCTGTGTCATTTCCTGGCTCAAGTGTGATCCACAGTGCCTCTGCCTCTCCGTGTCTCCCCTGCACTGCTGTCGCTTCAATACCTTCTCTGATGTAGATCCTCCCTCTACCCTTTTTAGCCTACCTTGGAGGAATTTAGTTAACTACTATAATTAAGAACTGAGGGGGCAGCCTCAGTGGGCTATGTACAGTAGCCTACTTCCATTTTAAAGGTGATAGGAAACAGTTTTTCCACCTCTAGATGCCCTGCAGTTGTTCTGTTATTATCTATCCAATGTTCTGATATGTTTCTGACCTTTTGTTAAATTAATAATGTAATTTTGTTGCCTTTCTAACTGGCCTGGCTCCCTCTCCACAACAGTTGCTGCTCTCTTTCATTTCATACTACCTGAACATTCTATGACATCAGTAACACCATTCCATGCCATTCAGATGAATAGAATGGAATGATGTTTTGTTGAACTCTATGTAGAGCTGAGGGAACCCTAAAACTAAGTTATGTATTTATCAAAAATGTGTCAAAGCATAACAGAAGGCACTAGGTCACAGAGACAGGGGTAGCAGTTTTCACACATGCTATTCTACTCCTGTCACTATTTAGACATACGTGGTTCCTGCAGCTCGGTTTAGACAGCACTGTTCAGGAAGCAGTATTGTAACTGAATAGGTATCACAATACATAACTGTCATGGAAAGGAAGATGGAATGGCAGTTACTATGTAGAAACAATATCCTACCTCTTTTAAGCAATACTAAGGCAAAGAAAGGACTGGTTGGCACTGTTTGAACAAACAGTGCTAGTTCAAATGAAGGTGGCAAACACCACATGAACAAGGCAAAATTAAAGTTATGGACTGCACAAAATGAGACTGAAGCAAAAGCTTCATTGCTTAAACATTTTACTTTTGCTAATACCTGCAAATTACATTTCAGGTAATTGGAAACACACTAGCATGGAAAACCCCTTTTACATTCCAGTGTATTCCTCATTACCGGCGTTAAGGAAAAAGTAACACAATTGCATGGAAAACCCCTTTTCCATGCCAATGTGTCCCTATTACTGGCTTTGTAATGTGCAAGTGTTAAGTACAAGTAAAATGAGTCACATGATGCCTGTGTTCTGCATGGATGCAGTTGGCGTAGCTCCAGCTCTAACAGTGTTATAACATGGCTTTTTCTATGTAGTTTGATTGTATTTTTATTCGAGTCAGTTGTGGTACTGTCCTTCTACTGTTTGGAGGGTGTTTTGGCTTTTGGTGATGTCTGAAGCCGGTGCTACACAAAAGGAAATGGCCAAGACTTTACATTTGGTACAGCAACTCCCACCACGGCTGCCCCCAGTTAAGTGTCTTCCTGAACCTGATACTCCAGAAGCTTCTGAAGCAGAAAGTTTACAAGCCCAGCTTAATCAATTCCTTCTGGAGGTTGCTTCCATTAAGCTCACCCTGGTGGAAGTTGCTAAAGATGTAAAAGCAATTAAGCCCTCCCTTGAGCAGCTAATACAACTGGTGGGTGATGCCAAAACCAGGATCTCCTCGCTTGAGGATTCACACAGCCAAGAGGAGAAGAAGCTTGTTGAACTCTACCATAACATCAAAAAGCTGGAAGACAGGACTGAGGACCAGGAGAACAGAAGCAGGTGGATCAACTTGGTCCTCGTAGGCATTCCAGAGAAGGCTGGGGGCACCGACATTCTCAAATTTATGCAAGAGCTGTTGCTGGATGTTGTGGGTCCCCCATCTTGATGAGCACCATTATACAGAAAGGCCCCGCAGATCACATAAACTACAGCCTCCCCCAATGGCAAACCTTGGATTATAATCATGAGATTTCGAGATTATCAACAAAAAAATCATATTCAATGAAAAGCCAGGGAATGGGGCACTTTGTTTTGGAAAAATCATCATTTTTACATTTTTGAAGATGTCACTCCTGAAGTTCGGGGTCAGCAGATGGCTTATAGGGACATTACGCAGACTCTGCACTTGTCCAAAGTGTGGTTTAGAATGTTATTTCCAGCTCAATTGGCTGTGTATGGCCCCCCTCGTGCAACTAAATTTCACTCTGCTGCTGCTACCAGACAAGGCTTGCCTAAGCTAATCCCTGGTTTTCAACTGTTAGCTGTGAAGTTGATCTGTTTGGGGGAAGCTGTTTGACATCTGTGTCAGTTAAATTGTGAGCTCTTCAATCCCTATTGCCAAAATTCAGCTCTTCTCTCCTGATGAATTTTGAGTTATGTACTGTATTGTATAGTTGGCATAGCAGCAATACAAGCAGTAGTTCACTTTGTTCTTTGAGTTGCCTTGATCTGTCCTTTGGACAATTGTATTGCTGCATGCCACAAGGTTTGCATACAGTGTCCTATTCCTTTTTGCGATCTTGCAGTTGTGGAACATTCTCGCCCAACAGAGCTACTTGTTAACATCTTCATTTACAATATACTGGAGGACAATGTTTTGTTTTCTCAGGTCGAATGTCAACTTCTTTAAGGATTGTTCATGTATATCAGTTGCTTAAGTCTGGGCACTACTGCATACTTGTTTTGTTCTCTGTAGCCTTGTCATAATAGGTGTAGATGCCGTACTGTTCACCTCCTTCATTGGGATCTTTAATGTAGACAATTGTTTGGTACTTGGAGTGTGATTTTTACTTTCTGGTTTGTTTTCTTCCTCTCTTCTTGTTTTGTTTCCCAGTGTGTTTTTTTTGTTTAGAATGTCATTTTGGTGATTGATCATCTTCTTTCTACCTTTTCCCTCTCTCTTACCGCCCCCCTTTTTCTTTTCCCTTGTGTCCCAGGTCATTCTGATTTAACTGGATGTCAAGGCCAGCTGGTTCTTGAACACATGCTACATGGACCGGAATATCATTAGGGTGTTGAGACACCCACTATGGCTAGTGCCAGGCCAGCTCTCTGCTCTTTTTGAGGGAGCAAACTGAGCACCCAGGACGTGGCAATACTCCGGTTCTTGGTTCCACAGTTAGTTCTCCTCTTAGAATTGGGCAATTCCCTTTCCCTATTGGAGAGTTTGTTGTATATAGTTCTGTCATTCCCAGTTGTTGTTTTTCTTTCATTTTTTTATAGCTAGAAGATTGGAACTCTGTTCTGTTTGATTTCAGGTTTTTTGTTTGTTCTCTCTTTTCTGCCATATGTCAGTCTTTCTTTACTTGTTTTCTGCATTCCTTTTTTACTGGACTTGAGCTGCATTATGCATTGAAAAGGGATTATGGTGTGGTTTTGGGGTTCTATCCAGTGTTTATGTGTGGGACATGCATATGTAGTCTTTAATTGTATAGTTTTATAGAGACAGTATGATGGCATTACCTAATTTGCTTAGCTCTTCTCATAAGATCATTAGCTGGAATGTTAAGGGAGCCCAAACACCAAAGAAAAGGCATATGATCCTTAGGCATTTCAAATCCTTAGGTGCCCAGATTGCCCTTTTGCAAAAAACTTACACCATGGTCCTCTTACTTGAGGTTGCTCCTCACCCACCCTCCACAAGCCCTTACCTGATGCCTTCCACCCTTTAGGGGGTGGTCTTCTTAATCTCCCCCTTTTCAGCCTCCATCCATCCACCTGCTCTTGCCCAGGGGTCTGGTGAAACCCTCCCTATACCTACCCAGTATCTTGCACCTTTGCCCCTCTCAAAAGACATACACTGTGTACTTGGATATGATTATGACCTCTATCTTCTGCACAATGAAGCAATGTATTATAATATATGTCTTTACCATGTATTGTAATGTATAACTATTGTAACTTGTCCTGATGTCTTAGAACTCCTGTCTGTTGTATTTCTGACATGGAACCTTTGTAAAAGAGCTCATGCTCAAAGGTTGTTTCCAAATCTCATAAATAAATAAGTAAATGTAACCCATCTACAAATAGGGGTTACCAAAAACCTTCCTTGGGCGTGCCTAAATGCCCTCTGCCATGCTCGTGTCCTGTGTTTTAGTTGTTTAAAAAGAAATTGCATGAGAGTGCCTAATCATCTCTGCACCTGTCTCTTTAAGAGCTGCCTATTTTGCAGTGTATAATTATTCTGGGTGGCTGCCGAGTGTGTCTAGGCTTGAGTCCCCCCTGGGCTGCAGTGCCTTTGCTCCATTCTGCCATCACTAATTGTGCAGAGGGAGCCCTATTGAGAGCTATGACTGTTTGCTAAGTATTTTCTGTTGTAGTGATAATATTGTAGTTTGTTTAAACTGCTTTCCTTTGCAGCATTGACTTTCTGTATTGCACCACTATTTTGGTTTTGGACTGCCAGTCAGGACAAATCAGTACCTTTGGGGACTCTAAAATGGAGCCTGTCCCCAGGGGTCTTGTGGGAGCACATTTCTGTAGGAATTGTAGTTTTTGCATTTTGGCACCAAAACAGACCTGGAGGGGGAGCCCTTGCTTTGACAGACTGATGAATCAACCAACCAGAACTTTTTGGACTGAAGAGAAATTCTCAAGCTATGTGCTGCAGTCAGTCAGTCTGGAGTTAGAGTTTGAAGAGTAAACAGCTTGAGTGACTCAAGCAGCTGCTTTTTGGCCTGTTTGCCTTCAGTATCTTGAGAGGGAATCCTTTGAAAGGCTTAGCCATTGGACTATATCCAAATTAGAGTGTGACAAAGCCACTGAAAAGTGACCAGGTTTGAACCTGAAGAAGACCGAAGATTTGCTGTATGCGATCGGCCTGTCAGGACATCCATTTACCACAGAATTCCCAGTTTTGCTGAGAGACAATGATACTGCAGCCAGACTGCCTTTCGCATTGTGGTATGGTGACTGCTTTACTATAAATGTGCTGTGTGGTGTTAGTGGGTCATGATTTGGCTTACCACCATGTAAGTTTTATTTATTTATTGAAATGTTTCACCAGGAGGGCACACTGAACAACAGGTTGCTCATCTCACGGTGCGACGTGGGGGGAGGGGTTACATAGGGTTGTGAAGGATGATCAGTTACAATAGTATGTTGGTAGTACAAACAATACAACATTGTAAGATTGTGCAACAGTTGGAACACAAGGTATTGTACAATAAACAGTAGTGGAACATTGGGTAAATTACAATATATGTCCAAAATCCTACAAAAGAACATATAAACGTACAAAACAGTAATAATGTGATAGAACCATTTATAGTGCATGAGTGTACCAGGAGCAGGCTTGAGGTAGTACGCAAGTGCTGTTTGAGTAGAAAGGATGGGGTTAGGTTGTGCACACTGGTGACCCAGAAGGGAAGGTGGAAAAGTGAGGTGGGAGAGGCAAGAACTGAATATGAGGAGAAGGGGTAACCATTTCCTGATTTCCCCCTTTAGGATGTTGAGAACCCTGCTGGGGGGGTCATGGTAGGAAGGCAGAAACTGGGGATAGGTATTAAGATGGGTTAAAGCAGGAACAGCTGAGGGAAAGTTAATTGTGTAGGGCAGAGGTAAAGGAGTAGTTGGAGGATAAGTGTCGTATTTCAGGGGGGAGGGAATTCCAGATTTTAGGGAAACAATGAGCGAAACCAGTCTGACCGATGAAGGTGGAGCGGTGAAGGACCATGAAGGTGTGCTCGTCATTTGATCTGAGAGAGTGGGTGGAGGGAGGTGGAGTGGAGAGAGAGGATGAGAGATAGGAGGGGAGCCCCCAGAACCAGAATTTGGAGGTTAGTTTGGCACAGTGAGAGATGCATCTGTGAGATAGTGGAAGGAAGGTTAGAGAGCAATAGAGTTCACAGTGGTGGCAGCTGGAATGGGAGTTGATAGCAAAGTGGCAGAAGGAGTTGAAGAGAGTGTTCGACTTGGTTTGGGAAGATTTGGGAGCAGCACCATAGACTACGTCATAGTAGTCAAAGATGGGGAGTATCATCTTCTGAACAATTTAGCACCTCGCAGTCAGTGGGATGCAACTATGATTCCTGAACAGAGCACGAAGCTTGGGGCACAGTTTCTTCAGGATAGCATCAATATGCACAGATAAGTCGAGGTGCTGATCCAGCCAAACTCCCAGATATCTAAATGAGGAGGTGTCCTCCAAGATGGTCTCATCAAGGGTGTGGAAGGTGGGTAGAGCTGGGAGCCTAGAGAGTCTCTGCCTGGTGCCAAAGGTCATTGAGACTGTCTTCTTGGCATTTAGAAAAAGCTGGTGAGAAGCAAACCAGAGTTGAACTTGGTTAAAGTCATGCTGTAAGCTAATTTGCACAGCAGCAGAGTTTTTGCTGGAATTGTACAAGACAGTATCGTCAGCATACATGTGGATAGAAGAGGATGAGCAGGCTGTGGGAAGATCATTAAGGAAAATGGAGAAGAGTAGGGAACCAAGCACTGAGCCCTGAGGGACACTATTGTTGATGGGGAGTGGAGGGAAGATGACTGGGTCCTGTCAATGAGGTCGGATTTAAACCATTTCATGGGTGACAGAGCAAGGACAACTGAGAAGAGTGAATCAAGAAGCAGGGGATGGGAAATAGCATCGAAAACTTTGGCTAGGTCAACAAAGATGGCCGAGGTATTCAGGCCATTGTCCATCCCTGAAAGGATGGAGTCAGTAAGCCTGAGAAGGGAGGTGGTTGTTGACTGGTTCTTCTGAAAAGCAGATTGGAAGCGGGTGAAGAAGGAGGAATCAGAGAGGAAGGGTGATAGTTGATAGAGAACTAAATGTTCTTGAAGTTTGGCAAGGGTAGGAAGGAAGGAAATGGGGCGATAGTTGCGAGGAGTGGATGTGTCGTCACCCTTGGGGAAAGGAAGGACTACAGTGTGTTTCCAGAATGAGGGTACTTGGGCAGAAATAAAGGACAGGTTAAGGATTAGAGAGATAGGATAAGCAACTGCAGGAGCAGAAAGGTAGAAAAATTTAGGATCAAGCTCATCTGATGAGGAGCCTTTAGAGGGGGTTGAGAGATAGGAGAGCATTAAGAGCTTCATCAGAGGAGATAGTAGAAAAGGAAAATGGGGGAGGGGTAGGCACTGGCTGAGGTGAAGGGCTGAAGTTAGTAGGTGGCAATGGGAAGAAGGAATTTAGAAGAGACGTGACGCACGAGAAGTAGTAGGCATTAAATTCATTGGCCATGGAGACAGGGTCAGAAACTAGGGAGTTATTTATTTTGAGAACTGGAGTGTGAGAGGGGAGGGGGGAGAAAATAGGGCATTAACTACTCTCCAGAATTTAGATGGAGAGTTAGTGTTAGTCAGGAATGAGGAGTTGAAATAATCAGACTTAGCCAGTCTAGTAGCTTTAGTACATGAATTGTGTAGCATTCTGTACTTGGCATAGTCATTTGGATGTTTAGTAGATTTGTGTTTTCTCCAAGCTCTATCATGCTCCCTGAAGCAGGCCAGTAGTTCGGGGGTGATCCAGGGGAGGTGAAGGCCATGGACTCTGGTCCATCTGAAAGGAGCAAAGGCATTCCAGATGGCAATGAATTTATCCTTAAAATAGTCAAGTGCTAGGTAGACAGAAATGGCAGTGGAGAGGGGGACCCAGTGGGTGGAAGTGAGTGCAGAGCTGATTGAGGTAAGGTATAAGGATTTAAAGGACCAGAGCTGTATGATTTTAGGGGGAGGTTGGGGCGATGAACCTTACGTACAGTGAAAATGGGGTTGTGGCCGCTAAGGGCATCGGGGAGGAGCCCAGATTTAATGAAGCAATGCAGGTAGGTTGTGAGTGCCCAGTCAAGCAGGGTGTGATTTTGTGTTTTGGGATTAGGGTGTGTGGGCACAAGTATAAGTTGAGTGAAGTTTAGAGCAGCAACGCCATTTTGTAGTTTGTTTAACTTGGGAGACAACCAATTTAGATTCACGTCACCCATTAGGGAGGTCATATTGACTAAAAGTTTAGTCGTGACCGAGGGTTGAATGCTTGGGCGGCAAAAGATGCCAGCCACAAAGATTGAGATTGAGAAAGGAAGGGTAATGCAGGTGACAAGGGCTTCATCGGTAGCTGGGATGGAGGTAGATAGGGTGGTAGTAAACTGCAGTGAGGACAGAATATACATGGCCACTCCCCCTCCATGACCCAATCAATCTTGTCTGGAGATGTAATTCCCAGGGATAGCAATGGCACTGTCAGGGGTGCTTTTTTTGAGCCATGTCTCGGTAATAATTAGGATGTCAGGGGTGTGTGAAATCATAAGAGTTTGTAGGAGATTGATTTTAGGTAGCAGGCTGCAGATGTTCAGGTGGAGGAGCTTCAACCCATTAAGGAGGGTTGTAGTGGAAGTGGGTTTGGAGACATGTTATTTGGGCAAGGAGTTAGGGTAGGAGAAGAAATAGGGCCAGGGTTGGGGTGGATGTTCCCTGATGAAAGAAGGAGAAGGGCAAATATGAAATAGTGAAGTTTAGGACTTTTGTAATTGGAGTAGGAAATACGTGAGGGAGGAGAATAGGGAGGGAAGGGTGGAGAGAAGGAGATAAGGAAACGAAGAAAGGCAAAGTGATTAGGAAGGGAAAACAGAGATGCTGGAGGGTAGCAGGGAGAGTGGGGTTTGCTTACAAGGGGAGCTGTGGGGGTGATTGACAGAATGAAGGAGGTATCTGGAAGGGAAGGGGGGAGAGAAGTGGCAATAGGTGTAGAGGGGGAGATTGGGATAAGGGTAAGAACCAGGAAGGGTTTGAATAGGAGGGAGATGGAAACCATTCTGGGTAGGGTAGTAGAGGTTTTGTACAGGCTTACAGATTCAGATCACACCATTGAATGTTAGGACGTTGATAATTTGCTTTAAGTATGAATGACCCAGGACTAGAAATGTTAAGGGAGAGCAGTGGGTTGAGGATTGCAACCTACACGTGTTGTTGCCCTCTAGTGGCTTTACAGTATAATCTGCAAATGGGAAAAAAAAAAAAAGCAACAAATCACTGACAGGCCAGTGCAGGTTACACAAATGCTGCTCTGCACTGAACTGCTCACAGAAGTGTGCAACTGAGTGAATTGGCAAGCAAAAAGATCAGGACTTTACTGCACAGCTGCTAAAGGAAGAAACATGCCATGCTTGCTGAAAGCTGCATCCAGCACTACTGGACTCAAAATCTAAACTGTTCCACCCAGCCTGGGCCTTGCCACCTGGCCCAGCCAGCTACTTCAAGCACAGAAACCATCATCGATGAGAGACTCACCTGGGGATCAGCCCCCTGCTCAACCATCTCGAACAGGAACGACACCTCAGTGATTCATGTGGGCCCTGCTTCTCCTGGCAAACCAGTCATCAACCTGCAGTCTCCATTTCATCTAGCCTGTGTCTCGTATTGGGTAGCGTGAGTAACAATTAGGGTAGCTCCCTGCAACAACTGCTAAATCTCAAGTGTTGTCATCTGATTGCATTGTTATTTTTCCTTTCATGAACTGAGCCTTCAGGCTCTGGATTACAAATTGTGTGTGGTTGTGCATGCCTTTTCTTTTCATCACAGGGCCCCAACCAGCTGCAATGCTGGCCTACCCTGGGCAACGTTCTAGGCTAGCCCACCTTACTTCCAACTGGGTACACAGAGTGTGTGACTGTGTAGGGACTAAAAGTGCATGCATAATTGCCTGACTAGATCAGTTTTCGAATCAAGTCAACTTGATTAGACCCCTTCCTTGTTCAATTCCCCAGAATAAATCAAATCTAACATTTTTTTGCATTTAATCTGACTGTGGTTCCAGTTTGTACTAAAGGCACTGTACTGTTGCTATTTGCTGTGCCCAACCTTGTTTTACAGGGGGTCTCCAGGGTTGAACTAGTGGAACCAGCCCTGGTGGTAAATGAAAACAGTGTGTGGAATTGTATGCTGAATAGGGGCTACTGTGAAAGTGTTTGTTGTATATTGTCTAGGCCACTAGAGGGGAAAGAGAGGGGTTACAGTGTCCCAGAGAGCTGTACCCAGGTTAGCCTTGTTACTAACAACCCTGTCCTCCAGGCGGAGGCACCCCTTTCAGTACCCAGGCCCCTTAACCTGCAACTAGCCATGCAGGCAGGGGTAGTAGCCCTTGGGATATCACCACCTAGGTGGTCTTGGAGGCACCGCTGGGATCTGTGCCTTCTAGTGGTCAGAAGTGGGTACTACAACCCCACACTCAAAAATTGTGGTAAAATGGAGGCACTCACTATGCCCAAGGTTAAACTTGCTCCCTACAAGCTGCTAGTGCACTGTATGATGGGGTGGAGCTAGGCAAAGGGGGTGGACCCCCGGCATGCTCTGTTATTAATGGACGTCCCCTTGGGGACTGATAATGCCACTATTGTGGAAGTGGTTGAATTAATTAAGTGTTCAGGGAAGGTTAAAGTAAGGGGAATGGCTTCTGACCTGTTTGATCAAACTATGGTGGCCCTACTCTCCTGCAGCCTGCCCATTGAACCAGAGAAGGTACCCTCTGTCATTTTGCCTGAAGGGTCCCAAAAAGGGGTGGAGCGTCATTCACTTACATAGTGACCTGGCTGCTGCTGGATGGTCCCTCTATGTAGAGGGGTTTAAAGATAATCTGTATAAACTGTTAGCCTCTGATGGGCACTCTGCTACACAGCTAGTATAAATGTTAAAGCTTTCTGAGGAGATCACTCCCGTGCAGTTCTCCCATAGCCTCTCCTTCCACCCCTACAGTTGCTTTCCCCATAGTGATGCCTACTGTACATTTGGACTCATACTGCAGACTTAGGCTCCTTTCAGGCACTCTCCTGGTGCCCGTGGGGGAGGATGATCTAGAAATGTGGATTGACTATGCCACCCCATTGGTCCAGGAATGGCAGTGTACTGAGGGGGGAAAAGAGGAAGAGAATCATGGAAAGCTTGAGGGGGCCTACTCTGGAGGCCATTTGTTTCCTGTGATCCACCAGCCCAGAGGCCACAGCTGCTGAGTACCTTTCTGCCCTGGAGGGGGTATTTGGTAGCACCGAGTCAGGAGATGACCTGATGTGGAAGTTTAAATATGCAAAACAGTGGGAGAATGAAAAATTGTCGCTGTTTATTACTTGAATTGAGTGAGCTTTGCAGCAGGCCCATCAGAAAGGAGTGAATTGGAGAGGGACGGGCTAGATCACATCTTAAAGTCAGCAAGGTACTCTAGCACGATGTTGTTGAAGCTTAAACTGCAAGACAAAAGAGGAAATCCCCCCAATATTGTGACCTAATGAAAGAGATTTGTGAGATTGAGAATGATGAAGAGGGATGGGAGCCCTATGTTGGGGCTGCCCACACCTGCCAGGCCCCTAAGAGAGGTGAGGAGACCAAACTTCAAAAGATGAGAGAACTGATCAAGGAGTTAACTGATCAAGAGTTAACTGAGTCAGTCAGAAAGCTGCTGAGGCAGCCAAAGAAGCTAATTCCTGTCCAGTCCCCCCCCAGTACAAAGAGGGAAGTCCTCCCAGGAGGGGTAGGGGTACACGTGGTTTCTTCTGAAACCCGGCCTGAAGACAGCCTATGGGAAGAGATACAAGAATTGAGAGCTGTGGTGGAAGACCTTCTCCGACTCCAAGCTACCCAAGACACTGACCCTTGGGGGAACTCAGAAAGTGAAGAGCACAAACCCCCAACCAGAGAGAGACCCAGAGACTCCCCCACTATGTTCAAGCAGGGCAGCAGCTCCTCTTCCCCTAGAGATGCTAAATAACCTGTTTTCTGTTACCACTGCGGAGAGGATGGGCACACCTGGTTCACCTGCCATTCACCTGAGAATATGAGAAAAGTTAGCATTAGGCTGCTGGCACTGATTCGATGGAGCAATGTACGGCCGCAAGATGGGGCTACCCAGAAAAGTTATTCATCCAAGGCAGCTGTAAAGCCGACGTCCAAGTCCAAGTCACCTGAGTGGTCTGAGGTGGTGGGCCTTTCAATAGAAACTACAGTGACGGTGAATGGTGTGTCTGCCAGGGCCGTGCTTGACAGTAGAGCTCAAGTAACCATTGTATTTCAACAGTGGTACTGGAACCATCTGCCTAATGTGCCCCTACAACCCTTGGAAGGTTTGCATTTGTGGGGGTTGAGTAAGGAGTCCTATCCGTACTCATGGGATATCAGGATCTGGCTATCATTCCCTACCACCTTGGCTGAGTTAGATGAACAAGTTGAGACACTTGTCCTAGTGTGTCCCCCCCACAGGACTGTATGATGGAGTTCCCTTGTTAATTGGGACAAATGCCCACATGTTTGGGAGATTAGCACAACTCTGCCATGAGAAACAAGGGCAATGGACTGGACGGGCCATAAGAATTCCAGCATTAAACAAAAGGGCTTATGACTTGCAACAGAAACCATATGAAGTGGACTGAGATGAACCAGTGGGGATAGTGTGGAAAAAGATCCTGACTCTTTGGTGTTGGCCCCCAATGCCAGTGTATGTTCCATGGAAAAGTCCGCCTAATAAGAGATGTAAAGAACAAAATATTGATGATAGATGCCCCTGGTGAAGGGAAGCTGCCAGAGGGGTTGATGGTTAAACCTAGTATACTACCTGCACGTGCCCATGCCTATGCCCACCATGTGAAGGTGCAAGTGAGAAACATATCGGTCAGGGAAGTTCATGTAAACCGGGGATGTACATTGGCTACAGTACACTGCACAGACACTGCAGTATTACCCAGTAACAAGTACTCTGGCAAAAGGGAGAAAGTGACCCCAGAATTATTTGACTTCAGTGATTCCCCCTTGTCTGCCGAATGGAAGACCCGAATTAGCAGGAAACTTGCTCAGAGAGACCAAGTGTTCTCACTAAAAGAGTGCGATGTGGGATATGTGTCCATGATGTTGAGCATAACATACGCCTGCATGATGACCAACCATTTCGAGAGAGGTCCCGACGCCTTGCCCCAATAGACATAGACGATGTTAGGAGGCACCTACAGGAAATGCTCACTGCTGGCATTATTCAAAAATCAAGAAGCTCATATGCATCCCACATTGTAGTGGTGCGTAAAAAGAATGGATCCATGATGATGTGTGTGGACTATCGGACCCTCAACTGACAGACTATCCCAGATCAAGACACCATGCCATGCATACAGAATGCCTTGGATTGGCTGAACAGGTGTCAGTGGTTCTCCGTACTGGATATCTGCAGTGGATATTATCAGATTCTGATGGCCCCGGGGGACTGTGAGAAAACAGCCTTCATCTGTTCTTTGGGGTTCTACAAATTACTGAGTGTGCCACAGGGGATTTCCAGGCCCCTGCCACCATGCCCCTGCCACCTTCCAGTGATTGATGGAACGTGTGGTGGGAGATATGAACTTGCTGGAATGTTTAGTGTACTTGGAAGATGTCATTGTTTTCAGACGTATGTTGGAGGAACATAAGACCAGACTGTTCAATGTCCTCGATCGTTTGGAAGAATTCAGCCTCAAGTTATCCATAGACAAGTGCCAGTTTTTCCAAACATTGGTGAAATATGTGGGACACATAGTGTCTGCGGAATGAATACAGACAGATTCCAGTAAAGTTGAAGCTTTTACCGCTTGGCCTCAGCCCAATAACCTAAAAGAGCCACAGCATTTCCTGGGGTTCTGCACCTACTACTGCAGGTTCATCAAAGACTATTCAAAGGTGATTCAACCGTTCCTTAACCTTACGCAAGGCTACCCTCCTACCAACTGCAAATACAAAAAGGGGGCTATCAAAGACCAAGAGAAAGCGTATTTTTGAACCGGTAAGCCTTTTGGGACTCAGTGAACACCTAAATGTGAAGCAGCATTCTTTGAAGTCATATACCACCTCACCCATGCCCCAGTCCTTGCCTATGCTGATCCTACCAAGCCCTATGTTCTGCATACAGATGCTAGTTTGCAGGGCCTTGGGGCTGTGCTGTATCAAGACTACAAAGATGGCTTGAGACCTGTAGCTTTCGCCAGTAGGAGCTTGACCCCATCAGAGTGTAACTATCCAGTCCACAAGTTAGAATTCTTCGCCCTAAAATGGGCCATAATTGACCAGTTTCATGAGTACCTCTATGGGGCAAAGATATCAGTGAAGACTGACAATAACCCACTGACCTATGTGCAAACTTCAGCTAAATTGGATGCCACTGGGCACCGTTGGCTCTCTGCCTTATTGACTTATGATTATGCTGTTGAATACACTAAACCACATTGATGCTGATGCCCTGTCATGAAGGCCAGCTTCTAAGAACAATTGAGTCAGATTGTCTGAACCTGACATCAAAGCATTATGCCAGAAGTCTGATAAAGATGAATAAATGTCTGCAGACACAGTAGACTGCCTAGTAGATTGCGTGGGCCCTCCTGATGCCTGCATACCGGCTGCCTATTGCCATCTCTCTGCTCTAGATATTAATGCACCACCTCAGTTTGATAATGACAGTATTCAGTCCGCTCAATCCCAAGATCCCATGATTCAACCAGCACTTGATGCCTTGCGTGTGGGAAAAGATGTGTCCAAGTTGCGTTCCCCTGACTTGCGCACTACTCTGTTGTTCAAGGAAGGCCCCAGGTTAAAGTTGCATGACCAGTTATTGTACAGAGAGACAATGGATCATTGTGGTAAAATAGACAAGCAACAGTTGGTTTTACCCACGGCTTTTAGACAGCTGGTACTGAGGTCCCTCCACAATTACATGGGGCACCTCGGTATTGACAGAACTCTTGACTTGGTATGATCCCGATTCTACTGGCCAAAGATGGGGCAGATGTCGAGCACCATGTAAAGACCTGCAGTCATTGCCTCCAGAGAAAAGCTCTGCCTCAAAAGGCTGCCCCTCTTGTCAATATCACTACCAGCACCCCTCTAGAATTGGTCTGCATAGACTTCTTGGGCTTAGAACCCAACCAAAAGAACATTGGCAATGTGTTGGTAGTTACTGATCATTTTACATGGTACGCACAAGCCACTATGGTGCCCCCCAGTGGATCCATTCTGACCAAGGCAGAGACTTTGAAAGTAGACTAATCAAAGAAATGCTCTCTCTGTGGAGGGGGGGTGCGGAAGTCAAGAACCACCCCATCACCCACAGGGGGACTGTCAGCCAGAACCCGTTAACCGCACCCTTCTAGACATGCTGAGCACCCTCCATCCAAAAGACAAGAATAAGTGGAGCCACCAGATTATCACCTTGGTACCGTGTACAATTGCACCAAAAGTGATGCTACTGGGTTTTCCCCCTACCGTTTCATGTTCAGGAGGGAGGCCCAACTGTCAGTTGATGTCTGCTTTGGTGTCTCTCCAGATGGGGTCCGAGCAGAAAACTACTTGCAGTATATACAGAAACTGAAATATTAGTTGAATCATTCCTATTAACTAGCTCAAACTATGGCTGCTAAGTGAAATCTCGTCAACAAAGAATGACATGATCGACGAGTATAAGCCCAGGAGTTGTTGCCCGGAGATAGGGTGCTACTACGCAATTTGGGACTGCATGGAAAACACAAAATTGCTGATAGATGGCATCTTCCCCATGTAGTAGTTGGTAAATTGGATGATCTGCCAGTGTACAAGGTGAGCCCAGAAAGTAATTCCAAAGCTGTTAAGACCATGCACCGTAATCACTTACTGCCCATCAGCCAAGTTATTATTGATGCTGAACCAACACCTGACACTCTTCCTGGGCCAGTGACTCATGCTGCTGCAAAGAGGAAACAGAGCCAACCTATCCATGTTGTTCCAGAACTAAGGCCTTCCCCTCAGCAGGCCCAGAGTGATAATGATGACTGTTCATCAGTTTCTGATGAGAGTTACTATGATAATGCTTATTATCCTTCATATGAACTGAGTCAGTTGTTTCAAGGAAATCCTCTGCAGGATTGTAGGGATGAAGCTGGGCCTTCAGAACTGCCTAACCCTCCAGCTTCTTCCATGGACCCAATGCCCTCTGAAAGTGAGGTACAAGTATCATGTCTGAGGTTGCGGACTCTCTGTGTCTTGTAGAACTGTTTGACTTGCCTGAAGAAGGGGCTGATTGTCTGAGTCCACCTGGTGACATACCAGAACTTGAAGAACAATATGAAAGTTTTGGCAGCATCCTTCAGTGCCGTAAAGCCTAATTGTGCCAGAGTCACCTCAGAATGAGCAACCTGGGCTCTCTTCAGAAGATAATAATGAGCACATTATTGTGGAAGCAAAGTCTGCAGAGACAGGAGCTGGTAGTGTTCCCAATCTGGACATTTCAACCAGTGCAGTGGCATCCCTCACTACAGGAGAAGAAATCAGTGCCAGTGTTGACCTCCCAGAGCCTGCATCTGTTCCCCCAGAAAATCTGGGTGACCTGTAAAGTTATTGCTATGTTTTAGTTATGATTCCCCTGGGATCCCTGTGGACTTGCCTCTCAATGTGGTCCATAAAGGTGTTTACGTTTCCAAGAGCTCACTGCTCAAACTTGAACTTGACTGCCACCTCCCGATTAATTGTTCTTCCTTCAGAACATGGCGTCCCTGTCCCATTTAGCCCCAAGTTAGCTGATAGGGAAGGGCCCCTTCTGCATTGTTTTCTGTACAAGAAGTTATAAAGTGAAGTCATAGGAAACTGTTCATAGCATGTTAATCATAATAGAATCAGTATAGAATGTATGAAACATGCATAAGTATTATCAATGAAGATATGGTATAGTGAAATATAGTGAAATGTATAGTAATGTGATACGTTTACGTTAACTGAGGTATCAGATATTATTCCCATAGTAAGCTGTAGTAACGTATGCTTCATATATATTTCTTCTTCAATACTGTGATGGTGTAGACTTGACGTGGATGCCAAGTTTTTCCAGGCAGAGAAGGGTGTAACCCCCCTACAAGTCGGAGTTCCCAAAAACCTTCCTTGGGTGTGCCTAAATGCCCTCTGCCAGGCTGGTGTCCTGTGTTTTAGCTGTTTAAAAAGAAATTGCATGACAGTGCCTGATCGCCTCTGTGCATGTCTCTTTAAGAGCTACCTATTTTGCAGTGTATAATTATTCTGGGTGGTGGCCAAGTGTGTCTAGGCTCGAGTCCCACCTGGGCTGCAGTGCCTTTGCTCCATTCTGCCATTGCTAATTGCACAGAGGGAGCCCTATTGAGAGCTATGACTGTTTGCTGAGTATTTTCTGTAGTAGTGATAATATTGTAGTTTGTTTAAACTACTTTCTTTTGCAACATGAACTTTCTGTATTGCACCACCATTTTGGTTTTGGACTTCCAGTCAGCACCAATCGGTACCTTTGGGGACTCCAAAATGGAGCCTGCCCCCAAGGGTCTTGTGGGAGCAAATTTCTGTAGGAATTGTAGTTTTTGCATTTTGGCGCCAGAACAGACCTGGAGGAGGAGCCCTTGCTTTGACAGACTGATGGATCAACCAACCAGAACCTTTTGGACCGAAGGGAAATTCTCAAGCTGCCTGCTGCAGTCAGTCTGGAGTTAGAGTTTGAAGAGTAAACAGCTTGAGTCATTCAAGCAGCTGCTTTTTGGCTTGTCTTCCTTCAGTCCCTTGAGAGGGGAATCCTTTGAAAGGCTTAGCAATCGGACCATATCCGAATTGGAGTGTGACAAAGCCACTGAAGAGTGACCAGATTTGAACCTGAAGAAGACCGAAGATTTGCTGTACACGACCGGCCTGTTAGGACATCCATTTACCACAGAATTCCCGGTTTTGCTGAGAGACACTGATATTGTGGCCGGACTACTTTCCGCATTGTATTATAGTGATTGCCTTACCATAAATGTGCTGTGTGCTGTTAGCAGGCCACAATTTGGTTCCCCACTGTGTAAATGTGCTACTCTTGCTGGAAGCTGCATCCAGCATTACCAGACTCAATATCAGAACTGTTCCACCCAGCCTGGGCCTTGCCACCTGGCCCAGTCAGCTACTTCAGGCAAAGAAACCATCATCGATGAGAGACTCGCCCGGGGATCAACCCCCTGCTCAACCATCTTGAACAGGAAAGACACTTCGGTGATTCGTGTGGGCCCTGCTTCTTCTGGCAAGCCAGTCATCAACCTGCAGTCTCCATTTCATCTAGCCTGTGTCTCATATTGGGTAGCGTGAGTAACAATCAGGGTAGCTCCCTGCAACAACTGCTAAATCTCAAGCATTGTCATCTGATTGCATTGTTGTTTATCCTTTCACAAACTGAGCCTTCAGGCTCTGGATTACAAATTGTGTGTGGTTGTGCATGCCTTTTCTTTTCATCACAGGGCCCAAACCAGCTGCAACGCTGGCCTACCCCGGGCAACATTCCAGGCTAGCCCACCTTACTTCTAACTGGGTACCCAGAGCATGTGACTGTGTAGGAACTAAAAAAGCATGCATAATTGCCTGACTAGATCAGTTTTCGAATCAAGTCAACTTGATTTGACCCCTTCCTTGTTCAATTCCCCTGAATAACTTAATGTTAGCTCAGTGGAAAATTTTTACAGTTTGGGGAGCTTATAAAGCTGCAATTAGAGGAAAAAAAATTTAAAGGTCAGTAGCGAGCGGATTGGTCCTGAACAGACTGGGTTCATTCCAGGCTGACATTCTAGTAGTCACCTTCATAAACTGGCTTACCTTTTTTCTGTGTCGGGAACTCCTACACCACTGTGGTGCTGGTGTCCCTTGAGACTGAAAAAGCTTTTGACAGGGTTTCTTGGGGGGATTCTTTCTGAAGCCTTATTTCAGTACAGGATTCCACACAAATTTATTGCTTGCATGAAACTTTTATACTTTCAGTCCTCTACCTGGATTTATTGTAATGGTTTTCTCTCTCCCTCCTTTCTCTTAAGACATGGCACTCACAATGGATGCCCATTATCCCCACTGTTATTCAATTTATATTTCGAGTCCCTGACCCATACCATCAAGAGACACTCACGCATTTATGGGACCTCAGTGGCTGGTCACTCATACATTATTTCAATCTATGTGGATGATATATTACTTCATCTGCAACATCCCTCAATTTCCCTTTATGCAGTGTTTGAGGTTTTCAGGGTATTTGGCCCTATTTGGAGATATAAATTAAATCTCGATATAATGGTCATCATGCCCATTAATTCTTTTACATACAAATCTGAGATCATGGGGTGGGGTGGCTCTTGGGAGTTAGATAGGTTAAACAACTTGGGAACCAGACTGTACAGAACTGCCCACACTATGATTAAATTCACCTTTACTCATTTGTTGTCCACCTTGAAACAGGATTTGAGATGACGGCTTAAACGTTCCTTAATTTTGAGGGTTCGTATAAATGTTGTGAAAATGAACATTCTTCCTCGTCTTCTCTATCCTGTTAGAGAATGACTGGGTATTCTTAGTATACTTTTTAAGAAGTGGTTCGCTTTCTGCACAGTCTGATATCTGATTTTTGGGGGTGGGGAGTCCACGGAGAGCTTAGGTCAAACTTGTACCTGGTAAAAAATTGGGACGGCTTAACTTACCCAACTTTTTTCTTTACTATTTAGCTTGCCATGCTTCCTAGTTTTTATGATGGACCCGGCCTCTGAATTGGAGGACCGAATAGACCATTTTCTGGCTTACCAAGTTATTGAAATGACTCTGGCTAAATTGCATCATCTTGACCTTGGTTCCCTTATGAGTTATACACCGTGGAGGCTTCTGGCCAAGCTGAGGGATTCTCCCATTGGTACGTTGGGCAGGGCTGGCCAATAACTCCATACCTTTCTGGGCACTACCCCTTCACATGACTGGTCCAAGTCAGTTAGATATAATCTTATTTTTTGCATTTGTGATAAACCTATTGGATCTGCCTTTCTTCCAAGCATTCAGTTGGGTTCCCTTTTATCATTTTGTGCAGAATGGGAGATTTTTACGATCTGAACTTTTAAAATCATTTGCGTTAGCCGACCCGGCGCGGCGGATTAGTTCCATGTCACGATGCGGCCGGGTTCGGGAATGGACTCGGGTTGCTGGAGGGCCGGCCGAGGGGAGAAGGATAGAGCATCCTAGGGACTGCTCTCCTTCTCCGCGGGGAGGGTGAGGAAGTGTCCGGAGCTCGGTTGACCCCTGGTGGAGGCCAGGAGTCTCGTAGCTGCTGGCACAGGTACGTACTAGAGGCGGGGCAGGACGCTTCGCATCATTGCACGACCCCGCCTCCCTTGAAAAACAGAAAAATGGATGAAGCTGCCGGCAGCCCTAAATGAAGCTCACCATGGCTTCAATTAGCCCCCCCAGGCCAGCCCTTCGACCTAGCCCGATGACTGCGGCATGCAGCCAGAGTGCCGCGGCCCCACCGTGGAGGGTAAGCCATGGGTATCGAAGGGCTCGAGGCCGATATGGGGGGGTGGAAGTCAGTGGTTCGTGACTGGGCTGATAATAATGGGCTACCGGCAGTAGGGTAGGTGGAGAAAAAGAATAATTAAAAAAAAAAAAATCATTTTGCGTTAACTGATACGGCAATTTTCGCCTACACGCAGCTGCAACATGTTTTTCACAAGATCTTGAGTCCTTCCCCATGGTCTTCTCGGACGACAGAAGTTTGGGATGAGCTAAGTTTAGATGCTATACAATCTCATGCCATTTCTCATCTTTATAAGAGGCTGTGACTTCATCTAGTTTAAAATTAGATGTTGGACTCTCTCACTGGACTTCTATATTTGGGGACCTGGATGACCAGGGCCATAAACTAATAGTTTGGGAAAATTTACATTGTATTTTTAAATTTGGTGGGCTTAAATTGTCTCAATATAAGTTACTTTGCAATATGTATTATACTCTGGATAGGTTAGTCAAAATTGAGTTACTTGATAATGCCATATCTAATAAATGTAAGTTGGTTAGGGGAACCCTCAAGCACATTTTTTTTATTTATTTATTTTATTTAACAAACTTTAGGATTACAACCTTTGAGTCAGGGACTCATTTACAAAGGCTCCATGTCAGAAAAAAACAAATACAAATCTTAATACATATAGACATAGAATGGCAGCTAAAGGTTACCATTTTTTGTTCTACAATATTGCAGAATGAAGATCAGCTATACATTGCATTGAATATGTTACCAAGAGCAGTATTTTACAGTTTTCAAGAGAACAATAAGTTTGCTGATAGACGGAGGGAGTAATAGGTTTGATTTTTACAGCAAAGTAGAGAATTAGACAGATATCTTGTGAGTGCAGCCAAAGGAGGCATTGTTAATAGGTAATGTTTGGTAAACATCTGTACACTGAAATACTCCCCCTGAAAGTGACAGCTGCATGTTATTTCTTGTAGATGTATGAAAAAGAAATCATCTGTTTAGGACTTTGTCCCCCCCTTCTGTCGTCAACTGTTTTCTTGGTTGGGAGCTGCTCTTCAGTTTCATATGCTCCCCTGGCGGTTCTCGGAATGAGTTTTATATGGCCTCTTGGTGCTCACAAGAGTATTGCTTCCTAAAACGAGTCCTCCTTTGGTACCGAGTGAGCTGCAACTCAGAACGAAGGTAGCAGGTCTCTCCAAGAATAAATTCACGACTCAAGCTTTACTGTCAGCTCTCCAGTACGGGTTCCAGTCCCAACTTTTCAAACGGGAGAGGCTGTCCCAAGGTTTCCAAGACAGGTTCTAGTCTTGCAGTGTCTCAGAGTCATTAAATGTTAAGTCGCCAGTGCTCCTCAAGCCTGGGAGTCTCTCATTCTTAGTGACATAAAACGAGTCTTCCTCCGGTCTACCTGTGACAGCAAGATCTATGACCCAAAGCATGCTACCAGCACATGAACACCAGGATCCAAAGGAGTGCTCTGACTCACTGTCTCTGTCCCCAACCCCACTACTGGGCACTTTCAGTTGCTTGCCGATCACCGCATGCCGGGCTGTGCAATCCACACCTTTTACTTCTTCAACCACTTTAGCCACTAATGGGTTAGGAACTGCCTTTCTGGCCATGATCTCCTCTCCACACTTGGGAAAGCGGCATGTCACTTAACTTCCTTGTGCTCCCAGGTCGCAACTGTTAAAAAGCTTTCAGCTTAGTGTGTCTCTCCTGCTTTTAAAAAAAAAAAAAAACATGATAAAATCTGGTCCTTTTGGTAAAATATAAAGGACCGTTTTCACCCTCTGTTGGGCTTGCAGGATGCCTTTACACCTTTACTGTGCTTGACAAATTTGGGTTGGAGCAACTTGTGGGGCAGCAGCATTTTCATGTGGCCTTGTTTATAGCTGTAGCTAAAAGAATTATAACGAGACATTGGCTTGATGACTCTTTCCCTACATGCAAAGAATGGTTAGTGACTATGTTTGATGCTTTGCACATGTAACATATGATTTCCAACTTGCAAAACTGTGGAAAGATTTATCTTGCCCATTAGCAAACATTCCATACTCTTGTACTATTACAATAGGCACTTGTTAGCTTAAGGGCTTCCCCTTCGTTAATGTTTCTTCATACGTGTTACTTTGTACCATTAGTTTGGACTGGCATATCTCTTGACTCATTAAGTAGCTTCCATATTGTTCTTATACTTCATTCTGTTCCTTTTTCTTTCCTCTAGGGGTTTTTCTTTTGGTTTTCATGTCTTTTCTGGTTATTTGCCTCTTCTTTTTCATTTTTTCTCCTCCTGTTTACTTTTTTGCTTATTTTATTTTTAGCTTTATAACATACATACTGTCCTGGCTAGTTGCTCTTTAGATTTGTTCAAGATTGAATACTTCACTTTAACTACTGTATATTCACAGAATTATATCACTAGATGATAGTTTTTGCATTTTTTCTTCCTTTTTACAGAACTTGTTCATATTGTCATTCCTGTAGCAACATTTTCATTTGTGGTGACCTTGTTCCTTTTTCCCATTGTTTCTTATGATCTGTTTCCTTGTCAAGTTGGCTTTATTTACATTGGTGTGATTCTATTTCTTGAATTGTTAATGAAGTTTACTTGGTTCAAAAAATGTGCGAGTATTATATAAGCAATGAAACTTTTTCTTTCAGTCCCCTTTTGTGCAGTCCATACAGTACTTGTTATTTTGCCTAAACACCAAATACATACTATAATGAAATACCATTTGGATGTAGACATATGCTGCTTGAAGAGTATGGGACTATGAAAGCAGAACTGTATTACAGTACAGTATAAAGCACATGAACAGGATACACTTACTATAAACAGAGGTCTCTAACTACATGCATTATGTTGTAATATAATGGCATAACATAATGGTCACATGTCTCCACATTGTGTGTTATGAAACCAGTGCCCCAACTGAGTCTGTATTTTTAGAAGCTGAAGTTCACATGTCCTTTTTCCTGTTTGCTTTTATATGTGACTTCAAGTGACTGAATTTGAGGTGTCAATCAATGAATGTATACCATATACAGTACACACTCCTTGACAGCTCAATCAGTGCCGGCCATACTGTGGAGAGGGGGGCTATGTTGATCACTGGCTTGGGTTCTTGATGGGGGAGCAGGGTGATGAGACACTACCTGCTGAGGTGGGGGTTGGGGTCCACAAGACACAAGGCAAGGGGCCTTTGCTATGTTACAGGTGATCAGGGATGGGGAGGGGCTGCTAGATCCCAGAGAATGTGTGTTACCTAGATTCCAGGGAATTGGGTAGGGAAGGGGCCACTGGACACCATGGTATAGTCCAGTACATTGGGCATGGGTGCAGGTGGGGGGAGGGAATCTTCTGTTTCATGCAAGAGCTGGTGATCAGCAATTAGGGGAGCCACTAGCACCAGGAAGAATGTTTTGTTTACTTGTGCCAGTGATCTGCAATCATAGTGGGGCCACTAGCACCAGGGAAAATGTTTTGTTTACTTGTGCCAGTGATCTGCAATCACAGTGGGGCCACTAGCACCAGGGAGAATGTTTTGTTTACTCAAGCCATTGATCTGCAATCATAGTGGGGCCACTAGCACCAGGGAGAATGTTTTGTTTACTTGTGCCAGTGATCTGCAATCACAGTGGGGCCACTAGCACCAGGGAAAATGTTTTGTTTATTTGCACCAGTGATCTGCAATCATAGTGGGGCCACTAGCACCAGGGAGAATGTTTTATTTACTCAAGCCAGTGATCTGTGATCACAGAGGGGCAACTAGCACCAGGGACAATGTTTTGTTTATTTGTAGCAGTGATCTGTGATCACAGTGGGGCCACTAGCACCAGGGACAATGTTTTGTTTACTCGGGCTGGCAATCTGCAATCACAGGGGGGCCACTAGCACCAGGTAAACTGTTTTTTGTTTTACTCAGGTCAGCAATAGACAACTGGTGGGGGTGTAAACATACTAACAAGGGGCTGCCTCTGCAGCAGGGGATAATGGTGTGTGCGAAACTGGCTGCAACATATGTAAATGAGCCCATATTGGGCATGCAAATGGCCACCTAGTGCCTTGCATGCCCAATGGGGTCATTTGCATGTCTGCCTTTGTGAATTGGGAATAGCACTCTCATGCGATTCATTGTGTGTCCATACTCCTGGCTATATGTTGGGGTGGCATTTGTGGGGTAGTGTTAGTGGTACTGGTTTACTGCTGCCTCAGCCTAGCCCTATTCACAGTAGGATAGCGTGGTGTGCTATCTGACTGTGAATAACAATTTTGGACACCTGGGCAAACGCAAAGCACAATACAAAATGTAATGCTCTACTTTGTGATTTCTTGTGAATCTAGCCCCTGGTTTCTTAGTCTTGCTTGATCTGAGTTTGTTTCAGATCAGTGCAGTATGTTGATGTGCTTGTATGTTTGCAGTTTTTAAATGGTGGGTCAGGGAGTATCATTCTCAGTTTACTGTCTTTTCTGAGCATGGTTTCAAGTTAATTTGTAATGTTCTGGGGGTTTAATAGTATGGAGCTACATGTAACAATAAGAGATATACTGTATTGTCTGGTATGTGTCTGTCTTTGTGTAACAGTAAGGTTTTCTCATGGTATTTTTCTTCACATTTCATGTCAATGTTATGGTCCTGATTGAATGTTTCTTTTCTTACAAACTGATAGTTTTATCCTAAGCTTATACTAAAAAAGAGTTTTCAGAATTATTCAAGCTTGGCTGTATCCTGTGAAAAATCCCTGATTCCTATGTTTTAAGTCATCGTTTTGAGTGCCTAGTTACAGTAAGCTTTAGGGGACCATGTAATCAAGGGATAGGGTCTGGGGTGTTAACAAAAACTTAGGTCTTAAGTCTAACCAACAGAAATACAGGAAACTGAGATATGCATGCAAAATGGATTTGAAAGTGACTAAGAGAAAGTTCTTAAGGCACCTACAGGAGAAAAACCTGTCACACCCAAAATGGTTCTAGTCTCAGATAAACAGTCTACTATGGGGCAGCAATAGCATAGCATCGCTGGTGGGCAACGACAGCAATGGGTAGGGTGGTAGGCTGCAACAACTGCAGTGCACCAATCTTTCTAAAAATTGCCTGGAGTGTGGGAGGATGTTTAGTGTGCAACCACATAGAAAAACTTAGAAAGGAGATTGAGGGTCTGCAGGAGGAACTAAGACAGGCAAGGCAGATTGGCGGTGGGTTTAGCCCAATACTGGAGGGAGGAAGAAGGGGAGATGAGGGAGGATGATTTAAGCCAACAGTGGTGAGGAGAGGGTCAGAAGAAGGGAAGCAGAGACAAAGGGGCTCAGGCCAGGAAGAATGATTGCTGGGGAAACCAGGTCAGGAGACAAAAGACAAATGGAAGGAGGAGATAGGGACTTGTGAGAGGAGGCAAAGAAGTGGCAAAAGTCATGGAGTGGAAAGGAGAGAACAGATTACTATGAAGAGAGAGGGAGCGGGCATTTGTGAAGGGTCTTCAGAAAATAGTTTTGCACTGCTAGAGAGGAAGATGGTGGAGGAGGGAAATGATGAAATTAGAGGAGTAATTGATAAATGCCTGGACCAAACTGGAGTGGGGGAAGTTCTGCTGGGAGAATTGAAACAGGGGTAAAAGGGGGAAATAATGTGCAGGAGGAAGAAGAGGAGCTGGAAATAAGAGAGGGAGCTGAATGGAAGCAAGCAGGGAGTAAGAGGGGTGGAATCTTAGTGCTGGGGGACTCAATACTAAGAGGAGTCAGGTGGGGTAGCAAGGGGGCAAGGCATAGTCGCATTTGGGTGGCGGCCATGCCAGGAATGACAGCGGAAAGGGTGGGACAATCTGTTCTGAAATATGCTAGAAGGGATAGGGACAAGCCTCATTTAATTATACATCTTGGGACAAATGAGCTGGCTCACAAGACAGTAGATACAGTCCAGAGGAGGTTTGAGGAACTAGCACAATTATGTGAGGGGGCAGGAAGATCAGTAACTTTTTCAGAGATACTTCCGGTGCCAAAGGCAAGCACAACAAGAATGCTGAGAATAGAGGAATTTAACGGATGGCTAAGAACCTGGTGTTGTGCTAAAGGGTATGGGCTGTTGGGGGTGGGGAGGGACCTGGGAGGACAGTAGTCTCTATGCCAAGGACAGACTACACTTGAGTGAGGAGAGAAAGAAAGTGTTGAAACAGAGGATGGAGGAGTCATAGAGGAAGTTGGGAATTTAAACTAGGAGTGGGGGTGGCAGTTGGGAAGAGATTTGCAGAGACCACAGGTTGGGAAACCATATGAGCTTACCCCCCATAACAGTGACAAAGGACAAATGGCAAGTACTGTTGGTGATGCTAGGAAAGGAGGGCAGGATGGGAGGAGGGAAAAGGGTGGAAGGTGGTTACTCTTAATGCTAGGAGCCTTGGGAGGAAAACTGCAGAGTTACAGGTTCTCATGGCAGAGGGAGAGGTGGACATTGCAGCCATCACAGAAACATGGGCCACCCAATACAATGACTGGGACCTGTCTGTACCAGGGTACAGGTTATTTCGTAGGGACAGGGTGATTGGGAAAGGAGGGGGGTGGCACTATATGTGAAGGAAGGACTGAAGTGTGTAAGGGAGGAAGGGGAGGAGGGTAGTACAGAGTCACTTTGGGTGCAAATCCATGATTCCAAGAATAGGATTCTTAGAATGGGAGTGGTGTACAGGCCACCATCTCAGATGGAGGAGTTAGACAGGAAACTAGTGGGACAGATCAGGAGGACCTGCGAGAAGGGTAATGTGGTGATTGTGGGGGACTTCAACATGCCAGGAGTGGACTGGAGCACAACAACAACCAGGAACAGAAGGGAGCAGGTACTGCTGGATGCCTTCCAGGACAGCTTCCTGCTGCAAATGGTCAGTGAACCAACCAGGTTAGGGAATACCCTTGACCTTGTGCTGGCAAATGGGGACTTTGTGAGAGAACTTACAGTGGAGGAACCGCTGTCAGGGAGTGACCACCACTCAGTATGGCTCACATTGGATATGGGCAAGGAATGAGTGGAATCTGGCACAAGAGTGCTTGACTTCAGGAGGGCCAACTTTGGGAGGATGGGGGAATTGGTAAAAGGGTACCTGGCCAGAATTCAATCTAGTATGGACACTAACCAGAGGTGGGAGCTCATAAAGCTGGGGATAGTGGAGGCAACCAAAACCTGTTGCAAAGCCCAGAGCAAGAAGGGCTAGGCTAAGAAACCAAGCTGGTTGAGCAAGAAGGTCATGGAA
Organism: Neoceratodus forsteri; assembly: GCA_016271365.2. Lineage (NCBI taxonomy): Eukaryota > Metazoa > Chordata > Ceratodontiformes > Ceratodontidae > Neoceratodus > Neoceratodus forsteri. The sequence continues at coordinate 43,587,979 of CM028137.1, forward strand.
AAGGTAAGGAGGAAAGAGCTGCCTTTAGGAAGTACAAGAAAACAGGGAGGGGGAGGACAGGGAGGAGTACTTGACAGAATCGAAGGAGGTGACAAGGGCAGTAAGGGAGCCAAAGCATCTACGGAACTCAGGCTGGCACAAGGCATTAAGAAGGGGGAGAAGGACTTCTTTAAGTACATCAGGGAGAAAAGGAGCTGTAAGGACCACATAGTAAGGATAAGGAAGGAGGGGATTGGGTGGAAACAGGGTGATATGCTGAAGCATTAAATGAGTACTTCTGCTCAGTATTTACTAAAGAGAAGAGGGGGTGACACCTCAGGTGGGAGAAATGGCAGAAGCAGGGGAAGTGGTGACAGATGGGGAAATCATGGAGGGCAGAGTTCGAGAGGGTTTGAAGGCACTGAGGGTGGACAAGCGCCAGGCCCAGATGGCATCCACCCCAGGGTACTGAAGGAGCTGGCAGAGGTCCTTGCAGGACCTTTGGCAGACCTATTTAATGCCTCACTACATTTGGGGTGTGTACCTCAGGACTGGAGGATGGCTCATGTGGTGCCCCTCCACAAGAGTGGCCCCAAGGATGAACCGGGAAACTACAGACCAGTGAGCCTCACATCCATCGTGGGTAAGCTAATGGAGACTATCCTGAAGGAGATGCTGGTGGCCCTCCTAGAGGCCAAAGGACTACAGGACAGCAGACAGCATGGCTTCATGTGTGGCAGATCCTGCCAAACTTACCTGGTCGAGTTCTATGACTGGGTAACTAGGCAACTGGACAGGGGCCATGCAGTGGATGTCCTGTATCTGGACTTCAGTAAGGCATTCGACTCGGTGCCGCATGGAAGGCTGGGAAGGAAGTTAGTAGGCACAGGGGCAGGTGCAAATCTGGTGAGCTGGGTAGAGAGCTGGCTTCAGGGAAGGCAACAGAGGGTGGTGGTGGGTGGGGAGCTCTCACACCCAAGGGCAGTGATGAGCGGTGTTCCACAGGGCTTGGTGTTGGGACCAGTGTTGTTTGGGATATTCATTGCAGACATATCATGGGACATCAAGAGCAGGATCAGTCTGTTTGCTGATGATACCAATGTAGGCGCGGTGGTGGATGACCTAGGGGGAATGGCAGGGGTTGCAGGATGATCTGGAAAAACTTGAAACCTGGTCAGACACCTGGCAACTGGGGTTTAATGCCAAAAAGTGCAAGGTGCTGCATTTTGGGATGAAGAACCCAAGGAGGAGTTACCAGCTGGGAGGAGTGCAGCTAGCCCAGACAGAGGAGGAGAAGGATCTGGGTGTGCTCATCACAGGGTCAATGAACAACTCAGCACAATGTAGGAAGGCAGCTGCAAAGGCGAACAAAATGCTGGGTTGTATTGCAAGGGATATATCCTCAAGGAGGGAGGAGGTGATTCTGCCACTATATAGGTCATTAGTTAGACCACACCTGGAGTACTGCGTGCAGTACTGGCGTCCGTATCTGAAGAGGGACATTGTCACTGGATGGGGTACAGCGAGGCTTAAAAGATGATCAAGGGCTGGGGACTTATCATACGAGAGGAGGTTGAAGGAGTTGAACATGTACTCACTGGAGGAGAGGAGGGACAGGGGTGACATGATTGAAACCTTTAAATACATGAAAGGAATAAACAAGACGGGTACAGAGGGGCTGTTCAAAGTAAGGGAGGGAGGGGGCCACCAGGGGCCATGATATGAGACTGGAGGGAGGAAGGTTCAGGAGGGAGATGAGGAGACACTTTTTTACAAAGAGGGTGGTGGCTGGGTGGAATGCGTTACCTGCAGAAGTGGTATCCAGTAGAACAGTGGACTGCTTCAAAAGGGATGGTACAGGACAAGGGGGAGGGTTAATGAGGGGGAAGGGTGGAAGGGAGGGGCAGCTGCAGAATAAGGGGTGCTAGCTGCACATTTGAGCAGACTTGATAGACCTCTAGGCCTTTATCTGCTGGCAAATTTCGTATGTTCGTATGTTCGTAGAGTGCAATATTGTGGTGGAAGGCACAATCTACCAAGACTCTATGGCTATCGTTAGTGGTTTCAACAAATCTTTCACTGACCTGGACAGGTTCAAACCCCACTCACCAGAGTTCCATTTCCTCTCCTTGACCAGACTAATTCTGAATGCCAGGACCCAGATTTCCATTTTAGACTGATAAAAAGGAAAGAGGTATTTCACCCCCTGAACTGTCTAATGGCTGTAGGTTCAGTAGGTCATGACATTATTGAACCTACACTCCTCCAGATTGTTGCTCCTGTCATCACCTCCCCTGTGGCTATGCTGTTTAATAAATCCCTTATTGAAGAAAGAGTCCCTGAAACCTGGAAAGTGGCTCCAGTGATTCCCCTGCATAATGGTGGCCTCAGGAAACATATTGAAAACTATTGACCTATTTCCTTACTGTGCTCCCTGACCAAAATCCTGGAAAGAATAAACCAGCTGCAGGATTACCTTAAACTGCACCACCAGCTCACTGACAGTCAGCATGGTTTCAGGAAACAGCATGGCACAAATAATGCCTTGCATAGGCTGTCAACAGATACGTTTGAGGCCATGGACAGCAAGCTTGCAATAGATGCTATTTTCATACAGCTCACTAAGGCCTTCAAGCTAGTGAACCATAACCTGTTGTTAGCTAAACTTATGGTCTTGGGTCTAAATAGCCTATCCTGTCTCTGGTTCTCTTGCTACCTATTAAACAGATACCAACTGGCAAAGTGGAAAGGTGCTTAATCCAAAAAAATGCTTATAACCGATGGCGTTCCACAGGGCTCCATGCTGAGCCCACTGCTATTTTTCCTAATTTTCAACAATCTTCCCACAAACTGTGGTAGGGCTATTGTTTGGCTCTATGCAGATGATGCCATTTTGTAAAGGTGCTCCAGGGATACTGCCCAGCTTGGCTGTCAACCCACTGGTGACTTTTGTGAACTAGAAAACTGGTTTCTGGAAAACAGACTAGTTCTTAAGACAAACAAAAGCCATCTTATTCAGCTCCTGATAGCTTGGCACTGCCTGGGGACATCTGTTACTCATAAATACATCCATCAGTGCACCCACTGAGGTGGTTGTCTCTGTTAAGTACCTTTGTGTGCACTTAGACTATGAAATCACATTTAAATGCCATGTTGAACATACCACCAAGTCACTACACCAGAAAACTGAGCTGCTCTATTGTCTGAGTAGCTATTTGACCAGTGATTCAAGACAATCCATTGCCAAAACTATACTACTACTAGCACTAATGTATGGTGGCCTTCTCCTGCAGTTCCTCAGAGCCTCAGAAGTTAACCAGCTAATGTTCTTGTACAATACAATATGCCAGTTTGCTGCTGGCATCCCATTAAGGGCACATCACTGTGAGGTCTTCCAGCACTCCCTTAACTAGCCCACTCTACAAGGGAGGTTTAGATAGCCCCTATATTGCCTTGCCCACAAAATTATCCACAGTGCATCCCCTCCCCATAGCCTTAGGGATGTTCTAGTGAAAATAAAACATGCAGGAGAACACTTTCAGTAGGTCCTCCAGTCACACTCTCCTAGAGGTTCCATGGACAAGGTCTTCTGCAGGAGTGTGAACCTTTACCCACTCTGCCCCCTCAGCCTGGAATGCCCTCCCTGCTGTACTCCAAGAGTGCTCATCCTTCAGTGGCTTCAAAAAAGGGCTGAAGGTATTTTTCCTTGAGTGCAGCCTGTATTTTTATTTATGCTAAAAGGTTGCATTATGGAGAGATGCTTCGAAGTTTTAGTATGCCTAGGAAGTTAATGCGAAGTGCATAACTTCTAATTCATGTATAATTATGCAAAGTTTCCCTTAAAAGGTCAAAATTCACCTTTAATGGACTTTACATTATGGACGTTGCGTTAACTTCGGGTTACATTTTGAGAAGGTGAAGTTTGTGAGAAACAGCCCACAGATCACATGTCTGACTGTCTTCAGGTCACATGAAGCAGGGAGGAAGTGAATCAGGCTTAACTTAGACCTTCTGTTTGCTAGATGAGGAGATGTGTGGAGCTGACTGTCTAGTGCATCTGTATGTGTGGAGTAATAGTTTTGAAAGAAGTTTAGTGCTTTTGATCCTTTTTTTGTCATCATCCTGACTTTATTTTAAACCTCTTTCATCCAACTGCCCCTTTTTATTTTGTATCTGATTCTGTTACTCTGTTTTCATTTTTGTTTATTTCTTAATACTTCTACTAATTTTTGTTCCAAATAAAGAAAGGTGGGGTTCCTGCTGAAAGGCATGGCCCAAGGATGTGTGGTGATGTGAGGCAAACTATTTGCCTCAACTGTGGGAACTTGTTCCCCTCCAATGCTCCCCTCCCTGAAAATGCTGTTTCCACTGGCAGTGGAAGTGATGTTCCAGAAGTATCAGCAGCAGCAACAGCTGCTTTTGATGTTAGTGGTGCAGCCAAGCAGCACCGGTGGCTAGTAATGACCCACCACAGCAGACCAAGAAGCAACAACAGCAGTAGCAGCAGGAACAACAACAACAGCAGCTGGAGGAAGAACAACAACAGCAGCAGCAGCTCGTTCCCCCCACAACTGTAGAGCAGCCTAGTACATCTGGGCCCCCCCACTGCCTGTGCCTGGTCCAGTGTCTTGTGATAATCGTGACTATATTTCATCAACTACAAAATAGTGCATTTGGAATAGCCAGTGTAACATCTGCGACGTATGCACAATAGCGGCTCATCAATAATAGCACCAGTCCTTGCCAAAATAGTAATCAAAATAGCGAGCATTATTTAATAGTAGCTAACTGTCTGAATATGACTACAAATGATGTCACTTGCCTTCACTGAATCCACTACTATGCATTACTCCTTTTGAACCAGCTGCACTGGTTGAAGTGCAGGGGTTTGTGTGGCAGTTTGCTACATGCATTGCTATTTGCTCAAACATTTCAGCAATAAACTGCCTGGAAATAAACTGCTTAATTTTGAGTTTCATTGAAAGTTTGCTGAAATGCCTGGTAAGTGCTTCACTATCCTGGACTTGCACTAATTGATTGGGCTAGTTATCCTCGTGGAGCACTGAGTTAAGTCTGCTGTGCACATCTGTTCTCTGGATCTCTTATCATATAGCAGTTGTACCTGTTTACACACATAGGAAAATAACACTTGTGGAGACTAGTATTGTTTTTGTAAAACCCAACAATATTGTGCTCCTGAGTCTCAAGGACACCATTACAGGTACCACCGGGACAGTAAGGACCGGTAAATGAATTATAAATGAAGTGCACAACACTTTCCAACTTGTTTCTGCTGTGGCTTTATGCATCCACAACACGGTCTCTATTATTTCGCAGCGGCAAATTTGAACAACGCTAAATTATACAGTTGTTGAGAATTCAGTCACCATTGTAAAGGCGCGATATTGCTTTTCGCAATTATGAAGTCGTGATTTTTATATAGAATCGCCTGGTCCTCCACGTAGCTCGGCAGTGTAGCATTTTTTCATCACACTGCCAAGTGACCTGACTGTGGTGAGATGCAAGACCTGTAGCATGATGGTGCATTGTGGTCACAAGGGTACCCATTTTGGAACAAGTGGACAGAGGTCACTCTTGACTGTGCACCACCATGCAGAGTGGGAGGCCAAGGTGGCTGAACTAGCAGCAACCACTCCTGTAGTCAAGGGTGCAGTGCAAGAGGTGGCAGCACAGCATCAGCCTGTACAGCATCGAAAGCGCATCAGAAGGGAGAGTGTTGAACAAGTGGTAGCTCCCCCAGCTGCATGCGAGCATGACCCTTCTGAAATTCCAGCCACACTGGGTGATCTTGCCATTCTATGGAGTGAGGTTGACCACCTAGGTAACATTGTCTACACAATGTGCCAGCAGTTGGATCGAATGGAGGGTCAGCAATTGTAAATCATTGCTATTCTCCAAATTCTAACTGGTAAGACTCAGAACCAGGCCCAGTGGTCTCTTTGATTTCTTTCTTAACATGTAGTGTGTGTTCTGTCTTTATTTGTCCTCACTTACTCCCCCCCAAAAATATTAAAAACATGCCCAAAAAAATTATAAAAGGAAAAACAAAAAGAAATCCTGTCCTGCTCTTTCCTTCTTTTCCTACTTAATTATCTTTTTACATACAGAAAAAGTATGTAATTTTATTTTGCATTAATGTTTTCTTCCTTTTGTATTGTGCTAAAGCAGTATTGCTATAATATGGTAACAATTTTGACCTATACTGTTTTATTCAATGTTCAATTGTCCCTTATCTACTGAGTTGTATGATACCCTTCCTTCCACAATTAATTTAATTCTGCATTATAAAACAGGCATTAATGAAAGGTCAAATGACGACTTGCCAATGGGCAGAAAGTGACACCTGACCATTCATTAATGCCCCGGTAGACCAACAGTTGGCATGCCAATTGTAAAAAACCTTTGAATTTTTACTTATTACAGTTAACTAGCCTGTTTTATAAGTGCAATAACCCTTCACAGCCCATGGGTGTATCATGGCATTAATGCACTTCCCGGCTGGTTGAAGTCACTAGGGCAAGCCCTCGTGCCTCAGTCACAATGCACCTGGGGCGTACATTAATGTCCCGATACACCCATGGTCTGTCGTGGGTTATAGTGTTCTTACTCCCTATTTTTAGATATGAAATCATAAAAGGAGTGCTCCTTTTGTTCAGAGCTGGTTTTCATCAGTATATCCAGCTGTTTTTGAACACCTACTGCTCCATACGTCATGGTGGTGGACCGCTGCCTGCTGGATTGCATGCTAGTTCATTTTAGTCACAACATAAATGATTTTAAATTATAGATGTACAAAAACAGGTGGGAATACTGATGAAAACTGGCTGCAAGCTAAGTTAAAAGGAGCTCTCTGTTTACTATTTCAGATGTGAAAAAAGGAGTACAGCAGCCGAAAATTGTGAAAAGAAGGGTATCATATAGACAAGTCAGCAGATAAGTACCAACTGAAAATAGAATACTAAAGTATAGGTAAAATTGTCACCTAATTATTGCACTGCTGCTGTACTTGTCATGCTATATTACTTTTTGCTACTGTTGACTGTGTTACGTTTTCTTAGCACACCCATAACTACAATCAAAATACCCTAACATAGCATACAATTGCAATCCCCCTCTCAAACAATTCCTATCTTATGCGAATGTAGCATGCTTATACTGCTTTCTTTCTACATCATTCAGCATGCAGTACTAGTGTCCTGATGAAGAATAATCTCATGAGAAACTGTTCAGAAAGTCACAAGTATTTCTTGACACACTGCTTAAAGTGGCACCTAGAGCCAGAACTCTGCATAAGTGTCCCGAGTGAGAAAATGGCTTCCTGGCACCTGCTGCTGCTGTTTAAATGCCATGAAAAGTCCTGATGAAGATTAATCATGTGAGAAACTGTTCAGAAAAGTCACAAGTATTTCAGGACACAATGTTTAAAGCATGCACCTAGAGCCAGAACTCTGCATAAGTGTTCCAAGTGAGAAAATGGCTTGCTTGTTCCTGCTCCTGCTGCTGCTGCTGTTGTGCTGTTTTCTTCTGCTGCTGAAGTACAGTGTGTTGCTAAATGATAACAGCCACAGATGACAATGGTCTGAACGATAATTTGATGTTCTGAAAAATACTTCTACTGCACTGACTGAAACATGCTGTCCTATGTGTGTGCATTCATACCAACAATGGTAAGTTATTATACATGTCACTGCCATGTTTTTTCAGAGACACTGCCATTTCATTTGTATTGAATCTTGTTTTTTTATTGTAAGCAGTCCATTGTGTTGTTCCTTTGCAGGGAATCATCATCATACATATTGAATGTTTTCCCTTCACTGGTGTGTTGGCCATAATCACAGTCACAAGGTGTGCACATGTGCCGCTAATATGGTACTGTAAAATTTAAACTTTTTTTGGGGGGAGACTGCTGTGAAAGAGGCGATAATAAGCATTTCTCAATACTGTTCTTTTCTTTTACATTCTCAGGTTACAGCACACAGATACACAACCATAGTGATGAAACCATGTTGTCACCACACATAATTTCCACATGTGTCTGATTTTTGACTTCGGCTGTACGAACAATGTCAAGCCATGAAAGGTAAATATTTTTTTGGGGGTGGGGAGGGTTTGCATGCATCATTTAGAAAACAAATTTCATTAATATTGTAGTCTTCTTTCCAGGTCTTCAGTGTATGTAAACTGTTGTCCTTCTTCAAATTAAAACATACTGCCCATCCACAGTACCTCAATGCTGCCTGCATACAGATGAAGAAGAAATTATTCTGAGTTCATTCCAGTACCCCATTCCTTATCAGTACCCAGTGGAGCTGTTCCTGTCTTTTGTTATATCCATCATCTGGCCTATATGTCACTGCTATTAAATACTTTACACCTGTGGAAAACTGGGGAAACCCAAAAAAAACCCCAAAAAAGGAAAGCAGCTCTCGCAGTCCTCAGTGCTGGAGTTGTATCCACTTGGAGATTCTTTTTCCATGACTGCATCAGCAACCTCGATGGTACACCATCTGACACTGCCACCAAGATGGTCTGCTCCACCCGCATTATTCAGCACCACCATCATTGTGACTGGGTACTAACAGAGATGTGATTGTCCTACTTGGTATGGTGCACCAAAAAAAGTTGAAGTGGTGAGATTTGTGATCGTGAAGCAAAAGAACATGATTTGTCTCGTGACTCATAATCGTGATGTGACTTGAGTCATGAACTTTCCTGAACTGTACAATGTTTGCACTCAGATAATATCTACTGGATTAAATAGAGCTGGCTTCTTGTGAGGAAAAAGATTTGAGTAGGGCATCCTACAGAATGTGAACACTAACAGAAGCATCATACTGGACCAAGAATCTTGAGTGACATGACATGATAACTTGGTGTCCTCCTGATTCGTGATGAAACTGAAGATTTGAAAAAAAAAATCAGGGTTGGACCAAAAACAGTTGAAGTGGTGTGATTTGTGATCATGATGACCGTGAAGAACATGATTCACCATGACATGAGTGTGAAGTGTGTCATGAACTTGGCACTGGCAATGCTTCTCAGAGCACCGCCATTGGTAGTCTGGCCACTACTGGAACATTCAAAGTCATCCTCCTCATGCCTGTAGTAAACTTCCAGTGTTAATTCACAACTTTTGCCTACATGGCTCCTTGCTGTTACTTATGACTGGCTGACAGGTATTATTTCAGACACACTCAGAATTTATTTCACACACCACCTATGCTAAGGGTGATGCTGCAAGCACTGATGCTACCCACACAGATTTAGGGATCTTGGCTGGCCTAACCCTCACTGACACAAAACTTTTCCCCTTCAAGGATTTTTTTTTTATTTATTCCACATGATATGACAGAATGCCCTGCCCACAGAGCCAAAACTTATACCCCACTGGCTTATGTGGCTTATAGGCCACAGTCATAAACACCTTTGCCTGACCGTGTCTTTATGGGCATTTTTTTAGATTACACATAGTCACCATGAAAATATACACATTTATTGCAAACAGTGATTTTTCTAGTTTTGTGGGTTGCTTGCTAACAAAGTCAAGAGAATTCACAAGACAGTATAATGCTAAAAATACTGCAATAGGTAGGTTTCTTTATTATGTCTTTTTCTTTTGGTTAAATGCTATAATATGCAGTGACAGACAGTATTCAATCACGGTACTATGAGGAAACACACGATAGTGGTACAATGACAACAGTTTCAACAGACTGAACACAGACAATTAACAGCAATGTTATATTTTTTTCAGTTTTTGGTGGATGGGAAGCCAAAAAACAACAGTGACTTCCTGATGTAAATTGTTCACTAAACAGATGTAGGCACAGACACAACAAAACCTTAACCAGTCTTCAGAAATCCTACAGTAGAGGACTTCCGGTTGAGCCACCTAGAGGGATGCAGCCTTGAAAAAACGTCTCCACGGGGCCCCAAGTAACAAACTCCTCAAATGCTGATCTAACTAATTAAAATTCAAATCCATCGATTAAGAGGAGTTGCAGAAGTGAATGAGAGCCAGAAAAATACAAAAACCCCTTCAGTAGCAGCAAGACAATCTAAAAAACCAGCCGATTCACTGATTGCTTCCTCAGGCCTGGTAAGTTTGGCGGAATCCTTGCTGACTCCCAATGGACAGCCCAGCAATGCAGCAATCCTGACTGAGCTAAAAGGCTTCAGAGACGAAGTAAGAACTTTTCATACTGAACTAACCATAGAATTAAATACAATAAGCCAGAAAATAATGGACTTGGAGACTGCACATACAGAAATAGATGCTAGAACAGATAGCTTAGAAAGAGTGGTGGTACACTTGTTAAATGAACAAAAAGTACTAAATGACAAATGTGAAGACCTTGCAAATAGGTCAAGAAGAAACAACCTGCATATCCATGGAATACCAGAGGATGGGGAAGGGAGATATATGCTTGGATTTCTGGACACTTTGCTCAGAGAAGTTCTCCAACTCAATCCCTCTACTAAAATTGAAATCGAGAGAGCTCATCGAGCCCTCACCCTGAAACCACAGGAGGCCAACCAGAGACCACGCTCTATAGTGCTTAAGCTGCTGAATTATGCTGTGAAACAGCAGCTACTGACACGAGCATGGCGCATGAAAGAAATTCAATATAAGGGAAGGCACCTGTATTTCGACAATAATTATTCCCCACAGATAGCAGCTAGAAGAAGGGAGTATGCACTGCTCCTAAGAGTTTTGAAACAGCAGCAATTGATGTTCTTTACACCTTACCCTGCAAAGCTCACCATCATGTTCCCAGATGGCCCGCAGACATTCAAAACTCTAGATGAAGCAGCAAAAGCTATGCGAGACAAGAACATTTCTGTGACCCAAATGTTTACATCGGAATCGCAAGACCAAGAACTGCAAATTCGAAGGACTCTCTGGGACAAGGCGCAGGCAGCGCAATCCAGAAAAAGGCAAGGACTTTCAACATTACAAGATGTAAAAAAATTGCTCCATAAGTTTCAGCGTACTGCTCCAGACTAACTGCTCGATTGAAAGGCACAGATGGTTATGCTTGCTTTAGAGGAACACTGTTATCTATATTCGACGTTTGGGACTCTAATTAAGAAGTTACAGACTGGCCTGGGGAAATAAAGGAACTTGCAATAGCAGTTGGACTCACAATAATGTTTTATTTTCTATGCCTTCTTTGAAACAGATCTGTGAAAGCGGTGGGGGATGAAAGGGGATAAAAGAAACAATTGAAATAGAAAAGTAGGGGTGGAGGTAATATAAAACCCCCTCTCCTCCCTCCCTTATGCACATTACGTCCCCCATTCCATCAGACATGCTTAGATATAAAATTTAGTCTCCCTTGATTAACAAGGAACTTTTAATGTCTTGGGGACCCAGGGGGGTACCAACTGAGGGAGTATAACCCCTAAACTTGAGGCAATAGAATAACATGCCTCACTCTAGGTGGCCACTAGGCAGTAACATAGTGCAAAAGCCCAGTATGCAGCACTTAGAGTAAAAACATCCTTTCTGCTCAGGGCTGCACATGCTGATCACAAGCGTCATGGCACTGCTGTATTTTCATGGTGCTGGGGGCCCATGTTGGATTCGTGAGCTACCCCCACGGGGAAACAACATTCTTCCCCTTGTAGGAGGGAGTACAGATGCCTCCCTACCTTGGGAGTCATTATTTTGCTGAACAAATTTCGATGTATATAGTTGGCTACGCTGGCATGGGTAAGGGAGATTTGGAAATAGGTGGAACACATTGAAACTATCTTCCCATCAATACCATGCTCAGGTAACTTAGTTACATTTGTTACACTGGTTCATATTATGGTTTAATCCACTTCAACAAAAGCTTACAATCACTGAACCAGCACGTTCAGTAGTCAGTACATATAATTTGCAACTGACACTTTGGTCAGTCATGTTGAAGGTTGTAACCTGTCATTATGCCGTATCTTATGTGTACTCAATATTACCTGAACTACCATATTTAATGGAAAAAATAGGCATTAAGGATATAGTGGTACAAGAAAAGGAGGTACTGTTACAAAGAATGAGGCACTTTGTGAATTTTTCAAGAGTGGGGAGGACCTCTGTAAGCAATCAATACAGAGGGGAGAGAGAGAGGGAATAACTAAAATCTTAAGATTACATTATCATATAGATACATTTATATATAGTTACAATGGGTAAATCATCTCTACGTTTATCACTAAACATCAATGGGATTCATAGTCCCATCAAATGGTCTTGATTATTACTGTTCATTAAGAGGGATACTCCGGAAATTATTTTTTTGCAAGAAACACACTTGTTGTCTGCAGAACATGAAAAGTTCACAAAGTTGGAATTTTCCACAGTAATAGCCTATTCACATAGTTCAGGCCGTAGAAGCAGAGCTGTCATCCTGATTAAGAAGGGAGTACCTTTTGATAAGCAAGACGTAGTTATTGATCCAGAGGGAAGATATGCCATTGCCACTGGCAAACTATATGGTCGCCCAGTGACCCTGGCCTCTGTATTTTCCACCAGGAACAACTAAGACTTTAGCCCACATATTTTTTTCTCAGTTACTGGAGGTCCTTCAGGGACAACTTCTGATGGGGGGTGACTTAAATACCACCCTGAATCCTGCAAAAGATGTTTCCATTCGCCTCCCCCACAGACTTAATCCCCTCCAAAAATATTTAAAAGGAACATCTGCTTCCTTGGGTATAGTAGATGTCTGGTTTCACTGCTTTCCATCATAAAGAGAGTATACCTATATTGCCCGGGGACTGGGGTGGCATCAAGGCTTGATTATATATTCATGACTACAGAGCACTTAGAGACATTAAAGGATGTCTGGCATGGAGTGACCCTCTTGTCAGACCATGCTCTAGTATACACAAAATTTGAATTAGGAGCTGGATGTAAGACATCATTTTGGTGCCTCAACTTGATGCACCTCAGAGACCTGGGGTTCTGTCAGCTAGTCAAAGATGGAGTCCCTCATATTCTTAGTGAAAATTTTAACCCAGAGGTTTCTGCAGTAATGTTGTGGGACACCCTCAAGACGGTGATCAGAGGGGAGATCATTACCTATTCCTCTAAAAAGCACAGGGAGAGGAAAACCCAAGTGATCTCACTCCAGACAGAATTAAAAGAAAGACAGACACAATATGCTCAGGGAAATAAAGCAGTAAAGCCACAGCTCCTGTTGCTAAAACAAAAAATACAGAAGCATATGGATCAAAAAATTGAACAGCAACTGTTTTATCTGAAGTTATCAGCACATGAGGGGAGCCCAAAGGGAGCTAGAAATTTAACTCGTAAGCTTAGGATGCAGAAAACTAGAACCTGTGTAACAGCCATGCAAAACCCGGTAACAGGGAAATTAGAGAATCACCCATCGGCAATCTGACAAATTATGGCGGCATACTACCAAACTTTATATAATGCAGACCCACCCACCCCGGTTCATCAAATAGAACAATACCTAAGCAAATTAAACCTTCCAAAACTGACCCCAACCCATGTGCAGACTATTAATGCCCCATCACTTCACTAGAGATTGAAAGAGTACTACAAAAAGCCAAAACACAGAAAGCACCAGGACCAGATGGTTATCCTTTAGAGTTCTATAAAAAAATTTCAAGAGGAACTAGTGCCATCTCTTTTGAAAGCTATGCATTAGATACAGTCTGGGGATCCCCCTCTGCCCTCTTGGCAATACACAGTAATATCTGCAATTTTAAAACCAGAAGAAGACCCCAAATACCCAACATCTTATAGACCGATTTCAATGCTAAATTTTGATTACAGAGTATATATGTCCATCCTGGCTTCCTGCCTGGAAAATATTCTCCCCTTATTGATTGACCCCAGTCAGGTAGGGTTTATTAAAACCTGGCAAGTTCATGATGCGGTCCGCCACACATACCTTCTTAAAGAATATGCAGCTAAAAGATCTATTCCTTTGGCATTAATTGGCCTAGATGCCAAAAAGGCAATTGACAGGGTTGCCTGGCCTTTTTTGTGGGCAACCCTGTCTTGCCTGGGATTTCCACAAGAATTAATCTGACAATTACAAGGCTTATATAAAAATTCCAAAGCATATTTAAAATTAGATGGTTCTTTATCACATCTCTTCCTTCTTCAGAGAGGCCCCAGCTAGAGATGCCCCCTTTCTCCTTTAATATTTGCACTTTATCTTGAGCCAATAACACAGGCAATTAGAAAGCATCCAGAGATTCAAGGAATACCTATGGGAGGCAAAATATACAAAATTTCATTATTTGCTGATGACATTCTTTTATCCCTATCATCCCCAGAAAAATCAATCCCAAAACTATGGGAGCAACTGAAACTTTATGAGGAAATTTCTGGCTATAAGATTAATCAACAAAAAACAGAAGTATTATTATGTGATTATACCCCTCCACCCTCCCTAAAAAGAAATTATCCCTTTAAGTGGCATAAACAATTGATGTGTTATTTAGGAATCCATTTAACTAAAAATTTGATCCACTTGGATATAGCCAATTTTGAACCTCTAACCCAAGACCTCACAGATCTTACAAAATGGCCCCATATCCCATTAAGTTTTTTGGCATGTATAGAAACTATTAAACAAAATATATTTCCTTGTATATTATTTTTCCTACAAACCCTTCCCATCATGCCTACCTCAATCTACTTCCAATCTTGGAACAGACTAATCTCTAGGTTTATTTGGCAAGGCAAACCCCCCAGAATTCGTTGTTCTTTACTGCAGTTACCTAGGGATCGGGGAGGCCTGAACCTACCAAACCTTCAGGAATATGCCTGAGCATCTTATATGAGAGTACTCCTCTCTTGGCTTAACCCTTCCTATGATATGCCCTGGAAACAATTTGAGATAATCTGGAGTGACATTTTTGACTTAACAGATTATTTATTCGGTTACCTCCTAGCTGCCTCCCCCAACAAAATTCCCTCAATGTACTGCTGAGGTTTTTAAACAATGGATGCAGATACTCAATAAAAAAACTCACCCCGATGGAGGCCTTATTTCTGAGATCTCTGGTGGTTAATAGCTCATGCCCCCAAAATGCAATTGATAGATCAATGTCACAATGGTATAAGTATAAACTTAAATATGTATCACAACTAATAGGCCCAGGAGGCATACACTCTTTTGCCCAACTTCAGTTAACATATAAACTCCCACATGGCCAATATCATAAATATCTTCAGCTAAAATCACATCTACAGCCCTTTGAAGAAGCTCTAGTGCCCATAGCAGAGAACCCTCCACAAATAATAAAATTACTCCATCTCCAAATGAGGGGAACTAGTATGGAACACCTCATCATGCTGTCTATACAGCCCTGGGTGGGAAATCTGAGGACCTCCATGGAAGCCATTCGACTCTGGTGGACCCAGGAATTAGCGACTGATGTCCCGGAACCTAATTGGAAATCCAATTATTTGCAGATGCTGAAGGCCTTGGGATCTCCCTATTGGAGGGAGTATGCATGAAAGTTAAGATACAGGTACTTCCGCACCCCCGAAGACATAGCCAAATTTACAGGGGACCCAGAGGGAAAGTGTTGGAGAAATTGTGGAGCCATCCAGGTGGATCAGACCCATATAATGTGGGAATGTAACTTACTGCCCCCTTACTGGAGGGAAATAGTCCAGAAACTGGTGGCAATCTATGACAACCCTGACCTTTTCACACCTGGGCTCATTTTAACTGCCACAACTCCATTTGGGTTAAAAGTGGATAAAGTAACATATCTACAAACCACCCTGATGATAATAGCTGCAAAAAAGGTAATAACCAGACTCTGGGGAATGGAAAAATTGCCAACCAAAGGGGCATGGTTAGCTTTAATGAGAAAAATCTATGATTTGGAGAGCATGACAGCTAGAATGAGGGATAAAGTAGAAAAATTTGACCTCAGGTGGAGAAAATTGGTTTTGCACCAGCTAACCACATACTCTGATTTTATACCTTGAACATAATCAGCTTGGATGCTAAAGGAATGTAAATTGCTTACTGGAAACCTCTGAACATAATTTTAACATGTATCATGAAATCTCTAACATATGTAAATGTAAACTGAATAATCTGTCTATGTATCATATCAACATGTGAACTTGTACCAGAACCTCATGCCTAATAATAAAAATGTTATTATAAAAAAAAAGAAATCCTACAGTGGAACAATACCTTATTCTGCATGGGGAAGGTGGGATTTACAGCAGTAGCTAGACAGAAGCAGGAAAAAATCTTGCAGACAGGCTAAGAAACTAAGCATACTGTTATTATGGTGGCACAATAAAATGCATCTGACTTGATGGTATGCACACTGACTAAAGGTAATGCTCAGAAACTGTAACAGTTCGGTAAACTACAACACCATCTTTTAGACAGATTGAAAAAAGCACAGCAGCACAGCAAACAGCAAAAACTGATAAAAACTTATTAGAATTATTACTGTGTGTACTGTACCTGAACACAGAAACACTAAAACACTAGCCAACAACAGTTGGAAAAACTCTTTCTCACTGTGAATCTCCCTTCTACTCCAAAGATCCACCCCTCCACTGAAGCACACTTCTACAGTGTCCGTCAGTACAGAGACTGACTGTACTAAATTAACATTCAATATTCACACAAGGGTTTACTACAATTGATGTATAGAATATTGACACAAAATTTGTGGCAAAAATGCATTTTTAAAAGTTTTTTGATGGTTTGTTTCTCAGAGCTCTGAGAGCAAACTGTATCCAGCTTTCCACTACACACACGATGATGAACTGAGGTTGTGCAAGACAATCTAGAGTTCATGTAACCTTACATCCCATAAATCACCTCAAAATTTGCCTTAAAGAGCAAAAAAAAGGCAAAGTAGTGTGAAGTCCATAGAGAACAATGGGAACTTCGTGTTACTTTGAGATGTGAAGTTATTCTCTTAGTGAAATATTACGTGAAATTTGGGTTCTACATGAAATAATATGCGTGGTGAATTTTAGACACTTTGCCCACTTCTAATTATGGATAGCACTTGATGTCCTGTGTCTTACAACTGTGAAGCAACTTGAACCTGCCTTATAATCTATATTCTACTGCCCTTCCCTTACTTGATTCATTCTTGACTCTGTGATGCCCTTGTAAACTGTCTGCCTATCTTCTGTAATCAGATGTTCACTCATTTTCTGTATTTGTACCCTGTTTCTGAATCAAATGTATTCCCATTATTTCTTGGTTGTATACTATGTCATGTTCTGTATATGTGTAATTAAGCTTGTGTCACTCCTGAAGAACTGACTTTTAGTGTCAGTGTGCCTACCTTGTTAAAAGATTCAATAAACAAATAAATGAAATAAATAGTTGAATTTTGGGATAAGGAAGTAGAGGACTCTAGTAAATGTGTAAAATCTTTTCCTCCACCTTTGACAGTTTTTGTTTTGACTTGTACTGTGCCATGATGTACTTAGTTGATGGGTATTACATATGCAGTGACGTTCAGTAATAGGTTCTGTTACAGCTGTTGATATTATGATACCAGTATCACAATCTCTCTGGGCTGAAGTAGTTACATCACCAGAAACTCAATCTTTAAAACATGTTTAAAAGTGAAAAAATTAACATTGTTAACTGGAGTTACTGAGAGTTGCTGATTGATATGTTGTGACATGGCACAGCCTGTCACTTAGCACCCATGGAACACTGGAACACTGTTATCTGGTGTTACTGAGTTACTGATAAACATGTCATGACATGGCACTCCCTATCACTGAAAATCACTAAGCCACTGTCAACTGGAGTTACTGACAGTTACTGAATAACATTTTTGAAAAGGTGGAACCTGTCTCTGAACACCACTGTGCATTTATCTTCAGGTCCTCCATTATGTAAAGAATGTATTTTTTAAGACCAGTGATGGAGAGGAAGTGTTTTTTAATGTGAATGGAGACTCTCCTGCGATGTATGACATACTAAATTGGCAATTATCCCCTGATGGAAGTACCACCAAGTATGTGCATGTAGGGTATTTTGATTCTCATAAACCTCCAGGACAAGACATCTTCATTAATGAGAGCCTGATTTTGTGGAATGGATGGAACACACAGGTCAGTGCACAGCAGAATGTGTCAAAGATTCAGAAAAATATGTAACTTGAAACTCAGAAAACCATGTAATATAATCAATAAAAGCAGACCACCTGGTTGTAATTTTATTTCAGGAAGCTGCAGCATTCTGCCTCATGGCTTATTCTTGCCCCAGGTTTGCTGATTTAAAATATCCCCTTAGTCACAGGTGCCAATATCGGGGGTCGGATAAATGGGGTTGGACTGTATTACACATTAGTCATTGTTGGTATAATCCTTTTGAACAACTGTAGTGATTCAAGTTCCTTCATTGTTCTCCCATCCTTTTTTGATGTTTGCTCATTGCATCTTCACAGCAGACAGCTGCCAATCATTCTATACATCTTCCATTTCTAGGGCTCCAACTTCTGTACTTTCACTTTTTGTCCTTTGTCTTCTCTGACCTGCAAGGCACATGAAGTTGTTGATAATATCTTTGGTCCAAAAACCCAGAACACAGTTTACTTTCTAGCATGTGCAGTAGATGCTGCTTATACCGGACACATTTGACATATTATTTATTTTCTGGTGTAAGCACCATCCGGTGTATTTTAATTTTTTATTTATTTATTACAGTATCAGAATTACAACCCTTTGAGTCAAAGACTCATTTACAAAGGCTCATTGTCATAGACAGAATAGGATAAGGAGGCAAAAAACATATAGTGAGTGGAGAACAGACAGTAGTGCAGGAACAGTAGCATGACAGAAATATATACAATTACAATTGCAATTTGTGCAGATTGACAACAGGTGGATGGCCAATAACAGTGAGAGAAAGGCCCCTTCTTGCAGGAGACAGGCCTATACATGATGGTAGCTAAGCGAGAAGGAGTGATCATTGGGCTTTTATACTTCAGGGGCAGTAGTGGTAGGCCGTAGGAGAGCGGTGCTGAGCTCAGAATTGCAGGGGTAGGTTTATATATGATTGTGGCTCAGCAATCATGGGATATGTACACTGGTATATGATCAGGGTTGGTGGTGTGGTTTAGGTGAATGAATGAGGACCAGTAGTGGAGCAGTTATTTGCAATTGCAATGATGGGAGCTTAGAAGGTGGCTACGCAGGGATGACTTGAATGGTCCAATTCTGAGCTCAGATGATGTATCAGGAGGGAGGGTGTTGAACCAGGAGGGTCCCTGTAGGGAAAGGATCTATGAGCGAGGGTAGTCCTAACCTGGGGACTACTAGCAGGGTCTTAGTGGAGCTACAAGTGTGGACAGGAGGGGTGACTGTGCTGATTAGTTTAGTCAGTCTGGGGGGGTTAATCTGACATGGATTTTTTGGGTGAGCAGGCAGGTCTGGTAGAGTAACCACTCTTCAAGGGAAAGGATGTTAGACAAGGCATAAAGTGCATAGGTATGTGTTTTTCTGTCAGCCCCAGTGAGTAGCCAACAGGCCTTGTTGATTGAGAGCTTGATTTTGCCCGCTGCACCATATATTAGGAGTCCATAGTCCACTAGGGACAGGACAGATGAGTCAATGGTGAGTCTTATGCTTCTGGGGGAGACAGGCTCTGTGCCGATATAGCAAGCTGCTGCGGGAATTTATGGCAGAGCAGAGGGTGTGGACGTGTTCATGGAAGGCAAGGGAGGAATCGAGGATGATACCTAGGTATTTGTATGAGGTAACCTGCTCAATAGGGTGGTGGGAGAGGGACTGAATGGACAGTGCAGAGTCCTTGAGTTTGTTCTACAGGGCCCAAGGTGAAGCCAAGCTGGGCGAGGGTGTTAATAAGAAGAGGCTGGCAGACTGTGTCAAAGGCCTTTGACAAATCGATGAAGACTGCTCTGGCAGGATGCCCTTTGTCCAGGGCAGAGTGAATGAAAGTGGAGAACTCAATGAGGGCAGTTATGGTACTGATACCATGGCAAAGGCCGTGCTGTTCCCTGTAGAGGAGGTTATACATAGTAAGGTAGTCTGTTATCTGGTCAGCCACAATCTTTTCTAGGGCTTGGGAGAGGGGGAATGGAGATCAGCCTGTAGTTGCCTGGGGCCATTTTATCACCCTTGTGTATGGGGGTGATGATAGCTCTTTTCCATGCTTGGGGGAATTGGCCAAGTAGGAGGGAGAGGTTGAGAAGGTCAGTGAGGAGGGTGAGAACAATGTCCATGGTAGAGTAGAGAAGACAGGGATCGAGTGTATCACTACTGTGTCTGGAACTCTTTAGGGCTTTGATCAGATAGGGTTTGGCAGCAGACGGGGAGAGAGTTCAGAAATAGGAGGGTGGATATTAGAGAGTGGTGGTAGGGGGATCAGGGGCTGGATCAAAAAAGTTGATGGGTAGGGTAGAGGAGAGATCCGAGAAGGCATCATTCAACCCATTAGCAATACTGTGTGTAGTCAGTGGTGTTGGCTCCATCGATATTGAGCTGGGAGGGTGGGGGGGACTGGGTTTTGGCCGTTACGTTCCTTTAGGTTGTCCAAGAAATTGTGTGAGGAGCCCCAGGTGGATGCAAGGGTATTCCTGTAGTATGCCGTCTTTGCACTCTGGATGGCCCAGGTGCATCTCTTTTGCTCCATTCTATAGGCTTGTCTATCGGCAGGCTTCCTGGACTCCAGGGCTCTGTGCCAAAGATCATCCCTGAGACGCATTCGCTTTATGAGAGCAAGGGTGATCCAGGGAGAGTTGTGTTTCCTTCCTATGGTTTTGAAGATGGGTGCATATGCATTGCAGGCCCTGTTAAAGTAGTAAATTAAGTAGTTGAGGGCAGTCTCAATATCAGGGGCCAGCTTTACTGGAGACCAGTCACAGCTGGCAAGGTGCCAACGGAGTAAGGCAAGGTTACCCATGGACAGGCGCCTCCTGGAGATGAGGACGGGCTTTGGCTTCTCAAGGTTACATGACCAGGAGAAAACAACTGGGCAGTGGTCACTGAGGGCATTTAGTAGTACTATCAACTCGGTGATCTGATGAGGCCTGTTTGAGAGTACCAGGTTCAGTAGAATGGTACTACCAGTAGTCAGGTGGGGAGGAGACAAGTTGGGTGAGATTGAGCACAGCAAAGGCATCTTTGGCAATGTTCCCAGCATTGGTGAGCCAGTTAATATTTAGGTCACCCATGATAATTTGTTCCATCTTGCTGGGTTGACGAGTGATGTAGTCTAGTAGGGATTGCAGGGCATGGTTCTGGTGGCATGGGGGAAAGTAGGCAGCTGTGATGATGAGGGGAGCTCTTTAGGATCCCAGGGTTACTTTTAGTGAGATAGCCTGGGCACCATGCTCTAGCAGTAGTTTTGAAGAGGGAGGCATAGGAGGGATTCCGATATGCAAATGGCACAGCCCTCCCCCCCCGTTTCCCAATTCTGTCCTCCTTGTAGAGTGAATAACCCAGGAGGGAGATGAATGAGTCAGGCATTGTCTTGGATAACCAGGTTTCAACTAGTGCCAGCACATCTGGTTGGTGCTGGGTGACCCAGACTTGCAGGCCAGTAAATTTCTTTAGTAGGCTGCAGACATTAATGGAGGCAATTTTGAGTCCTGAGGCTGTTGACAGACAAGGCTGGTTGCCAGTGAGTGGGCCTGGGTTTGGGTGGACATTATCAGATAGAAGGAGGAGTAGTGCAATCAGCCTGTGAGGAACGGTGTTTTGCCTATGACGTCTGGAGATAGTACCTTTGGTGGGGGTAGCAGAGAGCGAGATCGGGATGGGAAGGAATCGGAGAGAGGGAATGGCAAGGAATGGTTGGGGCCAATTTAATCTCAGCTCTGCATGAGAGGATGGCGGTAGGAAGGTAGCTCCTTGAGTCCAATTGTTTAGAGGGTATGAGAGTGGCAGCCATATGGGGGAGGTGGCGTGATGTGGTGGAGGCTCTGCTCTGGGGTAGAGAGCCAGGGGGTTTGGCCGAGGCAGGGGGTAGATGGAGGGTGGAAGGGAGGCTAATGGTGTTATCAGGCATAATACTGATAGATACTAGGCAGCATATTGCTGGCAGAAAAGTGGTAGTAGGGAAAAAGAGCTAGGGCTGCCACTAGTGGTGAGCTCATATAATGTGCAGATGTGAAAGTGGGCTGATTGGTTGTATTCTGCATGTGATACCCCTATATAACTATCAGTTCACCAAGGGTGGGGGTGGTGTGGTGGGGCAGCTGGTACGTAGAGCCAGTGGGGGCCTCACACACAGTACAAATTAATCCTGAGTCTCCCACAAATCGCTCTGCAGCGTACCTGGTGGCTTTTCCTGGCTGGGGTTTGTCTTGGAGGAGGGCAGGGAGCACAGAGGCCGTCATGACCACTGACAATGCTGTGGGTAAAAGGAGAGAGGCAGAGCATTAAATATCATGTAGGTTGGAGGAGGAGTTCAAAAACATGCCTAATTCCTTAATTCGGATTGTCTGCACTGCACTGTAGTTTGGCGAGGCAGATTTAATTTTTTCTTTTTTTTTTTTGAGTGAAAAGCCAGCTTCAGAATTATATAAATATTTTTTATTTTAACTACAGAGCACCCTCACGTATGCTAGCCCACATAAACAGGGTTTTTTGGTTACATTTAGTAGGCACCTTGTTAAACAGTTACAATACTTTAAGGCAAAAGACACAGGGCATAAAGCACAAATATTTTAACTGAGGTCCAAAAAACAAAAGTTAAGCAACTTAGCCTGCATTACAAAACAAACAAATGAACATCAAACACTTAATGTGCATAGGGATGTACAGCCATTTTAAGATGTTGATCTTTGTTTGATTAGTCAGAATTCTATCTTAATTTGCAGAAAACTTGATAAAATTTTTACAATGGTACAGTATATTGTATTTTTCTGAGGCTGGCTTGCAGTGAAGAATGCTATAATATCAGTCTGCCATCTGTGTGTGGTTGTGTATTTCTTCCAAGCAGCTTCAGTTTGTTTCAAAAGCTTCTATTTGGGTGTGTTATCCACAATCTACTGCCTGGTGTAGAGTTAATATGGCACTCTGAACTTCAGAGTGTATAACATGGATTTCTTCCACAATGTTGACATCTCTAACTTCATCCGCTTCCTCCACCTCATTGCCAAGACTGGAATCCATGGCTTTGGTTGCTATAGCCTTCTTGATGTCATCAGTTTAATAGGACTGGCCATCATTCCTCTCTAATCTGCATTATTCATCAAGCTGTTCAGAAGTTAATCCAGTTTCTATGTGATTCCCTCTATCTTTCTTATCCTCCTCCTCCTCCTGTAACCTTGATCATTAAGTATTTTCTTCTCTGCTTTTTGTAAACAAAATCAACCTTTTTTGAAGCTGCGCTGGATTGTGCTTTATAAGACATAGTCCCAGGCTTGTTGCATGAGTCTGACAGCATCAAGCAGACTAATGTGATGAATGTATGTAGTCACTTTCAGATCCTCAGCAGAATCTAAGATTTCTAGCAGTTGGTTTCTCATTAGCTATACATAATATTTTTTAAAACTATATATAATCCCCTGGTCTCAAGGCTGCACAATACTGGTAGTGTTGGAAGGAAGGAAGGGAGGAATATGCATTTAATATTTCTGAGCCCAGGCATTGGAGGGTGAGCAGTAACATCATCAAGGATCAGGGTGATTTAACGAAACTACAGTCGCTAGTCCGTGTCACGCAGCCACACTGTAAAAATCATCATTCATGCTGTTTCATTGCTTATATACAGCACAGGCAGATATTTTACACCTGTGAAACAGCATGCCTGGACCAACTTGCTAATGAAAGCAAGACTGCATTTCTCTATGCCTGCCATATTACATGTTAGGGGCACAAAAATTCTCTCCTATGCCTTTTTGAGTCCCGATGGGGTTAAGGTGTTGTACCAAAAAAACCTTTAAAATAGCCCAGTTTAATCTGTATTAAAAATATTTTCTGCGTTATGGTTACTCATCAGATCTGGCAGAACATCATGCAGCCAAGAATCAGCCGATTTGCTATCAGAATTATGCTTCTTGCTGTGAATTTTTTTAAAACCATTGTTGTGGCCATGTTTCCACCTGGTAAGCCACCCGTTGGTAGGTTTGAATTCTTCCTTACCTAACACCACGGCAAGTTGCTGTAATTTTTGCAACAACAGAAAGCCAATGATCAGCACCTATCTGCCACAAGAACTAGAGACAACAATTCTTATCTTTATAGGACACCTCTACCACTCAGAAACCAAAGTACACACTTGCTTCTTCTGTATTAATTGTTTTTATTCTCTCCTTCAAACTCAATAAAGTATTTCCACATTTGTTTTATAACACATGCCCCTTCTGTTTTTGGTTTTTGTTAACGCACATTTCAGAACTTCACTGTCCCTTCATCAGAACACAACATGGACTATGGTTCTAAATACAAAACAAAACAAAAATACTTCATTAGTCCTTACTGACAATAATTCTGTTTCATGTATACAATGCATTTCATACACTATAATCATGTGGCAGGAGGAAAGTACCTGTTTCCACTAATCATTCTTTTTCCCCTCCTTTCATTTCTTTTTTGTTTGCTATGCAGGCTACATCCAGAAAATCTATGTTCTGTAATGGGGAATTGGGAGAGGGAATGGAGATGGGGGGAGGGGAGTTGAGTGGAGTGGAAAAGTATGAGGAAAGTTGATCAGTGCCTTGTGTATTAAAGAAAAAATCTTTTACAACCTCATACATTATCAGCTTATTATAAAATGTTGCCTACCCTTTCTTTCATTTTTTTTAAATACTCTCTTTCTCTTAATGGTTCTTGTTTAAACCCTGTTCTTACTAGAAAAGACAGGGAACCAAAAGTTAATTCTCCGATATGTTTGTCTGCTTTTAGTTTTCAGTAGTGGTGGGCGAAGTGGGCTAAATTCGGTCTGCGAAGTGATTCACGAAGTAAAGCGGAATCCATGAAGCAGAGTACTTCGTGTTATAATGGGGAAGGCGAAGTCCATTGAAGACAATTACTTTGCATTATTCCGCCTTCCCCAAACCACTTCTCCACCAATTTTAAGGTGAAGTAACACTGAAATCAATGTACTTCTCATCACTTCGCCTTGTTATTGAGTTTCAAAGCGAATTTGCAGTGCTTCATGGGATTGCAGGTCACATGGGCTCTAGATTGTTCTGCACAGCCTCAGTTCTATGTAGTGTGTGTAGTGGAAGATGGAGACAGTTTCCTCTCAGAGCTCTGTCATTCAAATCCTCTAAATGCTGTTAAAAAAGCCTTTTTGAGCCATTTGCTGATGATACCAAGGTAGGAGTGGCGGTGGATGACCTAGGGGGGGATGGCAGGGGTTGCAGGATGATCTGGCAAAGCTTGAAACCTGGTCAGACACCTGGCAACTGGGGTTTAATGCCAAAAAGTGCAAGGTGCTGCATTTTGGGATTAAGAACCCAAGGAGGAGTTACCAGCTGGGGGGAGTGCAGCTAGCCCAGACAGAGGAGGAGAAGTATCTGGAGTGCTCATTACAGGGTCAATGAACAACTCGGCACAATGTAGGAAGGCAGCTGCAAAGGCCAACAAAATGCTGGGTTGTATTGTAAGGGGTATATCCTCGAGGAGGGAGGAGGTGATCCTGCCACTGTATAGGTCATTAGTTAGACCGCACCTGGAGTACTGCGTGCAGTACAGGTGCCCGTATCTGAAGAGGGACATTAAGTTACTGGAGGGGGTGCAATGCAGGGTGACAAAGATGTTCAAGGGGCTGGGGGACTTATCATACAAGAGGAGGCTGAGGGAGTTGAACATGTACTCACTGGAGGAGAGGAGGGATGGGGGGACATGATTGAAACCTTTAAGTACATGAAAGGAATAAATAAGACAGGTACAGAGGGGCTGTTCAAAGTAAGGGAGGAGAGGGACACCAGGGGCCATGATATGAGACTGGAGGGAGGAAGGTTCAGGAGGGAGATGAGGAGACACTTTTTTTACATAGTGGGTGGTGGCTGGGTGGAATGCATTACCTGCAGAAGTGGTATCCAGTAGAACAGTGGACTGCTTCAAAAGGGGATGGGACAGGACAAGGGGAAGAGTCAATGAAGGGGAAGGGTGGAAGGGAAGGGCAGCTGCAGAATAAGGGGTGCTAGCTGCACATTCGAGCAGACTTGCTAGACCTCTAGGCGTTTATCTGCTGGCAAATTTCGTATGTTCGTATGTTCATATTTTTTGTTTTTGCTCAAAATTTAGTACATTGATCGCAGGAAACCATCCTGTGCTTATATCATCGAGTGTTTATTGTTTGTGTGTGGATTTTGAATGTTAATTTAGAACAGTCTGTCTGTGTACTGTGAAGTGTGCTTTGGGGGAGGGGCATATATGTGGTGTAGGTAGATTAACTGGGAGAAAAAGGCAGTCTTTCGGTTTTGGTTATATTTTTCTTGTATAACTGTGCTAATGTACACACAGTAATATTTTCAGTAATTCTTGGCATTTTTTGTTGATTGTTGTGGTGCAGCAGTGTATAATTTCAGTTTGTTTAGAACATTTGGTTATATTACTAAAGGTTTTCAATTTGCTATGCATTACTTGTAGTGAGTGTGCGATGCATGTATGCCATCAAATCAGATACCATTTATTGTGCCACAGAGTAATTGGCAGCAGTATGAACCTGCTATCCACTGCACCCACATGAATTTTGTGTACTGCTTGTGGTATCTTTACTGGCAGTAGTGGACTGTTAATGCCATGCACTACTCCCCCCCCCACTGACAAAAGGTATTCTTTTCCAAATTTGGATTTCTGATGGTGAGCACTAGTTAGATGGTGTTGTTGTGCCTTTGCGTCTGCATTTCTTTAGTGCGCAGCACAATCTTAATCTGTCTGTGCATTTGCATCTCTTTAGGGCCCAATCTCCATCTGTTACTTAAGTCACAGTTTTTTCTATGGCTTCCCTTCAGAGCACTGGTGTGGTGCACATGATTCACGATCATGTTACGAATCACAAAATTAATGTTTTGTAGTATCTCTCCAGGCTTCACCACTGTACCCATTGGTATGAGTTTTCAAGCTGGTGAGTTTTGTGAACAGCCAGGTCATCAGGGAAGTTCAGCCGAAGGCATTCATGTTCCCAATACGCTCGTCAGCTCCAAGTCCAAGAAAAATAAATTTATGTTTCACGGTCACAAATGCAGTCACGATTCACGATCATATCACGAACCACAAAATTAATTTTTTTACTAGTTACTTGCATCATGTAAGCTTGTTTGTAGTATCTCTCCAGACTTCACCACTGTACTCATTGATATGAATTTTCAAATAGGGGAGTTTTGTGATACAGGTCATTGTCATTAGGGAACTACAGCCATAGGCATTCACATTCCTGTACAGCATGTGAGTTACAGTACTGTAAGCCAAGTGATGTGTGGGGGCCCAGGGGCTGCCAATTTTGTTGTCACTCCTCCTTACTTCAGGTTAAGGTGGAATAACAATGAGAAGTCACAATCACAATAACAAGGCGAAGTGGGCATTTCATGCTGGCCACTCTGTGTAGCGGAGTGACAACACAAACTGCCCACTTCGTGGGCACTTCACTAGTGGAATTTAAATTCACTGCATTTCTAAGACTTCACGTTAAGGCGGAATGACAATGCAAGGTAAGAATAACAATGCGAAGTGGGCATTTCATGCTGGCCACTCTGCGAAGCGTAGTGACAATGCGAAGTGCCCACTTCGCGTTCACTTCGCCGGTGAAATTTAAATTCGCTGCATTTCTAGTTTTCAGTGAGCAAACCCATAATGGATAATGGTGTAGTTCTCCTTTAAGGATCGAGCCCCAGGAGACATCATTCCTGACATCATCTTGCTCGCTCTAGAGCATGATAAACTGTGGCTAGGCCCCTTCCAAGTTGCACAGAGAAGCAGCATGTTCCTTTTAGATGCCAGTGGCATTCATGGTAATGGCGGCTGGTTCAAATCAGTATATGCAGGCTTAAAAGTAAAAAGAAAAATACGGGGGGGGAGATTTCAGAGGACAGCTCTGAATAAATGACTGAACAAGACTTCAGAAAGTAAAAGAAACCCACAGGTGGGATGACATTTAAATTTTGCCAGTAGCAGAGAATTCTATAACATTACTTTCCACATGAGTCTCAGTCATTCAAAATACACTGGTCCTTTTTGTTTTAGATAAAAGAGAAATGCTGTCAGGAGAAGGGTGTCAGTTGAACATGTCAATGTCAGAATTAAGGTAAATAACATCTAAGTGAGGGGTGATTTGAAATTTCAAAACTAAAAGCAGACAAACATATCAGAGAATTAACTTTTTGTTCCGTCTTTTCTAGCAGAAAATGGGTTTAAACAAGAACCATTAAGAGAAAGAGAGTATTAAAAAAAAGAAAAGAAAAGGTAAGCAACTTTTTATAATAAGTAGATAATGTATGAGGTTGTAAAATATTTTTTCTTTAATACGGAAGGCCTTGATCAAGTTTCCTCATATTTTTCCACTCCATTCAACTGCCCCCATCTCCATTCCATCTCCCAATTCCCCATTACAGAACATAGATTTTCTGGATGTAGCCTGCATAGCACATGAAAAAGAAATGAAATAAGGGAAGAAGAATGATTAGTGGAAACAGGTATGTTCCCCTTGCCACATGATTATAGTATATGAAATGCATTGTATACATGAAACAGAATTATAGTCAGTAAGGACTAATGAAGTTATGTTTTGCATTGTTTTGTGTTTAGAACCATAGCCCATTTTGTGTTCTGATGAAGGGACAGTGAAGTCCTGAAATGTACAATAACAAAAAACAAAAGCAAAAAAACAGAAGGGGCATGTGTTTCAAAAGAAATGTGGAAATACTCCATTGAGTTTGAAGACAAGAATAAAAACAATTAACACAGAAGAAGCAAGTGTGTACTTTGGTTTCTGAGTGGTAGAGGTGTCCTATAAGGATAGGAATTGTGGTTATTTATCTGGTACTTTAAGATCCTCCCATCTATAAATACTTAAAAGGGAACCCTGGGCTCTCCAGAAACTTCTTTATATAACAAGAACTTTATATAACAAGAACACCAAAGGAGGGCTTCTTCCACATGCAATTCTTTTTCCTTCCCGTTTCCTTTTCTCACTGGAGATCTGGATAGTGTGCCTCTTAGAGATCAAACAGTTACAGTGTTTGTACAAATCACTTAGAGTAGACTTGGGAACGGCAAAATGTTCTAAAAGCTCATGGAGATTGAGTTTAGGAAGGAGGTCTGACTCATCAAGATTTAGCTCTTCTTTGCCATAGAAAGCCCGCTTCATCTGCCAGACATGTTGTCAAACAACAGGTGCAGCTAGTATAACTGTCTCAGCAGGAGATAGTAGCTTAAAATCACTTTCATTTAAAAAAAGGCTTTCCTAATAACTGCTTTCACACCTAATTACGTGAGTGAGAGGTGCAATAGGCTATCAAATTGGCAGCCGAGGCATCCACTATACACAGTGCATAATAAACGGTGTAACTTCAACTTTTATTATTGAAAGTGTAGCAAATGGCATTTGGATACAGTATGTCATCTGTTATAAGTGGCTATCCACTGTAAGTGTGTCCATTATAACTGGTGCATACTGTATTTAAACTGTCCTCAGTAAAATCTGATAGCTGTTTAAATATATGCCTTATACTGCTTTGAACTATCACAGGTACTTCAATCCTGTTATTCAGCATTTTCTTGAGTTAAATTTAGCTCACACCTTTTATTTGTCAAAACATCAATAACAAGGAACACCTCTGAAAGCAGTACCAGGCATATTAAGAACATTAATAACACATTAGAGATGTTCGATAATGAGAGGAATTGCACAAATGTGTAGAAATTATTGACAATGAGGCCATGAATAATGTAACAGTGATGTTATGAGAGACCGCAGCCATGTTATGTCTTGTGTCTTACAGTATTGCATTCCTGTCAAAATACACTCTAAAAGCAAAAGCACACCTGGGAAACAAAAACCCAGAGGAAGATTACACAATGGGTGGGGGGAGGTAGTAACAACAACAAAAATGGAAAGGGACCTGGGGTAATCATATCAGATGACCTTAAGGTAAGCAAGCAATGTGAGAAGGCAGTAGGAAGGCTAGGGGGATACTGGGATGTATAGGGAGAGGCATCACCAGTAGAAAACAGGAAGTTGTTATCCCTCTGTACAGACAGTTGGTGAGACCCCATCTGGAGTACTGCATCCAGTTCTGGAGACCCCATCTCCACAAGGACATAGACAGGATTGAGGCAGTCCAGAGGAGGGCAACTAAAATTGTGCAGGGTCTTCAAGAGAAGCCATATGAGGAGAGACTAAAGGAGCTTAATATGTATACCCCTGAGGAAAGAAGGGAAAGGGCTAACATGATAGAAACTTTTAAGTACCTCAGTGGAATCAACAAAGTCCAAGAGGGTGGCATCTTACAGAAAAAGAGTTGTGCAAGAACAAGGGGACACAATTTGAAGATAGAGGGGGAACAGCTCAGGGTCAATGTGAGGAAGTAGTTTTTCTCAGAGAGGGTGGTGAACACATGGAACAGCCTTCCTGAGGAGGTTGTGGGGTGTAAACCTGTGGGAGAATTCAAGAACGCATGGGACAGACAAAAGGCAATTTTTATTGGGGGTAGGAAGAAAGAGGCTGTTGGTTAAATAAGATCTGCAGCTTATCCTGTAGGTAGGGAAATGGGCAGACTAGGTGAGCCAAACGGTCCTTATCTGCCATCAAAGTCTATGTTTCTATGTTTCACTCCTTAGAGAAATGTAACTTTTCAAGGTAATAAATGTTTGTTCATGAGAGATTTATGAACTATCTGTTTTGTTGTAACAATGGAATGGAAATACTGTTTGAATCATTTAATGTATTGAAATGGTACTATATAGAGATGCAATATTCTTTTTTTACTTTTTTATTTACATATTTTCAAATTACAAAAAAAAGACCATGTTACTGCATTTTAAAGAAAATAATAGAATTCCCAGTTAAAGAAATCTGTAATGAGTTAATTAATGCTTAGCATTTGGTAAGTCTATAAGATTAGGAGTTACCAATAACAAGAATAATACTAAGGTTCATACTAAGGTAAGTGCAAGAGCGAGAAGGCGGAGGCACATAATGCTTTTATACTAATCCATTATATAATAGGAAAGATCATATCCACTGCCTAGCAAATCATCTAAATGATTTTTACAAATACTTTTAGTTTCACTAATAACAACTTGAAGTGGTAATCTGTTCAATGGAACAATAACTCTAAGTGTAAAAAAATATTTTTGACTAGACCTCAAGAATGGTTTTCTAACTAATTACAAGGGATGTCCCCTAGTATTATGATTATAGTTTTTAAATTCTAAACCTAGTGCACATAAAAGATAGGGGTCTTGAACAATGTCGTATAATAACATAAGATCGCCTCGAAGACAATGTATGGATGAGGGCATACATTTCAAAGTGTCTAACCTTCCCTCATATGAGACATTATGTAGCCCAGTAATTTGTTTTGTAAATTTCCTCTGAACTGTTTCAAATAAAAGACCTTCAAATTTTTTATATGGACACCAGAGCTGAGAAGCGTATTCTAAATGTGGTCTAGCATATGCTCAATACAATGGTAACAACACCTCACGCTCCCTCAATCTGATGTTACGTAAGATAGACCATACTACTCTGTTGGTTTTGTTAATAATACCGTGTACGTGCCTGTTGTAAGACAAATCATCTGAAATTATAATGCCTAAATCTCTTTCATCTGATGTTGTCTCAAGTAGTACACCATCCAATGAGTAAGTGCACTGCAAATTTCTTATGCCCAAATGCATTACTTTACATTTTGAGATATTCAAGGTAATACCCCAACATCTTAACCCATGAGGTAATATAATCAAGATCTTTTTGGATGATGTTAGCCTAGGGGACAGAGGCACAAGGGCCACCTATTTTAATGTCATCTGCATATTTTGTGGTAAAAGAGGAACAACCTGAGGTAAGATCAGCGATGAATGCTTGAAAAAGACAGGGGCCCAAGATCGAACCATGTGGCACCTCGCTTGTGACTATACCCTTAGATGATTTTTTCCCATTGATAACTACTTGCTGAGTGCGATCTTGAAGCCAAATTTTTAACCAATTCACAATTAAACTGTTCATATTTAACTTACGAAGTTTAATAGTTAAAGCCCAATTTGGCATGATATCAAAAGCCTTACTGAAGTCAATAAAAATGACATCACAAGGCAAACTCTTATCAAGGAAAGAACTAATATGTTCATAAAAGCATATTAGGTTGGTTAGACAGCTTCTGCCTTTTTTGAAACCGTGTTGCTCTACATCGTGAGAATCAAGGATGGGACATATCATGTCTTTGATTAGACTTTCTAGTAGTTTACAGATTGATAAAGTCAAACTTACCGGCCAATAATTTTCCCAATTGATTTTTAGGACTTTTTTATGAATTGGGATTACATCTGCTTCTCTCCAATCATGTGGGACAACATTTTTGGCCAAAAAATACTCAAACATTATTTTTAAGGGGGGAGTAATAAAATCTGCTAACAAAAATAGTAAGTGACCAGCTATACTATCTGGGCCAGGACTATATTTTCCTTTGAGTGTTAATAATTTTTTCTTGATGATGTCTGTAGAGAAACGAATGGGTGGAACATCAACAGTTTCAAGCAAAGCATCATCATAAGTTTGTTTGATTGTACTAGTGAAAATTCTACAAAAATTACTATTAAACAATTCAGCCATTTTTGTGGGATCATGAATCAAAATTTCATTATCAATTAATGTGCCAACTTGACATGTGGGTTTCCTCAATGAGTTAATATAAGAATTAAAATGCATGCTATTTGTTTTATTAGCAGTTAATGCAAATTTGTGTTCCCACTTAGATTTAGCCCTTTTGATCATAGTCTTGCATTTTCTTTGTG
Source organism: Neoceratodus forsteri (assembly GCA_016271365.2). Taxonomy (NCBI): domain Eukaryota; kingdom Metazoa; phylum Chordata; order Ceratodontiformes; family Ceratodontidae; genus Neoceratodus; species Neoceratodus forsteri. The sequence goes on from CM028137.1 coordinate 43,620,893, forward strand.
TTAGGATATATGAAGCCCAATTAGAGGATGATTTAGTTTTTGGATATCTGACGTACTTTTTGCGCTTTAATCTAATAATTCTTTTGATTGACTGGTTCATCCATTGAGGGACTTTGTTTTGGTTGGAATTTTTAATCTTAGATGCATGACATATGCACACTCCCTCAATCAGGCTCCAACCAACAGTCCTCAAAAAGAAAAGTGTAAATCAAATGTAAAAAGAATTCTATATATTTTGTGTACTGGCTGCTGTACCACTTCAGCCTGCTTAATGCACCTCCTGACCACTCCTCACTCACTACACACACACACAGAGTACTAAGCTAAACTAAATAAGTCTCTGACTCCAACTACTCTCAGTGCTGCTCGCTCTACTGCTTGCTCCTCACTGATCTGTATTCACAGATCTACAGTGCAGCTGCTGTTTTCCTGCATCACACGACCATCTCCTTGACTGGTTATGTGTTAGGGCTTCCTCAGTGGTACAGGATTGGAGGATCCAGCCAGCGCTCAGTCTGGGACTTTGGAAGGTGAGACTAGGGTTGATCGAGAGTCGTCGGGTTAGGTGCTCGGTAGAGGTCAGGACTTTGGGACTCAGGAGCCTATGAGATGGTACCAGGAAGAGAGAAGACTGTAATTGATGGCAAGCTGAATTTTGCACAGCCTAGGCGGGTGTACACTGAAGTGGCTGGGAGGACTTACTACTACTGTGTTCTGCTGCTGGATCTGGTAAATTGAATTTGATGACAGCTCTCACGTCAGCTGTTGGGAGTGCGCATAGGAATTATGCTGGGTGGTGCAGGGACTACTGTCCTGCTGCGACCTCCGATACTGGCTGACTGCCAAGTCAGGGAAAGAAAGGAATCATTCCATTCAAACAGGCGGGACTCTCAGGAATGATCAGGCAGTCTGGGGGTTTGGGAGGGAGACTCAGGGTGCTGAACTGGAATTGAGGATGCCAATGTCAACTTTGTGGGTGCTCAAGCGCCCAGGCACCCGCTCAGTCGGTGCCTCTGGCTGTAGTTCACATGCAACAGTTCCTGCAGGCCACATGACACAAGTCTAAGTACACAGCATCCTTCAAGAGAAGCTGACACCACTCCAGCCAAAAGTGCTGCATTTCAGAATTAGAATAAGCATACCCCAGTAAATATCATACCAAAAACTAGATTTCTGTGCTACTTCATGTTAAAGTAATGAGCTATTTGGTAACCCTGATTTCATTACCTGCTCACAAAAGCCTGTTTCAGTGAATAAGTACTAATGGTATCATCTCAGGAACTCACAGTCTAGTTCTTCCTGTCAGCAAGCTCATAGGACCTGTTTCTCCAAAGTTTTAAAGATCATGTGAAATGGATTTCACATGTAAAACAGGCAGCACCGTTCAATAAACATTGCTGTAAAAACTAGGTGTATTTCAGGTTTTGTAACAAAGTTGACATTTTGTCTGGGTGCCTTTTTTGTTGTGGTCCTTTTTTCCAGGATTGCTGAATGCTAGATCATAGCACACTGTTGTGAGGTTTGCAGACTGAATAAGTTTCTAATGTGGTGAAAGGCTGAGATCATTCACACCCATCATTCAACTGAGGTGATTTCTCAGGATGGCACTTTAAAGGGAAATGTCCACCTTCCAACTGCTTGCACAGTCCCATTGCATGCCCAGATACATCCTCTTCATTTAAAACAGTTTTCCCTTACCCCTGCCTGTTTTTTTTTGGTTTTCCTCCTAAAGGTCTGTTTTTGCTGTGTTCTCCTGCTGTGATCCACGACATCATGCACGGTTGGTGGTGTCAGGATGGTAATGTCCCATACGGGGAAATAGGGACACTATGAATGGTTCTGTGGTTTGTCATAATGTTTAATGCGTCTTTAAACATTTCTCTGGTTTTCCAGCAGAGACACATCAATGAAGAAGGGAAGGGAGGAGGAGAAGAGAGAGAACACCCTTGCTCGAATTCTGCAGGCAGGGTTGAAAAATGGAATGTGTAATTCCTGGTATCAAATGGGTGACTAGAGCAGAGGATGACTAGAATGGGAATGGGGGAGGACATGTGCAAGGAATGTACTAGTGCAGTTACAGTGGAAGGAAATGTGTGTTGAGCTCTGCATGTGGGCACATTACAGGAAGGTGTTCAAAATTGCTGATGACATAGCGCTAATAAAAAGCAGGCTGCATTAGTGGTATTTCAAGATCTGGTAGTTTTGTGGTAAGGACGCATAGGGTGGTGGTCAACACAGTTCAAGAATAGGAATGAGAATGAACAGATGACTGTCTCAGAGGGCATATATGTGAGCATTCCACTTGAATGTGTATTTAGGTGACAATGCAAACTGAAGAATAGAACAAGGGAGGGGTGGTGGAGGGGTGGTTCAAAAGAGGACACTGAGGAGGGAGGGAGGTTGAGAAGTTCAAATATGTTTTGGCTGACAAAGTGCACTAACTCAGTTAGACCACATGTATACTTCAGTAACAGTCTCCAAGGAGGACTGTGTAGGACTGAATACAGTTAGCCATCACTGGGAACAGGCCGGGTGATGAAAACAGCAACATTAGGTGTCTAGCACCAGTGTCAGTAATACTTGACAACAACTCAAAAAGGTCTGCAACAGTCAATACCTAGTATATTAAACATCATCATATAACACCCTTTATGTGGCTCTGCAATATGTTTGAAATAGCATCAGACAGCAGGCCAGGGAAAATATAAAGTTCAATAAAAACTTATACGATAAAAAAAAAGACAGCAGGCCATTTAATGAGATACACAGAGCACTGGAGGGTCAAGCAAATCAGTAGCTGCTTTGAGGGTGGCACCAACAAAAAAAAACAGCAGAAATAAGACCATGCTATAGTACTATGATCACAGGGCAGTATGTGACCCAGATTATGTGCCTGTGCAACAACTGAGTTGGGTTTCAAGCAACAAAGCACAGGGCAGGTAGAGAAACAATTAAGTCATTCTGAGGCTCTAGGCACCACCAGGAATCTGAGAAATAGTTTTTTTCTATGAGTGCAAATAGCAGGACCAAGAAATCATTAGAGTACAAGTTGGTTCTGGTAAATGCTACTGTCCAAAAATACAGATGTACTGCCATTTGCAAAGGTATTTTATTTATGTATCCAGTTTAAGCAGCAAAGTAAAGTGCACTGTGTGGCTGACAGGCTGTAGGACCACTATTCTTAGTACAGGCTTCAGGGAGCTCAAAAATCAGGGCACACAAACAGGCAGATATCATAGTGCATAGTTGCTATCTATCATGTACTGTGCCAGAAGGGAACAGACAAAGGTTTCCAGGGAAAGCAGTGTACATATAGAAATACAAACTACATTCTGAAGTAGTGACAAACTGTTATAATGCACAGTATGCTAGGTTCACAAAAAGCACAGGCAGGCAGACAACACACACTGTGAATGACAGACTGACAGCTTAACCAGTTGCTTCCTTTTGAGTATACAGAAACCTGATAAGAGAAAACAGGGCCTGTGTATTAAAAAAAAAGAAGTTTTATTTATTTACACCATATAAGCATCAAAGTAAAGCACACTATATGACTGACAGGCAATAGGACTGCTGTTTATATCACTGACTTCCGGGAGCATAAACATCAGGGCACACAAACAGGCAGATGTCGGAGTGAATAGTTGCTGTATGGCATGCACTGTGTCAGAGGTGCACAGATAAACCAATTCCTGGGAAAGCGGTGCACATATACAAACTAGATTTTGATGGATTAATAAGTCGTTATGTTGCACAGTGTTCGAGGGGCACAAAGAGCACAGGTGGACAGATCACAAACACAGCGGCTGCCAGCTGAACCAGTGGTTCCACTCATTCAATACCCACAACAACAGAGTGTGCACACACTGGATACAAGAGAACAAGGCCAGTGTCTTTCATTAAAAAAATAAAAAATAACATTAGGCAGCAATGGAATGTACTGCTCCTACAAGAATTAGTGGCACAGCAGTCAAAGTGCTATATGCAGGATATTAATTAATGCTAGCTGCTTCCCCTTGTGGAATGTCATTTCCATTGGTATGAGGGTTGGTCGAAGTTAACAAGGGTCAAAAAGCATGTAAAATGGAGGAGGGATAGGACAAAGCATAAAAAGGGGAAACATCAAGGTAACCTTTGTTTTTTTAAAATGGCTTGCATTGCGATTGCATTACAGCAACTGCAAGGGACACAGTGCTGCTGTTTGCAGTGCATGGACATTTCCCTTTAAAACAATTATTCTGTCTCCTTGTCTATGGGGGTGGGAGAGGTAATGCTGTTTTGAAACCTGCCTAGGAGTTTCTAATTTAGTCAGTCCAATGTTTTCCCCCAGCCAGGCTATTACTTGACCTACTGTACATTCAGGCTCATCTATGTTCTACTCTAAATTAAAATGATCATTTTACCAGAGCTAACACTTGTACCCCTAGTAGGAATTAACACATATACTGTAAGGCCCTTATTAAAACTTATTGTAAAGCAGATGCTGACAAACAGCAGTGAAGTTACCAACATTACAATACTAGCAGCAATACAACTTCCTAACAGGCACAGCAGAGTAGCACTCCAAATGACATCAGCAGCATGGAGTCATGCTGCCTAAGCATCCAGCAACCCTGGTGAAATGGACCACATCAAAAATGCATTAAAAATACAAATTTGCCAACTTTGTTACAAAACCTAAAACACATAAGTTTTTTTGTTATGCTCCCCCTCTCCTTGCAGCTCTCCACCTCTTCGGGAGACACCTGTAGCCTTTTTTAACCCTCACTCACCTACCAGATAACCGGAGCAGTCCGTCCCCCATGGAGCCATACCCCCAGGCGGGTACGGGGCAGGGGCTTCACACCCCTAAACATCTGGATTTGTCAGCACGCTGTCTCCAGGCCTGGTAGGGGCATTGAGGCTCGGGGCCTGGTGCTCCATCTACCGGGAGGCTGCGAGGCATTTTCTCATTTTCTCCAGATGTGCCATGTCCCCCGATGTCAAGGCGCCAAGGCGCCGACGTCTGGCATGTCGCTCCTCCCTTTGACATCAGACTTGCTGTACCTCGGGTCTCCACCCGGGGCCAGACAAGAGCCGAGCTCTGGCACCCCCTCCCCCCAGAGAGGATGAGCAGTTCCTAGGACGCTCAAGTCCTCTCCCCCCCAGCCGGCCTTCCAGCTCCCCGGGCTCATTCCCGAACCCGGGTCGCTGGCGTCGCAAGCGGAAATCCAACCACTGCGCCAGCGGGCCAGCCCTGGAGCACATTGTTTTTATAGAAATGTTTTTTTGAATGGTGCTGCCTGTTTTACTTTTGTAAACTATTGCACATGATCTTTAAAACTTTGGAGAAACAGATCATTTAAGCTTGCTGACAGGGAAGACTAGACTGTGAGTTATTAAGATGGCATCATCATCAGCTCTTCACTGAAACAGGCTTTTTTGAATGGGTAGTAAAATCAGGGTTACAAAATAGCTCATAACTTTAAAATGAAGTAATGCAGAAATCTAGGTTTTGGTATGAGATTTACTGGGGGTATGCTACTTCTAATTCCGCAATGTAGCACTTTTGGTATCAGTTGCTCTTTCAGTTGCACATTACAATTTGTATGAGTGACTGAAGGTTTGGAGATCTGATGCTTTTTGAGCATTGAAAAAGTGCTTTAAAAACAACTGTTTTCAGCTTTTTGTATTTTCTGCATCTTCCATTTGCTTGGTAGTTTGTTAGAAATGTTTTTCTGTATCTTAGGTCATAATTTATTTATATTTCTGCACTTGCTTCTACACCCTTTCATTATTTTCCTTTTACTTCTGTGTTTAGATGCTCTGTTCTGTGAATTGTAGTTTAGTGATTATATATATATATATATATATACAGTATATATATATATATCATGGCAAAAACTCTGTTCAATGCATCAGTTAGGGTTGTTCCATAACGACAAAGCAAGGAAATTTGGTGTTAGGGTTCACATCTTTCAGACTCATACCTAATCTTCAACCTCAACAGGCATCGGGTGTGCGCTAAGTCATCAGTCCTAACCTCACCCCATTCCATGTAAATAAGCTGAGGAAATGCAGTATAGGAGAATGGGGTGAGAATTAGGACCGATCACCCCAACGCACACCCCAGTGCCTGTTGGTGGGGACAGGGTGTGCATGGGGTGCAAGGGGTAGCAACCATAACACTGAATTTCCTCACTTTTGTCACTGTGGAACAACCCTAACTGATGCATTAAACAGAGTTTGTTGTCATGAATTTCCCTCCTTTTTGAGAATGACCACTATAAATAGTGAATGGAATGTGGTGGTGGGAGCGTGTGGCCCGTAACAGTAATGCAAACGCAAGCGCAAACGATAACGCACATGGTGATGCAAACATAAATGATAACACAAATGGTAAGAGAAATGCAAGTGCAAACATAAATGAAAACAGATACGGTAATGCAAACGGTAACGCAAATGCTAATGGTAACAGAAAAGCAAACGTTAACAAAAACAGTAATGCAAATGCTAACGTCAATGGAAACGCAAACGGTAACAAAAATGCAAATAGTAACACAAACACAAACAGAAATGCAAACGGTAAAGGCAACAGCGATGCAGAAGGAAACAGTAACGCAATCGAGAATGGAAGTGCTACCGAAAACACAAACTCTAAGACCAACAGAAATGCAAATGGTGACGAACATGCAAACAGTAATGGTAATACAACTGGAAATGCAAACGGTTATGGTAACAGCAACGATAACACCAAAGCGAATAGTAATGCAAACGGAAATGCAAGCGTGTACGCAAATGCAAATGGTAATGTGCACAGTCACAGTACCACAATTGGAAATGCAAATGCTTATGATAACACCAACGATGACACCAAAGGAAACACAAACGCAAACAGACACACAAATGGAAGAACATACACAAATGCAAATGGTAATGCACATGGTGACGCAAAACAAAATGCAAACAAAAACAGTAATGTAAACACAAATGGTAACAGTAACGCAAACGCAAGCGCTAATGAAAATGCAAAGGGTAACACACATGGTGGTGTAGACGGGAACACTAATGCAAATGGTTACAGAAACGCAAGTGAAAACACTAACTGTAACAGTAACGAAAATGCACACCCTTTTTTCCCCAAAAGCTGCATTGAGAAACACAGTGACTACAAAGAATGTATGCTTAATACTGGGCCTCGGAGCAGAAAATGAACACTTGGAATGATAAATTGCTTGTATCTCAGGAACTGAACGATGTAGAAAAAACATTTAAATTTCATATAATTTATGACTTTTCTGGCTAGTTTTGAACTTAGCCCCTAATTAGGGGGCTAAGCATTTTTCCGACGAAAAGTCTGTATCTTGCAGCGTTTCCGAGATACGGGCCCCAAAAGGTGCAGCGGATGACGTAATGTTAGCCTATGGGAAAAACTGTCAACTTCAGAGTACTGTAACTTTGCAGACCTCTAATATTTTGTCACCTAGCCACCAAAAGGCACTTCTGTGGGATCTTGGCTTTATTCCCTCCAAATTTCAGACCAAAAGACCAAACTATACTTTTGCAGCAGGGTGGCAAAGATTTCCTATTCTTTTGGCCATAATGTGGCAGAGTAGTGTCGTTATTTGTGACACTTTCCAAAAAAAAGCATGAAAGTGTCTAATGTGCGACACTACTTTGCGACACTGCTGTTTCCAAAAATGTGAAAAACATATTTCTGAGGTGTTTAACCCCCCCAAAAAGACATGGCTAGCATCCTCAGGACTAGGTGAATGCAGCAAGAACTGTGTCCCTAGAGGGTCCCACATTTAAATGCCAAGCATTTCTGTGGTCTCCAACTAAAACCAAGATGGCAGATTTGCGACACTACAGAGGTCATTTGTGACACTAAAAACTGCATTTGCGACACTGTCAAACTTTTTGTTAACTTTTCCCATTGATTATAATGGGAAACTTGTTTTTTGAATAACTTTTGGACCGTTCAATATTGTTTCATGAAATCTTAAAAAAGGCACATCAGGGATCCTGGCTGCATGTTCCCTGAAGGCTTTGGACCAGTCGCACAGACCATATGACCTGTAGGTGTGAGCAAAGAATGCACAGACAAGCGTAAATACCACATTCTATGGTGCTATGTAGCTCCACAACCGTACATCTGACCATTACAAAACTTGGCAGATCCAGAGATCTATAGTACTACTCCATGCATGCAAACTTTCAGGCAAATCTGTCATACAGTGGCAAAGAAATTAAGCTGCCAAATTTCACACTTTAATCTTAAATGGGGTACTCAACCCTAACTATGGTGGCACTACCGTGCCATTATAATATATGTATACAATAAGGGTGAGTGATAAATGAGTGAGATAAAACAGTGCATCATCCACTGCAGTGTGATATTTTTTACCCTCTGCTCTACTGTGATGATATCAGCCATTTACACACACAGGTCACACAAAGGTCACTGATATCATCACTCTAGGCAGCTTTCCTCTCAGCATACAAGAAATACCTGTGCTGTTACCATAGACATAAATGCAGAACTACATGAGAGTTCACTGCTGCCTGCAGCTAACTCAGTTAGCATTACAAAATACTCTCACCTATTACCCACACTCTAACTTTCAGCTCATTACTGTGATACTCTCAGCTTGACTGCAGCCAGAATTCTAAAGAGCACAGCTTCACAGAACAGTCTGTTCCTCACTGCTGCCTGCAGCTAACTCAATTACTATTAAAAACAGCCTCAGCTGTTCCTCACACTCTGACTCTCAGCCCATTACCATTACTGTGATATGATCAGCTTGACTGCAGCCAGACATCTAAAGAACATAGCTTCACAAAATAGTCTGTTTGTCATTCCAACTTAAAACTAACTCATTTAGCATTGCAAAACGCACTCATCTGTTTCCCAGAGATTGTAACACTGCCAGCTCATTCAGAAAAAAACCACACACAGAATGAGCAAACACATAAACAGGAACAGAACACAAGACAACATAACAATACTTCTGAAACTCTTAGCCCTATTGTATAAATCGAATACATGATGTGCAGATCATGTGCTAAAGCAAATATTGTCACTCCTGCATCATGAGCTCCGGATATCTCACTCATGCCTTCGGCACTCGTGAGATATCCAGAGCTCACTCTGCAGGAGTGACAATATTTGCCATATCACACTCATGCCCATCATGTATCCCCTATATATAAAGGCTCAGTAGTGCCCCTATAGTTAGGGTTGAGTAGGCAGTTCAATGTTAAACTCTACATTATGCACTTTAATAACTTTGCAACAGTTCAACGAATTTGCACGAAATTTGGTATACTCCTTCATGGGGGAAGATCACTTGATCTGCTAAGTTTTGTTCCTCTTGGATGTGCAATCTCTGAGTTACAGAGACATGATAAAAACATGTTTTCTCTGATTGACTTTGCTGTGATTTTTCTTTGAACTTGCCTACAGCTCAGAGGGTTTGGTTTTTGGGTATGACAGTTTCAGGGTAGAAAGGAACTATCCCAGAGATGTGCCTTTTGCTAGTCTGGTATCAGAGCAGTAAGCAATTTTCAAGTTATTACAATTTAAAAACAAAATAAAAAATGTTTCTGATCATGCTTAGTAAGCACTTCAAGATAGCTGTAAGAAATGAAGTAGGATTCCTGCTCTTCATATGGCCGCCATCCTGTTTTCAGTTATGCCCCTCAAAAAATTTTGAAACCTCCAAAAATTATATTCTGGGGAGGAACCAACACATGTAGCTTGCTTATTGGGCCCCCCCCTTTGGTGCATTCTGCATTATACAGGATGAAATATGCCAGTAAAAATGTGTTTATTTAATCATTTTAATCTTACTTCGTATCTGCATAAAACTACCTAGGATCCTACTTCATATCACAAGATATGATGTAGGATCCTAGGTCGTGAACTGAAAATAGGATTATGACTTAAAAAAAAATTTTTTGCCGACTTGAGGTGCCCAATCCCCATGTCAGCACTAGAGGATCCTCACCAGTATGGGACACTAGGGAGTCAACTCCCGGTATCTCCAACACAAAACAACCATGTCCGACAATGGGGAGCCCAAACACTGCTTCAGCAATAGCCCCCAAAAAAGCATGTCCGACAACAGATTGCCCAATCCCCATGTCGGCAGTATCCCCCACCAAAGTGGGACAATGGGGAGCCCACTCCCAATGTCCCCAGTTATAGCATACCCCCTCCATCACATGAGTACTGTCTGAAATAAAGAAAACAATCCCCAATGTCTTTTTATCAAAATAAATCCTGAAAAAAAGGTCCCTCGTCATCTCCACATGTCCCCCCTCCCCATCCCCATCCTCCCTCTGCATACCCACCTCCCCTTTCCCCCCTTACCCCATACTTACCTCTGGAGGTCAACGGCTGTGATCTTCTCTGAGCCAGGACACGTCTGCATTCTTCAAAGATGAACCGCAAACTGAGGAGTACAGGTAAGTGTTGTATAATGACTGTCAATGGGGTTTTCAACTTATGTTGATATCTCTGTTATTTTGGGAATTTTTACCCTAAATTGTCAACATGGGGTTCTTGACACCACACCTTATGAACACTGGCACAGTCATCTCATTAATCAGTCCTGAAAGGTGATTTTATGGTTGCTTCTTGGAATTACGTTTTGGGACTGAATAATGAAATGACAGTGCCAGTGTTCATGATGTAGGGTCCCAAGAACCCCATCTTGAAACTTTGGTGCAAAACATACAAAAATGACTGCATTATGAGCATGCTTTTCACAGTTTCTATGCATGCTTATACCTTCTCCAGTTTTTATTATTTTCACTCTAGATTTTCAACAATGCCCTTTATTCACACCTCCCTGTGAACAGTACAGCTGTCATTTTTCACATCTTGCCCGAAACATGTTTTCGCACCTGTGGCACAGAATGGCACAGTTGCTGTGCAAAATCAACTCTCAGTACAGATTAATGAAATCACAGTGCCAGTGTTCATGAGGGGAGGTCTCAAAAAGCCTGTGTTGAAAATTTGGTGAAATAATTCCAAAACATGACCGTGTTCATGCAGGCTTACTGCGCAGGTTCTATGCATGCATGTAACTTCGACAAATTTTCATATTTTCACTCCAGATTTTCATCATTGCCATTTTTCACACCTCCTCATGGACAGTATACAGCTGTCAGTTTTACTTCCTGACCAAAACATGTTTTCACACTTGTTGCACAGAATGGTGTGGCCGCTTTGCAAAATCACCTTTTGGGACAGATTAACGGAATGACAGTGCCAGTGTTCATGATGTGGGGTCCTCAAAAGGCCATGTTGAAAATTTGTTGACAAAATTACTGAAAATGACCAAGCTACATGTGTCCATTGTCTTTATTCTATGCATGCATGTACAATAAGTTGAGGGACTGGAGTGCAGGGTCTAAAGGACCCTGAGCTCCCACAGTAAAATAAGGATACTATTATACTATCTCAAAAATAAATGAAAATCCATTGCAAAATGACATCAATGCATCAGTTAGTATTTTTTAAATCATCAAAACCTGGAAATTCAATGTGCAGGTTACCACTCTACAACTACTTGCATCCTCCAAACTAACAGCCACTGGGGTGTGCCATTGGGTCATCAGGACTAACTCTCACCCCATTCTCCTATACTGTACCATGTCAGCTTGTTTACACATGAAATGGGGTGAGAGTTTGGCATGATGACCCCATGGCACACCCCAAAGCCTGTTGGTGTGTGGAGGGTGGGGTGGTAGGGGTGGGAACCCTAACATTGACTTTCCCAGCTTTTGATGATTTAATAAAAATTCTAACTGATGCATTAACATAGTTTTTTGATATATATATATATATATCTATATATATATATACACACACATACATATCTCAACAGTGCAGCCCACTTAAGTGCACATCGGATAAGTGCGCATCCTGGATAAGTGCACAGCTTTTCAATATCCCAATTTTTTTCCTGTTTCCCATGTCAAATTTACTGCTTAAGTGCACACTGTATAAATGCACATTTCGGGTAAATGCAAATTTTTTTTGGTGAAAAGCCTATATATTGTATATCCTTCATCCTCATCCATCATATGTTACTGTCACAGAGAATCATAAAACACCACCATTCCACCTTTTTCGGCCCATCTTAAGTACTAATTAGCTTTAATTGGCTCTAATTAGCTCTTTTAAAAACTGCATTTACTGTAGCACCTAGTGGTTGGTAGCTCACTCTGCAATGGATCACGGAAAGAAAGTAACGCTCACTCTTGAGCAGAAGATAGCAGTGCTGAACAAATAAACAGAGCCAGATGCCAAATGTTCAGATGTTGCTCGAGAGCACGGCTTTGGTGTTTCAACCATGTCCCACATCTACAGTGTGAGGGAGAGCTTGCTGGCTGAGTAGGAAGGTGGTGAGAACACTGCCAGAAAAATAAATCGGGCTGGTAAGAGCAAGTCCGTAGAGACTGCCTCACTGCGTTGGTTCCCAGCAAGCAGAGCTGTAGATGCCCCAATTGGTGGGCCCATTCTTTTGCAAAAGGTACAACAGCAGGCAGATACGATGTCCATCCCCTTTAAAACCCACAAATAAGTGACTCTGCCAGTGGAAGGAGCGACACAGCATCATCTACAAACTATATCATGGGGAGAGAAGGGATGCCGATGCTGACTCCACAGACCATTGGATTAATGATATGCTGCCAGCAGTCCTGACTGAGTATGCCCCGTCTGACATTTTTAATACAGACAAGACAGGGTTGTACTTTCGAGCCACACTGGAGGGCTCATTGACATTCTGGTCTGATGCTGCATGTGGTGGCAAAAAGAATCGAGAGAGGATTTCTGTCCTCTGTGCGAATATGTTGGGGACTGAAAAGCTAAAGCCTGTGGTTATAGGCATGTCCCACAAACCATGATGCTTTAATAGCATTGCAATAAATGCTCTTCCAGTCATCTATGAAGCAAACAGTAATGTGTGGATAATTGACAGAATTTTCAAATGCTGGCTCCAGCTGATCAATGGGCTAATGCGGAGAAGATGAAGATGGATTGTCTTACTTTTAAATATCTGCAGTGCCCACTCGAACATAAAACTGACCCATGTTAAACTGTTTTTTCTGCCACTGAATACCACTTCATTAATCCAGCCCATGGACATGGGCATCATAAAAAAAATGTTAAGCATATCTACCAAAGAAAGGTATGTGTAGTACCCGCTACCTCTCCACTTGCAATCAGTTTGTCAAAGCATAATTACTAACTTTTTTTTTGTCCACAGATCATTGACAAGATCCTGATCCATATCGATTCAGGGGAGACACAGAGATTCGATAACCTTGCGAAACAGCTAAACATCTTGGATGCCATAGAGATGCTTGACTGTGTGTGGCCATCAGTAATGCAGGACACCATATCCTATTGTCATCAGAAAGCAGGACTGACACTAGCCAATCTGACTGAGAGAACCATGAATCCAGAAGAGGAGAGCTGTGGGACGCCGCTGCTGCCAATTCTAGTTCTACCAGTAGGAATGACAGCCACTGATTTCATCGCCTACACAGAAATCGACGAGGCAGTCGCTACAACTGGTCCAGTAAGTGAAGAGGAGATCTGTTGTGGCATCCGTGGCTCTGCTGACACAGACCAGGACCCAGAAGAAGCTCCAGCCAGGAGGAGGAGCTGGTAATTTTCACCAAAGCACTATGCAGTATGGTCCCACTAAGAAAGTATGTGCTGTTCACAGAGAAACAGGACTTTTAACACACTTTTCAATTTTTCTGAGTATGAGCAGCAGTTAGCAAACCCAAAAAAAATAACAGATTTTTTTCAATAGCAAGTACTGTACAGTAATTGCTACATTTTGCTACCCGCCGGTCTGCTTGTAGCATCTGCATACCTGTAAGAAATGTTGGACTACTGTATAAGAAATGTTTTCAAAGTGTGTGTTATGTAATTACAGATGGCATGTATGCCGTGTGTATGCGCCTGTTAAATAAAACATTTTTGAAGTGTCCAGGTGTCTTGCATGCTATTTCTCACTTTAATGCACAGCCCAGTTACGTACACTTTCCCTATATCCCGAGGGTGTGCACTTAACTGGGCTGCACTGTATTACATTTTTCTGCCTATTCCAGATTCACATTATTGGTGTTATTTTTTTTGCTTTTCATACCTTTTCTTTTAAATAAAAATGTGTTCAGATGTTAAAGAGTGTTGGAGTAATTCAAGTTAGAGGGAGGAGAGAGGGACAAGCATCCACCTGTGGTCTTACAAGTGACCTGCACTGTAGCAGAAAGACCTTCACTTTTGTGGTGGTAACCCTTCTGGCTATGCAGCCCCACATCTGATTTGCTTTGGCTGCTGCTCTCTTGCTGTGTGCAGAGTGTTTCACGTCTCTTACAATTATAACTCCCTGGTATTTTTCTTCTTCTGACCTGGTTACCAGCACTTCAGCCAATCAGTATTTGATCCCCAGGGTTCATTGCCCCCGAAGTACAAAACAGTTCACTTTTTAGCATTGCACCCCAGCTGCCAAATGCCAGGCCATCATTCCAGCCTGGCGAGGTCTGTCCCGAGTTCTTGTTTCCTCTCCTCGGTGTCTACCATCCCATAGAGCTTGGTATCATCTGTCAACAGGAAGATTTCACTCTTGATCTCATCCATGACATCTCTTAAGATGTTAAATAACACTGGGCTGAGTACAAAGCACTGTGGGACTCCACTGATCACAAGTCTTGCTTAAGAGAATTCTCTCCCTACCACCCTTTGGTTTCTATCTTGCAGCCAGTTTCTGGCCCATCCCAAGTGCTTGCCCCCCACCCCACCCCAGGTCCTCTGGCATCCTGACCATTATCCTGAGGCACTGAGTCAAAGGTCTTGCTAAAGTCCAGATGCATTGTAAATGCAGGGGTTGAGCTTGCCAAACCATTTACACTAAAAGTTCAGATAAAGGACATCAATCGCTTGGGCCCTGTCCACTGATATGGTGACCCAATAAAACAAGTCAATTAGGTTAGTTTGTCAGGAGCTCCCTGACCAAACCCATGCTGCCTCATCCTGGAGCCCATTTTTTTTCCAGAAAGCTGATCAGTCTTGTAACAGGGAGCTCCTACCACTTTTGAGGACTGACATTTTCTTAAATCTCTTGCAACAGTTCTTCTGTTTCTTTGCCTAATCTATCCTTTATTATTTCTAGTCCATAAGGTTGGCCACCTATGGGCACCCCCCAAATTCTTGACTATGCTATAGTGCCCTCTTTGGTTTTCCTTTTCCCTCTCAGGTCCTCATGCAGGGAGGTTATTGTGGTGACCTCCTGATGTATGTAAAACAGGTTGTTTTAATCGCTGTTGGATTTAGTATGTAATAGCACTATGTCATAATAAACCTTCTGTTCATGAAACCTGTAGTATTGAAAATACCATGGTACTAGGTGTTTTTAATCATGGTAAAAAAGTACTAGGTGACTATTATAGAAATTAAGCTAGTTGTGCTATTTAAAATGCATGTATATTGCTGTAAACTTAAGTAAGAAATGTCATGATGATTTGCATATATCCCATTATGCATTGTGTTATAGTATGATGTTGTATTTTTTGAAACTTGATTTGTTGCCAATACCCTTTGGGGTAACCCTTCTTTCAGTGATTCTGCATTTAGAGTCTTTGTCTATAGCTTGTTTTTTTTTTTCTTTTTGCTTCCCACTGCCCAAGCAAATGGGGCCAGCGTAGGGGTAGTGGCTATAGCTCAACTGGTGATTTGGATCGGAGTCCAGTGTCAGTAGGTGCTGGCTAAGTGCAGAGAAAGGACAGGCATAGTCTGTTACTGCAAACTAATGTACTGAAGAAGGAATATGGTATTGCAGAAGCTTTTTTCCAGTATTTTGAATAAACATCACACAGCGATTGTGTGTTGAACCTGACGTTCGGTGTCTGGTCCATCTGTTATCCTACAACCCCTCTACAAGTCTCTCATCCAGGATGATCTCCAACAGCTTACCCACTATTGAGGTCAGGTTGACTGGTCTATAGGTTTCTGGTTCATCCTTTTGCCATTCTCCAGTACTTGGGCATGTCTCTGGGACTCCAGAGAAGTATTAAACAGGTCTTCCAGGGGACCCACCAGAACATCATCAAATTCCCTAAAGACCCTTTGGTGCATGCCATCTGGCCCTGGTGATTAGTCCACCTTTAGGGCCATTAGTCCCTTGAGTACCCTGTCTGCTTGAATTTCTCTGTCTACAATTCCCCTGTGTTGCCACTCCCCAACTCCCTTGTGGTACTGGTCTGTTCTTCTCCTGAGTGAAGACTGAACAGAATTACCCCTTAAGCATCTCTACCTTTTTGTCACTCCCCTCTGCCTAACCTCCTTCCTTTTGTAGCCTTACATTCTTATCCTTTGTTTCCTTCTTTCCTATACTTGAAGAATGCTTCTCAAGTGCTTTTACATACGGGTCTAGCTGTACCTCTCTCCTGGAATTTGCCTTCCTTACTGCTCTTCTCTGCTCCCTTGACTTAGTAGCAGTGTACCTTATCATCCTTCTCAGTATGCTTGCACTTCCTAAAGGCTGTCATTTTGTACCCAGTGCCTTTGCTACTTCCTTACTAAACCAACTGGGCATTTTGACCTTAGCTTTCTTATTTTTGGTTTTGCCCATTTACTAATGGACTCCATTGTTCATTCCATTATAATGGCCCATTTCTGAGGGGGGGCTAGGGGATTGGGCGGGGGGTCCTTTTTTTTTTTGTTTTGTTTTGTTTTACTTCCCGAATGCACATGTTTCCATCGAATATACCTTGATTATGATGTATTGTATGCTTGAAATTGTAATAAAGATTTAATTGAAAAAAAAAATGGCCCATTTCTGTTCCACATCCATCCCTACTCTGATCCCAGCAAGATATCCTTACAGAACTTCTCCCATCCTACAAAAGTTTGCCATCTGAAAGTCCAAGACCCTTATTTTGTTCCTCACCATCCATCTGTCCATGTCCAGGTAAAGCCATATTGTGTGGTTTTCATTTCCTGCTAATGGTGCATCCACCTTCACATCCTGAATTTGTGCACAGTCTGATGGGACCAGATCAATAACTGCCCTCTCCTGAGTGGATTCCATGACAACTTGGGTCAGGAAGGTACTCTGGAAAGCATCCAGCAGCACCTGTTTCCCATTGCAGAATGTAGCAGGGATTTTTCCAATCCACTCCAGATAGACTGAAGTCCCCAATTATTATTAACTCCCCCATGCTGGACATGTCTATGATATGGAACCCCAATACCTTGTCTAGTTCTTCATTCTGGGATGGTGGCAAGTAGACCATGCACATTTTTAGCTTACTCCCTTCCATGGACTGGATCTGCACCCACAAAGCTTCAGGCATGCCTTCCACATCTTCCTGTCTGATGAAAATATCCATTACTTTATATACAACACCACTCCCCCAATTCCCATCCCCCTATCCTTTCTGACCATTTTATAGCCAGGAACTTCTAGATCCCAGTCATGGTTTTGTGTGGCTCATGTGTCTGTAATGGGCACTCTGTTAACCTCTCTGTCGGTCAACTATGACTGCAATTCTGTCATTTTGTTCCTCAGACTTCTGGCATTTAGGGACACCACACTCCACCTTGATTCTGGCAACCCCACTTGCTCCTTACATACCAATTTCTATCCTCTTCTATCCCTCAGCTCCTCCCTTCTTCCCCCATCTCTCCCATCCCTCTTCTCCTCCTACTGTCATGTTTGGGGGGGTCTGTGGAGGAGTTGTGGAATGACAGACAGATGAGACACAGAACTTCGGGTTCAAAACACAATCCCTGTGTGATGCTTATTTAAAATGCAGAGGACAACCTTCAGCAATAGCATATCTTTTCTTCAATGCATCAGTTTGCAGAAACAGACTATCCATGTCCTTCCTCTGCACTTAGTCAGCACCCACTAACTCTCTGATCTAACTTTTTAGTGCAAATCACTTCATCCCTATGTTTGTCTTGTGTTTTTGGGTGATGGGTGTGCCAAAAAGAAAACCCCAAAACAAGTTAAAGACAAATAACCTCAATGCAGAAACACTGCAGCAAGGGTTACCCCAAAAGGGCATTGGCATTAAGCCAAGTTTCAAAGAAACACAACATCACACATACTCCAATAATGTAAAGCATCATGGGATGTATATGCAAATCACCATGATATTTCAGACTGGCTCAGTTTATAGCAGGAATGCATGGTACCAAAAGGGCCTCTCAAACAATCTACAATTTACATGCATATAACAACACAACAGGAAGTTTTCTGATATCTCTACCCCGGTAACCTTATTTCTACAATACAGTCACCTAATACTTTTTACCTTTTAAAAAAAATACTAGTGCCATGGTATTTTCAACATGTATAGGTTTCATACACTTAAGGTATATACATAAAGGTATTTTATAACATAGTGATATTGCATACTAAATCCAACAATGAGGAAAACAGCCTGTTCTTTTACATCAGCTTGGAGGTCACAACAATAGCCTCCCTGTATGAGGACCTGAGATGGAAAAGTAAAATTGAAAAGGACACTATAGCATAGTCAAGAAAGAGGAAGGGGGTGCCCATAGGTAACAGACCTTATTGACTAGAAATTGTAAAAAATAGATTAGGCTAAGAAATGGAAGCACTGCTGCAACAGATTTAAGGAAAGGTTGGTCCTCAAGAGTTGCAGGATCTCCATGTCACAAGGTCTTTTGGCCTCCAGCACCAGGTGACTATGGGTGCTGAGCACCCTGCTGATATCCTCCCAACAATTTAAATTTAAGTTTTTTAGCATGAAGTCCTCCAACTTTCCCTTTAGATCCCTTGTGGTCTTTCGTGTTACATTTAAACTGTCCACTGCATACAGATGTTTGTTATCCCATGTCCCCTCACAACCACAATCACATTGGTACCCTGCTGCCTCACCCTACCTTCTAAGCCATTTGTTAAATTCAGCAATCCTGAATTTCCTTTCCATGCTAGCTCTCAGAACCAGAAGCACCGCTGAGAGGGCTACTAATTTCCCTTCCTCCTTGCTGATTTTCCCCATTTTCTTGAACATATTTTGCACTACCCCCGCCTCACACCATGCAAGGTCATTTCGTACCATGGTG